>CM038682.1:193136664-193736664 GCA_021605205.1 Aegilops longissima
AGCCTCGACAGCGAAGACTTCATCGTGCACGAGGAGCCTCGGAGCAGGGCGCTTTAAGCTTCAGCTATTAGCCACTACGAGGAGCACGAAAAAAGAAGCAGCAGCTTCAAGCTGATCAAGACCTGCTCAATGACAGATGGACCGATGTACTGGCAGCCGAGGAATACGCCCTTAAACGCCCAGCCAAAAGTTACCCGAAGCGCAGATTACTACCTCAGTTCGACGATGAGGATCCAGACCCTGCACCAGCATCACGCAATGCAGCTGATCGGCCACCGCGCTGTCGGGATAAAACAGCAACCCGAGCCAAAAACCAGACTGTCCCACCCCGTCGTAAAGGCAGGGATAAGACAACTCGGGGCTATACATATGACCTCCGTCAAGACCTGGACAGAAGAGCAGAACATATAAGATCGATCTACGGATTGCGAGTACGCGCCTTGACGCGCGAGGACGGCTATCTATTTGAGCGTGACAAACCTAGTCACGCCCGGGCCAAAAACCGCAGACGGATTCCATCAGAGCTACGTCGCGATGTGGCCCGATATAGAGGCACCGCACACCCTCTTTGCTTCACTGACAAAGTAATGGACCACGAATTCCCAGAAGGGTTTAAACCCATAAACATCGAATCATACGATAGAACAACCGATCCCGCGATATGGATCGAGGATTTTATTCTCCACATCCACATGGACCACGGGGATGACCTTCACGCCATCAAATACCTCCCACTAAAATTTAAAGGACCAGCTCTATATTGGCTAAACAGTCTGCCCGAAAATTCTATTGGCAACTGGGAGGACCTGGAAGAAGCTTTTCTCGACAACTTCCAAGGTACATATGTTCGGCCACCAGATGCCGATGACTTAAGTCACATAGTTCAACAGCCCGGGGAGTCAGCCAGGAAGTTCTGGACTAGGTTCCTAACTAAAAAGAACCAGATCGTCGACTGTCCGGATGCCGAAGCCCCGGTGGCCTTTAAACACAGCATCTGTGACGAATGGCTCGCCCGCCACCTCGGCCAAGAAAAGCCAAAATCCATGGCAGCCCTCACGGCACTCATGACCCGCTTTTGCGCGGGTGAGGATAGTTGGCTGGCTCATAGCAAAAACACAGCCAGCAAGGCAGGCCCCTCTGAGATCAAGAACAGCAACGGCAAGCTCCGACGCAGCAGACACAAACGCCGAAGCAATGGCGACAACACTGATGAAACTGCTATCAACGCCGGATTCAGCGGCTCCAAGTCCGGTCAGCGGAAAAAGCCGTATACAAGGAACAATCAGGGACCATCCGGCTTGGATCACATACTCGACCGTCCGTGCCAAATCCATGGCACCCCAGACAAACCAGCCAACCATACCAACAGAGATTGCTGGGTTTTTAAGCAAGCCTACAAGTTAAATGCTGAGACCAAGGAAAAGGGATCGCAGAGCAAGGACGATGATGAGGAACCATGATAGACAAACACATGGGGACAGAAGAAGTTTCCCCCTCAGGTAAAAAAGGTGAACATGATATATGCTACACATATCCCCAAAAGGGAGCGCAAGCGCGCACTAAGGGACGTTTATGCGATAGAGCCAGTCGCCCCAAAATTCAACCCATGGTCATCGTGCCCGATCACTTTTGATCGTCGGGATCATCCGACCAGTATCCGGCATGGCGGACCAGCCGCACTATTCCTGGACCCAATCATTGATGGATTCCACCTAACGCGAGTCCTCATGGACGGTGGCAGCAGCCTCAATCTGCTCTATCAAGATACAGTGCACAAAATGGGCATTAACCCATCATGGATCAAGCCCACAAGGACTACCTTTAAAGGAGTCATACCAGGTATAGAGGTCCGCTGTACAGGCTCAGTCACACTAGAGGTAGTCTTCGGATCTCCGGACAACTTCTGAAGTGAGGAATTAATCTTCGATATCGTCCCCTTTTGCAGCGGCTATCATGCACTGCTTTGACGAACCGCATTTGCTCGATTCAATGCGGTACCTCACTATGCTTATCTTAAGCTCAAGATGCCCGGTCCACGCGGTGTTATAACGGTCAACAGAAACATGGAACGCTCCCTCCGTACAGAGTAGCACACCGCCGCCCTAGCAGCAGAAGTACAACGCGACCTTTTCAAGCAGAACCGTAATCCGGCTGCCGAGCCCCCGGACACCGTTAAAAGAGTCCGGACTATGCTGCAACAGGACATCTTGGTTCGTCAAGAGATCGATTAGCAATTCGGCCTCCATCCCAGCCCCTTTCAAGTAGTGGCATTCGTACCGCATACATAATTATACACTCGAAATTCCATGGGCATCGACAGAGGCACAACTAGTTTGTGATCCATAGTTTGGCTCGACCGATACCGGACACAAGTATACTTCCACCATTTCCTTTTTTCCTTTTTCAGATTTTCTTTTACATAAGCCTTCTTCGACGACCGGATTAATGGCCTGTCAAAGGATGAAATACACCAAGGAATCAAGGGGCTTTGACGTACAAGGGAGGGCCCAGGTGGTCTCTGCTAACGATCGCTATACATGTTTTACATACCCGCACGCAGCTCGCTCTTGGTCATGGCATGTTAAATAGCCTTACTCACTTATTGCATTACTTGCACAAGTACGCCTCGACGTATTAATAAAATCACAAGGGAAATTAATCGGCAGTGTCAGCTTATTACTTGATTTTTTCCTTGCCTTTGTATTTATTACTAATCGCACCCGTACATTCTGGTACGTACTACTTCGCCAGGGGCTTCATCACGCCCCGCAACACGGCAATAAAGTCTGAACACTTTTTATAGTATAGTTCGGCACCCTGAACTTATAGCATTATATGCATCGGCTTCGAATCATGTCTTTGGTCAATAGTTGGGTTGCCCGGCTCCTGTGCTTACTACCTTACATTCCGCTATATCGGCTAGGGTAGTAAAGGGAGAACTACTGCGATTGTGTCCTGGTTCTTCCGGACGAGCACCTCGGTAGAGAAAGCCGAAAACTGACTGTCATGATGCGGCGAGAGCTGGTCAGCTGTTCGAGAGGTTTCAAATCCTTAGAGATTTTTTCTGCTTTATGCAAGGAATCAGTTTCTATCCGACCAGGCGTGTATAGCGCCCTTGGTTCGGCCTTTTGAATACCAGGGGCTTCGCCAAAATTCTCATTGTCAAACTCCTATGGCTAAGTGAGGGCGATAAAAGCCGTATAGTCTAATTGCATTGTTCGTTGCGCTAAACACCTCCTTTAAGGACCAGAAGGTGGAGTAAAGAGTGTTTAGATTTATCCCAAACACCCCCGTAGTATCTACGTGGGGGCAGAAGCCGACGACTAGTTAACCCTCAGATTTCATAAACGGACGCACATGAGGTAAAATTTGAAGAGTCACAAGCATTATATTACATAATGACCTTGTTTCATATTACAGGACAGGATAACATGAATGTTTTCATGGGAATATAACATCCTTCGCACATTGCTCCACCACAAGGCGGGATCCCTCCAGGACACTATCAAAATATAGCTCGGGTTGACAGTGCTCCTTGCCCTCAAGCGGTCCCTCGGTCATCAGCTTCTTGGCATCCATCTTCGCTTAGTGCATCTTGACGCGGGCAAAGGCCATCCGTGCACCTTCGATGCAGACCGACCGCTTCACGACTTCAAGCCATGGGCAGGCACTCACAAGCCGCTTCACAAGTCCGAAGTAGCTGCTGGGCATAGGCTCGGCAGGCCATAGCCGGACTATTAGGTCCTTCATGGCTAGCTCGACCGCCCTGTGCAGCTCGATCAGTTGTTTCAGCTGGTCGCTGAAGGGCACCGGATGTTCTGGTCCGAGGTATTGAGACCAGAACAGCTTCTCCGTAGAACTCCCTTCTTCGGCCCGATAGAACTCGGTAGCATCCGATACACTGCACGGCAAATCCATAAACGCCCCTGGAGAGCTCCAAATTCGGGTAAGTAAAAGGAATGTTTCCTTCACAGACTTGCTTTGCATAATGAAAGCCTTACCCGCCGTGATCTTCTTGGCCGCCTGGATTTCCTGAAGGGCGCTCTGGGCCTCGGCTTGAGCCTCTTGTGCGCTCTGGCGGGCCTTCGCAAGTTCGGACGCTTGCATCTTAGAATCACGCTCCAAGGACTCGTACTTCTTGACGGCGTCCTGGAGCTCTTGCTGGACCTCGCTGACCCGAGCCTCGTGCTTCTCGCGCACGGCGCGCTCCTTGGCCGCTTTGTCCTTGGCCTCGGCTAACGCCTTCTTGAGGGCCGCCACCTTGGTCGTGGCCCCTAATAAAGTTCATGACACTTTAGTCAGCACGAAACATTCATCCTTCCTAAATATACGGGCAGGTTACTGCATACCTTGGCTGTACTCCAGCTGCTTCTTCGTGAGGCCGAGCTCTTCTTCGGCCCGCTCCATGCTCTGCTTCAGGCCGGAGACTTCCGTTGTATGAGCGGCAGCAGCCAGCAGTGATGCCTGCTTATTCACACATAGACATCTTATGTTAGACTCCTGCAAAAATTATTTTGATCCTCTGCTTGGCTTTTTCCTTCCGAACACCGAACAGAGCATCAGGGGCTACTGTCTACACTGTGATTTCTTTTTACAATTACATTACTTACCTCAAAGCCTGTTAAAAGGCTAGAGCAGGCTTCGGTCAGTCCGCTTTTGGCGGACTGGACCTTCTCGATCACCGTACCCATAAGGACACGGTGTTCATCCACAATGGAAGCGCCGCATGGCGCTTCCAGGCAGATATCCGGTGCCTCTGGTTGGGCAGAGGTCACCGGCGGAATGTGCGCCTCCTCCTTTCGTGGAAGGCCGTTCCTTTGGACTCGGAGCCGTGTAGGTCTCGAAATGGTATTCGGCTGGGGGCCGAATGGAACTTGACCCCCATCACCAGTCCCCATGGGGGCTTTCTCCCCCATGTGTCTGGCGGCCGAGGAGTCATCCTTGGGCGCCGCCCCGATGATCTCTGGAACCTCCCCTAACCTGGGAAGGTCCTTTGGGACACCACCTCTTCATTACCCTTGGCCGGGGGAGAGCGAGCGGGCGGCGGTGACACGCTGGCCATCTCCTTTGAATCTAGCGAACCTCTAGTTGACGATCGCGGGGAGCTGTCACGGACCGGACTGCAATGGCGTAATTTAAATATATTAATATTACAAAGGGGAAAGGCCAGGCATTTAGATGTGCATAGGGTTTTTTACTTATGAGGGGGGCCGGCGGCTGCCCTAGGGCGCCTGCCAAGGCGCACCCCCTTCATACTTGGCGCGTGGGGGGAGGAAAGGGGGGGGGGGACGGCCCTTAGGGCGCCTCCCCATCCTTCTTCCTTGCATGGAGAAAGACAGGAGGGGGCCGTTGAGGGAGTCCTGGACTAAGGGGTCCTCGGGCGTCCGGCCTGTTAGCCATGGGCTGGACTGATGGGCTGTGAAGATACGAAGACCGAAGACTGCACCCGTGTCCGGATGGGACTCTCCTTGGCGTGGAAGGCAATCTTGGCGACCAAATTTGTAGATTCCTTTCCTTGTAACCGACCTTGTGTAACCCTAGATCCACCCGGTGTCTATATAAACCAGAGGACTTAGTCCGGAGGGGGGGGGGGAGATACTCATCACCATAGTCATAGAGGCTAGACTTCTAGGGTTTAGCCATTACGATCTCGTGGTAGATCAACTCTTGTAATACTCATATTCATCAAGATCAATCAAGCAGGAAGTAGGGTATTACCTCCATAGAGAGGGCCTGAACCTGAGTAAACATCGTGTCCCCTGTCTCCTGTTACCATCAACCTTAGACGCACAGTTCGGGACCCCTACCCGAGATCCGCCGGTTTTGACACCGACAGCCGTCCCCTCCTCCTTCCTTACTAGGGCCGGCGGCCAGAAGGTGGGGCACGCCAGCCCCCTTGTGGGCTGGTGTGCTTCCCTCCTTTTGGCTTGTTAGGCCCAACAACTCCCCCTGGCCTTCGGGAACCCCTTCCGTTGATCTGATAATTATCCGATGTATTTCGAAACCCTTTCGAAGATTGAATACTAACATCCTATATATCAATCTTTATCTCCAGACCATTCCAGAGCTCCTCGTCCTGTTTGTGATCTCATTCGGGGCTCTGAACAACATTCGGTCACCAACATACATAACTCATATAGTCTATATCGTCAATGAACGTTAAGCATGCAGACCCTACGAGTTCGAGAATGATTTAGACATGACTGAGATGCTTCTCTGGTCAATAACCAATAGCGGGACCTGGATGCCCATATTGGTTCCTACATATTCTACGAAGATCTTTATCGGTCGAACCTTTATGGCAACATACGTTGTTCCCTTTGTCTATCGGCATGTTACTTGCCTGAGATTCAATCGTCGGTATCTCCATACCTAGTTCAATCTCGTTACCGGCAAGTCTCTTTACTCGTTCCGTAATACATCATATTGTAGCTAACTCCTTAGTCACTTTGCTTGCAAGCTTCTTGTGATGCTGTATTCCGAGAGGCCCAAAGATACCTTTCCGTCATATAGAATGATAAATCCCAATCTCGATCCATTCCAACTCAACAGACACCTTCGGAGATACCTGTAGAGCACCTTTAGGATCACGTAGTTACAAAGTGACGTTTGATACACACAAGGCATTCCTATGGATTCCGGGAGTTGCATGATCTCATGGTCGAAGGAACATGTATTTGACATTAAGAAAGCAGTAGCAATAAATTGAACGGTCATATGATATGCTAATGGATGGGTCTCCATCACATCATTCTCCTAATGACGTGATCCCTTTATCAGACGACAACTCATGTCTATGGTCAGGAAACCTTAACCATCTTTTGGTCAACAAGCTAGTCTAGTAGAGGCTTAGTAGGGACTTGGTATTTGTTTATGAGTTCACACATGTATTTAAGTTTCCGATCAATACAATTATAGCATGAATAATTAAAAGTGCATTATATCGACTAGAGGGGGAGGCGATTTTACAAATTCGTCACTAAGGAAATTCAAGGTGAGGAATTTCCTAAGTCACGAACAACTAGCAGCGAAATAAGTACTCAGATGCAAGCGTAATAGAGTAGTAACACAGTCATCATGATGAAATGAAAGCAAGCATAGAGTACACGAAGCGTATAAACAGGATAAGCAGGCTGAAGACAAAGTGACTGAAGAATTAGGAATGAGGAAATTGAGAAATTCTTCAGTCAAAGTCTTCAAATAGTAACGATCAAGTACAACAACATATGAATGAGGAAATGAAAGGGATGAGGAAATAGAACCAGTAGCTTGGCGAAGACGATGATTTGGTAGACCAGTTCCAACTGCTGTGACAATTGTACGTCTGGTTGGAGAGGCTAGGTATTTAAACCTGAGGACACACAGTCCCGGACACACAGTCCTCACCATATTCTCCTTGAGCTAAGATCACACAGACCTCACCGAATCACTCGTGGTAAGTCTTCAGGTGACTTCCAAACCTTCACAGACTCGGTCACTCGGCGATCCATAATTTCCTCTTGGATGCTCAAGACCATGACGCCTAATCGTCTGGAGGATGCACAGTCCTCAAAGGTAACAAGCATCGGTTCCACACAGGAACAATCTCTTCAGTGATGCTCAATCACTTTGGGTTTGTAGGTGTTTAGGTTTTGGGTTTTTCCTCACTTGATGATTTTCGCTCAAAGTCCTCGGAGGATGGGATGCTCTAAATGAAAAGTGTCAGTTTCTCTCGGAGCAGCCAACCAACTAGTGGTTGTAGGGGGCAGCTATTTATAGCCTAGGTAGTAGCCCGACATGATAGGACATAATTGCCCTTCAATGATATGACCGTCAGGTTGGTAGATATTTTGGGATAGCTGGTGCATAGCATAGCAATGGTCGGAAATTTGACTATCAAATTCCTCAGGGCTATCATGTTCCTCACTTGTAGGCAATCCGCACTGGCGAATTCCTAACTCCTCAATCAGAACAAATTCCTCAGAGAACAGAAGAACTTTGTATCTGCCACTGAAGAAACTGACTAAACTGTATGAGATTTGCAATGGCTTCACTCGAAAGGATTGGGTAGGTGTAGGATTTTGAGATGAGCATCACTTGGAAACTTTTCCTTAGTTTTACCTCGACCCCCTTTAACAGTACAGTGTTTCCTATGACTCAAGAAAGAGAAAATGAAACTACGAAAACACAAGTATTCACACTTCATAATCCTCGCATGAATATCAAGTCTTCAACGTCACACCAATTTCCTCACTTTCAAAGTCTTCAAGAAAACCAAAGTCTTCAGCTGAAGACATTCATTTTTAGGGGTCGACATTCGCTGTAAGCATCAAACTCCTCATAGACTTATAGAATTGTGTAGACTCACAAACACATTAGGCCCTTAACCTATAAGTCTTCAATACACCAAAATCACTAAGGGGCACTAGATGCACTAACAATCTCCCCTTTTTGGTGATTGATGACAATATAGGTTAAGTTTCAAACGGGGATAAACATATGAAGTGCAAATACTGATATTGAGAAATTTGATTGCAAGATATAGAAGAACTCTCCCTGAAGATGTGCATATGTGAGGAATTTGCTTTGAATAGCAAATGCACATTTGTAAATTAATATCATGGAGATCTCCCCCTATATCTTGTAATTCATACACGCATTTAACATATGATATGAAGAATTTGAAATGCATGATAAAATATGGTGTCTGATGAAATTCAACATGCATGCATTAACGTACTTGAGGAAATAGCATGCAGAAAACAGGGCAAAAGTATCAGACCACCATAGGACTTAAGTTTACAACTCGATCAACAAATACTTCAGAAGAGCGAGAGTTGTAACTTAACAAAAAACGCCCATATATAGAGACCCGCTTGAAGACTAAATCAAATTTCTCCCCCTTTGTCATCAAATGACCAAAAGGGACGAAAAATGAGGACTAACGCCCCCGAAGAATATCATCATCATGTCGATGGAGGAGCGCCAGTGTTGTTGCGGTCGTCCATTGAGGTAGGGCCTGCTGCGGTGTCGTTTAAATCTTCAGCTTCATCCGTCTCGCGCGATGAATAATATGAACTGGCAACGAGCTGAGGAACTTTGACCTTCTTGAATTTCTTTGAAGGTGGATGAGACCAGTCAAAGTCCTATTGAAATTCCATCTCCTTCGATTATTCAGTGCTTTAGAGATTAGTCAGAATAGCCCAAGTGCGGTGATACGTCTCCGTCGTATCTATAATTTTTGATTGTTCCATGCCAGTATTATTCACTTCCATATACTTTTTGGCAACTTTTATATTATTTTGGGACTAACATATTGATCCGATTGCCCGTGCAGTTCACATCATTGCATGTTTTATGTTTCGTAGAATATCCATATCAAACGGAATCCAAGCGGGATAAAAGCAGATGAAGCTTATTTTGGAAATATGGAAAATTCGGAAGAAAAATCCACGCGAGATGGTGCCCGAGGTGGTCACGAGGCGAGGGGCGCCTCTCCCCGGGCGCGCCACCTACCCTCGTGAGCCCACCGTAAGGCGGTTGATGCTCTTCTTTTGCATAAGAAAGATAATATTCGGAAAAAAATCTGGGCGAAGGTTTCAGGCCAATCAGAGTTACGGATCTCCATATATCGCGAAACGGAGAAAGCAGAGCGAGAATGTAACGCGAAGCAGAGAGATAGATCCAATCTCGGAGGGCTCTCGCCCCTCCCAAGCCATGGAAGCCAAGGAACAGGAGGAAACCCTCCTCCCATCTAGGAGGAGGTCAAGGAAGAAGAAGAAGAAGAAGAAGGGGGCTCTCCCTTGCTTACAGTGGCGCGGAATGCCTCAGGGGCCATCATCATCACCGCGATCTACACCAACACCGCCTCATCTTCACCAACATCTCCATCACCTTCCCTCCTCTATCTACAGTGGTCCACTCTCCCGCAACCCGCTGTACCCTCTACTTGAACATGGTGCTTTATGCTTCATATTATTTTCCGATGATGTGTTGCCATCCTATGATGTCTGAGTAGATTTTCGTTGTCCTATCGGTGATTGATGAATTGCTATGATTGGTTTGAGTTGCATGTTTTATTATTGGTGCTATCCTATTGTGCCATCCTTGTCGCGCAAGCGTGAGGGGTTCCCGCTATAGGGTTTGCAATATGTTTATGATTTGCTTATGGTGGGTGGCGTGAGTGACAGAAGCACAGACCCGAGTAAGTAGGTTGTTTGCGTATGGGATAAAGGGGACTTGATACTTTAATGCTATGGTTGGGTTTTACCTTAATGAATCTTTAGTAGTTGCGGATGCTTGCTAGAGTTCCAATCATAAGTGCATATGATCCAAGTAGAGAAAATATGTTAGCTTATGCCTCTCCCTCAAATAGAATTGCAATAACAATTATTGGTCTAGTAACATAATTGCCTAGGGACAATTCCACAACTCCTACCACCACTTTTCCACACTAACCATATTTACTTTAGTTGTTTCTTTACCTTAACAGACCCTAGTTTTATTTTCGTGCTCGTTACTTTCTTGCTAGCTTACCCAAAAACACCTACAAAGTACTTCTAGTTTCATACTTGTTTAGGTAAAGCGAACGTCAAGCGTGCGTAGAGTTGTATCGGTGGTCGATAGAACTTGAGGGAATATTTGTTCTACCTTTAGCTCCTCGTTGGGTTCGACACTCTTACTTATCGAAAGAGGCTACAATTGATCCCCTATACTTGTGGGTTATCGAGACCTTTTTCTGGCGCCGTTGCCGGGGAGCAATAGCGTGGGGTGAATATTCTCGTGTGTGCTTGTTTGCTGTATCACTAAGTAATTTTTATTTGCTGTTCTTAGTTCTCTATCTTTAGTTATGGATATGGAACACGAAATACCAAAAAAATTAGGTGTACTTGCCACTCATGGAGATGGGGAACCTCCTAAAACCCTCGATGCTGGTTATGCGAAAGATATTATGTACTACTTTAATAATCCTGAGAAAACCCCATTCAATTATGTAATGGGAGTAACGTTGGATCAACGTGAATACTTTAGGGATTATCGCTTGACACAAAAAGGGAAACTATTATGGGATCAAATTCATATAATGAAGTGGTATGCTTGGCAACTATGCGTGGAATATGATTATACTTGTTGCTCTAGGATGAATTCTCCACACCTTCCCTTTTCATGCAAATTTAATGATAATGAAACCTTAGCTTCTTATGCTAGAGGTATATATGATTACTATGATGTGGAACAAATAGAAGAATTTGTTGCTTTTATGGGTGCTTATGAAATTGAAGCTATGTGTAAAGAGTTTGAGGATTTTGACCATGCTGTTTATAGATCTGAAAATTTAGCTATCCTCAAATATTGCTATGAGAATTATAAATAGAATTATGAAATTAATGCACTTATTAAGAAAGTCTCCGCTATCCAAGAAGAGACTAATATTTTACAGGAAGCTATGGAAGAAGAAATTGATGAAACTGTGAGCTCATTGGATGAAAAAGATGATGAGAAGAGCGAAGAACAAAAGGAGGAAGAGAAGATTAGCTACCCGTGCCCACCTTCTAATGAGAGTAACCCTTCAACTCATACATTGTTTAATTCCCCTTCGTTCTTACCGAAGGATGATTGCTATGATGATTGCTATGATGACTGTTATGATCCCTATGATTCTTTTGAAATATCCCTTTTTGATGATGCTTGCTATGCTTATGGCCAAGATGCCAATATGAATGATGCTTATGGAGATGAACTTGCTATAGTTCCTTATGTTAAACATGAAATTGTTGCTATTGCACCCACGCATGATAGTCCTATTATCTTTTTGAATTCTCTCGAATATACTATGTCGGAGAAGTTTGCACTTATTAAGGATTATATTGATGGGTTGCCTTTTACCGTTGCACATGATGATTTTGATAGATATAATATATATGTGCTTGCTGCTCCTACTTGCAATTATTATGAAAGATGAACTATATCTCCGCCTCTTTATGTTCCAATACAATGAAATTGCAAGAAACTGTTTATACTATGCATTGGCCTTTACTATGTGTGCATGAATTGTTCTTTTATGACATGCCGATGCATAGGAAGAGAGTTAGACTTCGTCATTACATGATATATGTTACTTTGTTCTCACTACTAAATTACAAATCATTGCTAATTAAAATTGGCTTTGATATACTTTGGGATCCGGGTGGATTCACTACTTGAGCACTATATGCCTAGCTTAATGGCTTTAAAGAAAGCGCTGCCAGTGAGACAACCCGGAAGTTTTAGAGAGTCATTTATTTCTGTTGAGTGATTTCATATAGTTTAAAAACAACAAAAATAAAGAGGGGAACCCAAAACTTTTTCAAAAAGGAAAGTGAAAGTAAGAGAGACAAGCATTGTTGAAGTGGGAGAGCTCCTTGAACTTTGTTCATGCTCACCGCAACTTTGTGAATCTTGATTATAGAAACTTTTCAACAAAAATAATTATCCCCTTGTACAATTCCATTGTATTATAAAAATAATGTGCCAAGGTTTGCCTTTAGGATGTTTACAATGCTTGTTGGTTTGTACGGTGCAGGACAGAAACTTTGGCTGTAGTGCGCAAATTTTAATTTTTTACTGGAACGTCAAATGGTTCTGATTCTTTTTGCACTGTCTTTCTGTGATTTTTTTTTAATTTTCCTAATTTTGGCAGAATTTTTCAAGAATCATAAGTATGGTGAATGTTCATATTTCTACAGACTGTTCTGTTTTAGACAGATTCTGTTTTTGATGCATAGTTTGCTTGTTTTGATGAAACTATCAATTTATATCAGTGGGTTAAGCCATGAAAAAGTTATATTACAGTAGACACAATGCAAAAAATAAATATGAATTGGTTTGCAACAGTACTTAGAGTGGTGATTTGCTTTATTATACTAACGGATCTTACCGAGTTTTCTGTTGAAGTTTTTGTGTGGATGTAGTGTCTAATCGAGGATGTTTCGATGTGAGAAGAAGGAAGAGAAGCAAGAGCTCAATCTTGGGGATGCCCGAGGAACCCCAAGTAAATATTCAAGGAGACTCAAGCGTCTAAGCTTGGGGATGCTGGGGAGGCATCCCCTCTTTCTTCAACAAGTATCGGTATGTTTTCGGATTCGTCTCGTTCATGCATTATGTGCAAGTCTTGGAGCGTCTTTTGCAATTAGGTTTTTATTTTTATTTTATGCACCATGCTGGCATGAGATAGTCCTTGGTTGATTTATAGAATGCTCTATGCACTTCACTTATATCTTTTGAGTATGGCTTTATAGAATGCTTCATGTGCTTCACTTATATCATTTGAAGTTTGGATTGCCTGTTTCTCTTTACATAGATAACCGCCATTTGTAGAATGCTCTTTTGCTTCACTTATATTTGTTAGAGCACGGGCATATCTTTTGTAGAAAGAATTAAACTCTCTTGCTTCACTTATATCTATTTAGAGAGATGACAGGAATTGGTCATTCACATGGTTAGTCATAAAATCCTACATAAACTTGTAGATCGCTGAATATGATATGTTTGATTCCTTGCAATAGTTTTGCGATATAAAGATGGTGATATTAGAGTCGTGCTAGTTGAGTAATTGTGAAATTAAGAAATACTTGTGTTGAGGTTTGCAAGTCCCGTAGCATGCACGTATGGTGAACCGTTATGTAACGAAGTCGGAGCATGAGGTGTTTATTGATTGCCTTCCTTATGAGTGGCGGTCGGGGACGAGCGATGGTCTTTTCCTACCAATCTATCCCCCTAGGATCATGCGCGTAGTACTTTGTTTTGATGACTAATAGATTTCTGCAATAAGTATGTGAGTTCTTTATGACTAATGTTGAGTCCATGGATTATACACACTTTTACCTTTCCATCATTGCTAGCCTCTTCGGTACCGTGCATTGCCCTTTCTCACCTCGAGAGTTGGTGCAAACTTCGCCGGTGCATCCAAACCCCATGATACGATACGCTCTGTCACACATAAGCCTCATTATATCTTCCTCAAAACAGCCACCACACCTACCTATTATGGCATTTCCATAGCCATTCCGAGTATATTGCCATGCAACTTCCATCATCATCATATACATGACTTGAGCATTTATTGTCATATTGCTTTGCATGATCGTAAGATAGCTAGCATGATGTTTTCATGGCTTGTCTGTTTGATGTCATTGCTACGCTAGATCATTGCACATCCCGGTACACTGCCGGAGGCATTCATATAGAGTCATATCTTTGTTCTAGATATCGAGTTGTTATATTGAGTTGTAAGTAAATAAAAGTGTGATGATCATCATTATTAGAGCATTGCCTCAGCGAGGAAAGGATGATGGAGACTATGATTCCCCCACAAGTCGAGATGAGACTCGGAAAAAAAAAAAAAAGAGAAAGGCCAAAAAAAAGAGAAGGCCCAAAAAAAGAAAGAAAGAAAACAAAAAAAATGAGAGAAAAAGAGAGAAGGGGCAATGTTACTATCCTTTTACCACACTTTTGCTTCAAAGTAGCACCATGTTCTTCATAGAGAGAGTATCCTATGCTTTCACTTTTATATACTAGTGGGAATTTTCATTATAGAACTTGGCTTGTATATTCCAACGATGGGCTTCCTCAAATGCCCTAGGTCTTCATGAGCAAGCAAGTTGGATGCACACCCACTTAGTTTCCAGTTTGAGCTTTCATACACTTATAGCTCTTAGTGCATCCGTTGCATGGCAATCCCTACTCCTCGCATTGACATCAATTGATGGGCATCTCCATAGCCCGTTGATTAGCCGCGTCGATGTGAGACTTTCTCCTTTTTTGTCTTCTCCACATAACCTCCATCATTATATTCTATTCCACCTATAGTGCTATATCCATGGCTCACGCTCATGTATTGCGTGAAAGTTGAAAAGGTTTGAGAACGTCAAAAGTATGAAACAATTGCTTGGCTTGTCATCGGGGTTGTGCATGATGTGAATGCTTTGTGTGGTGAAGATGGAGCATAGCCAGACTATATGATTTTGTAGGGATGAGCTTTCTTTGGCTATGTTATTTCAATAAGACATAGTTGCTTGGTTGGTATGCTTGAAGTATTATTGTTTTTATGTCAAAGGATAGACTATTTCTTTGAATCACTCGTGTCTTAATATTCATGCCATGATTAGACATATGATCAAGATTATGCTAGGTAGCATTCCACATCAATAATTATTCTTTTTTATCATTTACCTACTCGAGGACGAGCAGGAATTAAGCTTGGGGATGATGATACGTCTCCGTCGTGTCTATAATTTTTTATTGTTCCATGCCAGTATTATTCACTTTCATATACTTTTTGGCAACTTTTTATATTATTTTTGGGACTAACATATTGATCCGATTGCCAGTGCAGTTCTGTCATTGCATGTTTTATGTTTCGCAGAATATCCATATCAAACGGAATCCAAACAGGATAAAAACGGACGAAGCTTATTTTTGGAAAATATGGAAAATTCCAGAAGAAATATCCACGCGAGACGGTGCCCGAGGTGGTCACGAGGCAGGGGGCGCGCCCCTCCCCCCGGGCGCGCCGCCTACCCTCGTGAGCCCACCGTAAGGCGGTTGATGCTCTTCTTTTGCCGCAAGAAAGATAATATTCAGAAAAAATCTGGGCGAATGTTTCAGGCCAATCGGAGTTACGGATCTCCATATATATGCGAAACGGTGAAACAGAGCCAGAACAGAACGCAGAAACAGAGAGATAGATCCAATCTCGGAGGGGCTCTCGCCCCTCCCAAGCCATGGGATCCAAGGAACAGAGGGCAAACCCTCCTCCCATCTAGGGAGGAGGTCAAGGAAGAAGAAGAAGAAGGGGCGGTCTCTCCCCCTTGCTTCCGGTGGCGCTGGAACGCCGCCGGGGGCCATCATCATCACCGCGATCTACACCAACACTGCCGTCATCTTCACCAACATCTCCATCACCTTCCCTCCTCTATCTACAGCGGCCCACTCTCCCGCAACCCGCTGTACCCTCTACTTGAACATGGTGCTTTATGCTTCATATTATTTTCCGATGATGTGTTGCCATTCTATGATGTCTGAGTAGATTTTCGTTGTCCTATTGGTGATTGATGAATTGCTATGATTGGTTTGAGTTGCATGTTTTATTATTGGTGCTGTCCTATTGTGCCCTCTGTGTCACGCAAGCGTGAGGGGTTCCCGCTGTAGGGTTTGCAATATGTTTATGATTTGCTTATGGTGGGTGGCATGAGTGTGAAGCACATGAGACCGAGTAAGTAGGTTGTTTGCGTATGGGATAAAGGGACTTGATACTTTAATGCTATGGTTGGGTTTTACCTTAATGAATCTTTAGTAGTTGCGGATGCTTGCTAGAGTTCCAATCATAAGTGCATATGATCCAAGTAGATAAAATATGTTAGCTTATGCCTCTCCCTCAGATAGAATTGCAATAACGATTATCGGTCTAGTAACATAGTCAGTTGCCTAGGGACAATTTCACAACTCCTACCACCACTTTTCCACACTCGCCATATTTACTTTAGTTGTTTCTTTATCTTAACAACCCCTAGTTTTATTTTTGTGCTCGTTACTTTCTTGCTAGCTTACCCAAAAACACCTACAAAGTACTTCTAGTTTCATACTTGTTCTAGGTAAAGCGAACGTCAAGCGTGCGTAGAATTGTATCGGTGGTCGATAGAACTTGAGGGAATATTTGTTCTACCTTTAGCTCCTCGTTGGGTTCGACACTCTTACTTATCGAAAGAGGCTACAATTGATCCCCTATATTTGTGGGTTATCATGCGGTCAAAGACTTCATGCAAGTAGTAGTGGTTCTTCTTCACAGTATTTTGAGTGACTATCATGTTCTCAAGAATAGCACCAAACTGATGCTTGACCCACTTGTGATTTCTATCAACTTTCTGATGTAGACTGAGGAGAAGCTCACGATCAGTCATTACACGCGGAGCAGTGGCTTGAGGATTCTGCATTGAAGCTTTTGCGGCAGAATCCTGAGTGGCAGAGTCATCATTGGTGGGATATGAAGTAGCTTTGCGAAACTGTCCATCCAGTGGGCGAGTGCCTTCATCTATGAAAGCAGCCTTGCCCTTCTCATCAGCTGAGGAAATGGTCCTTTTGAGGACTTCAATGGGGGGAAAATAGCTGAGATGATTTTGAAAATCAGCCTTATAGTGAATTGAAGACCTTGATCTGATGAATTTCATGATCCAGGGAGCATAAGGTTTCAACTCAAAAGGCGACAAAGCAGCATTGGCCAAAGTCCTCATGAAGAAATCATGGTAGCTGATAGGAATACCATGAATGATATTGAACATCATATTCTTCATTATGCCAACAACTTCTTCTTCATTAGA
Organism: Aegilops longissima; assembly: GCA_021605205.1. NCBI lineage: Eukaryota > Viridiplantae > Streptophyta > Magnoliopsida > Poales > Poaceae > Aegilops > Aegilops longissima. The sequence continues at coordinate 193,153,998 of CM038682.1, forward strand.
GTTGTGGCCCTTGATCGGACTGAGGGTTTTGGTCAATATGCGATAGATAGTCCTTGGCACATAAAGCAATTCCTTGACGAGGAATGTGGTCCTTGGAGCTTGGCCAGGCTTCAATGGCTTCATTAGAACTTGCATCAGGTGATTTGAGAGTTCAGGTTCAGCATAGATGAGCCTTGCACCTTCAGTTGGAGGACTGAATGGGACGGCGTGAAGCAATTAAGAGGCCGGAGCTTTGTAATGAGTGTTTTTGGTCATGCAGTCAAGTACCCATGAATTCACATCTTCAACATTGCCAGTGATGTGCAGTGTGGCATAGAACTGAAGAATGAGTTCTTCATTCCAATCGCAGATGTCGGTGCAGAAGTTGAGCAGCCCAGCATCATGAAGAACACCGAGGACTGGGTGAAGCACGGTAAAGATTCCATATCCACATGTTGAATTTGCTCATGGTCAAAGATCTTGTCCTTATCAAACAGCAGCGAGGAATAGAAGTTCATCTGGCTGGCAGTCCAAAAACACTTGCGACGAAGTCAAGCAAAGTCATATGGATTGTAGTCAGAGAAGAAATGATGCTTAGCAAAGAAGTCATCAGCGTTGAACTTCTGCTTCTTGGAGTGAGGATTTTGTGGCTTGGGCTAAAGATTTGCAGTTGAAGTCTTCACAGCCTCTTGACGCACAACCTCTGGAGCCACATGCTGAGGAATTTCAGCAGCAGTTTCACCACCAGCAGCCTTGGCCTCCATTTCTTCATCACCAGTGACTGGAACTTCTTCAGGAATAGAAAGAAGTGAAGCTTGATGTTCTTCAGAGCCCGTGTGAATTTCTTCGGTTTGGACAGGGGACTGAGGAAGTTGATGCAGAGGTGTTGTGAGAGGTGAATTGGGGTGATGACTTTTCCAATAGTCATAATTCAGAATTGGAGTTTTTGACCCAATATCCACATCTTCATCTTCTTCATCAATTTCTTCGACGCCCGCCTCTTCAGCTATGAACTGAGGCATGGGCGATGATACCAGAGGAGTAGAAGGGATATTATCCACTTCAATTTCTTCATCCGACTGCTCTAACATAGCAGCAGAAGGATTTTCTTCATCACTGTCATCTGGAATGACATATTCCTCACCAAAGGGAACAATCTCCTTTGATGGCATGCTTGATATCGGAACAACATCTACGGGGTTGGTGTATGAACTTGTCAGAGTCTTCAATTTCTTAGGATCTGAAGACTCTACAGTTGCAGAGGATTTTGCAGTGGGGACTGGAGCTGCTTTTGAAGAAGTAGCTTGAGGAATAGGCCGTGAGGGCTTTGAGGAACTTGGTCGTGAAGGCATAGCAGCTGAGGAACCTGGCTTGTGGGCAGGCTTCTTTGGCATGGTCTTCTTAGGCTTGCTAGCAGAGGCCTCAGCAGCGGCAGAAGCAGAGTCTTCATTGAATTTCATCACTGCTTCTTTGGCCATTTTGGCCAACTTAGCTTGCCGCTTGGCCCATTCTTATGGAAAATCCTCACCATGCTTGATGCTAGTTGGATCAGCTTCTTGGCCTGGTGCCAATGGAGGTCTTTGGCATGGAGGGTGTACGGCGAATTTCTTCATGTACTTCGGAGTTACATATCTGTACTCCCTCCATTCTCTGACCCATCTCCTCTCTATCCTTTGAATGCGCACTCTGTGCTCATTCTTCGTCTCCTTGCCATGAATTGCTTCATCAGGAGTACAGTACCCTGCATAGATATCATCAGGGATCTCAAAAGCAGTATTCACTTCTGGTCTCTTTCCTCCCTTCTGAGGTCTTTTACCATCAGCCATATTCTTCACTTGAGGATTTTGGACAATTGAATTTTCAGAAGAGGTATGCAATTTGTCTTCAAGGAACGCTGCAAATGAGTTAAGTTGATGAGAACCTAGAGATTCAACAGCGGACATGTGTACCTGTGAACATAATATATGTGCGAAGAATTTGGAGAGGTCATATGTGTTCTCAGAAGTTTTTCAAAAGAATCAAGTTTGAGGAATTTGACCAAGGGTGTCTTGAGGAATTTCACTAAGCGTGCTTGACTTAGGTTCCAGAGTTGTATAGATTGAAAATCCACACAATTGATGAATCTTGAGGAAAAACGTTGCTTAGAGAAACAAATCAAGAACAGATGCAACTGTGGTGTTTAAGATTGTGGAAGTTGAAGAATAAACACCTGTTGAAGATTTTGTGGAAATCATCAGAATCAACAAGGGCAGTAAAAATAGATTTTATTTACCCTTGACGAAGAACACGACAAACTGAGTGTAGAAGTTGAGAAGCTCGTCCGTTCAGATCTTCCACACCCTAACTTGGCGGCGGAAGACAGCTACGATGGTGGAAAGATTTCCGTGGCCAGCGCGAGTACGACGGCGACGAGGTCGAGGCAGTGAAGCTCCTCCTCACCGGCGATGATGGAAAGTAGTGGCGGCTCTAGGTCAGAGAGCTCGAGCGAGGGGAGTGAGGTCGAGCGGGGTAAATGAGTTCAGAGGAGGGTGAGGGGTATTTATAGCCGAGGTGAAAAACCGCTCGTCTGAGGAAAATGGACGAACGTGCCCCTAACCCTTCTCATCCAAGCGGCATGTGTCACCCATGTACTGTGAAGTGGAGATTGTGTTAGATCGTAGGTGAAAAAGATTAATCATATCGTGGGATGTGGAACGCTTTGAGCGGCAAAAGCCGAAAATTCAGATAAGAATATTTTAATGTTTCATTCACGAATTATTCAGCTGACAAGGACACAATGAAGATTTTGAACGGGTTTCAAATAGAATGCACATGAAGAATTTGTGAACAGACTGGGTTGAGTTTAGCATAGAGGGGAACGGTTCCGGTCACATTCACTTAAGCAAAAAGTCAACTTGAAGAATTAGCAATAAGTGAATCTTTGAGAGACTGAAACCTCATATATATATATATATATATATATATATATATATATATATATATATATATATATATATATAGTCAGTGAAGAACACAGTCGGAAAGAGTGAAGACTTTGTAAATTTGGAGAATTTGAACAACTCAGGAATTTGAAAATTTTGAAGAATTTGCAAAATGAGAAAAAAAACTCAAATTGAAGATTTTCAACTTTTCTTGGTGGCATGACCCACCGTATAAGACTGATGATTTCAGACGCCGCGTACAATTGCCGTAGGGCTCTAAGAATCAAATTCTTCATTAATTTCTTCACACCTAGAGGGTTAGTCTTCATTGATTGAAGAAAAACATTACTTCGTGTGTTGCACATATAAGTCATCAATTTTGCATAAGTGTTAGGATGTGTGTCATTTTTAAAGAACATTTGAAGATTCTAAGGTGTTTAGCCCACACCGCAACTTGCTAAATCTCTTCTCATCCAAGGGCTTTGTGAAGATATCGGCTAGCTGTTCTTCAGTCTTCACGTGCTCAATAGAGATGTCGCCCTTCAACACATGATCTCGAAGAAAAGGATGACGAATCTGGATGTGCTTTGTCTTCGAGTGCTGAACTGGGTTATGAGCAATCTTGATGGCACTCTCATGGTCACAGAAGAGAGGCACATTCTTCACATTAATGTCGTAGTCCTTGAGGGTTTGCTTCATCCATAGCAATTGAGCACAGCATGAACCAGCAGCAATGTACTCAGCTTCAGCAGTAGAGAGTGATACGTAGTTCTGCTTCTTCGAGGACCAACATACTAAGGATCGTCCAAGGAAATGACATGTGCCTGATGTTGACTTGTGGTCCACACGATCACCAGCATAGTCAGAGTCTGAATATCCAATGAGATAAAAAACCGAGCCCTTGGGATACCATAATCCAAGTGTTGGAGTGTGAGCTAGATATCGAAGAATATGCTTCACAGCCTTATGGTGTGATTCCTTCGGTGTAGCTTGAAATCGGGCACACATGCAAACACTAAGCATAATATCTGGCCTAGATGCACATAGATACAATAAAGAGCCAATCATGGAGCGGTATACCTTTTGATCAAAGTCTATACCATTTTCATCAGTGCATATATGGCCATTTGTGGGCATAGGGATTTTGACGCCTTTGCAATCTTGCATTCTGAATTTCCTCAGCACATCCTTGAGGTATTTATCTTGTGATATGAAGATGCCGTTGCGCTGTTGACGAATTTGAAGACCTAAGAAGAATTTCAATTCTCCCATCATAGACATTTGATATTCCTCACTCATCATATAGGCAAATTCGTTACTGTAACGTTGGTTAGTACAGCCAAAGATAATATCATCCACATATATTTGGCACACGAATAATTCATCATCTTAGGTTTTGGTGAAAAGAGTTGGGTCAAGTGAACCGGGTTTGAAGCCTTTCTTCATGAGGAATTCCTTCAAAGTATCATACCACGCCCGAGGGGCCTGCTTGAGGCCATAGAGGGCCTTATTGAGTCTGAAGACTTTGTCAGGATGCTTAGGATCTTCAAAACATGGGGGTTGAGAAACATATACTCCTTCCTCAAGCTTACCATTGAGGAATGTACTTTTCACATCCATTTTATATAAGATGATATTATGATGGTTAGCATAAGCAAGCAATATGCGAATAGCCTCAAGTCTAGCAACAGGCGCAAAAGTTTCATCAAAATCAATTCCTTCAACCTGTGTGCAGCCTTGAGCTACAAGTCGTGCCTTATTCCTCACCACAAGGCCATTTTCATCTTGCTTGTTGCGGTAGATCCATTTGGTACTGATGATATTGTGCTTGCGTGGGTCTGGTCGCTTGACAAGCTACCAGACATTGTTGAACTCGAACTGATGCAATTCCTCTTGCATCGCCTGAATCCACTCAGGCTCTAGAAATGCCTCATCAACGTTGGCGGGCTCTGTGATAGAGACAAAAGCAAAGTGCCCACGAAAGTTAGACAAATGTGATGCCCTTGAGCGTGTGAGAGGACCTGGTGCGTTGATGTCATCGATGATTTTCTCGATCTGCACTTCATTTGCAATGCGAGGATGAGTAGGTTGACGATGTTGATTGGGCTCAGCATTTTCTTCAGAGCCATTTTCCTCAGGTGCACTAGCATGATGTTCTTCATGTTCTGGAATGACTTCTTCAGCAGATTCTTCGGTAGGTATGACATCCTTAGTAGCCTTGAACTTGATGGATTCCTCAGGTGACATTTCATCTAGCACAGGAGGTAGGTGCTCTCTTTGTGAGCCGTTAGTTTCATCGAACCACACATCTATAGTTTAAACAACCTTGTGGTGAAAGGTATTGAAGACTCTGTAGGTGTGCAAGTCCTTTCCGTAACCAAGCATAAAACCTTCATGTGCTTTCAGTGTAAATTTATTATTGTGATGAGGATCTCTAATCCAACATTTAGCACCGAAGACTTTGAAATAACTCACATTGGGTTTCTTGTCAGTGAGGAGTTCATATGAGGTCTTTTTGAAGAATTTGTGAAGATATACCCTGTTGATGATGTGGCAAGCAGTATCAATTGCCTCAGGCCAGAAGTGACGAGGCGTCTTGTATTCATCAAGCATAGTGCATGCCATCTCAACAAGAGTCCTGTTCTTGCGCTCCACGACGCCATTTCGCTGAGGAGTATAGGGGGCAGATAACTCGTGAGTAATACCAAGTTCATCAAGATAGTCATAAAGACCAGTGTTCTTGAACTCAGTCCCATTGTCTCTCCTAATGTGCTTGATCTTCACATCAAAGTTCGTTGAAGCCCTTGAGGAAAATCGTTTGAAGACTTCATGCACTTCAGTTCTGTAAGTGACGATATGCACCCATGTGTAACGAGAATAGTCATCAACAATAACAAAGCCATATAGATATGCTGCTGTATAGTCATTGATTTGTACATCCACTATAGATGACCCACTCAGTAGCTTTGGGTTGATCATCCTGCAGATGAATTAGTGCATCTTACAAACTCTTATACTTCATCAGTGAAGAATATGCCATCAATTTCATTAGATAGAATTTCATCAAGCAACACAATAGACATAGCAGTATGAGGACGTATGAAATTAAAATTCATTTCTTCATGATTAACTTGCGTCCTTTCAAGAATATTCAGGTCTCCAACAAATTCTTCAGAGGTTTAAGTTCGTCTGGAGACCTGACCCTGCATAAGTGATTAGTTCTTATTCTTCACCACCCACATCTGGAAGGGTGGCAAAGAGTTCATCATTCTGCGAGATCCATAACATAAAGGTGGCATAGAAGCCAGTCCACTTCGTTTCACGGAAGAGGATTTAGAGTAAGCATATGAATAAGCAGATAAATTCTTCGAGGACTTATGAACATAATGATTTGTAGAATAATGCACATATTCATAGCTCTTAGATTTTCCTTGTGAAATAGAAGCATTAGCACAATAATGATCATATGAGGATTTTGATCCATATGAAGAATTTGATCCACGTGAGTAATTTGGTCCATATGAGGACTTGGATCCATATGAAGACTTTGGTCCATATGAAGAATTTGATCTGGGGTTCCTATTCTTCACAGGTGGTGTCATGAGGACATTCATGTAACGCCCCGAGACCGACGCTCCGGAAGACTTCCAGATATTCTGAGTTTCGCCGTGTGTTTGTTTTGCTTGTTGCATTCATCGTTGCATCATTTGCATTGCATCATGTCATCATGCCAGCTTGTCATTTAATTTTTAAAACTTAGCTAAATAAATTGCGTAGATCGTTGATCTATTTAAATCGAGGGAATTCACATGGTGACTTCTCTTTATAACATATCCTCTCGATATTTAGGGAGCTATAATAAATCTTCCATTCATTTGGAACTAACAACAACCCACTTGCAATTAAAGTTCCTTCCTTTTCCAAATATTTTTAAATCCTTGATCTTTCCCCGATACTCCAATCCAAGTTGTGGAACTTTGTATTATTTTCAGCCCTCCCTTTTCTTTCCTGATTTGAAACATGGAATAAATCCTCACTTGATCTGGCCGACCCATCTCTCCTCGTTTCCCAATTCTTCCAGCCCAACCGGCCGGCCTAATCCTCAGCCCACCTAACCCCTGCCTATCTAACCCTAGCCCGACCCTCATCTCTCCCTCGATCCATCATCCCTCACCTCGTTCCCCCTCTGCCGCCACTCACACACACGCACCCATTGAGCCAGGGAGAGGATCTCCCTTCTGCTTTCACCCTCCTGGCTAGCCGTGCCCCTCCATGGCGCTGCCTTGCTGCTCCCTCCAGCTCCCAAGCCTCCTCCTCTGCTTCGCCCCCTCATCTGCTCCCTCAGCCATGGCGCTCGGCACCGTCCGTGAGCGCGTGCAGCTCGTGTCTCCACCCCTCCTCGCTGCCCCTTTGTGCTCCGGAGGTCAGGGACGCCCCTGCCGTCCCCGTGCCCTGCTGCCTCCTAGAGTGCCGCGCCGTCGTCGTTCGTCTCCAACCGCGGGAGCGCAGTCCTCCTCCAACCCCGTCGAGATCCGGCTGGCCTCCGCTGCCTTGGCCCGTCCCCGTCGGAGTTGACCTCCACCGCAGGCCACGCGCGAGCCCGCGTTGACTTCCCCTGCTCCACCACCATCAGCGCCCGCAGCACCTCCTCATCCATGACTCGTCTGGTGCTGCCGCTTTGCCGCTGCCTTGGCCTCTCACCTGTAGCCCCTCGCCAAGCATTCTACGTGATACTGCCCCTTTTGTCGTTGCCAAGGCCACTGAATCCAGGGACACAAGACGGCCTCTGTGGATTCCTTTCGACAAGTACCATGACGACCGTTGTTCGCCAAGTACCCCTTCGGATCGCCAAGTTCATCTACCACGTGTACCACTACCGTCGCCGTGTACCACTACGCCCGAGTTCCACTACAAGATGTACGACTACCGTCGCCAAAGACCCGTGTACCACGAGCGGCAAGTTCAACTTCAAAACGTGTACGACTACTTCCACTACGAGCCGTGAACGACTACTTCCCTCGCCGAGCCCGAACTGTTTCGAAAATGCACGCTTCGAAGGTATACCACCGAGACGACACCCGGGAAGGAATGCATGTTGTATGAGATACTCATGTTCAAACCGTGTCCGAGTTGTTCCTTGCGCATTCCTCCTCGGTTGCCATGCCGTCGACCCGTGGGAACCCGGTATCCGGGATCACCCCACCATCTTTTGCATGTTCTGCACATCCACACTTTCCTTTGCACCGGCATCTCGACGAGTTGTCGGATCACCGGAATGTTGCCGTGGCACCATTTCCGTTGTCTTTGCCGAGGCACCCCTTTCGTTCCACCATGGTGACCAAATGCTTCATAACATGCTCATGTCGACATTTTCATAAAAAATGCATAAAATTTGTATATGTCATCCGCATCATGATAACAACATTTAAAATGTCTAAAATTGATGTTTGCATTAAAATTGCCAAATGACATGTGGATTATCCGGAATAGTTGTTTGTTGCTTCCGGCCTCATTTAAACTTGCCTAACTAGTTAGTTTACTTATGTTTCACCTCTTGCCATGTTTATAACAACATGTAATATTGTTGTGTTCCTAAGCGAGAGAGAACTAAATAATTGATGTGGTGTTTCGTCAATATGCAACTCGTTGCATATTGAGCTCCACTTAACTTGTAGTATTGTTTGTGCATATTGCCATGCCACACCTCATTAAACCGGACATGCATCATACTTATTTGTGCATCATGACATGTTTATGCTTGTGTGTTTACCATGCTGTTTGCTTCTTTCCGGTTTGCTTCTCTCGTTGGCTTCGGTTTCGAACCGGAGTTGTGAGGATTCGTTCGACTATGTCCGTTTGTCTTCTTCATGGACTCGTTCTTCTTCCTTGCGGGGTTTCAGGCAAGATGACCATTACCCTCGATATCACTTCTATCTTTGCTTGCTAGTTGCTTCGTTCTATCGCTATGCCGCGCTACCTATCACTTGTTTACCATGCCTCCCATATTGCCATGTCAGCCTCTAACCTTTTCACCCTTCCTAGCAAACCGTTGTTTGGCTATGTTACCGCTTTGCTTAGCCCCTCTTATAGCGTTGTTAGTTGCAGGTGAAGTTGAACTTTGCTTCGTGATGGAGAAGATTATGTTGGGATATCACAATATCCCTTATTTAATTAATGCATCTATATACTTGGTAAAGGGTGGAAGGCTCGGCCTTATGTCTGGTGTTTTGTTCCACTCTTGCCGCCCTAGTTTTCGTCATACCGGTGTTAAGTTCCTTGATTTTGCGTTCCTTACGCGGTTGGGTGATTTATGGGACCCCCTTGACAGTTCGCTTTGAATAAAACTCCTCCAGCAAGACCCAACCTTGGTTTTAACATTTGCCACCTAAGCCTTTTTCCCTTGGGTTCTGCAGACTCAAGGGTCATCTTTATTTTACCCCGGGCCAATGCTCGTTGAGTGTTGGTCCAACCATCGACCGCCCGATGGCCACGAGGGCAACTCGGGCTCGCCTATCGGAAGTTTGGACAATCCGGTGTGCCCGAGAGCGAGATATGTGCAGCTCCTATCGGATTTGTCGGCACATTCGGGCGGCTTTGCTGGTCTTGTTTTACCATTGTCGAAATGTCTTGTAAACCGGGATTCCGAGTTTGATCGGGTCTTCCTGGGAGAAGGAATATCCTTTGTTGACCGTGAGAGCTTGTGATGGGCTAAGTTGGGACACCCTGCAGGGTATTATCTTCATAAGCCGTGCCCGGTTATGTGAGCGGGAATTTGTTAGCGTCCGGTTGTAGAGAACTTGACACTTGACTTAATTAAAATACATCAACGCGTGTGTAGCTGTGATGGTCTCTTCTCGTGAGTCAGGGAAGTGAACAGTTTGAGTTATGCATGAACGTAAGTAGTTTCAGGATCACTTCTTGATCACTTCTAGCTTCACGACCGTGCTTTGCCTCTCTTCTCGCTCTCTTTTGCGTATGTTGGCCACCATATATGCTCAGTGCTTGCTGCAGCTCCACCTCATTACCCCATCCTTCCTATAAGCTGAAATAGTCCTGATCTCGCGGGTGTGAGATTGCTGAGTCCTCGTGACTCACAGATACTTCCAAACAGTTTCAGGTGCCGATGATACCAGTGCAGCTGACGCAACCGAGCTCAAATGGGAGTTCGATGAGGACCTTGGTCGTTACTATGTTTCGTTTCCTGATGATCAGTAGTGAAGCCCAGTTGGGACGATCGTGGATCTAGCATTTGGGGTTGTCTTCTCTTATTTTGGTTCCGTAGTTGGATCTTGATTGTACTCTGATTGATGTATGTTTAATTTATGTATTGCGTGAAGTGGCGATTGTAAGCCAACTCTTTATCCCTGTCTTGTTCATTACATGGGATTGTGTGAAGATGACCCTTCTTGCGACAAGCCAACAATGCGGTTATGCCTCTAAGTCATGCCCCGACACGTGGGAGATATAGCCGCATCGTGGGCGTTACAATTCACCTAAAGAATTTCAAGGCACCTTTTGGGAACCCAGATTTTCTTAATAGGGGGGCCGTTCCTGCAGTTAGTCCAACATATCTAGCAAATACTTCACCATTCTAATTTTTGAACAGTTTATAGTTGGAGTCAAATGACTCGTCAGAAGAATATGAAGATTCACATGTAAAGCCAAATAAGCTAGATGGATCTACGGGAGGTCCTTTCGCAGCAACACATGAGGTTTTGGGATACAGCTCAGGTTTCTAGTAGGTCCCATCAGCATTGAGTTTCCTTTCAAAGGCAATACCCTCTTTCCTAGGGTTCTGTCGGATTTCGGGTTCCGGCGGACCCTTGAGGTTCGAACACTGGGGTGCGCGGAACAGCACAAGAGACACGAGTTTTATACTGGTTCGGGCCACCATTGTGGTGTAATACCCTACTCCAGTGTGTGTGGTGTGGTAGATTGCCTCTTGGGCTGATGAGGAACCATACAAGGAAGAACAGCCTCGTGAGGGCCTGTTCTTGGCAGGTGCGATGAACTGCTAGGTGGTGTTCAGCCGCTCTAGCTACTGGTTTCTTGATGCGGATTCGGATCTCTCTCCCATTTCTTGATCCCGTTCTCTCTGTCTCTGCCCTGGGGGTGGCTACTCCTATTTATAGGCGAAGGCCCTGGGCCTCTTCCCAAATATTGAGCGGGAAGGGCACCAACAATTGGCCATTTTGAAGGGGAACAGCGGGTACACTTATCGACAAAGTTGGTCCTCGCTTTGCCAAAGGCTCTGGTGATGACGCCTTTGCTTGGGCTCCACGATGACTCCCTTCCAGCCGTTGGGCTGGTCTTGGTCTTGTTGCACGAAGCGGATGCCTTTGCTTGATGCTCTCGCTGCGCTTGCTCCCTTTGCACCAAAGAGGAAAGGAGGACCTCTGCGGCTTGGCGCCCGGCTGGCGCCCTTGGTGCGTCATGGCTTGCGTCATGGGCACCTCGTGAGTACCCTGCCTTGAACTCTCCTCCTCCTCATGAGCCAGCTGACGAGGCCGTGCACGAGAAGCTCCTTGTCGTCCGCCCAGCAATCTGGCCCCTCGCGAGGTCTTGAGCTGCGTTGATGAAGATGGGCGTCTTTGGGCCCCGCCGAGCCACGCCGCGGGCGCGGCGAGCAAGTCTGGGGACCCCGTTCCCGAGCGCCGACAGTAGCCCGGGCCTGGCGGCGCCCGAACTTGGCGGCGAGAGAGGCAAAAGGGCAAGTCGCGGCGTCGTGGGCCCCTAACTGCGGCCTTGGGTGCAGCGTGGCGGTTGATTGGGCCGCGTCGCCTCTGCAACGCGTGAGTTGATATGAGCGGCATCTTCCTTGCCTCCTTTACTTTCTCCGATTGCTGCTCAGATCCCTTTCTTGCGCCTCTCCTCTCTGCTTCCGAGATCTTGAGATCCCTCCGCTGCGTGCCCTAGCGATCATGGCGCCTCACCAAGCCCGGCCGGAGCTTGGTACTCTCTGCCTGGACCCGCCAAATGTGTCGAGGCGAGCCTGCGCCCTAGTGCGCCCGGATGGCGGAGGCGCAGGCGTCAGCAGGCAGGCGCTCAAGGCGGCTCTTCCGCCCCACGAGGTGGGAGTACCTTCTACCGCTCTTCGTGGCGCCGTCATTGCTGGTCTGGTGCCACCCTTTGTTGAGTTCTTCTTCTCCGTCCTCCGTCACTACAACATTCAAGCTCTGCACCTCCATCCCAACTCTGTCCTTCTTCTGGCAATCTTCGCCTACTGTTGTGAGGCCCACGTTGGGGTGAAGCCCTCGGTGGCCTTGCTGCGCCACTATTTCTCCCTCCGAACCTCCCGTGGTTCCGCCTCCAGCGTCTTGTGAGCTTCGTTGCATCTGGTAGACCATCGCCATTCAAAACCTGGGAAGCGGATTGAGGGCTTGAGGAGCAAGTGGGTCTTGGTGGATCTTTGGCGCATCCACCTCGGTGATCCTGCCCACGGAGCACCCGAGAGCTCCGACGGCCGGTCCCAGTGGAGCTTGGATCCCAGTGAAGCTGGTCTTTGGAGAAGATGGGCCAGAATCTGAAACCGGCCAGCGTGGCGGCGTGAAGCTGACCGTCTTGTCGCTCTTGAGGGAGTTCTGGAGCATCAAGCTGGCTCCGCTTCATTAGTACTCTCTTCCGATGTGGAGGCCTCACACCGAGCCCGTGGTCTGGCAGCGAGGATCTGGCAGTCCTCCAGTCCTTGGTTGGGGTTGATGTGGCGAGGCTGGGCGCCCAGCGCCTTGTTCCTTGCAGATTGGGAGCAGGTAGTGGGGCCCATGCCTGTCTTCAATGGGGATGGGCCCGTGCCGTGGAGCTCCGGAGGACTGGTGGGCGTGTCCTCTGCCGACTCAATGAAGAGGTGGAGGAAGAGAGGCGGGAGAGGGGTTGATTGAGGCGGAGTCAAGGGCCCCTCCCCTTGGCGCAGGTCCCGCACTCTCCGCCTCCCCAGTGGTGGCAGCGAGGATGAGGATGAGCAGGAGGCGAAGCCTGCCCCGATCTGAAGAAGGACGGTGGGCTGGTCCCAGCAGGTCCGCCCGGCCACAGAGGCGATCCATGAGCGCCTCTGCTCCGGGCCTTGAAGCTGATCCTGCAGCGGCTCTCGGGCTTCAAGTATGGCGGAGGTTGCTCGAGCTTCATGGCGATGACGATAAGTGCTTGACTCTTGTTTTATTCCTTGCTTTGTCGTGAGGCTTGATATCTGTATCTCTTGGCTGGGCGGCGCTGCGGCGAAGAAGCTGAAGGAGCTCTGAGGCTTCATGCAGGGGCAGCGCCTCTGCCCATGAAGGAAAGCGATGGCAAGACAAGGGCCTCTCCTGCCGGTCATCCTCGCGAGGCCAGTGAGCCAGCTGGGCGACTCAGCCCCCCTGATGAGCGACTCGAGGTGCCTTGCTTGGCGCTGCCTCCCTTTGTCGTCGTGGCGCGCTGGTTCCGCCTCGGGCGCGATGGTCACACAACCATCTTCTCCTCCTACTCCACCGACCGCTGCTCCTCCGAATCTTTGCGGATCAGGCCGTTGCGGGCTGGACCGCTGCGGCGAGATCTTGGCGCCGACTCTGTCGATGGCTGGGCGCTTGGGCTGGCCTCTGGCTGGATTCGCTCGGCAACCGATTCGGTGGCGCTGGTCGAACCTCGGCGGCTTGTGGCGAGGAGAAGCGGGCTGTCCGTGGCGAAGATTGCCCGCGATGCTGCCTGGCGAGGCAGCTAGCATCAAGGTCGTTGTGAGGCCATTTGGAGAAGCGGTGAAGGGCTGCAGAACCAGCTTGCCGAGAGGCCCGCCTCCGCCGAGGCAGGAGGAAAGCATGAAGGCTCATGGCGGCCGTCAGGACAGGAGGCCAGGCTCCTGCAGCGCCTTGTTGCCTAAGCCTTGTTGGAGGAGGCTGGAGGCGAGGAAGGTCGAGCTGGACGACAAGCGCGAGTTCTTGTAGAAGATCGCGTGGCCTTCATGGATATGGAGGTGAAGGCTCGCTCTTTCTTTGAAGGCAGCTTTCTGACAGTGACTGGAGAGTCCGTGGCGGCGCCAGGATGGTCCCGTAAGCTGCTTCCCTTCTGGTTCGCGCTCTTGAAGATGTCTCCTTGGCCTTGGCCCCACGGCCCGAGGCGGTAGCGTCTTGTCTTCTGCGGCAGCGGCGGGTCCTCACCACATCTACCTTCGTGATCCCGGCGTCGACTGGACAGCTTCTTTGGAGCCAACAAGCGGCGAGCATGCAGCTGCCGCTACCGAGGCTGTGAAGGGTGTGGAGGCTCTGTTAGGGAAGTTCAGGCCTTGACACCAAGCGAAGCGGCGCTGCCGATCTGCTGCTCCACAGGCGAACCCACTCCGCTGCTCCCCGCCCGACAAGTGACTCCGTTGTGGCTCTGTCCTGCTTTTAATTCCTGCACATGTATCGTGCCTCGGGGGCGTTTAAACTTGCATTTGGTGTTGCGATAACAGTGTGGACTGTAATATTTGCTTTTGAATTCCTTGAAATTTGTGCTTCCTACTTGCTTATGTTCTCTGTTGGCGAGCCGGCCCCGCATACCTCGGCCGCCGTTAGCCCGACCGAAACCGGGGCGGGACCAAGGGTGAGGGCTACGTGACAAGTTAGGCTCCAGTCGCGATGCTCGAGTCCCCCTTGGCGCCTGAACAGCAAGTAGGGAGGTGAGGCAGGCGGATCCACCGTTCTCGTCTGCGAGCCGTCCCGCGCATACCTCAACGCCGTTAGCCTTCGAAACTAAGGGGTGAGGGCTACATGACCAGTTAGGCTCTGAGTCGCGATGCTCAGAGTTCCCTTGAATCTCAAAGCGACATTCGTACCTTTGCTCCGCTCGGGAGTGGCGTCGACGAACCAGGCTGGGGGGCTGGCGCTGTGTGGCGTCGTCAGGCGTGACCCAGGCGCAGCCCGTGTCCAGCCCCTCGGCGGCGCTCCAGGAGGCGTTGCGATGAGGCGGACACTAAGCTCTGGGCTCCACGAGGTTGACCACGACCGGAGGCCACCCTCGGTTGTTTATCGGTAGCGAACATGGCGCTTCGCATGCGTACGGGCATAGCCGCTCCTCGGCAGTGTCGTCAGCCAGCGCGGAGCATGGTGCTTCCACTGGTGCGTGGGAGGGGGCTCCCCTCCGGGAGGCCCAGGCGTATCAGCCCCACGACACGTGGCTGTGCGGTAAGGCTGGGCGAGGTGTATCAGGCACCGTGAGCCAGCTCGGGACTCACGAGGCCCTACCTCAAGCGGGTTGCGCTGGCTCTGGCGTTATCTTGAGTGTGTTCACTGCAAATTTGGCGGATGCGGAGCTCTCGTCTTGGTCCCGGCTCTTGGGCTGGTCTCGACCATGGCAAGTCAAGTCGCGATGCCATGGACAAGACCGGGTGAGGCGGAGGCGGTAGGAGCCACTGAGTTGCGATGCTCGAGCCGCCCCTTTAGCAGCAAGCTGGGTTAGATAATGAAACTCTCGTCCTCGGGTCGGCTCTCGGGCTGGTCTCGGCCGTCGGCTTGGCAAGCCAGTCGCGATGCCATGGACAAGACCGGAGGGTGAGGGCGGAGGCGGTAGGAGCCACGAGTCACGATGCTCAGGCACCCCCTTTAGCAGCGCAAAGGCTTGAGTTAGATAAGCGAAACTCTCGTCCTCGGGTCCGGCTCTCGGGCTGGTCTCGGCCGTCATTGGCAAGCCAAGTCGCGATGCCATGGACAAGACCGGAGGGTGAGGGCGGAGGCGGTAGGAGCCACGATTCGCGATGCTCGGGCACCCCCTTTAGCGTGCAAGATGCCGTCACCGGAAAAGGCACCAAATAACAAGCATGGTGGGCGAGCACAATCCTAAGGGAAGCGTAAGAAGGATACATGCGGCTGGGGCAGGCCCGGCGGCTTGGGGATGATGCAACCCGGCGCCCCCAACAAGATAGGCTAATGACATGAAATAAAAGGGATAATGCGCGAGGCGGACCCCGCAGCACAGGAATAATCACGTACTGAAGGCGCTCCCAGTAGGAAATAAAACTTTAAGGTGTCACTGGTGATGTCGGGGATGAAGGGGTGTTGGTGTAGCAGACTCGGTGGGCTGCGGGAGCCGATCCTCCACGAGCCCCAGGCCGGGGCCACGGGAGGCCAGGCTGGCGGCTCCTCGGGAGCCATCTCCATCTCTGCCGGGGCTGCGGCGTGCACGACCTCTCGAGCCTCCGGGATGGCCCTCATGAGATCTTGAGTGCGCGGCAACCCGCGTTTAGCGAGCCGTGAGGCATGCGCCGCGTGTATGTGGGGCAGGCCCTTGCAGCGTCCCACTCGCGAGGGCAGGCGCTCTTGAGATGCGGCTCGGTTGAGCCTGGTATGTCGTCTGCAGGCGTGCAGCCCACCATCCTCGCTGGATGGGGGCCACAGTAGTGGCGGCTGCCCTCATGACCCTTGACTCTGTGGCGCTCTGAATGGCCTTGGCAGCGAACTCCACGAGGTTCGGCCCTCCTTGCCTTGCTCACCTTGCGGGAAGCGTGCTTGCACGCCGCCTCACGTGGTGCCAAGCGCCTCCCTCGTGACCTTGGCGAGGTCGGCCGCCCTCGAGGGAGGCCCCAGCCCGGCTGAGGAGGCGCCGCCACGCTTTCTATGCGATGGAAGGAGGCCCCTGGCGGGGCGCAGGCCTGAGGGCCTACCTCTTGAGGCAGGCGGCCGATGTCTTCTTCTTCTTGGAGTGCGGCCTCGGGGAGGCCTCTTGCTGCTGTGGTGCAGGTCTTCTAGCGATGCGGCTGAAAGGCTCGCTCCGGGGAGCACTGCTGCGTCTCTCTCTTCACAGGGCACCGTGATGACCCGCCGCTTCTGGCATCTTGAGGGCGTTGTAGCCATGGTGGGATCGGCCATGAATTTAGCCAGCGCCGGGTGCAGGGATGGCGTTATCTGGCGAATGTGGGAGGCGTCGAAGTCGATGAGCTCGGTCGCGGTGGTTATCGCGAGCGAAGGTGACAGGAAGCGGACCTGCCCGATCGGGACCGTGGAGCCGTCGGTGACTCGGAGAAAGGCTTGGTTGGCTGGCTGGTATAAAAGCACTTGAAGATTGTTGAATGTTTCCACAGACGGGGCGTTGAGTCCTGCCCGCCCGTCGATGAGGTCTTGGTGACCAGCCGTTCGCGATGATTGGGGAACAAAGCATCCGGAGAACTCCGGCTGTGGCGCGCGCTTAGGCTGATCCGCTGAGCTGAGCGTGATGGCGCCGCCGACCACGAGGAGGCGCGTGGCCTCGAGCTTGGGAGGACTGCATTCGCCATGCGGCGAACTGCTTGAAGATCTTGTTGAGAGGCTGGGGCTTGAGCTCCGCCCGGGATCTGAGCGATCGCCTGCGGTTCTGAAGCCCCAGCCCCTCGTCTGATGGCGGTCCTCAATTCTTCTTAGCTGCGGCGGCGGTGGGAGGGAGGCCTGCGTTCCCCACAGGCGATCCTCGCGAGGCTGATCCCTCGGCCTCCCTCATGGCAGGTCTTGCCAGCAGTCCTCGCGAGGTTGGTCGCGCCACCCTTGGCGCGGGCATGATCTTCCAGCGTCTGCATTCCTTCCTCCTCCTCTGCCGTAGCCCAGTCGCTGCGCTCGGGCGTCTGCCACCCTTCCTTCGCGTCGGCCGGAGCTCTTGGCATTCATTGGTGTTGTGGGTGTGGAGGTCGTGGTACCACGCGATACCGACTGCCCTTGGAGGACTCAGGCTGATCTGCCTCGCTTGGTGTCTGGTTGGCCATGGTCGGCAGCCCTGCGCTTCCGTCCTTGGCCTTGGACTTCTTTTCTTGAGGATCTGCGGCGGGCAGCTCGAGGAGAGGCGCCCCTCCTCAGCCTGGCGCACTTAGTCGCCAAGTTGAACAGCTCAAGGAGGTGCACAGATCTTCATGCATCGCCCGGCTCCTCCTTCATCTTGGCGTCGCTCACTCCGTCGGAGAAAGGCGAGATGATGGCCTCCTCCGTTACCACAGGGATCTTGAGGCGTCGTTGTTGAACCGCTGGATGTACTTACGGGGTTTCCCCTAGCTGCTGCTTGATTGGCGCATATCGCTCACGGCGGGTGGCGGTCGAAATACCGTGGAAGTTGGCGATGAAGCGGGTGCACATCTCGGCCCGGAAGAGATCGTGCAGGGCGGTCGAGGAGCAGTGCGGGCTCCGTCCTTGGCGCCATGGGAAACCAGTTCGCCATGACCTTTTCATCCCGTTGGCAGCCTCGATGCCCAGCTCGTGAAGTGGAGGAACTCCGTAGGGTCAGCTGTGCCGTCGTAGCAAGGAGGCAGGTCTGGCTTGAACTTGGCGGGCCCGCTTGACGCCTTGCGCCTTCCGGAGGTGAAAGCGCGGCAGCCCGCCCGTGGCAGCGGGGGCCTCGGACAGAGAGCTTGGTCCTGCGGGCCTCCTGCGCTGCGTCAGGGGGCAGCGCAGGGTCTGGCGTCTTTGGGCGGGGGCGCTCGGGCAGCTTCTCGTGGGCGAGAACTTCTTGACAGCTCTGCTCTTGCAGCGCGGCGCTGGTGGGCGGAGTTCCGCCCGAGGCGCGCCTTCTTGAGGAGGAGGCTGGCGCCGGGGCTTCATCGCCAGCGAAGCGCGGTGCGGTCTGTGAACAGGCGTTGCTTGAGGCGCCTCTGCGGCGGCGGGCGAGCTTCGGCGACTTCGGTCGAGCCATTCTTCGTAAACGTCGTCGGCAGAAGCGGTAGTCACGAGAGCTTCGTTTGCGCGATGAGTGCAGCTCGAGCCTGCATGGCAGCAGCGAAGCGCGTGGCGAAGAACCAGCGAGGTGGCGGGCGTGGCGGTTTGGCCGTCCGCCTTATGGGCCGAATCTTTGGGGCGATGCTTGCTGCTCGTTCCCTTTGGCGATGGCGGCGTTAACAGCGGCGGCGGCGGAAGCGGCGAAGCGCCCGCCGCCGGGAGCTGTCTGGCGACATAGGGCGAAGCGGCTCGGCGCTGGCGTGGGCCCCAGGCGTCGAACATGGTTGTGGTGGTCGAGGAAAAACGAGCGTGACGAAAAGCGGTCCGGCGCACCTACAGCGCGCCAAATGTCGGTTCGGGTTCGCGGACCCTTGAGGTTCGAACACTGGGGTGCGCGCGGAGATCCGACCTTCCACCGTCTCGCACCTCGCCGAATCGCAGGGACCTAAACTACTAACGGAACAACACAAGAGACACGAGATTTATACTGGTTCGGGCCACCATTGTGGTGTAATACCCTACTCCAGTGTGTGTGGTGTGGTAGATTGCCTCTTGGGCTGATGAGGAACCATACAAGGAAGAACGGCCTCGTGAGGGCCTGTTCTTGGCGGGTGCGATGAACTGCTAGGTGGTGTTCAGTCGCTCTAGCTACTGATTTCTTGATGCGGATTCGGATCTCTCCCATTTCTTGATCCCGTTCTCTCTGTCTCTGCCCTGGGGGTGGCTACTCCTATTTATAGGCGAAGGCCTGGGCCTCTTCCCAAATATTGGCGGGAAGGGCGCCAACAATTGGCCATTTTGAAGGGAACAGCGGGTACACTTATCGACTAAAGTTGGTCCTCGCTTTGCCAAAGGCTCACGGTGATGGCCTTTGCTTGGGCTCCACTATGACTCCCTTCGGCCGTTGGGCTGGTCTTGAATCTTGTTGCAAAGCGGATGCCTTTGCTTGATGCTCTCGCTGCGCTTGCTCCCTTTGCACCAAAGAGGAAAGGAGTGCCTTCTTGCGGGCTGGCGCCCGGCCATGGCGCCCTTGGTGCGTCATGGCTTGCGTCATGGGCACCTCGCGAGTACCCTGCCTTGAACTCTCCACCTCCTCATGAGCCAACTGGCGAGGCCGTGCTGAGAAGCTCCTTGTCGTCCGCCCGCAATCTGGCCCCTCGAGGTCTTGAGCTGCGTTGATGAAGAAGGGCTGTCTTGGGCCCCCTTGAGCCACGCCCTTGAGGCCGCAGCGAGCAAGTCTGGGACCCCGTTCCCGAGCCCGAGCAGAGTTCCGATTGAGGATCTGCTTTTAAGCACATCACAAGAACTGATGCCCTTTGAGGCTTTTGTACATGCCTGTCACATACAATTCTTCAACCCTGCATTGTCAGCTATACTTGTGGTATCCTCAGATGAGGAATTTGTGACCACAGAGAAAGTTGAAGAATTTGCAGCAATAGAAGCATTTGAACTTTCAGGTGAAGAATTAGCAGATTCACGTTCAATGCATTTCAAACATGGTGGAATGAATTCAACCTAAGCAGAACTGATCTGTTGAGCAAGCAATGAATCACATTCCTTTTGAAGATCATCATAACTCACCCTTAGCTTCTGAAGATCTTGCTTTCTTTGAAGAAATTCATAAGAAAGCTCTCATGATCGGCTAAAAGAGTGTTATGACGACTTTGAAGATTATCAAACTTAGACTGAAGTCTCTGAAGATTTTCAGTCAGAGTTTGAGTTCGATCCATTTCTTCACCCAACAAGTCATCACTTTTGTCTAGCATATTCTGAACCTTTTCAAAAGCCTTTTGTTGTTTTACAGCAATCGTAGCAAGCTTGGAATAACTGGGTCCAAAATCATCATCAGATTCATTATCACTAGACTTAGATGAGGAACATTCGGTTACCTTTGCACATTTAGCAATGAGGCATGGTGCTGAAGATGATGATTCAGGTTTGAAAGTCATCGTTTTGAGTGATTCCTTGAAATCATCAAACCAGGGGTCATGACGAGTTCGACGACCTTCATAGAAATCAGATATTCGGTCCCAGATAAGCTTCACATTGTAGATATGCATGATGAGCCTGGACTGATTTCTGGAATGCAGGAACAGATGATATCCTTCGCCGTGGTGTCAAGTCGAGTGTACTTGCAAATATCATCAGCATCCGCCATCTTGCATAGATCAGTAAGACCAATCTCAGTGACGGTCCACAGCTTGTTGTTCATCGCCATGAGGCGCTTCCTCATCATGGCCTTCCACTTGGGATAATCGTGACCGTCAAAGATAGGGCATGTCACTTTCTTCATTCCTGTAGTCAACATAACTAAAACTCCAGGTAGTTAAACCAAAATCACACAGAACAAGGGAGTACCTTGCTCTGGTACCAATTGAAAGTGTGTTATATCGACTAGAGGGGGGGGGGTGAATAGGCGATTTTTACAAATTCGTCACTGAGGAAATTCAAGGTGAGGAATTTCCTAAGTCAGGAACAACTAGCAGTGGAATAAGTACTCAGATGCAAGCGTAACAGAGTAATAACATAGTCATCATGATGAAATGAAAGTAAGCATAGAGTAGACGAAGCATATAAATAGGATAAGCAGGCTGAAGACAAAGTGACTGAAGAATTAGGAATGAGTGTCGGTGTCAAAACCGCATATCTCGGGTAGGGGGTCCCGAACTGTGTGTCTAAGGATCGAATGTAACAGGAGACAGGGACATGATGTTTTCCCAGGTTCGGGCCCTCTTAATGGAGGTAACACCCTACTTCCTGCTTGATTGTATTTGATGAGTATAGGGGTTACAAGTGTTGATCTACCTCGAGATTGTAATGGCTAAACCGTAGATGTCTAGCCTGTATGATGATGATCGCCTCTACGGACTAACCCTCCGGTTTATATAGACACCGGAGGGGGCTAGGGTTGTACAAAGTCAGTTTACAGAGAGAGGAATCTTCATATCTGAACGCCAAGCTTGCCTTCCACGCCAAGGAGAGTCCCATCCGGACACGGGGTGTCGGTGTACAAAAAGAGGGGCATGTTTTGTACCCCTTTACCTATGCACGGGCAGTCAGAGCCGCGCCCATGACCACACCAAGCAGAGCAGGGGAGGTAAGCCGGAGAGAAGCCGAAGGCACAAGACAAAGCGAAGCAACGGCAAGGACCAAGGCCACAAAGATCAGACGGACGAAGCAGGTTTCCCCGGCAAGGACCCTTGTCGGGGCAGCCTCAGCGGCCCTGACAAGACCCTTGCCGGGGCAGCTCGCCCACGCCAGCCGAGCGAGCCACCCTTGAGCCCACCAAACGCTCGACAAACGCATTCAGACAGGGCTCGGGAGGCACCTCCGTGGTGGCATGCAGATCTTTGTGAAGACAAAGAATAGTCAAGATCAAATGGGGATAGGAAGGCAACCATCCTCACCGAAGAAACCCACAAGACCCGGCAAGATCCTTGCGGGGCCTTCTGCACACGGCAAGACCCTTGCTGGGCCACCCGGCAAGACTCTTGCCAAGCGCACCAGCAGGGCCACTGCCAGGCCCGCACCAGCCAAGTCTCCGCCGCCGTTCGCATGCAGCTGCCGACCCAACCAGCTGGGCAGGCACCTGCGTGGCAACATGCAACCCTTCGTCGAGGCTCCACCATCGCGCCACCTCAGCTGCCTGCCTGCCTCGTGGCACCGCATGCCGCTGGCGTGGCGCGTGTCGGGCAAGGAAGAAGCGGCGGCAGACGGGACGAGCCTCGCCCCCGTCCCCCAATAAAGCAAAGGGACACCTAAGCCTCGCAGTAAATGCGCTTTGTCCTGTAATGCGAGCGATGAGCTCAGGGCACTGTACGCCTTTCCACCTCATGTGTGCCATTGTGGCAGCCCCTTCAGACTATAAAAGGAGGCCCATGGCATAATGGAGGAGGATTCGGCTCTTTCGAACCACGCGCTGACCATAGCTAGTTCGAGAGCTCAAGAACTCTCAGAAATACACCCACCAAAGCAGGACTAGGGTTTTATGCATCCCCGCGGCCCGAAACTGGGTAAATCCCCTTTGTGTTGTCTACTAGTCCCGCTCTTCTCACGATCCCCGCGCCAGCAACCGTAGTAGGGATTCCAGTGATCCCATAGGTGTCGTTTCCCACCGACATCTTTGGCGCGCCGAGTAGAAGCGCGATTGTGAAATCTGATGCAGTAGTTAGCCTAGCAGTTCTTCATCGCTTCGGTCTTTGAGAAGAAGGCGGTTGGAGAAAGCACGACGGCTCGGCAATGTAAAAGCTAAGTTATTCAGAGCCTTGGATTATTTCCTTGTACACTTGAGGTTATCGTCCTCGGAGATCTGGCCTATGTATGGGAAACCTACACGCAAAGGGGCCCCCCGCGATTGGCAATGCCTTTGTTCTGTTTCGAGTCCGCTCAACAGCTCAAAGCTGCCGCGTCGAGAGCGGCGGGGTAGCCTTCCACACCTGGCAACACTCCTGACTCTGACTCGAGTCAAGCTCGACAGTTCGGGCGGCCGCGCTAAGGGCGGTAAGGTGGTTTGCCCGGTAGCAAGCACACCCGGCAGGCCAATGGGGATCCGTCCCCAAGACGCCATCCTGGGTTTCTGGCAGCAAAGCCTACCTGAATTCGTGGGGTGGACATACAAAGGAAAATCGAACAGGAAAATAACATGCATAATACTGAAAGTGCTCCAGAGTTATATCACATCAAATTGTTGCTGCGGTTCTAACTAGAGATAGCCATTGTCTTGGTTGTGAACAAGCATCGACGATAAAGAACGGGATGCCTAATCCCGGCGCTGGCCCTCCACCCTCTGGATTTCACCGACTCAGGTGATGATGGGCAATCGCTCCCGAGCGGCGCAAGGTCGATTACCCTCCGCAAGCTCTCGGTACAAGGCGTCGAAGTCGAGGTCGGGGTACCAGTCGCCACCTTGGCGAGAACCTTGGTCATGGCACCTGGCAAAGCCTCGGGACTCGTCGGCGGTGAGGCCGCCCGATTAGCGTGGAGCAGCTCCGAGCACCGACGACCTTCTCAAAGAACAAGGTCAGGCTGCAATTGGCGCTCAGGCTCCGCTCAGGGACATACCTCACGTCCGACATCCCCATGATGGCCAGCTGGGCGGCGGCCTGGTTGGCAACGGTGGCGAGGCGATCGAGCCAACGGTTCTCGCCCGCCACGTGTTCCGCGAAGTTGAGGCCCTCGTTCGTCCGAAGCTCCTTCTCGGCCTCCAGCTCCTTGGCCAGGGTCCCCTCTCGGGTCTTGGCCTCCTCCAGCACCTTCTTGAGACCCTCCAGCTTCAGCTTGAGGTCTTTGATGGAGTTGTTGGCCTCGGAGAGCTGCCCAGCCTTGCTGACGACCGCGCTCTGCGCCTCTATCAGAGCACTGTTAAGCGTGTCCATCTCTTGGGACAACTCCAGCGCCTGCTCCTTCAGCCTATCGCGCTCTGCCTCCAGCTCCTCCACCTTGCCGGTGTGAACCTAGGCCTGGGCATTGAGTGCCTCTTTGTGCCTCTGCTCCAGCTCACTAGTCCGCTGCAAGACAAGCTTCTCCACCTCTGCATCCTTGCCGCGAAGCATGGAGACAAGCTTCGCCTCGTGTGCGGCGAGGTCCTCCTCCTGGGAGTTCAGCGCGGCCTCACGCTGGGTCCGAGCGGCTTTGGCAGCCGCGGCCAAGTTCTTCGCCGTCTCCTGAGCTTTCTCGACGTCGGCGAGCTTCATGGTGAGCTCCACGTCACGCCTGGCCTGCTCGCCCTGGGCAGCCTTGAGCTCCTTGTGGGCCTCGCGGAACCAGTCCTGCGCCTCGGCAATGCGCTTCTGGAGGTCCGCCTCCGCCTTCTCCACCATCACCGTCCTGGACTTAACCTTGTCCAGACGGGCGCGGTGGAGCGCCTGGAGCTTCCGGAAGCTGGCGCCCATGGCATGGAGGAGCCGCTCCTCCTGCGAACCGTCGCCGCCAACGATCGGCTCGTCGACGACTTCAAGCCCGGCAGTGGCAAGCACCTCGTCGTCAAACACCTCTCCCTCAACGGGTGCCTGGTGCTCGACGTGCCTGGAAGGTGGGCGAACAAGTCGTCGCTCACCCTCAGATACTTGCCGGAGCCGGAAGCAACAGAAGAGGAAGGCTGGTCCTCGGCCACCTCTCCTCCTCCTCCTCGGCGGCGGCCCTGCCGGCATCCCCGGCAGGCCCCTTGTCGGCTTCTTCAGCGGCAGCCTTACCGGCCTCCCCGGTAGGCCCCTCAGCGACGTCCTCGGCGACATCCTTGGCGGCCTCCTCGGCGGCGATCTTCTCGGCGTCCGCCTCGGCGGCCTTGGCAACATCCTCGATGATGGCGTCCACGTCCTCCGGGTTCACCGAGGAGGAATCTGGATGCCGAAGAAGGAGGTGAGGCAAGGCCAGGACCAAAGCCGACGAGAAAAAGAAGCAGGGCGAGCGACGAATGACTTACATGCGATACCGGTGCCTGGGAACAAAGTCCCTCCCGCCGACATTTGGCGTCGAGGCAAAGTTGCCGGCGCCCAAGTTCTCCTCCTCCTCCTCCTCCATGTGCGTGGGCTCGGTGCTTGGCACCCTTGCGAGGAACGCACCTCGGGGCGGCATGGTCGATGGGGGCGTGTTGGGAGTATCCCTCTTTGGCTCCTCCTGCTACTGCTCTCCTCCTGCATACCTGGCAGGGTCAGCACCAACGTGTCGTGCCCCTGACACATGTCGACGGGAGAAGAGTGATGAACTTACGCTGGGGGCTATGCCGGGGGCTGCTGTCCGGGCTGCTCAATGATACGTCTCCAACATATCTATAATTTTTGATTGCTCCATGCTATATTATCTACTGTTTTGGACCATATTGGGCTTTATTTTCCACTTTTATATTACTTTTGGGACTAACCTATTAACCGGAGGCCCAGCCCAGGATTGCAATTTTTTTGCCTATTTCAGTGTTTCAAAGAAACGAAATATCAAACGGAGTCCAAACGGAATGAAACCTTCGGGAACGTGATTTTCTCATCAGATATGATCCAGGAGACTTGTACCCTCGGTCAAGAAAGGAGGGAGGCGGCCACGAGGGTGGAGAGCGCGCCCCCTGCCTCGTGGGCCCCCCGAAGCTCCATCTACGTACTCCTCCCTCCTATATATACCTACGTACCCCAACGGATCAGATACGGAGCCAAAACCTAATTCCACCGCCGCAACTTTCTGTATCCATGAGATCCCATCTTGGGGCCTTTTCCGGAGCCCCGCCGAAAGTGGAATCCACCACAGAGGGCTTATACATCAACATCATAGCCTCTTCGATGAAGTGTGAGTAGTTTACCTCAGACCTTCGGGTCCATAGTTAGTAGCTAGATGGCGTCTTCTCTCTTTTTGGATCTCAATACAATGTTCTCCCCCTCTCTCGTGGAGATCTATTCGACGTAATCTTCTTTTTGCAGTGTGTTTGTTGAGACCGATGAATTGTGGGTTTATGATCAAGATTATCTATGAGCAATATTTGAATCTTCTCTGAATTCTTTTATGTATGATTGGTTATATTTGCAAGTCTCTTCGAATTATCTGTTTGCTTTGGCTAACTAGATTGGTAGTTCTTGCAATGGGAGAAGTGCTTAGCTTTGGGTTCAATCTTGCGGCGTCCTTTCCCAGTGACAGTAGGGGCAGCAATGCACGTATTGTATTGTTGCCATCAAGGATAACAAAATGGGGTTCTTATCATATTGCATGAATTTATCCCTCTACATCATGTCATCTTGCTTAAGGCGTTACTCTGTTTTCATTAACTTAATACTCTAGATGCATGCTTTGGATAGCGGTCGATGAGTGGAGTAATAGTAGTAGATGCAGGTGAGTCGGTCTACTTGTCTCGGACGTGATGCCTATATACATGATCATACCTAGATACTCTCATAACTATGCTCAATTCTGTCAATTGCTCAACATGAATTCGTTCACCCACCGTAAAATACTTATGCTCTTGAGAGAAGCCACTAGTGAAATCTATGGCCCCGGGTCTATTCTCATCATATTAATCTTCCCTCGCTTTATTATTGCTTTGCTTTTTACTTTTCCTTTTATTTTACTTTGCATCTTTATACCAAAAATACCAAAAATATTTTCTATCATCTCTATCAGATCTCACTCTCGTAAGTGACCGTGAAGGGCTTTACAACCCCTTATCGCGTTGGTTGCGAGGAGTTATTTGCTTTGTGTGGTCACGAGGGACTTGGCGTGGCCTCCTCATTGGATTGATACCTTGGTTTTCAAAAACCGAGGGAAATACTGACGCTACTGTGCTGCATCATCCTCTCCTCTTCGGGGAAAACCAACGCAAGCTCAAGACGTAGCACTCAACACCACCAACGGCGGCCTCGAAGTGCCAGCCGGGGGCTGGCCACCCGCCGAGACCCTGGCCCTCTTCACTCTCTGGGCCAGCGTCTCCACGTCCCTGCAAGGATTACGACAAGTCGAGTCAAGCAACACAGAGTGAGGAGGCAGAGATAACGAAAAGGAACCAGATGCTTACTCGTCGTGCGCCTCCTCCTCTGCTGTCTTCCTCTTCCTCCTCGGGCTAAGGGATCCATAATCAAAGGTGACCTCCGTGTCAACATCCGGCGGAGGAGGGGAAGGAGGCGGCGTCTGGGCACGCTTGGATGAAGAAGGGGCGGCTGTCTTCTTCTTCACCGCGACCTTCGCCGGCTTCTTCGCCGCCGCGGCCCTCATGTGGGGCCGGGACCCCTCCAAGGTCAGCTGCGGCTGCGCAGCCCTTCCGTGCCAGACCGACTCGCTGGAGCTGGCCCGCCGCAAGACTCGCCCCCTCCCGGTAGGTGGCGTCGGATCTGCGGTCTCGGCCTCCTCCTACGACGACTCGCCGGTCACATCTTCAACCAAAGGAGCCTCGGTGCCGGCACGGCTGGCTCCCTCGGCGGCCGCGCCCACCGGGTGAGCTCCTCCTCCTCCGCAGCCGTCACGGCCTTGTCCTTCACACCACCGGCGCTGCCGGCCTCCCTGGCAAGTTGTGCCTCCCTCGCCCTGGTGGCGATGTAGTCCAGCCCCGCCTGGGTGGTGTCCTGGACAAGCAGCCGCTCGGCGGCGTTGACATACCCATCATGCAGGGTATCAAAGAACTGCTGCACCTTGGCGTCCTCTGGCTCCTTCCAGCTCGGGTCGGGGCTATGCGCGTTGCAGTCCGGCATCATGGCAATGATCTTGGACCGACGCGAATTGTTGCACAACGGGACCACCCCCGCCGGCGGCTTGAACAAAGGCCCCTTGAGGACCTTGCCGGCCTTCGCGGCGGCCCTCGCGACCTTGCCGGTCCGCTCGACCTTGCCGTCACGGCCCACGTCAAGCTGGAAGAGCCGCTGGCAGAAGTGGGCATGCGCCATCACCGTGAAGTTGTGGTCGAGGCCGGGACGAAGCCGCATGATGTTGGCAGGTTCGTGAAGAGCCAGGCTGGCCTCGCCTTGTTATGCAGTGGAGCGATCCGGCGGCGGATGAAGTCCGCTCGGATCATCTCGAGGGTGAGGCCGGCCTCGGTGAGTCGGAGGATCCTGGTGGTGGCGACCGTGAGCCTCTCGTCGTCAGCATCGACGTCGCTCCAATCGCTTCTGCGGACCGGCAGCACCCGGCGAACTTCGCAGAACGCCGGCGGGTCCTCCTCCTCGATCCAGCACTATCGGCCCCGCCATTCTTCCCACCTCTCCTTCATGGCGCCCTCCGGGTACGCTCCCTTGGATCTAGAGACCCAGGCGATGCAACCGGAGATGGCGCCCCCTGGTTGGATCCGAGTGGAGAAGTAATTGCGGAAAAGCGCCGTGTTGGGGTGCACCCCGACGAAGCCTACGCATAGATGCGCGAAAAGAGCCATGCACGCCTGTGACACTCCAAAATTTTTCCTTGGTTTTCTTCAAAATTTTGTTGGATTTGAAGGAGGTCACCAAAACCCTTCCAAAAATCTCTATCAAAAGCTTTTTCCCTCTGGCAAATATTTTACATTTGCATCTCCTTCAACTCTGGTGTTTGGTTTTTAAATTTTTCCTCTGATTGCTCTCTCCTCAAGGATTCAAGAAAAATCTTTGAAGTTTATTTTTCTTTCAAAAAGAAACTCTAGGAGTTTTTCATCCTCTCCCATATTTGAGATCATTTATGGTTTGGCCATACACCACATGGTAAAATCTTCCCAAATATGTCTCCTTCCACCTTGGGCAATCCAAACATTCTATCTCTACTAGTTCAACCCTCTTCTGAATTTTTATTTCATTTAATTCTCTCCCAAAATCTTTTACATCTATTATTTTGAGCCTAGGTAATTTGCAAAGCAAGTACCTTAATGCATTTGAATTTTTACCTCAAACCAACTCCCTTGGATAGTACTTGGTACCCACAACCTAGAACTATCATCGCGGTGGCGCACGCATGCAGCATCGTCGCGGTGGCGCGGCACGCACAGAGCACGCTCCCAGCCGCCGACGGGCCCGCGCCGCCCCGTTTCGTCGAGCTCCCCCTAAGCAACCAAATCCTGACGCAGTTAGCACCTAAACGGAACCAGGGAACACCCACGACGACGCTCAACCTTTGAACCCTCCCGTGCAACCACAGCACCGCTGTAATCACCTCACCGGAGAACCCCGTTCTCGGCAACCGCCTCGGGGTGGCTATATATAGCACCCCGAGCTTGCTCTCGCCCCGCACACCTCCTCTACCCCTCCAGGCCCCGCCAAGTCCCTGGAAGGGCCACAAGGAGCTCTCCTTCCCCGACTCCGGCCACTTCGTTCCGCCTCGGCCTCCACCTTGATTCACTGCGGTGAGGCCATCTCCGGCGCCCAAACCTCGTCCGTAGCCTTCTCTTACACCTAGTGCTCTAACCCGCACCTCAATTCGATCCTTGCAGCCCTCCTCGGCGAGATCCATCAGCGCCCGAACCACCGTCCGCCGGAGTTGAGACCGCCATCAACGTGGTGCTCATCGGCGACCAACTCCACCACCCACCGGTGCGGAAGGACACGGTGAGCACGTTGGTAACCTCCGATCCTCCTTCCTCGCCGTAGATCGCCGCCGGCGATCACCGCGGCCCTCGGGCACCAAATCTCTGCTTTCGTTTTCAAACCCGACGGGTGGGTCCTCCCCGTCAGCTTTTTCCTCTTTTTGAATCGTTTTCTGGAAACGCCTTCGGGGAAAATACGTCTTCCCTACTGGACTAACGTATTCGAGACTGAAGCGTTTTCTGTTTTTATAAAGAAAACCCTAGGAAGTTTCTGTTTCATTACAGAAAGGTCCCTGGACTAAAACGCTAATAACTTTTAAATAGAAGAGTAATTTTGATTGATTCTTTTTCTGTCCTCTTTGAAATTTTGTCTAGTTTTTTATCAGATTTATTTGAAAAATATTTGGAGTAATTTTTGTGCACCTCACGGTATTTACGTTAACGCGTATGTTTTCTTTATACCATAGATACCGAAGGAGGTGACGGAACCACGAACTTCACCGAGCTAGGCTCTGACTACTCTGAACCAGGCAAGCATGTTTGAACTTTTGATATGATGAGTGTTCTGGCAGGTTTGCATTAAGTAGTTTCATGGCATGTTTGTGAGCATACCGATGAATGTTATTTTCATGCAAAGTTGAGGCAAGTGAGTTCGATAATCTATACGTGTTGGATGTGAGTGTGCATGGCCATGTGTTGGCATGAGGATGGGTAAGATGGCAGTGTTGTAGCATGCCAGTCTTATGCCATACTATTTGACTTTAGTGTCAACCCGTATCGTTCGGTTCCCATCCATTTCCCTTCCCGTACTACCACATGTTTTCCATAAGGGATATGGCTTAGTAAGTTGCAAACCGCTTTCTGGTACACACCAAGCGGAGAGGCCGTGATGATGGTTCCATGGCCTGGATTAAAGCAGTCATCCGGTCGGGGGCATGGGTGTTTCGGTTGGGACCGAGAGGGGCACCCTTAGAGCCTTGAATATAAATTTGATCCCATGCTATTCGAGATTGTGATCTCCCGTCTCAAAAGTTTTTCTTGGGCGATGTCTAGGGTGATTCTGGCATCGTGAGGTAGGATGGGTGTGTCTTGGTTAGCTGTGTTTTTCTGAAATACCATAAGCGGAACTAGTCCTTCGGGACTACGGAAATCCGTTGGCTGTGGGTAATTTTTGTACAAACTCTGCAGAGGCATAAATCCTCGAATCATCTTATCCATGTCTAAGTTCTGTATTATCTTATCCTGACAAGTTTCAGTTTTGGTGACAGACACTCCGGTGAATCACATGAGTACTAAGTCCGGTTGAATGTTTATTCCTGTGGATGGACTAACCCGTTTATATTCATGTGTTGAATATTTATTATGAGTGCTATATCTTTGTGATGAAAGCCCTTTCTGTGATGTCGCTCAGACGTCCGACTGCGGCATTGCTGTTATTTATTTTTATATAAGCCCTTTGTGTGATGTCGCTCAGACGTCCGACTGCGGCATTGCTGTTATTTATTTTTATTATAAGCCCTTTCTGTGATGTCGCTCAGACGTCCGACTGCGGCATTGCTGTTACTTATTTTTATTATAAGCCCTTTCTGTGATGTCGCTCAGACGTCCGATTATGGGCACGCATGCATTTTATTTCAATATAAGCCCTTTATGAGGTGTCGCTCGGGCCTTGCATTGTGGCAATATTTTGTTTATTTATTCACCCTTGAGGCGCCGCTTGGACACCGATCGGTTTTGAGTTTGTCTCTTTGGGTTTCGAGCGGACTACCGCCGACTCCCATTTTAATTATTTTCTATACTGCTTTAATTGAGCATTGTTAAGATTAACTATATCGCATTCATGCATTCATTTGTTATATCTTTTGTCCAAACTGTCTTGCGAGTACTTTCATAGTACTCACCGGCTTATTGATTTGGCGGATCTTGTGAAAGCGATCTCATGGATGAAGAGTTCGATAGCGAGTCCGGCGCCTAGAGGAATCCCGGTCAGTCTCGTGCGACCCTGGATTAGTCATTGTGATATATCCGCTTCCGCTACCCAAATAAATTCATCGAGCCTCACCTCGACCTCGATGAGCCGCCGATCTGAGAGACTTATTAACCGCCACTGTGTTATTCCACCAACCACGCATACTCCAAGTCAGTAGTATTTCCACCCCACCCCTTGTGCCATATCCGCCATCATGTATAATTATTGGCATGTTGTAATAATTGGTTGGGCATCTTTAGTCCGACCCCCTGTAATATTGTATTGCTACTGGCTTCTTGTATCAAAGTTTTGTCTACCGATATGGAGGATTTATCCTCATATTGGATTTCATAGGTCGGTTGTTCAATAAATATTTTTATTGAAAATCCGGTCGTGAAAAGCTTGGTACCAGAGCCAGGCTGACTGTAGGAAACCACTAGGTGCGATCGCTAATCGGTTATTAGCATAATAGAGCTATTTTTTTTCAAATGTAGTCAATTTCTGACAGTCAGCATAAATTTATGATTTGACTACTCAGAATTCTTGCCTACTTTTGTAGATGGCTGGCAATGACTGCGAGTCGCAGATGTTCGCCAACATGCCCGATGGGTTCGTCAAGCTTCTCTCCTTCATCGTCCAAGTCGCGATGGGGCCAGATGTGCGCCCAGTCTTCTCTCTCTCTCTCTCAGCACATGGTCAATGACCGTCTAATCATGCACCAAGCCGCAGTGGAATTCAAGAGAGGACGAGTTGAGCGTTACCGGTTCGTGGGGAGAGCCATGCCCACAGAGAAGCACGCGCTACAGATGGCAGCCCGTGAGGCGATAGCCCGTCTCAGGGATATCCTGCCTTCAATGAAGACTCGTCGCTACCGCTACCTGCCATGTCACGTGCCTTACACCTGCCACTACGCGTTCTCTTGCCCCAGAGGAGAACGGGAAGAAGCTTTTGAGATGCTCATCGAGTATGTCCGGGCTTTGGAGGCAGCCTTCAACAACCTGGTGGACGACTTTGTAGCTGCCCGCATGGACTCAGTCCATGGCTGTGCCGCCAACAGGAGGGAGCTCCTACGCGCTGCACCGCCACTGACTTTCGTCTCGTCATCAGCATTGCTCGCTCCTACTGCTCGCACCACTGCTCATCGCCTGCCTACCACGGAGGAGTTCAACCATGTCATTGCGCCTACTCCGGTTTGTTCTACACCACCCCTCGTGCCCGCTCAGATTCGAGTTGTCCCACACAGGGCACCTGCTCCACCAACTCCGCGCAGCACCTCTCGTCTGGAGCCTATCTCCGAAGAGGAGGTTGAGTCCCCAGCCTCTCTACGCCTCACCCTTGGTAGGCCAAGGGAAATCCTCACCATCTCCGACTAAGTACGCTTAGCCGTCATGCGATGTACCGACTTGTACGATATGTTTATATGTAAATAGGCTGTGAGAAGTAGTTTGTTTGCGCATCATGTAGGATCTAGAGGAGTGCAATAGACTAAATAACATGTCAGGATTTATGTACGCATATCCTGAGTGATGTATTGTATAATTACTGCTTGCGTGTAAGATATGTAATGTTCAGTCCTTCTCTGTGCGCAAACGTATTTTCTCTTGAAAAATCTTGGGCTTTTAATTTATTTGCCATCCTTATGCATTTATGGACTTATTTTTGCGACTTCTTTCACTTTCTTATGAGTGTTTCAAAATATATCCCCAGAGTAAATTATGTCTCGTCTTTGGACGCGCTCCATGCCAACTCCGACAGAGGAAAATTATGGCACACCCCCAGGCAACAATTTCACACAGGGGCAGACAAGTCGACAGGACAGTGAAACGGCACTTTCCCAAATGTGCCGTCTTTATGAACAAAGTCAGCAGCAGCATCAGGAAATACTGAACCAAGTCATCAATATGGGAAATCACCGCGGACAGTATCAGCAGCAATCCAAGTTATCTGAGCTACAGAAGACCGTCCCCAAACATTTTCTCACACCGACAAACCTCACGGAAGCCGAGGACTGGCTTGAGACATGGAGAGAAAATTAATTATCGCCCAGTGTTCAGACCTTGAGAAAGTGCTTTATGCTCCGCACTATCTCACTTTGGAGCAGCCGCATCGTGGTGGGAAAATTTCCTACACATGCACCCCAACGAAAATAATATATCATGGGAGGAATTTAAAGAAGGTTTTCGTGGGGCACATATTCCTAAGAGTCTGATGAAGATCAAAAAGAGAGAATTTGATGACCTCAAGCAAAGAACAATGACAGTGTCTGAATATAACATTCAGTTTACCCTGCTGTCTCGCTACGCCAACGAGGAACGAATGTCAGAAAACAAAAAGATGGAGAAGTTCCTAGACGGACCGACACCCGCGCTTAAATGTCAGTTGGTCGTACACACATTTCCAGATTTTAAGACGCTGGTGGATAAGGCCATTACCTTGGAAAATGAGAGACACAACTTAGAAGATTTCCGCAAGCGGAAGAGGACCAGTCTAAACACACCCGCAACCACCGCAGCAAGACAGATGTTCAGAAAAATTGGACACCCAAACCCACGACAAACGTCTCACGCCCAAGCAAGAATTTCCACGCAAGGGACAAGGAGTTCACATACCGCCCAGGCGTTAACTGTTACGCTTGTGGAGAAGAAGGGCACTACACCAAGCAGTGCCCCAAGCCAAGGAACTCGACCCCAAAGCCGAACAACGGAAGTAATAATTCGGCACCAAAGCGCAACAATTTCAACCCAAATAACAACCACATGAAGGGTCATCTGAACCACATGACCAAAGAGGAAGCACAAAATGCCCCAGATATCGTACTCGATGCGTTTCACATCAACACAATACCTGCCATGGTTTTGTTTGATTCGGAGCTTCTCACTCGTTCGTTTGAAAAGTTTTGCTTTGCAAAATAATTTTCGATGCTTCCCTTGGGAAAATCTATGATCGTCAAGTCCCCTGGAATTAAGCAAGTTACACAGAATTATTGCCAGGATGTGGTTATCGAGTTTGAAGGGTTGAAGTTTCACGCAAATCTTATCGTATTGGAAAATAAAGGGCTGGATATCATCTTAGGGATGGATTGGTTAACCACCAACAAAGGTTTTATTGACTGCTTCAACAGGACCATAATTCTCACCATCACCACGGGAAAACCATAAAGGTTTCAGCCAAGGAAAGAAAAATTTCCCGGCAACCGAGATTGAACAAGGTAGATATTTCTGAATTGAGCAAAGTGCCAGTAGTGTGTGAATTTCCAGATGTATTCCCCGAAGAACTACCAGGCATGCCACCAGATAGAGATTGAATTCAGCATAGAGCTAGCACCCGGAACCGCTCCGATATACAAGAAACCATACAGAATGGCCCATCCAAATTGGTGGAACTGAAGAAGCAAATAAAGGAACTGTTGGAAAAAGGGTACATACGAGCCAGTTCCTCACCTTGGGGTTCACCAATTTTATTCGCCAAAAAGACGGATGGAACACTGAGATTGTGCATAGACTATCGAGCGCTAAACATGGTCACAATCAAGAACAAATATCCGATGCCACGAATAAATGATTTATTCGATCAACTCACTAAGGCCAAGGTGTTCTCAAAGATTGACTTGAGATCGGGATACCATCAACTGAAAGTACGAACCGAGGATATTCCCAAGACCGCTTTCACCTCCAGATACGGATTGTACGAGTTCACCGTGATGCCATTCGGACTAACAAACGCCCCCGCATATTTTGTTCACCTCATGAACAAAGTATTTATGAACTTTATGGATAAGTTTGTTGTGGTATTTATCGATGATATTCGGTATACTCAAAACACCGGAAAAACACGTTGAACATCTCCGGATTGTACTAGGAGAACTCAGAAACATCGGTTATGCGCTAAATTCAGTAAGTGCGAATTTTGGCTAAAGCAAGTAGGTTTTACGGGCCGCGATCTTGACTCAAGAAGGTATCGCCATAGACCGGAAAAAGTCAAGGCCGTGCTTATTGGAAGCCGCCACCAGCGTGACGGATGTCTGAAGTTTCTTGGGTATGGCAGGATACTACGGAGATTTATTGAAGGATTCTCCACCATAGCAAAGCCAATGACACAACTACTCAAGAAAGACAGGAAGTTTGAATGGGCGGAAGCTTGCGAGAAAAGTTTCCAAGAACTGAAGAGGAAAGACGACAAGACGGTACTAATTGTGCCAGATATACACAAATTTTTTGAGGTATTTTGTGACGCATCTCGAAAGGGCCTCAGGTGCGTATTGATGCAAGAAGGCAAGGTTGTCGCATATGTTTCGCACAACCGCAAGCATGAGGAAAATTATCCTACTCATGACCTGGAATTAGCAGCAGTTATTCATGCACTCATGGAATGGAGACACTTTTTACTTGGTAATCGTTGTGAAATATACACAGACCACAAAAGCCTCAAGTATATTTTCACACAACCAGAACTAAATTTATGGCAGCGATGCTGGTTGGAATCAGTAAAGGACTATGATGTTGGGATCCACTACCACCCAGGCAAAGCAAATGTTGTAGCAGATGCTCGAGTGGAACCCAGTCCGGATAACGACGGCATGCGGACTTAAGACCCAATTCCAGCAGGAATTTGCAAAGCTCAATCGATGGTGGTCACCGAAGGCGGTGTGTCAAACTTAGAAGTACAACCTACCCTGATAGGGAAGGTTGAAGAGGCTCAACGTGGACACCCCAGCATTGAAGGCATAAAACGGAAGATGAAGTTGGGCAAGGCCTCAGAATTCATTATTGATGAGCAAGGAATATTGTGGTACGGGAACATGCTTTGCGTACCAAATATCCATGACCTTAAACAGCAAATCCTGGCTGAAGGCCACACCGCTCCATATTCAATCCATCCTGGAGGGACAAAAATGTACAAAGAACTTCAGGAAACATTTTGGTGGCATGGTATAAAAAGAGACATAGCCACGTTTATTGCATGTTGTGACTCTTGTCAACGCATCAAGGCCGAGCACCAGAAACCGGCCGGGCTATTGCAACCAAATAAAATACCCGAGTGGAAATGGGACGAGATTGGAATGGATTTTATTGTTGGACTACCTCGGTCACGACACGGACATGATGCCATATGGGTAATCACTGATAGGCTGACTAAAGTAGCTCACTTCATCCCCGTGAAGACAACACACACCACTCAGAAACTTGCTAGGCTCTACCTCTCCCGTATCGTTTGCCTACATGGAGTCCCAAAGAAAATAATCTCGGACAGAGGCACTCAATTCGTCTCCCGGTTTTGGGATCACTTACAACAAGCTCTGGGAACTCAGCTGGCATTCAAGACCGCATACCATCCCAGACGGATGGGCGGTGGCGAGTAAACCAGATTCTAGAAGATATGCCGAGAGCATGTGTCCTCACCTATGGGACCAGTTGGGAGGAGAGCTTACCATACGCAGAATTCGCATATAACAACAGCTATCATCCAGCCTGCAAATGGCACCATTTGAAGCTCTGTACGGACGAAGATGTCGTACCCCGCTAAATTGGTCGGAAACCAGAGACAGTCATATCTTCAGCCCAGACCTGCTCAAAGAGGCTGAAGATAAAGTCAAGGTAATTAAGGACCAACTCAAGGCAGCCCAAAGTCGACAAAATAGTTATTACTATCAGAAGCATCGTGGAGTCCATTTTGAACCCGGTGAATTCGTGTACCTACGAGTATCACCCATGAGAGGCCTGCACCGATTCAAGATTAAAGGGAAGCTAGCACCAAGATTCATCGGACCTTTCTGCATAGTAGCACGAAGGGGCATGGTGGCCTACCAGCTAGACTTACCCGAAGAATTATCCGACATCCACGACGTATTCCACGTCTCCCAATTGAGGAAGTGCGTAAGCAACCCAGAGAAACAGGTCCCCCATAAAAACATTGACGTGCAACCAGACCTTACGTATCGGGAGCACCCGATAAAAATCTTGGAAGAGTCAGAAAGGAGGACCCGACAGAAAACCATCAAGTTCTTCAAAGTTCAGTGGAGCAACCACACCGAGAGTGAAGCCACTTGGGAAAGAGAGGGTTTCCTTTGAGCGGAGCACCCACAATTATTTGAGTATCAACTGGAATCTCGGGGACGAGATTTTTCCTAAGGGGGTAGGTGTTGTGACACTCCAAAATTTTTCCTTTGGTTTTCTTCAAAATTTTGTTGGATTTGAAGGAGGTCACCAAAACCCTTCCAAAAATCTCTATCAAAAGCTTTTTCCCTCTGGCAAATATTTTACTTTTGCATCTCCTTCAACTCTGGTGTTTGGTTTTTAAATTTTTCCTCTGATTGCTCTCTCCTCAAGGATTCAAGAAAAATCTTTGAAGTTTATTTTTCTTTCAAAAAGAAACTCTAGGAGGTTTTCATCCTCTCCCATATTTGAGATCATTTATGGTTTGGCCATACACCACATGGTAAAATCTTCCCAAATATGTCTCCTTCCACCTTGGGCAATCCAAACATTCTGTCTCTACTAGTTCAACCCTCTTCTGAATTTTTATTTCATTTAATTCTCTCCCAAAATCTTTTCATCTATTATTTTGAGCCTAGGTAATTTGCAAAGCAAGTACCTTAATGCATTTAATTTTACCTCAAACCAACTCCCTTGGATAGTACTTGGTACCCACAACCTAGAACTATCAAGATCCACTCCTCTCCTGTTCAAAAATTTCAAATTATAGTCTCTGCAAGTTTGGACCAGATTTGCCAAATTTGGTGAAATTCATATCTACACTACTCCAAAAATTCCACAAATATTCACGCAGTCTCTAGATGCAATGAGAGGCCCCTCCACCAAAAACCAGCTCAAGGAAAAATCCCTACATGCCTAGATAATTCTGTCGAACACCTTGCATGCACTGTTTCTGTTCATTTTCAGTTAAGTTCAGAGTTTCAGTGTCGATCTTCGTCAGAAAGTTCAGTCACATGCTCACAGTGCACTTGGCACATTGCTCACGGCCTAGCTTGCTTGTCCGGAGCCTCACATGCGTGCTTGGCGCGTTCCTGGCGTCGGTGGCACCCTGGCCCGCCTGCGCTGGCGTGTCTCGCGGCGGCCGAACCATCATAGCGGCCGACCGGGAGCAGAACAGCGGCATAACGCCGTTCGGCGCCGCCCAAACCCCCTGGTGGCTCCGCGTGGCCATTTCCTCGCCAGCGCACGCATGCAGCACCGTCGCCGTGGCGCGGCACACACAGAGCGCGCTCCCTGCCGCCGACGGTCCCGCGCCGCCCCGTTCCGTCGAGCTCCCCCTAAGCAACCAAATCCCGACGCAGTTAGCACCTAAACGGAACCAGGGAACACCCACAATGACGCTCAACCTCTGAACTCTCCCATGCAACCACAGCGCCGTCGTGATCACCTCGTCGGAGAACCCCGTTCTTGGCAACTGCCTCGGGGCGGCTATATATAGCACCCCGAGCTTGCTCTCGCCCCCGCACACCTCCACTACCCCTCCAGACCCCGCCAAGTCCCTGGAAGGGCCACGAGGAGCTATCCTTCCCCGACTCCGGCCACTTCGTTCCGCCTCGGCCTCCACCTTGATTCACTGCGGTGAGGCCATCTCCGGCGCCCAAACCTCGTCCGTAGCCTTCTCTTACACCTAGTGCTCTAACCCCCACCTCAATTCGATCCTTGCAGCCCTCCTCGGCGAGATCCATCAGCGCCCGAACCACCGTCCGCCGGAGTTGAGACCGCCGTCAACGTGGTGCTCATCGGCGACATACTCCATCACCCACCAGTGCGGAAGGACACGGTGAGCACGTTGGTAACCTCCGATCCTCCTGCCTCACCGTAGATCGCCGCCGGCGATCACCGCGGCCCTCGAGCGCCAAATCTCTGCTTTCGTTTTCAAACCCGACGGGTGGGTCCTCCCCGTCAACTTTTTCCTCTTTTTGAATCGTTTTCTGGAAACGCCTTCGGGCAAAATACGTCTTTCCCACTGGACTAACGTATTCGAGACTGAAGCGTTTTCTGTTTTTATAAAGAAAACCCTGGGAAGTTTCTATTTCATTACAGAAAGGTCCCTCGACTAAAACGCTAATAACTTTTAAAAAGAAGAGTAATTTTGATTGATTCTTTTTCTGTCCTGTTTGAAATTTTCTCTAGTTTTTTATCAGATTTATTTGAAAAAGATTTGGAGTAATTTTTGTGCACCTCACGGTATTTACGTTAGCGCGTATGTTTTCTTTATACCATAGATACCGAAGGAGGTGACGGAACCGCGAACTTCACCGAGCTAGGCTCCGACTACTCTGAACCAGGCAATCATGTTTGAACTTTTGATATGATGAGTGTTCTGGCAGGTTTGCATTAAGTAGTTTCATGGCATGTTTGTGAGCATACCGATGAATGTTATTTTCATGCAAAGTTGAGGCAAGTGAGTTCGATAATCTATACGTGTTGGATGTGAGTGTGCATGGCCATGTGTTTGCATGAGGATGGGTAAGATGGCAGTGTTGTAGCATGCCAGTCTTATGCCATACTATTTGACTTTAGTGTCAACCCGTATCAGTTCGGTTCCCATCCATTTTCCCTTCCCGTACTACCACATGTTTTCCGCAAGGGATATGGCTTAGTAAGTTGCAAACCGCTTTCCTGGTACACACCAAATGGAGAGGCCGTGATGATGGTTCCATGGCCCTGGATCAAAAGCGATCATCCGGTCGGGGCATGGGTGTTTCGGTTGGGACGAGAGGGGCACCCTTAGAGCGCTTGTGAATATAAATTTGATCCCATGCTATTCGAGATTGTGATCTCCCCGTCTCAAAAGTTTTTCTTGGACGATGTCTAGGGTGATTCCTGGCATCGTGAGGTAGGATGGATGTGTACTGGTTAGCTGTGTTTCTTCGGAAATACCATAAACGGAACTAGTCCTTCAGGACTACGGAAATCCGTTGGCTGTGGGTAATTTTTGTACAAACTTTGCAGTCTCATAAATCCTCGAATCA
Organism: Aegilops longissima; assembly: GCA_021605205.1. Taxonomy (NCBI): domain Eukaryota; kingdom Viridiplantae; phylum Streptophyta; class Magnoliopsida; order Poales; family Poaceae; genus Aegilops; species Aegilops longissima. The sequence goes on from CM038682.1 coordinate 193,194,394, forward strand.
TCTTATCCATGTCTAAGTTTTGTATTATCTTATCATGACAAGTTTCAGTTTTGGTGACAGATACTCCGGTGAATCACATGAGTACTAAGTCCGGTTGAATGTTTATTCCTGTGGATGGACTAACCTGTTTATATTCATGTGTTGAATATTTATTATGAGTGCTATTTCTTTGTGATGAAAGCCCTTTCTGTGATGTCGCTCAGACGTCCGATCTATGCATTGCTGTTATTTATTTTATTATAAGCCCTTTCTGTGATGTCGCTCAGACGTCCGACTGCGGCATTGCTGTTATTTATTTTTATATAAGCCCTTTCTGTGATGTCGCTCAGACGTCCGACTGCGGCATTGCTGTTATTTATTTTTATTATAAGCCCTTTCTGTGATGTCGCTCAGACGTCCGACTGCGGCATTGCTGTTACTTATTTTTATTATAAGCCCTTTCTGTGATGTCGCTCAGACGTCCAACTGCGGCACGCATGCATTTTTATTTCAATATAAGCCCTTTATGAGGTGTCGCTCAGACGCCCGACTGTGGCAATATTTTGTTTATTTATTCACCCTTCGAGGCGTCGCTTCAGACACTGATCGGTTTTGAGTTTGTCTCTTTGGGTTTTCGAGCGGACTACCGCCGATTCCCATTTTAATTATTTTTCTATACTGCTTTAATTGAGCATTGTTAAGATTAACTATGTCGCATTCATGCATTCATTTGTTATATCTTTTGTCCGAACTGTCTTGCGAGTACTTTCATAGTACTCACCGGCTTGTTGATTTGGCGGATCTTGTGAAAGCGATCTCATGGATGAAGAGTTCGATAGCGAGTCCGACGCCTAGAGGAATCCCAGTCAGTCTCGTGTGACCCCTGGATTAGTCATTGTGTATATCCGCTTCCGCTACCCAAATAAATTCATCAAGCCTCACCTCGACGCTCGATGAGCCGCCAGTGCAGTAGACTTATTAACCCCCACTGTTTTATTCCACCAACCACGCATACTCCAAGTCAGTAGTATTTCCACCCCACCCCTTGTGCCATATCCGCCATCATGTATAATTATTGGCGTGTTGTAATAATTGGTTGGGCATCTTTAGTCCGACCCCCTGTAATATTGTATTGCTACTGGCTTCTTGTATCAAAGTTTTGTCTACCGATATGGAGGATTTATCCTCATATTGGATTTCATAGGTCGGTTGTTCAATAAATATTTTTATTGAAAATCCCGTCGTGACAACGCCACCGCATTCGGAGTAAAATCCAGGAGGCGGAAGCCGAAGGTGTGCATGATGTCGTTGAAGAAATCGGAGAAGGGAGGACAGAGCCCACAAGAAAAATAATCAACAAAGAAGGGGTACCAATTTGGGGCAGCCTCGGCGCAGTCGGCGGGGATGACGCGCGTGGCTGGATGCCCCGAATTCTTCCCCTTGTCTTCACTCCCCACAGGGGCCTAAAGGAGTCCCGAAGCTCGAACACGTTAACCGTCGAGGGGGAGAAGAAGGCGGACTGCGTCCGCTGCACTGCCAGCGCGCTCTCCGGCGGCTCCGCAGCTCCGGCGTCCTTGGCCACCCCCTTGCCCTTGGTGGATTTTGGCACCATGGCGGCTGGAGGAGGGGAGCAGGACAGAGGGCAGCGGAAGCGTGACTACAACGAGCATAAACGAAGCTTTGAGAAGAAGAGGAAGCCGGGCGGAGGTTTCTGAGATTGAGGTTGCGCGAAGGGTAAAAGGAACAGTGCGCCCGCGGTTATCCTTTTTTATGGGGAAGCCGCAGGGCGCGCTTCCCATTTACTGCATGTGACACATGCGTGTGGAAACTGCCCCACGCATGCCGCCCACGTCACGCACACCCCTCCAAGCCGCGCCACGCGCGCGGGTCGTCGGAGGCGGAGCGCACGAAGAATCTTACCACGGTAAAAACCGCCCCACCTGCCCGTGCACTGTTTTGGGCCTGGCCCAACAACGTGTCGCGCTTATGTGTGGCCCAAGCCCGGGGGCTCCCGTCGGTGTACAAAAAGAGGGGCACGCTTTTGTACCCCTTTACCTGTGCACGGGCAGTAAGAGCCGCGCCCATGACCACACCAAGCAGAGCAGGGGAGGTAAGCCGGAGAGAAGCCGAAGGCACAAGACAAAACGAAGCAACGACAAGAACCAAGGCCACAAAGATCAGACAAACGAAGCAGGTTTCCCCGGCAAGGACCCTTGCCGGGGCAGCCTCAGCGGCCCCGGTAAGACCCTTGCCGGGGCAGCTCGCCCACGCTAGCCGAGCGAGCCACCCTTGAGCCCACCAAACGCTCGACAAACGCATTGGGACAGGGCTCGGGAAGCACCTCCGTGGTGGCATGCAGATCTTTGTGAAGACAAAGAATAGTCAAGATCAAATGGGGATAGGAAGGCAACCATCCTCACCGAAGAAACCCACAAGACCCCCGGCAAGATCCTTGCCGGGGACGCCTGCGCGCCACGGCAAGACCCTTGCCAGGCAACCCGGCAAGACTCTCGCTAAGCTTGCATTTGGCAGGCCCCGCCAGCCCGCACCAGCCAAGTCTCCGCCGCCGTTCGCATCCAGCTGCCAACCCAACCAGCTGGGCAGGCACCTGCGTGGCAACATGCAACCCTTCGTGGAGGCTCCACCACCGCGCCACCTCAGCTGCCTGCCTGCCTACATGGCACCGCATGCACCGCTGGCCAGGGCGCGTGTCGAAGCAAGGAAGAGTGGCGACGGACGGGACGGGCCTCGCCCCCGTCCCCCAATAAAGCAAAGGGACACCTAAGCCTCGCATTAAATGTGCTTTGTCCTGTAACACGAGCAATAAGCTCAGGGCACTGTACGCCTTTCCACCTCCTGTGTGCCACTGTGGCAGCCCCTTCAGACTATAAAAGGAGGCCCATGGCATACTGGAGTAGGATTCGGCTCTTTCGAACCATGCACTGACCACAGCTAGTTCGAGAGCTCAAGAACTCTCAGAAATACACCCACCAAAGCAGGACTAGGGTTTACGCATCACCACGGCCCGAACATGGGTAAATCCCCTTTGTGTTGTCTACTAGTCCCACTCTTCTCACGATCCCCGCGCCCCGCAACCGTAGTAGGGATTCCAGTGATCCCATAGGTGTCGTTTCCCACCGACACGGGGGGAAGCCTTCTACCTTGTACCTTCTTGGCCCACCAGTCCGGCCCACGTCACATTGCCCAGACGCCCAGGGACCCCCTAATCCAGGACTCCCTCAGTAGCCCCTGAACCAGGATTCAATGACGATGTGTCCGGCACGCAGATTGTCTTCGACATTGCAAGGAGGGTTCCCCCTCCGAACACTTCAAAACTGTTGATTAACAAGAACTATATCCGGCTCTGCTTAACAGTTACAACCCCCTACTGCAAGGGTGTAATACTTAATCAAAGAATCATGTTATGTCTTTACCGAGTGATTTGCTGATGGGACATTACGTTTGGCCACTTCATTATTTCGAATCCTTTTTTGACCTCCCGTTTCGCATTTTGAGACGCAGCCTTTGGTGACACGTCTTGTCAAAGCAAAGATCGTGTCCCCTTATTATGGAATTCTCATCAATACGGGTTTGGGAAGTCCAACCGTGCCGTTCGCACAACCCCTTGGGAATAGGCGAGCTTTAAGGCTCGTGGGGGGACGCTTGATATTCACTGCCTTTATGAGGAGATAAGGATCCATGTTTTTACCCCACTCCTCCTTCCTGCCCCGCACTTCCCCTCTTAAATCTCGGGACGAGATTTCTTGTAGTGGAGGAGAATTGTGACGCCCGGATAATTAGCTACAGTAATCCCATGTTACCACAGTTACAGTTGCTAATCTCGCGCTAGTTTGAAATCGATTCGAATTCAAATTCAAATTATAGCAGACAATAAAAGTTTTCAAATATTGAAACTAAAATGTTCGGAGTGAGCCAAATTGTTACCAAAGGTTTAAATGCAATTAGGAAATTAAAACAGTAGTTAAAACAATTAAATAAATACATAGTGGATTTTATTAAATTTTAAACTATTTTTGGGTAAATAATTGTTGTGGCAGTAGTATAATTATAAATGCAGGTTTAGGTACTAGTTGTAATTTTTATAAAACAGAATCTTAGAGGAAACTAAAAAAATAGAAAAGGATAATAACTAAAAAATAAAAGAACAAAACTGAAAACAAAATAAAAAAAAGAGGAGGACCCCGGCCAACTCGGCCAGACGACCCAACTGGCTAGCCCATCTGGCCCTAACTGGCCCACCCCATCCTACCCTATCCCCACTACCCCGAAACCCTAACCCCTAGTGCAAACACTCCCCCGCACGATCCCCACCCCACTCTCTCATCCCTCTCGCCCCCCCGATGTGGATCGGGCCGCAATCCCGACCGTGCCCCGCCGACGTCGACGTTCCCGCCCGTGGATCCCGCGACCCACCGCCGAGCTTCGTCGCCGGATCCGCCGCCTCGCGTCCCCATCCTCCTCGCAGGACCACCTCGCCGGACTGCCTCCTCTCCGTCGCGCCGTCTCCACATCCTCCCCGCGCCCCATTGCCCCGACCCCTGCACCTGACGTGAGCCCGCGCCCCTCCTCTTTCTCCCCTGTCTCCCCTACCACGCCATGCAGCGCTAACCGCATGCCAGCCATGCCCTTGGCCGCCCTCACGCGCTTCTTGCTGACCTCATGATGCCAAGCACTACACGATCAGCAGCTAATCGCGGCCACGTCTCCCAACCGCTGCACAAGCGCATCTGGCGCCCGCACCACAGTCGCCGCCTTTTCGACCGCGCAAGACCGATATCGTCCATTTTGCATCATGCTTTTATATCGATATTTATTGCATTATGGGCTGTTATTACATGTTATGTCACAATACCTATGCCTATTCTCTCTTATTTTACAAGGTTTACATAAGGAGGGAGAATGCCGGCAGCTGGAATGGAAACGGAGCAAATAATAGAGACCTATTCTGCACAACTCCAAAAGTCCTGAAACTCCACGGAATATCTTAAAATAAATAATAAAAATCCTCGCCAAAGATGAAGGCCAGGGGGCCCACACCCTGTCCACGAGGGTGGGGGGCGCGCCCCCCCCTACTAGGGCGCGCCCCTACCTCGTGGGCCCCTTGGTGGCCCTCCGATGCCCATCTTCTACTATATGAGGTATTTCGTCGAGAAATAAATCAGAAGCAACCTTTCGGGACGAAACTCCGCCGCCACAAGGCGGAACCTTGGCGGAACCAATCTAGGGCTCCGGCAGAGCTGTTCTGCCGGGGACACTTCCCTCCGGGAGGGGGAAATCATCGTCATCATCATCACCAACGCTCCTCTCATCGGGAGAGGGCAATCTCCATCAACATCTTCACCAGCACCATCTCCTCTCAAAACCCTAGTTCATCTCTTGTATCCAATTCTTGTCTCCAAGTCCGGGATTGGTACTAGTAGGTTGCTAGTAGTGTTGATTACTCCTTGCAGTTGATGCTAGTTGGTTTATTTGGTGGAAGATCATATGTTCAGATCCTTTATACATATTAATAGCCCTCTGATTATGAACATGAATATGCTTTGTGAGTAGTTACCTTTTTTCCTGAGGACATGGGAGAAGTCTTGCTATTAGTAGTCATGTGAATTTGGTATTCGTTCGATATTTTGATGAGATGTATGTTGTCTAGCCTCTAGTGGTGTTATGTGAACGTCGACTACATAACACTTCACCATTATTTGGGCCTAGAGGAAGGCATTGGGAAGTAATAAGTAGATGATGGGTTGCTAGAGTGATGAAGCTTAAACCCTAGTTTATCGTTGCTTCGTAAGGGCTGATTTGGATCCATATGTTTCATGCTATGGTTAGGTTTACCTTAATACTTTTGTTGTAGTTGCGGATGCTTGCAATAGAGGTTAATCATAAGTGGGATGTTTGTTCAAGTAAGAACAACACCCAAGCACCGTCCACCCACATATCAAATTATCAAAGTACCGAACGCGAATCATATGAGCGTGATGAAAACTAGCTTGACGATATTCCCATGTGTCCTCGGGGCGCTTTTCCTATTATAAGAGTTTGTCCAGGCTTGTACTTTGCTAAAAAAGGATTGGGCCACCTTGCTGCACTTTATTTACTTTTGTTACTTGTTGCTCGTTACAAATTATCCTATCACAAAACTATCTGTTACCACTTGTTTGATGCTTGCAGAGAATACCTTGCTGAAAACCGCTTATCATTTCCTTCTGCTCCTCGTTGGGTTCGACACTCTTACTTATCGAAAGGACTACGATAGATCCTCTATACTTGTGGGTCATCAAGACTCTTTTTCGGCGCCGTTGCCGGGGAGTGAAGCGCCTTTGGTAGGTGGAATTTGGTAAGGAAAAATTTATATAGTGTGCTGAAATTTATGGTCACTTGTTACTATGGAAAGTAATCCTCTGAGGGGCTTGTTCGGGGTATCTTCACCCTGACCAGTAGAGCAAAGAGTTGCTCCTCAACCTAATGAACCTACTGAAAATAAATATGAAAATATTCCCTTTGAATTTCCTTAGGGTATGATGGAAAAACTACTAGCTAATACTTTTGCAGGAGATGGAACCAAGCATCCTGATGAACACTTAATATATGTGGATGAGGTTTGTGGATTATTTAAGCTTGCAGGTATACACGATGATGTTTTCAAGAAGAAGGCCTTCCCTTTATCTTTGAAGGGAGATGCATTGACATGGTATAGGCTTTGTGATGATACGAGATTATGGAACTACAGACGATTGAAATTGGAATTTCATCAGAAATTTTATCCTATGCATCTTGTTCATCGTGATCGCAATTATATATATAATTTTTGGCCTCGCGAAGGAGAAAGCATCGCTCAAGCTTGGGGGAGGCTTAAATCAATGTTATATTCATGCCACAATCATGAGCTCTCGAGAGAAATAATTATTCAAAGTTTTTATGCTCGAATTTCTCATAATAATCAAACCATGCTCGATACTTCTTGTGCTGGCTCTTTTATGATGAAGACTATTGAATTCAGATGGAATTTATTGGATAGAATTAAACGCAACTCTGAAGATTGGGACCTCGACGAAGGTAAGGAGTCAGGTATGACACCTAAGTTTGATTGTGTTAAATCTTTTATGGATACCGATATTTTCCGTAAGTTTAGCACTAAATATGGACTTGACTCGAGATAGTAGCTTCTTTACGTGAATCTTTTGCTACTTATGTTGATCTCCCTAAGGAGAAGTGGTTTAAATATCATCCTCCCATAGAAGTAAAAGTAGCTGCACCTATTAAAGTTGAAGAAAAGACTGTCACTTATAATGATCCTATTGTTCCTACCTCTTATGTTGAGAAACCACCTTTCCCAGTTAGAATAAAGGATCGTGCTAAAGCTTCTACTGTGGTTCGTAAAAGCAATATTAGAACTCATACACCTCCTGAGAAAGTCAAAGTAGAACCTAATATTGCTAATGTTAAAGATCTCTTGTCTGATAATATTGATGGGCATGTTATTCAATTCTACGGTGAAACTGCTAGAATTGCCAAACCTAGTGCTAAAGATAAACATAGATCTGTCGTAGGCGTGCCTGTTATTTCTGTTAAAATAGGAGATCATTGTTATCATGGCTTATGTGATATGGGTGCTAGTGCTAGTGTTATACCTTATGACTTATATAAAGAAATTGAGCATGAAATTGCACCTGCTGAGTTAGAAGATATTGATGTTACAATTAAACTTGCCAATAGAGATACTATATCTGCAATGGGAATTGTTAGAGATGTTGAAGTCTTGTGTGGGAAAACTAAATATCCTGCTGATTTTCTTGTTCTTAGATCCCCACAAGATAGCTTTTGTCCCATTATATTTGGAAGACCCTTCTTGAATACTGTTAATGCTAAGATAGACTGCGAAAAGAATGTTGTTACTATTGGCTTGGATGATATGGTTCATGAGTTTAATTTCTCTAAATTTAGTAAACAACACCGTGATGAAGAATTACCTAGTAAGGATGAAATTATTGGTCTTACTTCTATTGTCGTACCTCCTAGTGATCCTCTAGAACATTATTTGCTAGACCATGAAAATGATATGTTTATGAATGAAAGAAGGGATATAGATGAAGTATTCTTTAAACAGGAACCTATTCTGAAACACAATTTACCAGTTGACATCCTAGGGGATCCTCCTCCACCCAAAGGTGATCCCGTGTTTGAGCTAAAACCGTCGCCTGATAACCTTAAATATGCTTATCTTGATGAAAAGAAAATATATCCTGTTATTATTAGTGCTAACCTTTCAGAGCATGAAGAAGAGAGATTATTGAAAACTCTGAAGAAGCACCGTGCTGCTATTGGATATACTCTTGATGATCTTAAGGGCATCAGTCCCACTCTATGTCAGCATAAAATAAATTTGGAAGAAGATGCCAAACCAGTCCGTGATCATCAACGAAGGCTTAATCCTAAGATGAAAGAAGTGGTAAGGAAAGAAATACTAAAGCTTCTGGAGGCAGGTATAATTTATCCCGTTGCTGATAGTCAGTGGGTAAGTCTTGTTCATTGTGTCCCTAAGAAGGGAGGTGTTACTGTTGTTCCTAATGATAAAGATGAATTGATCCCGCAAAGAATTATTACAGGTTATAGGATGGTAATTGATTTCCGCAAATTAAATAAAGCTACTAAGAAAGATCATTACCCCTTAGATTTTATTGATCAAATGCTAGAGAGATTATGCAAACATACACATTATTGCTTTCTAGATGGTTATTCTGGTTTCTCTCAAATACCTGTGTCGGCTAAGGATCAATCAAAAACTACTTTTACATGCCATTTTGGTACTTTTTCTTATAGACGTATGCCTTTTGGTTTATGTAATGCACCTGCTACCTTTCAAAGATGCATGATGGTTGTATTCTCTGACTTTTGTGAAAAGATTTGTGAGGTTTTCATGGACGACTTTTCCGTCTATGGATCCTCTTTTGATGATTGCTTGAGCAATCTTGATCGAGTTTTGCAGAGATGTGAAGAAACTAATCTTGTCTTGAATTGGGAAAAGTGCCACTTTATGGTTAATGAAGGTATTGTCTTGGGGCATAAAGTTTCTGAAAGAGGCATTGAAGTTGATAAAGCCAAGGTTGATGCTATTGAAAAGATGCCATGTCCCAAGGACATCAAAGGTATAAGAAGTTTCCTTGGTCACGCCAGATTTTATAGGAGGTTCATTAAGGACTTCTCAAAAATTTCTCGGCCTCTGACTAATTTATTACAAAAAGATATACCATTTGTCTTTGACGATGATTGTGTAGAAACATTTGAAATACTTAAGAAAGCATTGGTCTCCGCACCTATTGTTCAGCCCCCTGATTGGAATTTACCCTTTGAAATTATGTGTGATGCTAGTGATTATGCTGTAGGTGATGTTCTAGGGCAAAGAGTTGATAATAAATTAAATGTTATCCATTATGCTAGTAAAACTTTAGACAATGCTCAAAGAAATTATGCTACTACTGAAAAAGAATTTTTAGCAGTCGTATTTGCATGTCATAAGTTCAGACCTTATATTGTTGATTCTAAAGTAACTATTCACACTGATCATGCTGCTATTAAATACCTGATGGAAAAGAAAGATGCTAAACCTAGACTTACTAGATGGGTTCTCTTGCTACAAGAATTTGATTTGCATATTGTTGATAGAAAGGGAGCTGAGAACCCCGTTGCAGACAACTTGTCTAGGTTAGAAAATGTTCTTGATGACCCACTACCTATTGATGATAGCTTCCCTGATGAGCCATTAAATGTCATAAATACTTCTCATAGTACTCCGTGGTATGATGATTATGCTAATTACATTGTTGCTAAATTTATACCACTTAGTTTCACATACCAGCAAAAGAAAAAGTTTTTCTATGATTTGAGACATTACTTTTGGGATGACCCACATCTTTATAAATAAGGAGTAGATGGTGTTATTAGACGTTGTGTACCTGAGCATGAACAGGAATAGATCCTACGCAAGTGTCACTCCGAAGCTTATGGAGGACACCACGCTGGAGATAGAACTGCACGTAAGGTATTGCAATCTGGTTTTTATTGGCCTACTCTCTTCAAGGATGCTCGTAAGTTTGTCTTATCTTGTGATGAATATCAAAGAATTGGTAATATTAGTAGACGTCAAGAAATGCCTATGAATTATTCACTTGTTATTGAACCATTTGATGTTTGGGGCTTTGATTATATAGGACCTTTTCCTGCCTCTAATGGATATACACATATTTTAATTGCTGTTGATTACGTTACTAAGTGGGTAGAAGCTATTCAAACTAGTAGTGCTGATTATAACACTTCTATTAAAATTCTTAAAGAAGTTATTTTTCCGAGGTTTGGAGTCCCTAGATATTTAATGACTGATGGCGGTTCACATTTTATTCATGGTGCTTTCCGAAAAATGCTTGCTAAATATGATGTTAATCATAGAATTGCATCCCCTTATCACCCACAGTCTAGTGGTCAAGTAGAATTGAGTAATAGAGAACTCAAATTAATTTTGCAAAAGACTATCAATAGGTCTAGGAAGAATTGGTCCAAGAAACTTTATGATGCATCATGGGCCTATAGAACTGCATATAAAAATCCTATGGGTATGTCTCCGTATAAAATGGTTTATGGAAAAGCATGTCACTTACCTCTCGAACTAGAGCATAAGGCTTATTGGGCTATTAAAGAGCTCAACTATGTTTTCAAACTTGCCGGAGAGAAGAGGTTATTTGATATTAGCTCACTTGATGAATGGAGAACCCAAGCCTATGAAAATGCCAAGTTATTTAAAGAAAAAGTTAAAAGATGGCATGAAAAATGATACAAAAGCGTGAGTTTAATGTAGGTGATTATGTATTGCTATACAACTCTAGTTTAAGATATTTTGCAAGAAAACTTCTCTCTGAATGGGAAGGCCCTTACGTTATCGAGGAGGTCTATCGTTCCGGTGCCATAAAAATCAATAATTTTGAAGGCACAAATCTGAAGGTGGTAAACGGTCAAAGAATTAAACATTATATCTCAGGTAATCCCTTAAATGTTGAAAACAATGTTATTGAAACCGTAACCCCGGAGGAATACATAAGGGACACTTTCCGGAACGTTTCAGACTCCGAAAAGGGATAGGTATGTGGTACGGTAAGTAAACCGACTCCAAAACTGTTTTTAAGGAAATATTTCTCCGTTTTGGAATATTTAGAAAAATAGAAAAATAATTAGCAGTTCGGGAAGGACACGAGGGCCCCACGAGGGTGGAGGGCGCGCCCTACCCCCCGGGCGCCCCCCTACCTCATGGGCACCTCGTGTGCCTTCCGGACTCCGTTTCTTCCACGATACGTATTTTGGTCGGTAAAAATTCGTTATATATTCTCTCGAAGGTTTTGACTCCCGTATCAAGTAAATATCCTCTGTTTTTGTTTCGAACTGTTCTACTGCAGATTAGATCAACATGTCATCCCAGGATTCGGAAGGAGAAAGCTATGTGGATGATTACCTAGAAAATCCTAAGGTCTATGGAGATGTGGAGCACGATGGTTGGACCACGGAGGAAGAAGAGGACTATGAACTCAAAGGGAAGGGGGAGACGAGCTCAGATGAAGATGAAGCCCCATTACCTCAACCTGGGGACATGCATGTGGAGTTCAAAAAGTCAAGTCTCCCTGGTAGGGTAAAGAAACCAAAGTTCGAGTTTATCCCTTTTCGTCTCTTGCAGGAAAATAAGCAGGAGCTATGCAAAAAGATATTAACCCTGGAGTGGGAGATTGATGATCTCAGGGATCAAAATGCCATCCTCAAGCGCAAATTAAGGGAGAAGTCTATGCCATCAACTAAGCCAACGACACCTCCACCTTCTTCACCAACAAAGCAGACATAATCACATGGGTATGGGCACTCCCCTTGGCAACTGCCAAGCTTGGGGGAGGTGCCCCGGTATCGTATCACAACCACATCTCCTATCTTTACCGTTTTTCTTAGTTCGATCCTATTAGTAGTATCTTGATCTAGTAGAAAAATTTTATGGCATGATCTAGTTTTGAGTTTTGCTTTATGATCTCTCTATGTAATCGAGTCCATGAGCTATATAATAAAGATTAGTGTTGAGTCAAGGGCTTGATTATTTTTCCATGATCTTGAGTGAATAAAAGAATAAAAAGAAACAAAAGGTTCATATTGATCTTATTGAAAGTAATGACTTCACATAGAAAGAGTATGATGATTAAAAGTTGTTGGTAGTTGGCAAACATAGCTTTGGTCATCGTTGCAATTAATATGAAGTAATAAGGAAAGAGAGGTTTCACATATAGATATACTATTGTTGACATCTTTTATGATTGTGAGCACTCATTAAAATATGACATGCTAAAGAGTTGATGCTGGACAAGGAAGACAACGTAATGAGTTATGTCTTCTTATATCTGAGATAAAGTATATTGTCATGGATCTTCCAACATGTTGAGCTTACCTTTCCCCCTCATGCTAGCCAAATTCTCAGCACCAAGTAGAGATACTACTTGTGCTTCCAAAAACCCTTAAACCAGTTTTGCCATGAGAGTCCACCATATCTACCTATGGATCGAGTAAGATCCTTCAAGTAAGTTGTCATCGGTGCAAAGCAATAAAAATTGCTCTAAATATGTATAATTGCTTGGTGTGGGAGAAATGAGCTTTATACGATCTTGTGATGTGGAAGTAATAAAAGCGACGGACTGCATAATAAAGGTTCATATCACAAGGGGCAATATAAAGTGACGTTCTTTCGCATTAAGATTTTGTGCATCCGACCATAAAAGCGCATGGCAACCTTTGCTTCCCTCTGCGAAGGGCCTATCTTTTATTATTATCCTCTACCCTATGCAAGAGTCATGGTGATATTCACCTTTCCTTTTTACATTTTATCCTTTGGCAAGCACAATGTGTTGGAAAGATCCTGATTGATATATCTAATTGGATGTAGGGGGCATGAGTTATTATTGTTGACATTACCCTTGAGGTAAAAGGTTGGGAGGCGAAACTATAAGCCCCTATCTTTCTCTTTGTCCGATTAAAACTCCGTAACCACAAGTATCGCGTGAGTGTTAGCAATTATGAAAGACTAAATGACAGTTGAGTATGTGGACTTGCTGTTAAGCTCTAACATAGACTCTTTCTGATGTTAAGATAAATTGCAATTGCTTCAATGACTGAGATTATAGTTTGTTGGTTCTCAATAAAGTTTAGGATTCGTACTCTGCATTGTGAATGGATTATTACTTGAACATAAGAAATCATATGACAATATCTATATATGTTGCTGTTATGAGAATAATCATGATGCCTTCATGTACGTATTTTATTTTTATCGACGCCTCTACCTCTAAACATGGGGACATATTTATCGTTATCGGCTTTCGCTTGAGGACACGTGAGGTCTAAGCTTGGGGGAGTTGATACGTCCATTTTGCATCATGCTTTTATATCGATATTTATTGCATTATGGGCTGTTATTACGTTATGTCACAATACTTATGCCTATTCTCTCTTATTTTACAAGGTTTACATAAGGAGGAGAATGCCGGCAGCTGGAATTCAGGCTGGAAAAGGAGCAAATATTAGATACCTATTCGCACAACTCCAAAAGTCCTGAAACTCCACGGAATATCTTACAGTAAATAATAAAAATCCTCGCCAGAGATGAAGGCCAGGGGGCCCACACCCTGTCCACGAGGGTGGGGGGCGCCCCCCTCCTAGGGCGCGCCCCCTACTTCGTGGCCCCCTTGGTGGCCCTTCGATGCCCATCTTCTGCAATATGAGGTCTTTCGTCGAGAAAAAAATCAGAAGCAACCTTTCGGGACGAAACTCCGCCGCCACGAGGCGGAACCTTGGCGGAACCAATCTAGGGCTCCGGCAGAGCTATTCTGCCGGGGACACTTCCCTCCGGGAGGGGGAAATCATCGTCATCATCATCACCAACACTGCTTTCATCGGGAGAGGGCAATCTCCATCAACATCTTCACCAGCAGCATCTCCTCTCAAAACCCTAGTTCATCTCTTGTATCCAATTCTTGTCTCCAAGTCTGGGATTGGTACTAGTAGGTTGCTAGTAGTGTTGATTACTCCTTGTAGTTGATGCTAGTTGGTTTATTTGGTGGAAGATCATATGTTCAGATCCTTTATGCATATTGATACCCCTCGTATTATGAACATGAATATGCTTTGTGAGTAGTTACGTTTTTTCCTGAGGACATGGGAGAAGTCTTGCTATTAGTAGTCATGTGAATTTGGTATTCGTTCGATATTTTGATGAGATGTATGTTTTCTAGCCTCTAGTGGTGTTATGTGAACATCGACTACATAACACTTCACCATTATTTGGACCTAGAGGAAGGCATTGGGAAGTAATAAGTAGATGATGGGTTGCTAGAGTGATGAAGCTTAAACCCTAGTTTATCGTTGTTTCGTAAAGGGCTGATTTTGATCCATATGTTTCATGCTATGGTTAGGTTTACCTTAATACTTTTGTTGTAGTTGCGGATGCTTGCAATAGGGGTTAATCATAAGTGGGATGTTTGTTCAAGTAAGAACAGCACCCAAGCACCGGTCCACCCACATATCAAATTATCAATGTACCGAACACGAATCATATGAACGTGATGAAAACTAGCTTGACGATATTCCCATGTGTCCTCGGGAGCGCTTTTCCTATTATAAGAGTTTGTCCAGGCTTGTCCTTTGCTACAAAAAGGATTGGGCCACCTTGCTGCACTTTATTTACTTTTGTTACTAGTTGCTCGTTACAAATTATCCTATCACAAAACTATCTGTTACCACTTGTTTCAGTACTTGTAGAGAATACCTTGCTGAAAAACGCTTATCATTTCCTTTCGCTCCTCGTTGGGTTCGACACTCTTACTTATCGAAAGGACTACGACTGATCCCCTATACTTGTGGGTCATCACACACCTCGTCCTCCCCGCTGCGGCGCTGCTTTGCTCTTGCTTCTTGCCATCTGCCGCCGGCAGCTCGCCCACGGCCATCCGGCCGCCTTGGCGCCCCAGAAGCCCTCCCTCTCCCTTTCGCGCTGCTGCCTTAGCGCACCCTGCACCACAGACGCTCGCGCGCCTCTGCTGCTGCCGTGGCGCCCACCGCCCCCTCTCGACCGCCGCCGGCTCTGCCCCGCCATCTTTGCATCAGCCTTGCCGGCCAGCGCCACAACCCCTCGCAGCATGCGACACCACACGCTCCCGCCCCGTGCTGGCCATGCCCCCTCGCCGCGCCACTCCGGCGCCCTGCTGTCGCCGTCGCCCCCCTGTTGGCATGGGTGGGCGCCCATTCAGGCTGGCGCCCGTCACCTGCACGCCCAGTCCGCTAGGCCCCTCGGGCCAATGACAAGTGGGGCCGTCCCCAGAAAGTTCTATAAAAAAGGGAGTTAAAAAAATATTAAGTAATAAAAATACTAATTAATTAATTAACTTAATTAATTATGTTTAATTAACCTAATTAACTAACTAACCTAATTAACTACTGTTAATTAATTAAACAGTCAATGACATGCGGGACCCACATGTCAGTTTGACCCTGTTGACTGCTGACGTCATGATGATAACGTGAGCATGCACTATTCTGGATAATTCGAATTTAAATAAATAATTAAAAGCATAAAATGATTAAAACTTTAGAAAAACATAGAAAATAAATCGTAGCTCAGATGAAAATGTTTTCTACATGAAAGTTGCTCAAAACGACGAGATGAATCCGAATACGTAGTCCGTTCGACCGCCACACATACCTAGCATATCGAACATGCAACTTTTCCCGTTCGGTTCATCTGTCTGAAAACACGAAACACCGGGGATACTTTCCCGGATGTTTCCCCCTTCGCCGGTATCACCTCCTACCGCGTTAGGGCACCCGTAGCATCACGCTTTGTCATGTCATGCATCGTCATGCATTTGTTTGCATTGTATTTATTGTTTCTTCCCCCTCTTCTCCCGTTAGACACCGAGACTGACGCCACTGCTGCTAACTAGTACGACTACGGTGTTGATGATCCCTCCTTCTTGGCTGAGCTTCCAGGCAAGCCCTCCCTTGATCACCAGATATCGCCTATTCCTTCTCTCTACTGCTTGCATTAGAGTAGTGTAGCATGTTACTGCTTTCGGTAAATCCTATTCTTCTGCATGGCCTGTCATTGTTTCTACAGTTGTTACCCTTACCTGCAATCCTACATGCTTAGTATAGGATGCTAGTATTCCATCAGTGGCCCTACATTCTTGTCATGCGCCATGCTATACTCTTTGGGCCGTGATCACTCGGGAGGTGATCACGGGCATATTCTATATACTTTATACTGTTACATTACTTATGATACTGTTCGGAGATGGGGACTGAAGCGGTAGGTGGCTCCATCCCGGTAGAGGTGGGCCTGGGTTCCCAACTGCCCCTGACTTTTACTTTATGGCGGAGCGATAGGGTAGGTTGAGACCACCTAGGAGAGAGGTGGGCCTGGCCCTGGTCGGCGTCCGCGGTTACATCAACTAACACGCTTAACGAGATCTTGGTATTTGATCTGAGTCTGGCCACTGGCCTATACGCACTAACCAACTACGCGGGAACAGTTATGGGCACTCGACGTTGTGGTATCAGCCGAAGCCTTCTTGACGTCAGCGACTGAGCCGGGCGCGCCAGATTGGACCGTAAGCCTGCTCTTGTACTAAGGGGGCTAGTTCTGCTTCCGGCCGCCCATGCAACGTGCAGGTGTGCAATGGGTGATGGGCCCAGACCCCTGCGCGCATAGGATTTAGACCGGCGTGCTGACCTCTCTGTTGTGCCTAGGTAGGGCTGCGACGTGTTGATCTTTCGAGGCCGGGCATGACCCAGGAAAGTGTGTCCGGCCAAAGGGGATCGATCGTGTTGGGTAATGTGGTGCACCCCTGCAGGGAAGTTTATCTATTCGAATAGCTGTGTCCCTCGGTAAAAGGATGACCCGGAATTGTACCTTTACCTAATGACAACTAGAACTGGATACTTAATAAAACACACCCTTCGAAGTGCCAGATACAACCCGGTGATCGCTCTCACACAGGGCGGCGAGGGGAGCATCGCCGGGTAGGATTATTCTATGCGATGATACTTGGTGAACTTACCATCTACTCTCTTCTACATGCTGCAAGATGGAGGCTGCCAGAAGCGTAGTCTTCGACAGGACTAGCTATCCCCCTATTATTCTGGCATTCTGCAGTTCAGTCCACCGATATTACCCCTTTACACAGATACCCATGCATATGTAGTGTAGATCCTTGCTTGCGAGTACTTTGGATGAGTACTCACGGTTTCTTTTCTCCCTCTTTCCCCCTTCCCTTTCTTCTCGGTTGTCGCAACCAGATGCTGGACCCCAGGAGCCAGACACCATCGTCGATGATGACTCCTACTACACCGGAGGTGCCTACTACTCCGTGCAGGCCGCTGACGACAGCCAGAGTAGTTTAGGAGGATCCCAGGCAGGAGGCCTGCGCCTCTTTCGATCTGTATCCCAGTTTGTGCTAGCCATCTTATGGCAACTTGTTTACTTATGTTTGTACTCAGATATTGTTGCTTCCGCTGACTCGTCTATGATCGAGCACTTGTATTCGAGCCCTCGAGGCCCCTGGCTTGTATTTTGATGCTTGTATGACTTGTTTACTTTTTAGAGTTGTGTTGTGATATCTTCCGGTGAGTCCCTGATCTTGATCGTACACATTTGTGTGTATGATTACTGTACGATTGGATCGGGGGCGTCACAAGTTGGAATCAGAGCCGACTGCCTGTAGGAATCCCCCTTCCAAACTCCTTGGCCGAAGTCGAGTCTAGTCATTGCGAACTTTTTTACTAACATGGTTGTGTGGCTTATAGGCCCACGTCGCCATTGGGTGGTAGTAGGATCTTTTATTCCTATTCTATACTCTGGGAATCTGATCTCTCTTCTATTCGGGTTTAAATGGTTTTACTAACACTAACACTAGGATCTCGTGATGACATCCACCCGGGGAGCCCCTTACTACAGTTGATCGCCTGCTACACCAGAAAATTCAGAAGATACTCTCGGATGTTATCCCGAGAACATGTGCTCATTGCGTCTGCAATTACCTTCCACCGTCAACCTCTATAGATAACTACGTGCACTTGCCATTCTTACGTTAGTCCCTAGTTGCTCTTGTTATTACAAGATACCCCGAAATACTTGTTGTTGTTCTGAGAATCCTTGTGCCATTTGCCTTGCAGTTCCTTGCCACCTGAATACACATACAAATTAATCCTCACGCACACACCAAGGATTTGTTTCTCCCCAGTTGTCCTTGTGTTCACCAAAGTCCTCGAAATACTATTTGATCTTCCGAAAATCCTCAACAACTTATTGCTCTTGAAATTCTTGCTTGCATGCATTATGGTTAATCCCATAAGTATAGTAATCTTATTAGCATCCTTTGTCACTATCATCTTGAGTCCATCAATTCAATAAATTACGAATGCTCGCAATCCTCAACCAGATCCTTGAATTCATCCTTCCGGCTCAGCCGCCATTTTAAACATGAGCTGGATCTCGACCAATCAAATTGCCATCGATTGTACACCTAAGGCTATTCAACTTATCCATCCCTAATCAGAGCATTGCTTCTGATATCTTGTCTTGGAATTCATAATTCCTTTGCATTTGAGCTTTGAGTTAGTCAGTTGTTTCTATAATCTGATCTCCTTGCATTCTTTCTTCCTCTTGTTGAGTACCGATACTCACATCGGATCCCTTATGGGCCACCAGATCCTTTGTTGAATTTTGTCCGACACAGTCCTTCATATTCATTAAACTTGTGAGCCTTTCATCGGATACATAATGCCTTTGGTAAATTGTAACCCCTGCTTTGTCAACCATGCTCTGCTCCCGAGCTTGAGTTATTCACCCCTGAAGTTGGTGGTATGTGTTCATAAGATGCCCCGATGGGTTAAACCTATACCTTCCTTACTGTGTGTGAAACCGAAAGATTTCATGGGTCATAATTAACTAGTATTGCACTAGGTATAACTTTTGACAATTAATGTCATTTTCAAAAAGCGAGAGGTGAATGGAAGGTTATACATTGAAGAAGTGGGAGTCGAACTTGAACTTTGTGTTCATGCCCATGGACACGATGTATATCCTATCATGGAAGCTTCTTGTAATAATAACTATTCCCTTGATATAATATCATTTGGTATATGTGAATTGAGCCTTTGCAATCGTGGTTCCAATCATATTTTCTCATTGATTCCATTTCTCGGACTAGTTAAAGCACTTGTCTTCTGCAGATCAATACACCCCTGCAACCTCTATTATGTTCTACCTTTGAGTATTACCCCGTGGTATCTCGATAAAATCACAGCACCATATTACTTCTTATGAGTTCTTCTTCAAGTATTATTTCTCACCGATTCCAATTTTTCCCCGGGTTCTGAGTTGTTAGACACTCAGGGACACCGATAGTGAATCGAGTCCGTAATTCGATTCATTAACTCTAAGTAATTTTGTTGCTTATGTGTTTAATAATCCTTCAAGTCATTCCTAGCCCGATCGCCTATATCATTATCGTGCTAAATTTTAATTGTGCTACCTAGTCCTTCTTCTCGGAGCACAATTTTCAACGATGAGCTAATCTTACGTCGAACTTCCTCGTCTTATCAATTCTCCTTGAACATCAAACTTGATTTCGAGTTTATGTCACACCCTTGGTTTCCATAACCTTTCGCTTCATCATCATTTGACTTGTTGGCATCGCTGACCGATTACATCTTCATGAAATCTCTCGACAATTGTGTCGTGATCATCATCAACATTCTAAGCTCTTCCAAGATATATTGAATTCTTGATGGGTAATACCATCCTTGCCCCTCGATGATTCGTGTTATCATCGACCACTTTATTGCCTTCCGTTTAACACAAACTTGTTTGTGTTTTGTGTTATACCTTGAGATCCTTGCTACCCAGCAGTTGTTCTTCTTTACCTTGGAAGTATTACCATCTATTATGTCAAGAAAGTCGTGAGAATTTCACCACCTCTTAAGAGATCTTGATACTGGTGATACTTCTTGCCATATCCGTTCATTCCTTGGTCCCCGTGTTGTTTCTAATCGGAAAACCGACAATTGAACTATGATGTGCGACTTCAAAACTTCTAGCAACCCTATTGCTTTAAAGTTAATGGTCGATATTTCATTCTTAGACCATTGGTTATCGAATCACCATTCTAACATTGATCATGCTACCTAAGCCCATATTTCGGGTGCACCTTTCAATCAATGATTAACTGTGTATGTTTTCCTTGAGCATACCTCATTATATCATTTGATCTGACAAATGTTATCTCCTTGTTGGAATACTGGTGGGAATCCATCTTTTGGAAATCTCGATTCATTGTCGCTGAGTTCATCAGCCACCTCCTCATCCTCTCCTTGGTTTAATGATGAACTCATGATTCGGAACTTGCTTCCATAGTTCATTTTCTGAGAATCTTACAATGTCATCTCGTCAATTTGAGTTCCACCTTTTCTTCTCGGGCATCCCGAGTCTGAGGTATCCCAACACCAATTAGATCTGAACCTCAATTAGATATGATGGTGGGAACATATTTCCAAGTAATAACAATGGTCTTTATATGACCCGGTAAGGTGATGTCATGCCTAGTACACCAGGCTGGAGGACCTATTGTTATAGTTTCCTTGTTAGCAAGGTTATCCATTCTTCCATGATGAAATTGTAAAACTTATTCTATAAGTTGTTCTTGATGGATCCTTTGTGTATCCAAAATCTGACCCTTACATGATGACCATGTCAATGCTATCTCGAAGCATGTATGTGGTACTCTGATTTTCAATAAGAACATTTGAAGCACTAAGCTAAATTTTCTTTATCGAATTATCCAAATACCGTTGTATGGGTAATGGCATGAAATGTCTTCCGCCCTTTCCTAAAGGGTTTTCCACATTATATCCTGTCATGGATATCATGCTCTGTTTTTCCTTGGGAAGGATATACCCCTGAATAATGTGTTTAAAAACATTTTCCTTTCCATTGTTATCTTTAATCTGATGATCACCTTTTCCTTTCCATTGTTTTGTTTAACCTTTCTGGTGATCTATATGATCTAAACAGTAATATTCTTCTGCTTATGTAAACACCTAGGTGTACAATCGTGTCGATAAGACCCTGTTACTATTGTTGATGACATTCCGGTAGCCACCGATGGACGAGAAGTTTGCCTAATGGTCCGCCTTGTTCAACGAGCAGGAAATGGGTTCTCTTCGTATCGCCCTTGGTACCACGTTGTTGCTGACATATAACTGACAGGCTACCCGCTGACATGCCTTGCTATCATGATCGTGCAAGATGTCACCACCCTTCGTACTTTAACCCACATGGTGGGCCCATAACCCACAGTTCACAAGATCGAAACCTGACTCTCCTGTACACCCCTGTTTCCAAAGTTATTCCTCACGCGCGGCTTTGTATGTAATTCACGAGCCACCTTTCGAGAGATCACCAATTCTGGTATCCGAACAATACTTATGCCCATTGCTCTGAACCCCTTTCACACTCTGTTTCAGGCAACAAATGATTGCCTATCTGCTTGAAAGTTATTATTGCACCTTCTTACCTTGTTCTCGATATTTTCTTAAGTTTCAATTAGAGAGTTACTTTAGGCCACCTGCCCCGATGTTATCAACCAGATAGTCAACATTGCAGAGATAGGTTCTTCCGGAATACCCACACGTTATTCTTTCGTAAGTACGATGGAGTTCCTGAAGAAAGGATGCCGACTTCATCATGATGACCTGAAGAAGAGAAATGAAGACATCAACGTAATGGATCAACCGCTTCGGGAAGAGCAACCAAGATCCACTACGCTCGTTAGAATTTCGTAACCAAATCCCTGCACCGCACTTCCCCTCTTAAATCTCGGGACGAGATTTCTTGTAGTGGAGGAGAATTGTGACGCCCGGATAATTAGCTACAGTAATCCCACATTAATGATGCCATGTCACCATGGTTACAGTTGCTAATCTCGCGCTAATTTGAAATCGATTCAATTTCAAATTCAAATTTTAGCAAACAATAAATTTTTTCAAATATTAAAACTAAAATGTTCGGAGTTGTCGGCGTTCTGGGAACGGGGTCCCTAGACTTGCCTGCCTACGGCCCACAGCGTGGCTAGGCAGCGGGCCGTATGGCCCATCTTCATCAACAAAGGCATCCAAGACACTCGCGAGGGTCCAAGCCTCGCGCGGCGGATGACGCAAGACTTCCTCTAGAGTAGCCTAGCCAGGCGGGATCACGAGGAGCGGAGATATCAAGGCGGGGAAAACCTCAAGAGGCACTCGTGACGTGAGCCATGACGAACGGTGCCAGGCGGGCGCCAGCATGCACAACGTCCCCATTTCCTCTTTGGTGCTAAGGAGGCAAGCGTAGACGAAGAGTACCGAGGCATCATGCAAAGGTTGCCTTATTGGTGCAACAAGACAAAGACCAGGAGGACGGCAAGGCGGAGGTCATCGTGGAGCCCAAGACGGCGTCACCCCAGGGCTTTTCGCAGGCGAAGACCGCTTTTGTCAGGATATCTTCTACTAGCTGTCCCCCTTCAAATTTGCCTGCCGTTGTTGGCTCCCTTCCCGCTCAACATTTGGGAAGAGGACCAGGGCCTATATAAGTAGAGCTAGCCACCACAAAGAGGGGGATCGGATCCGAGCTTGATCCAACAGATCGAGAGCCTAGCCACAACAACACCTCAACCTCAGGAGGCTTTTCTTCCCTTGTACTGTTCATCATCAGCCCAAGAGGCAATCCACCACCACCACACTAGAGTAGGGTATTACACCACAACGGTGGCCCGAACCAGTATAAACCCCATGTCTCTTTCTGTGTTGTGAGTTCGTCGAGTTCGTCCACAAGATCTTAGCGAGCTAGAGCATAGATCGGTAGGAGGGAAAGACTTCACGCGCACCCCAGTGTTCGAACCTTAAGGGTTTGCCGGAACCCCACATCCGACATTTGGGGCGTCAGGTAGGGGTGCGCCGTAGTTTCCCTTCCGTCAGTTCGTTGCTCCATCGCTCCGTCGTTTCCATGGCGTACGCTCGTCGTGCTTGGGCTGAGCGTTGGGCTGCCCTCTCCGCCCGCGTCGCTCAGACGGCCCCTGTAGGCGGGCCACCACGTCGCTCTCCGTCACCCGTCGCCAACGCCTCCACCGGCCCGGCGGGGAACGAGTAGCAGGCGTCCTCGCTGCATCCTTCGGTGCGGCAAGATGGCCGCACCGCCACTCCATCGCTCACCCCTGCGGGTTCTTCGTCCCGCGCGCACCACGCTCCCATGGAGGCACGAGCCGCGCTCATCGCGGTGAACGAGCTCCTGCGCTACCACCCTGTCGACGACGTCTACAAGGAGTGGCTCGACCGTGTCGCCGAGCTCGTCCGCGCCGCAGGGGGCTCTCCAGCGCCGTCCAACTCCCTGCCTCCTCCACAACCAGCCGCTGGCGACGTGGCTCATGGCGTGCCTCCACCACCTCACCCCCAAGACGGTGCCTTGGGTCCAAGGAGCGCACCTCCGTGGCGTGATCCACCCCGTCCGGCGCACGCGCACAAAGAAAGAAGCTGCCAAGAAATCCCGCGGCCATGAGAAGTTGCGCCGGCGCTCCCCGCGCCACCTCGTCAATACCGCGCACCGCCTGCAGCGGCGCAGCACGGACCCCGTCAAGGCCAAGCTCCACCTCGGAAGCGGGCCCCGGCAACCACAGCCGGTTGCCGTGCCTTCACCCCCGAGCCGCGTAGCGTCGCCTGGCCAGGCAAGTTCAAGCCAGACCTGCCTCCTCGCTACGACCGCACCGCCGACCCCGCGGAGTTCCTGCAGCTCTACGAGCTGAGCATCGAAGCAGCCAACGGCGACGAAAAAGTCATGGCGAACTAGTTTCCCATGGCTCTCAAGGATGGGGCCCGTTCTTGGCTCCTGAACCTGCAGCATGGCTCGATCTCCTCCTGGGGCGAGATGCGCGACCGCTTTGTCGCCAACTTACAGGGAACTCGCGATCGCCCACCGGCCGCGGGTGACCTGCGCCGCATCAAGCAACAGTCTGGAGAGACACTCCAGAAGTACATCCAGTGCTTCAACAACACCCGCCTCAAGATCCCCAAGGTCATGGACGAGGCCATCATCTCCGCGTTCTCCGACGGCGTCCGTTTACGTCAAGATGAAGGAAGAGCTGGCTATCCGCGAGGAGCTCTGCACTTCTCAGGAGCTGTTCAACCTGGCAACCAAGTGCGCAAGAGCTGAGGAGGGGCGTCTCTCTCTCCTCGAGCTGCTAGCTGCAGGAGTGGAAGAAAAGAAGACCAAGGCCAAGGACGTGAAGCGCAAGGAGGCTGTGGTGCTCGCAACGGAGCCCAACACCAAGCGAGGTAGGGATCACCCCGAGTCGTCCAAGAACGGCCAACCGTTCTGCGCCTTCCACAACCTGAACACCCACAACACCAGCGAGTGCCAAGAGCTCAGGGCATACGAGAAGGACGCTACGGTCGACGCCCCGAGCGCAACGACCGAGGCTACGGCCGCGGAGGAGGACGTGGAGGCGGACGCCGGGACGACCGTGGCCCACGTCAGGAGTGGCGTGACCGGCCTCGTGAGGATCGCCGGTAGGACCAACCTCGCGAGGGCGCCTGGAGAGACCCGTCTCGTGAGGACCGCCCCCAGGGCAACACCAGTCTTCCCCCGCTGCAGCCACCTAGAAGGAACGATGACCACCACCAGGATGAGGGAGCTGGGGGCTTCCAGGAGCCACGTGCGATCGCTTGCATCTTGGGCGGTGCGCAAGCCCGAGCCTCTCAGCGCATCTTCAAACAGTTTGCCCGCGAGGTGAACGCGGTTCTCCCCAAGCTCGAGGCCATCCTCGGGTATCCAGCCCTGGCCAAGTTCATGGCAGTCATTCATCACGTCTACAACGTTCTCAAGATGCCAGGAAGCGGAGGAATCATCACGGTCCGTGTTAAGAGAGGGATGCGGTGTGCTCTCTTGAGCGTGCCTTTCAAGCCGTAGCAATCGATGACCCCGACAGCAGAAGTGAAGGCCCTCAGGTGACCGTCCCCAAGAAGAAGTTGCCGCACCGCGCAGGACCTCAAGGAGATGATGCCGCGTCAGGAGCCTCGTCAGGATCAGCGTCCGTTCCAGGGGCGCCACCCTCCATCGCATAGGAAGGCACGCCCGACGCCCTCCTCGGGCAGGGCTCGGGGGCTCTCTTCTGGAGGGCCTCAGACCTTGCCAACCTCACGAGGGAGGCGCTTGGGCACCACTTGGGAGCGTGCTTCACGACATGCCTCCCTCAGGAGAGCACAGGGCAAGGAGTGCCCAACACCCAGGAGTTCATCACCAAGACCACCTAAGAGTTGCAAGAAGCAAGAGCCATGCGCGGCAACAGCCGCTCACAGGGCGCAGCACCCCATCCAGGTGAGGATCCCGGGCTGCGTCTCTGCGTCGACATCCCAGGGCTCAACAGGGCCGCATCTCAGGAGCGCTTCTGGCCATCACGTGCGGGCCGCTGTGAGGGCCCACCACATAGCTACGTTCGCATGCCCTTCAGCTTGCCAAGCGTGGCGTCAGCCCATCAGCGCAACTTGCGGCAGGTCCTAGCATCTCAGGAGGCCAGGATCCGCGCCGTTCAGGAGAAGATGGGGATGCTCCTCAGGGAACCTCCTGAGCCCCCAGAGCCTCCCGAGGCTCAAGGTCCTGGTGGCTCATGAGGAGTCATTCCTTCAACGCGCGGCTTCGGCTACATCAACTCTACTTCGTCTACAGAACAAGGTGACACCTTCCAAGTTCGTTTAAGCTGGGAGCTTGTCACGACCGGTTTTTCAATAAAAATATTTATTGAACAACCGACCTATGAAGTCCAATATGAGGAAAATCCTCCATACCGGTAGACAAAACTTTGATACAATAAGCCAGTAGCATTATAATATTACAGGGTCGGACTGAAGATGCCCAACCAATTATTACAAACACGCCGATAATTATACATGATGGCGGATATGACACAATGGTGTGGGGTGGAAATACTACTGACTCAAGATATGAGTGGTTGGTGGAATAACACAATGGGGTGGTTAATAAGTCTACTGCACTGGCGGCTCATCGAACGTCGAGGTGAGGCTCGATGAATTTATTTGGGTAGCGGAAGCGGATATATCACAATGACTAATCTAGGGTTCGCACGAGACTGACTGGGATTCCTCTAGGCGTCGGACTCGCTATCGAACTCTTCATCCATGAGATCGCCCACAACATCGGCCAAATCAACAAGCGGTGAGTACTTTGAAAGTACTCGCAAGACAGTTCGGACAAAAGATATAACAAATGAATGCATGAATGCGACATGATTAATTTTAACAATGCTCAATTTAATCAGTTTAGCAAAGTAAATAAGAAGGGAGTCGGCGGTAGTCCGCTCGAAAACCCAAAGAAGACAAAACTCAAAACCGATTGGGTGTCTGAAGCGACACCTCGAAGGGTGAACAAATAAGTAAAGCATGCCACAGTCGGGCGTCTGAGCGACACCTCATAAAGGGCTTATATTGAAATAAAAATACATGCGTGCCGCAGTCGGACGTCGGAGCGACATCACAGAAAGGCCTTATAATAAAAGTAAATAATAACAATGCCGTAGTCGGATGTCTGAGCGACATCGCATAAAGGGCTTATAATGAATTTAAATAACAACGATGCCGCAGTCGGACGTCTGAGCGACATCGCAGAAAGGGCTTATAATGAAAATAAATAACAACAATGCCGCAGTCGGACGTCTGAGCGACATCACAGAAAGGGCTTATAATGAAAATAAATAACAACAATGCCGCGATCGGACGTCGAGCGACATCGCAGAAAGGGCTTATAATGAAAATAAATAACAACAATGCCGCAGTCGGACGTCTGAGCGACATCGCAGAAAGGGCTTATGATGAAAATAAATAACAACAATGCCGCAGTCGGACGTCTGAGCGACATCGCAGAAAGGGCTTATGATGAAAATAAATAACAACAATGCCGCAGTCGGACGTTTGAGCGACATCGCAGAAAGGGCTTATAATTCATTATTCATAACTGACAAGATATAGTGCTCACGGAAAATATTCATCACAAGACAATAAGCGGGTTAGTCCATTCACAGGAAATAAACATTTAACACTCAAGTAGTTATCGAGAGTCTCATCACCGAGACGATATCGACAAGATAAGTTGAACACGGTACTCGGACATGAATAAGATGAATTCAAGAATTTTGACTCTGCAGAGTTTGTACCAAAATTGTCCACAGCCAACGGATTTCCGTACTCACGAAGGACTAGTTCCGTTTATGGTATTTCAGAGGAAACACAACTAGCTAGTACACACCCATCATACCTCACGTTACCAGGAATCACCCTAGACAGCGTTTAAGAAAAACTTTGAGACGAGGAGATCACAATCTCGAATAGCATGGGATCAAATTTATTTACGCGCGCTCTAAGGGGTGCCCCCTCTCGGTCCCAACCGGAAACACCCATGCCCCCTGACCGGATGAAAGGCTTTAATCCAGGGCCATGGAACCTTCATCCCGGCCTCTCGATTTGGTGTGTACCAGGAAGTGGTTTGCAACCTACTAAGCCGTATCCCTTGCGGGAAACAGGTGGTAGTACGGAAGGGAAGACAGACGTGAATCTGACTGATTTATGTTGACACTGGGTCAACGATCTGGCATAAGCCTGGCATGCTACAACACTGCCATCTTACCCATACTCATGCCAACTCATGGCCATGCAACATGTTTCCAACAACTCATGGATTTACCGAGCTCATTTGCCTCAATTCTCACGAGTTAAACTATCATCGAAATGCTCATGAACGTGCCATGATACAAAAATAATGAAAACATGCCCAAACACTCATCATATCAAAAGTTCAAACATTGCTTGCCTGGTTCGGAGTAGTCGGGGTCTAGTTCGGCGAAGTTTGCGGTTCCGTCACCTCCTTCAGTATCTACGGTACACAAAATACACGCGCGAACGTAAATACCGTGGGTTACAGAAAGTTAATCCAAATATTTTTCAAATAAATATGATAAACAACTAGACAAAAATTTGAAGAGGACAGAAAAAGAATCACTCAAAATTTCCTTTCTGTTAAAAAGTTATAAGGGTTTTGGTCCAAGGACCCATCTGTAATGAAACAGAAAACTTCCAGGGGGCTTTGCAGAAAAGTCCAGAAAAACGGTTCAGAGTGGAAGCGTATTTGCCAAAGTACGCTTTCAGAAAATGTTAAAAAAAAACAAAAGAGAGGCTGACGGGCGGGTCCCACCCGTCAGGTTTGAAATTTCAAATGAGAGAGACGGGGCTCGTCGGCGCCCGAGAGCCGTGGTGGTCGCCGGCGGCGATCCACGGCGAGGCAGGGAGATCGGAGGGTACCTCCGTGTTCAGGGCGCCATTCCGCGTCCGTGGGTGGTGGTGGTGGTCGCCGGCGAGTACCACGTCGACGGCGACGATTGCTCCGGCGGACGGCGGTTCGGGTGGTCGTGGACCTCGTCGGAGAGAGCTGCGGAGGTGGAATTGAGGAGGGGGTTAGACTCGTGGTAGCATGAGAGGGTAGCTGACGAGGTTAGGGCGCCGGAGACGACCTCACCGGAGTGAATCGAGGTGGAGGCCGAGGCGGAACGAAGCGGCCGGAGTCGAGGAAGGAGAGCCTCGAGGCCTCCTGTGGGCTTGGCGAGGACTAGAGAGGTGGTGGAGGTGTGCGGGGGCGAGAGCAAGCTCGGGGGGTGCTATTTATAGCCGGCCCGAGTCGGTTGCCGAGAGCGGGGTTCTCCGGCGAAGTTTACGGCGGCGTGGGGCGTTGATCGGGGAGGTTCAGAGGTTGAGCGTCGTCGTGGGGGTTCCCTGGTTCCGTTTAGGTGCTAAACGCGTGGGGTTTGGTTGCTTAGGGCGAGCTCGGCGGAACGGGACGGCGCGGGCCCGTTGGCGGCAGGGAGCATGCTTTGTGCTTGCCGTGCCACGACGACGGTGCTGCATGCGTGCGCTGGCAAGGAAATGGCCACGCGGGGCTACCAGGAGGTTTGGGCGGCGCCGAACGACGTTATGTCGCCGTTCTTCTCCCTGTCGGCCGCTACGGTGGTTCTGCCGCCGCAAGACACGCCGGCGCAGTCGTACCAGGGTGCCACCGACGCGAGGAACGTGCCAAGCACGCGTGTGGAGCTCCGGACAAGCAGGCTGGGCTGCGAGCAATGTGCCAAGTGCACTGTGGGCATGTGACTGAAACTCTGACGGAGAACGACACTGAAATCTGAATTTAACAGAAGATTTACAGTAATAGTGCATGCAAGGTGCTCGACAGAATGATTTAGGCATGTAGGGATTTTTCCTTGAGCTGGTTTTTGGTGGAGGGGCCTCTCATTGCATCTAGAGGCTGCCTGGAGTTTTGTGAATTTTTTGGAGAAGTGAAGATATGAATTTCACCAAATTTGGCAAATCTGGTCCAAACTTGCATAGACTATAATTTGAAATCTTTGAACAAAAGAGGAGTGGATCTTGATTATTCTAGGTTCTGGGTACCAAGGACTATCCAGGGAAGTTGGTTTGAGGTCAAAACTCAAATGCATTTAGGTACTTGCTTTGCAAATCACCTAGGCTCAAAATAATGGACAGAAAAGATTTTGGGGGAGAATTAAATGAAATAAAATTCAGAAAATGGTTGAGCATGTTGAGACAGAATGTTTGGATTGCCCAAAGTGGAAGGAGATATTTTTGGGAAGGTTTTACCATGTGGTGCATGGTAAAATCATGAATGGTTTCAAATATTGGAGAGGATGCAAAACTCCTAGAGTTTCTTTTTGAAGGAAAAATAAACTCCAAAGATTTTTCTTGAAATTTTGAGAAGAGGGCAATCAGAAGAAAAATTTAAAAACCAAACACCAGAGTTGAAGGAGATGTAAAAATAAAATATTCGCTAAAGGGAAAAAGCTTTTGAGAGAGATTATTGGAAGGGTTTAGAAGACCTTCTTCAAATCCAACAAAATTTTGAAGAAAACCAAAAGAATATTTTTGGAGTGTCACAACACCTACCTCCTTAGGAAAAATCTCGTCCCCGAGATTCCGGCTGATCCTCAAACAATTGTGGATGCTCTGTCCGAAGGAAATCCTCTCTTTCCCAAGTGGCTTCACTTTCGGTGTGGTTGCTCCACTGAACCTTGAAGAACTTGATGGTTTTCTGTCGGGTTCTCCTTTCAGACTCTCCCAAGATTTTTTATCGGATGCTCCCAATATGTAAGGTTTGGCTGCACGTCAATGTTTTTATGGGGTACTTGTTTCTCTGGGTTGCTTACGCACTTCCTCAATTGGGAGACGTGGAATACGTCGTGGATGTCGGATAATTCTTCGGGTAAGTCTAGCTGGTAGGCCACCGTGCCTCTTGGTGCTACTATGCAGAATGGTCCGATGAATCTTGGTGCTAGCTTCCCTTTTATCTTGAATCGATGCAGGCCTCTCATAGGGGATACTCGTAGGTACACAAATTCACCGGGTTCAAAATTGACTCCTCGATGCTTTTGATCGCAATAACTCTTTTGTCGGCTTTGGGCTATCTTGAGTTGGTCCTTAATTACCTTGACTTTATCTTCAGCCTCTTTGAGCAGGTCTGGGCCGAAGATATGACTATCTCCGGTTTCCGACCAATTTAGCGGGGTACGACATCTCCGTCCGTACAGAGCTTCAAATGGTGCCATTTGCAGGCTGGACTGATAGCTGTTGTTATATGCGAATTCTGCGTATGCTAAGCTCTCTTCCCAACTGGTCCCATCGGTGAGTACACATGCTCTCAAAGATATCTTCTAGAATCTGGTTTACTCGCTCGGTCGCCCATCCATGTCTGGGATGGTATGCGGTCATCAAGGCCAGCTGAGTTCCGAGCTTGTTGTAAGTGATCCCAAAATCGGGAGACGAATTGAGTGCCTCTGTCCGAGATTATTTTCTTTGGGACTCCATGTAAGCAAATGATACGGGAAAGGTAGAGCCTAGCAAGCTTCTGAGTGGTGTGGGTTGTCTTCACGGGGATGAAGTGTGCTACTTTAGTCAGTCTATCAGTGATGACCCATATGGAACCATGTCCGTGTCGTGACCGAGGTAGTCCAACAATGAAATCCATTCCAATCTCGTCCCATTTCCACTTGGGTATCTTATTTGGTTACAATAGCCTGACCGGTTTCTGGTGCTCGGCCTTGATGCGTTGACAAGAGTCACAACATGCAATAAACGTGGCTATGTCTCTTTTTATACCATGCCACCAAAATGTTTCTTGAAGATCTTTGTACATTTTTGTTCCTCCAGGATGGATTGAATATGGAGCGGTGTGGCATTCAACCAGGATTTGCTGTTTAAGGTCATGGATATTTGGTACGCAAAGCCTATCTCCGTACCACAATATTCCTTGCTCATCAATAACGAATTCTGAGGCCTTGCCCAACTTCATCTTCCGTTTTATGCCTTCAATGTTGGGGTGTCCACGTTGAGCCTCTTTAACCTTCTCTATCAGGGTAGGCTGTAATTCTAAGTTCGACACACTGCCTTCGGTGACCACCATCAGATTGAGCTTTGCGAATTCCTGCTGGAATTCAGGTCTTAAGTTTGGCATGCTGTCGTTGTCCGGACTGGGGTTCCGACTTAGAGCATCTGCTACAACATTTGCTTTGCCTGGGTGGTAGTGTATTCCAACATCATAATCCTTTACTAATTCCAACCAGCGTCGCTGCTGTAAATTTAGTTCTGGTTGTGTGAAAATATACTTGAGGCTTTTGTGGTCCGTGTATATTTCACAATGATTACCAAGTAAAAAGTGTCTCCATTCCTTGAGTGCATGAATAACTGCTGCTAATTCCAGGTCATGTGTAGGATAATTTTCCTCATGCTTGCGAAGTTGTCTGGAAACATATGCGACAACCTTGCCTTCTTGCAGCAAAGACGCACCGAGGCCCTTTCGAGATGCGCCACAAAATACCTCAAAATTTTGTGTATATCCGCACAATTAGTACGGTGTCTTGTCGTCAATTTCCTCTTCAGTTCTTGGAAACTTTTCTCGCAAGCTTCCGTCCATTCAAACTTCTGTCTTTCTTGAGTAGTTGCGCCATTGGCTTTGCTATGGTGGAGCACCTTCAATAAATCTTCGTAGTATCCTGCCATTCCCAAGAAACTTCAGACATCCGTCACGCTGGCTGGTGGCTTCCACCAAGTACGGCCTTGACTTTTTCCGGGTCTACGACGATACCTTCTTGGGTCAGTACGTGGCCCAGAAAACCTACTTACTTTAGCCAAAATTCACGCTTGCTGAAATTAGCGTACAACTGATGTTTCCTGAGTTCTCCTAGTACAATCCGGAGATATTCAACGTGCTCTTCTGGTGTTTTGGAGTATACCAGAATATCATCGATAAATACCACAACAAACTTATCCATAAACTTCATGAATACTTTGTTCATGAGGTGAACAAAATATGCGGGGACGTTTGTTAGTCCGAATGGCATTACGGTGAACTCATACAATCCGTATCTGGAGGTGAAAGCCGTCTTGGGAATATCTTCGTTTCGCACTTTCTGTTGATGGTATCCCGATCTCAAGTCAATCTTTGAGAACACCTTGGCCTTAGCGAGTTGATCGAATAAATCATTTATTCGTGGCATCGGATATTTGTTCTTGATTGTGACCATGTTTAGCGCTCGATAGTCTATGCACAATCTCAGTGTTCCATCCTTCTTTTTGGCAAACAAAATTGGTGAGCCCCAAGGTGAGGAACTGGCTCGTATATACCCTTTTTCCAACAATTCCTTTATTTGCTTCTTCAGTTCTACCAATTCGGATGGTGCCATTCTGTATGGTTTCTTGTATATGGGAGCGGTTCCGGGTGCTAGTTCAATGCTGAATTCTATCTCTCGATTTGGTGGCATGCCTGGTAGCTCTTCGGGAAATACATCCGAAATTCACACACCATCGAACCTTGCTCAATTCAGAAATATCCACCTTGTTCAATCTCGGTTGCCGGGATATTTTTCTTTCCTTGGCTGAAACCTTTATGGTCTTCCCGTGGTGGTGGGTGAGAATTACTGTCTTGTTGAAGCAGTCAATAAAACCTTTGTTGGTGGTTAACCAATCCATCCCTAAGATGACATCCAGTCCTTTATTTTCCAACACGATAAGATTTGCGTGAAACTTCAACCCTTCAAACTCGATAACCACACCCTGGCAATAATTCTGGGTAACTTGCTTAATTCCAGGGGACTTGACGATCATAGATTTTTCTAAGGGAAGCATCAAAAAATTATTTTGCAAAGCAAAATTTTTCGAAACGAATGAGTGAGAAGCTCCAGAATCAAACAAAACCATGGCAGGTATTGTGTTGACAGGAAACATACCGAGTATGATATCTGGGGCATTTTGTGCTTCCTCTTTGGTCACGTGGTTCAGATGACCCTTCATGTGGTTGTAATTTGGGTTGAAATTGTTGCGCTTTGGTGCTGAATTATTGCCTCCGTTGTTCGGCTTTGGGGTCGAGTTCCTTGGCTTGGGGCACTGCTTGGCATAGTGCCCTTCTTCTCCACAAGCGTAACAGGTAACGCCTGGGCGGTATGTGAACTCCTTGTCCCTTGCATGGAAATTCTTGATTGGGCGTGAGACGCTTGTCATGGGCTTGGGTGTCCAGTTTTTCTGAACATCTTCTTGCTGCGGCGGTTGCGGGCGTGATTAGTCTGGTCCTTCTTCCGCTTGCGGAAATCTTCTAAGCTGCGTCTCTCATTTTCCAAGGTAATGGCCTTATCCACCAGCGTCTTAAAATCTGGAAAGGTGTGTACGACCAATTGGCATTTAAGCGCGGGTGTCAGACCGTCTAGGAATTTCTCCATCTTTTTGTTTTCCGACATACACTCCTCGTTGGCGTAGCGGGACAGCAGAGTAAACTGACTGTTGTATTCTCGACACCGCCATTGTCCTTTGCTTGAGGTCATCAAATTTCTCTTTTTGATCTTCATAAGGCTCTTAGGAATATGTGCCCCACGAAAACCTGCTTTAAATTCCTCCCATGTTATATTATTTTCGTTGGGGTGCATGTGTAGGAAATTTTCCCACCACGATGCGGCTGCTCCAGTGAGATAGTGCGGAGCATAAAGCACTTTCTGAAGATCTGAACACTGGGCAATGATTAATTTTCTTTCCATGTCTCGAAGCCAGTCCTCGGCTTCAAGAGGTTTGTCAGTGTGAGAGAATGTTTGGGGACGCGTCTTCTGTAGCTCAGATAACTTTGATTGCTGCTGATACGGTCCACGGTGATTTCCCATATTGATGACTTGGTTCAGTATTTCCTGATGTTGCTGCTGACTTTGTTCATAAAGACGACACATTTGGGAAAGTGCCGTTTCACCGTCCTGTTGACTTGTGCGCCTGTGTGAAATTGTTGCCTGGGGTGTGCCATAATTTTCCTCTGTCGGAGTTGGCATGGAGCGCGCCCAAGGACGAGACATAGTTCACTCTGGGATATATTTTGAAACACTCATAAGAAAAGAAATTGAGCCGCAAAAATCAATAAATTCAAGAAGATGCAAAAGTTGCAAATGCTCCAAGATTTTTCAAGAGAATACACGTTCATGCATGAGAAGGACTGTCCATTACATATCTTACACGCAAGCAGTAATTATACAATACATCACTCAGGATATGCGTACATAATCCTGACATGTTATTTAGTCTAGTACACTCCTCCAGATCCTACATGATGCGCAAACAAGCTACTTCTCACAGCCTATTTACATATAAACATATCGTACAAATCGGTACATCGCATGGCGGCTAAGCATACTTAGTCAGAGATGGTAAGGATTTCCCTTGGCCTGCCAAGGGTGAGGCGTAGGGAGGCTGGGGACTCAACCTCCTCTTTGGAGATAGGCTCCAGGAGTGAGGTGCTGCGCTGAGTTGGTGGAGCAGGTGCCCTGTGCGGGACAACTTGAACCTGAGCGGGCACGAGGGGTGGTGCAGAACGAACCGGAGTAGGCGCAATGACATGGTTGAACTCCTCTGTGGTAGGCAGGCGACTAGTAGCGGTGCGAGCAGTAGGAGCAAACGATGCTGATGACGAGATGAAAGTCAGGGGCGGTGCGGCGCGCAGGAGCTCCCTCCTGTTGGCGGCACAACCATGGACTGAGTCCATGCTGGCAACTACAAAGTCGTCCACCAGGTTGTCGAAGGCTGCCTCCAAAGCTCGAAGATACTCGATAAGCATCTCAAAAGCTTCGTCCCGTTCTCCTCTGGGGCAAGAGAACGCGTAGTGGCAGGTATATGGCACGTGACATGGCAGGTAGCGGTAGCGACGGGTCTTCATCGAAGGAAGTATATCCCTGAGATGAGCTATCGCCTCATGGGCTGCCATCTGCAGTGCATGCTTCTCTGTGGGCATGGCTCTCCCCACGAATCGGTAACGCTCAACTCACCCTCTCTTGAATTCCACAGCGGCTTGGTGCATGGTTAGAGGTTCATTGACCTTGTGCTGAGAGAGAGAGAAGACTGGGCGCACATCTGGCCCCATCGCGACTTGGACGATGAAGGAGAGAAGCTTGACAAACCCATCGGGCATGTTGGCGAACATGTGCGAATCGCAGTCGTTGCCAGCCATCTACAAAAGTAGGCAAAAATCCTGAGTAGTCAAATCATAAATTTATGCTGACTGTCAGAAATTGACTACATTTGTGAAGATAATAAATAGCTCAAAACTGCTAATAACCGATTAGCGATCGCACCTAGTGGCTTCCTACAGTCAGCCTGGCTCTGGTACCAAGCTTGTCACGACCGGTTTTTCAATAAAAATATTTATTGAACAACCGACCTATGAAGTCCAATATGAGGAAAATCCTCCATACCGGTAGACAAAACTTTGATACAATAAGCCAGTAGCATTATAATATTACAGGGTCGGAATGAAGATGCCCAACCAATTATTACGAACACGCCGATAATTATACATGATGGCGGATATGACACAATGGTGTGGGGTGGAAATACTACTGACTCGAGATATGAGTGGTTGGTGGAATAACACAGTGGGGTGGTTAATAAGTCATCAGATGGCGACTCATCGGCGCCGAGGTGAGGCTCGATGAATTTATTTGGGTAGCGAAGCGGATATATCACAATGACTAATCCAGGGTCACACGAGACTGACTGGGATTCCTCTAGGCGCCGGACTCGCTATCGAACTCTTCATCCATGAGATCGCCACAAGATCCGCCAAATCAACAAGCGGTGAGTACTTTGAAAGTACT
The DNA here is from genome assembly GCA_021605205.1 of Aegilops longissima. NCBI lineage: Eukaryota > Viridiplantae > Streptophyta > Magnoliopsida > Poales > Poaceae > Aegilops > Aegilops longissima. The sequence continues at coordinate 193,230,726 of CM038682.1, forward strand.
CGCAAGACAGTTCGGACAAAAGATATAACAAATGAATGCATGAATGCGACATGATTAATTTTAACAATGCTCAATTTAATCAGTTTAGCAAAGTAAATAAGAAGGGAGTCGGCGGTAGTCCGCTCGAAACCCAAAGAAGACAAAACTCAAAACCGATCGGTGTGCAAGCGGCGCCTCAAGGGTGAACAAATAAGTAAAGCATGCCACGATCAAGGCGTCGAGCGACACCTCATAAAGGGCTTATATTGAAATAAAAATACATGCGTGCCGCAGTCGGACGTCGGAGCGACATCACAGAAAGGGCTCATAATAAAAGTAAATAATAACAATGCCGCGATCGGACGTCGAGCGACATCGCGAAAGGGCTTATAATGAATTTAAATAACAACGATGCCACGATCGGACGTCGAGCGACATCGCAGAAAGGGCTTATAATGAAAATAAATAACAACAATGCCGCGATCGGACGTCGAGCGACATCGCGAAAGGGCTTATAATGAATTTAAATAACAACGATGCGCGATCGGACGTCGAGCGACATCGCAGAAAGGGCTTATAATGAAAATAAATAACAACAATGCCATGATCGGACGTCCGAGCGACATCGAGAAAGCGCTTATAATGAAAATAAATAACAACAATGCCGCGATAACGCGTCGAGCGACATCGCAGAAAGGGCTTATGATGAAAATAAATAACAACAATGCGCGATCGGACGCCCGAGCGACATCGCGAAAGGGCTTATGATGAAAATAAATAACAACAATGCCGCGATCGGACGTCGAGCGACATCGCAGAAAGGGCTTATAATTCATTATTCATAACTGACAAGATATAGTGCTCACGGAAAATATTCATCACAAGACAATAAGCGGGTTAGTCCATTCACAAGAAATAAACATTTAACACTCAAGTAGTTATCAGGAGTCTCTGTCACCGAGACTGATATCTGACAAGATAAGGTGAACACGGTACTCGGACATGAATAAGATGAATTCAAGAATTTTACCTCTGCAGAGTTTGTACCAAAATTGTCCACAGCCAACGGATTTCCGTAGTCACGAAGGACTAGTTACGTTTACGGTATTTCAGAGGAAACACAACTAGCTAGTACACACCCATCATACCTCACGTTGCTGTGAATCACCCTAGACAGCGTTTAAGAAAAACTTTGAGACGGGAGATCACAATCTCGAATAGCATGGGATCAAATTTATTTATCTGGCGCTCTAAGGGTGCCCCTCTCGGTCCCAACCGAAACACCCATGCCCCCGACCGGATGAAAGGCTTTAATCCAGGGCCATGGAACCTTCATCCCGGCCTCTCGATTTGGTGTGTACCAGGAAGTGGTTTGCAACCTACTAAGTCGTATCCCTTGCGAGAAACAGGTGGTAGTACGGAAGGGAAGACGGACGGAAATCTGACTGATTTATGTTGACACTGGGTCAACGATCTGGCATAAGCCTGGCATGCTACAACACTGCCGTCTTACCCATACTCATGCCAACTCATGGCCATGCAACATGTTTCCAACAACTCATGGATTTACCGAGCTCATTTGCCTCAATTCTCACGAGTTAAACTATCATCGAAATGCTCATGAACGTGCCATGATACAAAAATAATGCAAACATGCCCAAACACTCATCATATCAAAAGTTCAAACATTGCTTGCCTGATTCGGAGTAGTCGGGGTCCAGTTCGGCGAAGTTTGCGGTTCCGTCACCTCCTTCGGTATCTACGGTACACAAAATACACGCGCTAACGTAAATACCATGGGTAACAGAAAGTTAATCCAAATATTTTTCAAATAAATATGATAAAAAACTAGACAAAAATTTGAAGAGGACAGAAAAAGAATCACTCAAAAATTCCTTTCTATTAAAATGTTATAAGGGTTTTGGTCCAAGGACCCATCTGTAATGAAACAGAAAACTTCCAGGGGGCTTTGCAGAAAAGTCCAGAAAAACGGTTCAGAGTGGAAGCGTATTTGCCAAAGTACGCTTTCAGAAAACGATTCAGAAAAAACAAAATAGAGGCTGATGGGCGGGTCCCACCCGTCAGGTTTGAAATTTCAAATGAGAGAGACGGGGCTCGTCGGCGCCCGAGAGTCGCTGTGGTGGTCGCCGGCGATCCACGGCGAGGCAGGGAGATCGGAGGGTACCTCTGTGTTCAGGGCGCCATTCCGTGTCCGTGGGTGGTGGTGGTGGTCGCCAACGAGTACCACGTTGACGGCGACACTTGCTCCGCCAGACGGCGGTTCGGTGGTCGTGGACCTCGTCGGAGAGAGGTGCGGAGGTGGAATTGAGGAGGGGGTTAGACTCGTGGTAGCATGAGAGGGTAGCTGACGAGGTTAGGGCGCCGGAGACGACCTCACCGGAGTGAATCAAGGTGGAGGCTGAGGCGGAACGAGGCGGCCGGAGTCGAGGAAGGAGAGCTCCTCGAGGCCCTCCTAGGGGCTTGGCGAGGACTAGAGAGGTGGTGGAGGTGTGCGGGGGTGAGAGCAAGCTCGGGGGGTGCTATTTATAGCCGGCCCGAGTCGGTTGCCGAGAGCGGGGTTCTCCGGCGAAGTTTACGGCGGCGTGGGGCGTTGATCGGGGAGGTTCAGAGGTTGAGCATCGTCGTAGGGGTTCCCTGGTTCCGTTTTGGTGCTAAACGCGTCGGGGTTTGGTTGCTTAGGGCGAGCTCGACGGAACGGGGCGGCGCGGGCCCGTCGGCGGCAGGGAGCACGCTCTGTGCTTGCCGTGCCACGGCGACGGTGCTGCATGCGTGCGCTGGCAAGGAAATGGCCACGCGGGGCTACCAGGAGGTTTGGGCGGCGCCGAACGGCGTTATGCCGCCATTCTGCTCCCTGTCGGCCGCTACGGTGGTTTTACCGCCGCAAGACACGCCGGTGCAGGCGGGCCAGGGTGCCACCGATGCCAGGAACGCGCCAAGCACGCGTGTGGAGCTCCGGACAAGCAGGCTGGGCTGCGAGCAACGTGCCAAGTGCACTGTGGGCATGTGACTGAAACTCTGACGGAGAACGACACTGAAATCTGAATTTAACTGAAAAATTACAGTAATAGTGCATGCAAGGTGCTCGACAGAATGATTTAGGCATGTAGGTATTTTTCCTTGAGCTGGTTTTTGGTGGAGGGGCCTCTCATTGCATCTAGAGGCTACCTGAATTTTTGTGAAATTTTTGGAGAAGTGAAGATATGAATTTCACCAAATTTGGCAAATCTGGTCCAAACTTGCATAGACTATAATTTGAAATCTTTGAACGGAAGAGAAGTGGATCATGATTGTTCTAGGTTGTGGGTACCAAGGACTATCCAGGGAAGTTGGTTTGAGGTCAAAACTCAAATGCATTTAGGTACTTGCTATGCAAATCACCTAGGCTCAACATAATGGACAGAAAAGATTTTGGGGGAGAATTAAATGAAATAAAATTCAGAAAATGGTTGAGCTTGTTGAGACAGAATGTTTGGATTGCCCAAAGTGGAAGGAGATATTTTTGGGAAGGTTTTACCATGTGGTGCATGGTAAAATCATGAATGGTTTCAAATATTGGAGAGGATGCAAAACTCCTAGAGTTTCTTTTGAAGGAAAAATAAACTCCAAAGATTTTTCTTGAAATTTTGAGAAGAGGGCAATCAGAAGAAAAATTTAAAAACCAAACACCAGAGTTTAAGGAGATGTAAAATAAAATATTAGCTAAAGGGAAAAAGCTTTTGAGAGAGATTTTGGAAGGGTTTAGAAGACCTTCTTCAAATCCAACAAATTTTTGAAGAAAACCAAAAGAATATTTTGGAGTGTCACAACACCTACCCCTTAGGAAAAATCTCGTCCCCGAGATTCCGGCTGATCCTCAAACAATTGTGGATGCTCTGTCCGAAGGAAATCCTCTCTTTCCCAAGTGGCTTCACTTTCGGTGTGGTTGCTCCACTGAACCTTGAAGAACTTGATGGTTTTCTGTCGGGTTCTCCTTTCAGACTCTCCCAAGATTTTTATCGGATGCTCCCGATATGTAAGGTTTGGCTGCACGTCAATGTTTTTATGGGGTACTTGTTTCTCTGGGTTGCTTACGCACTTCCTTAATTGGGAGACGTGGAATACGTCGTGGATGTCGGATAATTCTTTGGGTAAGTCTAGTTGGTAGGCCACCGTGCCTCTTCGTGCTACTATGCAGAATGGTCCGATGAATCTTGGTGCTAGCTTCCCTTTTATCTTGAATCGATGCAGGCCTCTCATAGGGGATACTCGTAGGTACACAAATTCACCGGGTTCAAAATTGACTCATCGATGCTTTTGATCGCAATAACTCTTTTCTCGGCTTTGGGCTGTCTTGAGTTGGTCCTTAATTACCTTGATTTTATCTTCAGCCTCTTTGAGCAGGTCTGGGCCGAAGATATGACTGTCTCCGGTTTCCGACCAATTTAGCGGGGTACGACATCTCCATCCGTACAGAGCTTCAAATGGTGCCATTTGCAGGCTGGACTGATAGCTGTTGTTATATGCGAATTCTGCGTATGGTAAGCTCTCTTCCCAATTGGTCCCATAGGTGAGGACACATGCTCTCAGCATATCTTCTCGAATCTGGTTTACTCGCTCAGTCTACCCATCTGTCTGGGGATGGTATGCGGTACTGAAGGCCAGCTGAGTTCCCAGAGCTTGTTGTAAGTGATCCCAAAATCGGAGACGAATTGAGTGCCTCGTCCGAGATTATTTTCTTTGGGACTCCATGTAAGCAAACGATACGGAACGGTAGAGCCTAGCAAGCTTCGAGTGGTGTGGGTTGTCTTCACGGGATGAAGTGTGCTACTTTAGTCAGTCTATCGCTGATGACCCATATGGAAGCATGTCCTTGTCGTGACCGAGGTAGTCCAACAATGAAATCCATTCCAATCTCGCCCCATTTCCACTCGGGTATCTTATTTGGTTGCAATAGCCCGGCCGGTTTCTGGTGCTCGGCCTTGATGCGCTGACAAGAGTCACAACATGCAATAAACGTGGCTATGTCTCTTTTTATACCATGCCACCAAAATGTTTCCTGAAGATCTTTGTACATTTTTGTTCCTCCAGGATGGATTGAATATGGAGCGTGTGGCCTTCAGCCAGGATTTGCTGTTTGAGGTCATGGATATTTGCACGCATAAAGCCTATTTCCGCACCACAATATTCCTTGCTCATCAATAATGAATTCGAGGCCTTGCCCAACTTCATCTTCCGCTTTATGCCTTCAATGTTGGGGTGTCCACGTTGAGCCTCTTTAACCTTCTCTATCGTGGTAGGCTGTAATTCTAAGTTCGACACAACGCCTTCGGTGACCACCATCGATTGAGCTTTGCTAATTCCTGCTGGAATTCAGGTCTTAGGTTTGGCATTGTCGTTGTCCGGATGGGGTTCCACTCGAGCATCTGCTACAACATTTGCTTTGCTCGGGTGGTAGTGGATTCCAACATCATAATCCTTTACTAATTCCAACCAGCGCCGCTGCCAGAATTTAGTTCTGGTTGTGTGAAAATATACTTGAGGCTTCTGTGGTCCGTGTATATTTCACAACGATTACCAAGTAAAAAGTGTCTCCATTCCTTGAGTGCATGAATAACTGCTGCTAATTCCAGGTCATGTGTAGGATAATTTTCCTCATGCTTGCGAAGTTGTCTAGAAACATATGCGACAACCTTGCCTTCTTGCAGCAGTACGCACGCGAGGCGCTCGGGCTGCATCATCCCCAAGCCGCTCAGGCCAGACCTAGTGGCATGTATCTTCCTGCATTTATCCAAGTCGATCTGCTCTTTATGCTTACCCTGCCAACGGCTATCACCTGCTCGACCATCGCCTCCCCCGGGGCCTTCACACAGGCACGACGCTGGTGCATGGGTCCGTCCCTGCCATGACCAACAAATCTGAGTGGTCGAAGCTCGGCTCATGACGCCGCCGCACCAAATCACCTCACCAGGCCCTCGGTGCCTTCGCCTCACCTAGGGCAACCAGCGGCAGGCTAACAGCTGTAACAACCAAACGTGTTCCTTCTTGTGCCTGTTCACAGGAGTCTCGAGGGAAGGATAGTAGACGGCACCGCGAGTCTCCTTTTCCTCATGCGATTCGCTTGCATGCTAAAAGGGGGGCTCCTGAGCATCGTGACCCATGCCCCCTGACCGGATGAAAGGCTTTAATCCAGGGCCATGGAACCTTCATCCCGGCCTCTCGATTTGGTGTGTACCAGGAAGTGGTTTGCAACCTACTAAGTCGTATCCCTTGCGAGAAACAGTGGTAGTACGGAAGGAAGACGGACGAAATCGATCGATTTATGTTGACACTGGTCAACGATCTCGCATAAGCCTGGCATGCTACAACACTGCCGTCTTACCCATACTCATGCCAACTCATGGCCATGCAACATGTTTCCAACAACTCATGGATTTACCGAGCTCATTTGCCTCAATTCTCACGAGTTAAACTATCATCGAAATGCTCATGAACGTGCCATGATACAAAAATAATGCAAACATGCCCAAACACTCATCATATCAAAAGTTCAAACATTGCTTGCCTGATTCGGAGTAGTCGGGTCCAGTTCATGAAGTTTGCGGTTCCGTCACCTCCTTGGTATCTACGGTACACAAAATACAGCGCTTAACGTAAATACCATGGGTAACAGAAAGTTAATCCAAATATTTTCAAATAAATATGATAAAAACTAGACAAAAATTTGAAGAGGACAGAAAAGAATCACTCAAAATTCCTTTCTATTAAAATGTTATAAGGGTTTTGGTCCAAGGACCCATCTGTAATGAAACGAGAAAACTTCGGGGCTTTGCAGAAAAGTCCAGAAAAACGGTTCAGAGTGGAAGCGTATTTGCCAAAGTACGCTTTCAGAAAACGATTCAGAAAAAACAAAATAGAGGCTGATGGGCGGGTCCCACCCGTCAGGTTTGAAATTTCAAATGAGAGAGACGGGGCTCGTCGGCGCCCGAGAGCCGCGGTGGTCGCCGGCGGCGATCCACGGCGAGGCAGGGAGATCGGAGGGTACCTCTGTGTTCAGGGCGCCATTCCGTGTCCGTGGGTGGTGGTGGTGGTCGCCAACGAGTACCACGTTGACGGCGACACTTGCTCCGCCAGACGGCGGTTCGGGTGGTCGTGGACCTCGTCGGAGAGAGGTGCGGAGGTGGAATTGAGGAGGGGGTTAGACTCGTGGTAGCATGAGAGGGTAGCTGACGAGGTTAGGGCGCCGGAGACGACCTCACCGGAGTGAATCAAGGTGGAGGCTGAGGCGGAACGAAGCGGCCGGAGTCGAGGAAGGAGAGCTCCTCGAGGCCCTCCTAGGGGCTTGGCGAGGACTAGAGAGGTGGTGGAGGTGTGCGGGGGTGAGAGCAAGCTCGGGGGGTGCTATTTATAGCCGGCCCGAGTCGGTTGCCGAGAGCGGGGTTCTCCGGCGAAGTTTACGGCGGCGTGGGGCGTTGATCGGGGAGGTTCAGAGGTTGAGCATCGTCGTAGGGGTTCCCTGGTTCCGTTTTGGTGCTAAACGCGTCGGGGTTTGGTTGCTTAGGGCGAGCTCGACGGAACGGGGCGGCGCGGGCCCGTCGGCGGCAGGGAGCACGCTCTGTGCTTGCCGTACACGGCGACGGTGCTGCATGCGTCTTGCTGGCAAGGAAATGGCCACGCTGGGCTACCAGGAGGTTTAGGCGGCGCCGAACGGCGTTATGCCGCCATTCTGCTCCTGTCGTCGCCGCCACGGTGGTTTTACCGCCGCAAGACACGCGATGCAAAGCGGGCGTGGTGCCACCGATGCGTGAACGCGCCAAGCACGCGCGTGTGGAGCTCCGGACAAGCAGGCTGGGCTGCGAGCAACGTGCCAAGTGCACTGTGGGCATGTGACTGAAACTCTGACGGAGAACGACACTGAAATCTGAATTTAACTGAAAAATTACAGTAATAGTGCATGCAAGGTGCTCGACAGAATGATTTAGGCATGTAGGTATTTTTCCTTGAGCTGGTTTTTGGTGGAGGGGCCTCTCATTGCATCTAGAGGCTACCTGAATTTTTGTGAAATTTTTGGAGAAGTGAAGATATGAATTTCACCAAATTTGGCAAATCTGGTCCAAACTTGCATAGACTATAATTTGAAATCTTTGAACGGAAGAGGAGTGGATCATGATTGTTCTAGGTTGTGGGTACCAAGGACTATCCAGGGAAGTTGGTTTGAGGTCAAAACTCAAATGCATTTAGGTACTTGCTATGCAAATCACCTAGGCTCAACATAATGGACAGAAAAGATTTTGGGGGAGAATTAAATGAAATAAAATTCAGAAAATGGTTGAGCTTGTTGAGACAGAATGTTTGGATTGCCCAAAGTGGAAGGAGATATTTTTGGGAAGGTTTTACCATGTGGTGCATGGTAAAATCATGAATGGTTTCAAATATTGGAGAGGATGCAAAACTCCTAGAGTTTCTTTTTGAAGGAAAAATAAACTCCAAAGATTTTTCTTGAAATTTTGAGAAGAGGGCAATCAGAAGAAAAATTTAAAAACCAAACACCAGAGTTGAAGGAGATGTAAAAATAAAATATTCGCTAAAGGGAAAAAGCTTTTGAGAGAGATTTTTGGAAGGGTTTAGAAGACCTTCTTCAAATCCAACAAATTTTTTGAAGAAAACCAAAAGAATATTTTTGGAGTGTCACAACACCTACCCCCTTAGGAAAAATCTCGTCCCCGAGATTCCGGCTGATCCTCAAACAATTGTGGATGCTCTGTCCGAAGGAAATCCTCTCTTTCCCAAGTGGCTTCACTTTCGGTGTGGTTGCTGCACTGAACCTTGAAGAACTTGATGGTTTTCTGTCGGGTTCTCCTTTCAGACTCTCCCATGATTTTTATCGGATGCTCCCGATATGTAAGGTTTGGCTGCACGTCAATGTTTTTATGGGGTACTTGTTTCTCTGGGTTGCTTACGCACTTCCTTAATTGGGAGACGTGGAATACGTCGTGGATGTCGGATAATTCTTTGGGTAAGTCTAGTTGGTAGGCCACCGTGCCTCTTCGTGCTACTATGCAGAATGGTCCGATGAATCTTGGTGCTAGCTTCCCTTTTATCTTGAATCGATGCAGGCCTCTCATAGGGGATACTCGTAGGTACACAAATTCACCGGGTTCAAAATTGACTCATCGATGCTTTTGATCGCAATAACTCTTTTCTCGGCTTTGGGCTGTCTTGAGTTGGTCCTTAATTACCTTGATTTTATCTTCAGCCTCTTTGAGCAGGTCTGGGCCGAAGATATGACTGTCTCCGGTTTCCGACCAATTTAGCGGGGTACGACATCTCCGTCCGTACAGAGCTTCAAATGGTGCCATTTGCAGGCTGGACTGATAGCTGTTGTTATATGCGAATTCTGCGTATGGTAAGCTCTCTTCCCAACTGGTCCCATAGGTGAGGACACATGCTCTCAGATATCTTCTCGAATCTGGTTTACTCGCCGCCTACCCATCATGTCTGGGATGGTATGCGGTATCAAGGCCAGCTGAGTTCCCAGAGCTTGTTGTAAGTGATCCCAAAATCGGGAGACGAATTGAGTGCCTCTGTCCGAGATTATTTTCTTTGGGACTCCATGTAAGCAAACGATACGGGAACGGTAGAGCCTAGCAAGCTTCTGAGTGGTGTGGGTTGTCTTCACGGGGATGAAGTGTGCTACTTTAGTCAGTCTATCAGTGATGACCCATATGGAAGCATGTCCTTGTCGTGACCGAGGTAGTCCAACAATGAAATCCATTCCAATCTCGTCCCATTTCCACTCGGGTATCTTATTTGGTTGCAATAGCCCGACCGGTTTCTGGTGCTCGGCCTTGATGCGTTGACAAGAGTCACAACATGCAATAAACGTGGCTATGTCTCTTTTTATACCATGCCACCAAAATGTTTCTTGAAGATCTTTGTACATTTTTGTTCCTCCAGGATGGATTGAATATGGAGCGGTGTGGCCTTCAGCCAGGATTTGCTGTTTGAGGTCATGGATATTTGGTACGCAAAGCCTATTTCCGTACCACAATATTCCTTGCTCATCAATAATGAATTCTGAGGCCTTGCCCAACTTCATCTTCCGTTTTATGCCTTCAATGTTGGGGTGTCCACGTTGAGCCTCTTTAACCTTCTCTATCAGGGTAGGCTGTAATTCTAAGTTCGACACACTGCCTTCGGTGACCACCATCAGATTGAGCTTTGCGAATTCCTGCTGGAATTCAGGTCTTAGGTTTGGCATGCTGTCGTTGTCCGGACTGGGGTTCCGACTCAGAGCATCTGCTACAACATTTGCTTTGCCTGGGTGGTAGTGGATTCCAACATCATAATCCTTTACTAATTCCAACCAGCGTCGCTGCCGTAAATTTAGTTCTGGTTGTGTGAAAATATACTTGAGGCTTCTGTGGACCGTGTATATTTCACAACGATTACCAAGTAAAAAGTGTCTCCATTCCTTGAGTGCATGAATAACTGCTGCTAATTCCAGGTCATGTGTAGGATAATTTTCCTCATGCTTGCGGTTGTCAGAAACATATGCGACAACCTTGCCTTCTTGCAGCAGTACGCACGCGAGGCGCTCGGGCTGCATCATCCCCAAGCCGCTCAGGCCAGACCTAGTGGCATGTATCTTCCTGCATTTATCCAAGTCGATCTGCTCTTTATGCTTACCCTGCCAACGGCTATCGCCTGCTCGACCATCGCCTCCCCCGGGGCCTTCACACAGGCACGACGCTGGTGCATGGGTCCGTCCCTGCCATGACCAACAAATCTGAGTGGTCGAGCTCTGGCTCGCGGCACGCGCCGCACCCGTCACCTCACCAGGCCCTCGGTGCCTTCGCCTCACCTAGGGCAACCAGCGGCAGGCTAGCAGCTGTAACAACCAAACGTGTTCCTTCTTGTGCCTGTTCACAGGAGTCTCGAGGGAAGGATAGCAGACGGCACCGCGAGTCTCCTTTTCCTCATGCGATTCGCTTGCATGCTAAAAGGGGGGCTCCTGAGCATCGTGACTCAGGAGCTCTTACTGGCTCTCCAGCCCTCACCCCCTGGCCTTGTCCACGGCATCGTGACCTGGCATACCAGCGGCAGCTGAGCTCGCTCGAGGGCCGGGACCTGAGGACGTAGAGAACTAAGGAGAGCACGGGTAAGGGAAAATCGTACGGGCCGGCCTGCCTATGCCACACAAGTTGGTGCACAACCCTAGCGCAACGTCATGAGTGGCCACGAAATCAACAAGATAAGCCTTGCACCCGGATTGACTAAGCGTTTAGGCCTAATGGTCGCTCATGCCTTGTCGTAGCCCCATTGTGGCCATGTTCACTCCCTTTCTCGCCTTACCATGGCTGCTTGAGCGCTAAGGGGGACCTCCTGAGCATCGCGCCTCAGGGGATCTTACTGGACCTCGGGCCGCGCACCTCCTGGCCTTAACCATCGCATGCGACCAGGCATACCAGGACGGTTGTAGCCGCCTTGGGACCGGGACTTGTCAGCGTAGAGCAACAAGCTATCACAAGGAAAGAAAGGGGGAACCGAGCCTTAACAGGATGTACGCTCACCAAGTTTTCATAACGAGGAAGATAAGCGCGAAAGACATTACAGACCTTACAAACCCCCACGGGGTGATCCGTGATCCTTCGCAGGGAACAAAAGCTGTTACTAAGAGGAATCCTATCTACACCCTCCTGTGGCGGACGCCATCATCAATAGTGGTCCACGGGAGGCCGGCGCCAACCCCATCCAGATCAGCGGCGGCGGCTACCGAACGCCGCGACCCTGCTCCGGGCGCGGCGAGAGCTCGGAGGGATGTAGCTGTCGTCGCTCGTCTCCGGAGTCTCGTAAAGCTCGGGAAAGCTACTGGACTCCCAAAAGCTGCAGCTGCTGGAGTGCTCGCGAGCGGGATGCGCATCAACCTGGTGCTCCTCTCCAGAGCAGCACTACAAGCGGCGGCCCTCGGTGTCGAAGACCTTGATGAAGAGCATGGAGGCACCGTCGTACTCGAAGTTGATCGCGAGGGCCCCCCTCGCACGGCAAACCCGCGTGATCTCGCCCCAGCCGTGATTCATGAAGATCTTGCCTGTAGGGACCGCTTCGATCTCCGCTCCGATCGCCGGGGCACTGCAGTCGGCGGGCTGCAGCCAGAGCTTGAGTGGCCCCCTCGGCGGCATCACGTCGGAGAAGAACCGCGGGAAGCGGATCCAGGAGCTCGGAGGCATTGGCCCCCACAGCACCAATTCGCGCGAGGAGTCAGCGGCGTGCACCCTAGGGGCGACGGCACGGGCGCCGTGGCGCGGCGACCCTGGGCGCGCCGCGGGCGGTGCTGCTCGTCTCTCCGTCCTCCCGAGCCCTCGGCTCGGGCGTACAAGGGTAGCGGGTACCCTGGTGGAGGCAGTTCGCACCAGGGCCTCGCCACCACTTGCATCGCCGCTTCGTCACGGCGATGGATTGACCGCTTCTTCGGCGGAAGTGGCTCCGGATCTTTACGGGGAGCCTTCCCTTTCTCTTCGGCGGAAAACCTTCTAATGGGTGCGATTGTTGTCAGCAGAGGAGCGAGGAGGACGAAGCAAGTAAGCAAGGAGAAGATGGGCAATGGGGGCTCCGCCCCCCTCCCCATTTGTAGCGAGAGAAGGCCAACCGACGTACCCCACGATCGCAGGTAATGATGGTTTTCCTTGCATGTCGCAGGGACTCGTCAAATCATGCAGTTGCCGAGGCAGCGTGGGGAAGGGGAGACGCCCACGTCCAATCAACCACCACGCGTCGATCGAGGCCACAGGCTTTTGGGGGCCGCGGCGCTTCGAACTTGACCGTTGGCTTCGCCGCGAAGCCAAGCCCGAGCGCACCTTGGGCCCGGGGGCTACTGTCGGCGTTCTAGGAACGGGGGTCCCCAGACTTGCCTGCCTGCGGCCCACAGCGTGGCTAGGCTGCGGGCCGTACGACCCATCTTCATCAACAAGGCATCCAAGACCCTCGCGAGGCGGACGACACAAGACTTCCTCTGGAGTACCTAGCCAGGCGGGCTCACGAGGAGCGGAGATATCAAGGCGGGACAAACTTCACGAGGCACTTGTGACGTGAGCCATGACGAACGGTGCCAGGTGGGTGCCAGCGCACACAGTGTCCCCATTTCCTCTTTGGTGCTAAGGAGGCAAGCGCAGACGAAGAGTACCGAGGCATCAGGCAAAGGTTGCCTTATTGGTGCAACAAGACTAACACCAGGAGGACGGCAAGGCAGAGGTCATCGTGGAGCCCAAGACGGCGTCACCCCAGGGCTTTTCACAGCCGAAGACCGCTTTTGTCAGGATATCTTGTACTAGCTGTCCCCCTTAAAATTTGCCCGCCGTTGTTGGCTCCCTTCCCGCTCAACATTTGGGAAGAGGACCAGGGCCTATATAAGTAGAGCTAGCCACCATAGAGAGGGGGATGGGATCCGAGCTTGATCCAACAGATCGAGAGCCTAGCCACAAGAACACCTCAACCTCAGGAGGCTGTTCTTCCCTTGTACTGTTCATCATCAGCCCAAGAGGCAATCCACCACCACCACACTGGAGTAGGGTATTACACCACAACGGTGGCCGAACCAGTATAAACCCCGTGTCTCTTTCTGTGTTGTGAGTTCGTCGAGTTCGTCCGCAAGATCTTAGCGAGCTAGAGCATAGATCGGTAGGAGGGAAAGACTTCACGCGCACCCCAGTGTTCGAACCTTAAGGGTTTGCCGGAACCCCACATCCGACAGGAGTGAGCCAAATAATGCATAAGTAGTAATGGTGGAGAAACAGTAGTTAAAACAATGGTGGAGAAACAGTAGTTACCAAAGGTTTAAATGCAATTAGGAAATTAAAACAGTAGTTAAAACAATTAAATAAATACATATTGGATTTTATGAAATTTTAAACTTTTTTGTTTTGGGTAAATAATTGTTGTGGCAGTAGTATAATTATAAATGCAGGTTTAGGTACTAGTGGTAATTTTTATAAAACAGAAACATAGAGGAAACTAAAAAAAATAGAAAAGGATAATAACTAAAAAAGAAAAGAACAAACTGAAAACAAAATAAAAGAGGAGGACCCCCCTGGCCAACTGGGCCAGACGACCCAGCTGGCCAGCCCATCTGGCCCTTACCGGCCCACCCCATCCTACCTTAGCCCACACTACCCCGAGACCCTAACCCCCAGTGCAAACACTCCCACGCACGATCCGCACCCCACTCTCTCGTCCCTCTCGCCCCGATCTAGATCGGGCGCAATCCGACTGCGTTCTGCCGACGTCGCCGTTGCCGCCCGTTGATCCCGCGACCCACCGCCGAGCTTCATCGCCGGATCCGCCTGCCTCGCGTCCCCGTCCTCCTCACAGGACCACCTCGCCGGACTGCCTCCTCCCCATCGCGCCGTCTCCAGCATCCTCCACGCGCCCCATTGCCCCGACCCCTGCACCCGACGTGAGCCCGCGCCCTCCTCCATCTCCCCTGTCGCCCCTACCACGCCCACGCGCGCGCCCAACCGTACCCGGCCATGCCCTTGGCCACCCTCACCGCTGCTTGCGCGGCCTCGTGGTGTTGCTGGCTAAGAGCCCGCGTGCCCGCGCGCACGCACTACCTGATCGCACGCTGCTCACGCCCGCGTCGCCCAACCGCTCCCCGCCGTGCATCTGGCCTCCCCTGCACCACGGTCGCCGCGCTCGACCGCGCCGCACCTCGTCCTCCCCGCTGTGGCCGCTGCGACTGCTACCGCCGGGAGCTCGCCCATGGCCATCCCGCTCTGCCCGCACCACCGTAAGCCCCTCCCTCTCCGCGCTTATCGCCTTTGGCGCGCACCGCCGACCTGTGCATCGCTGCGCCCTGCGATGCCGGCGGCGCCGCTCCCGCCGATCAGACGCCGGCGTCCCGCCATCGCTACGGCCTCGCCGTCCCGCGTGCCACAACCCCCTCGCTCGCGGCGACATCAAGACGCATTCCGGCCCGTTCCGGCCACGCCCCCTCGCTGTGCCACTCCGGAGCCCTGCTGTCGCCGTCGCCCCCCTGTTGGCAGGGGCGGGCGCCTATTCGGGCTGGCTCCCGTCGCCCGCATACCCGATCCGCCAGGCCCCTCGGGCCAATGACAAGTGGGCCGTCCCCAGAATGTTTTATAAAAAAAGGGAGTTAAAAAAATATTAAGTAATAAAATTACTAATTAATTAATTAACTTAATTAATTATGTTTAATTAACCTAATTAACTACTGTTAATTAATTAAACAGTCAATGACATGCGGGACGCACACGTCAGTTTGACCCTGTTGACTGCTGACGTCGGATGATTATGTCAGCATGCACTATTATGGATAATTCGAATTTAAATAAATAATTAAAATCAGAAAATGATTAAAACTTTAGAAAAAAATAGAAAATAAATCATAGCTCAGATGAAAATGTTTTCTACATGAAAGTTTCTCAGAACGACGAGACGAATCCAAATACGTAGCCTGTTCGTCTGCCACACATCCCTAGCATATCGAACACGCAACTTTTCCCCTCTGGTTCATCTGTCCGAAAACGCGAAACACCAGGGATACTTTCCCGGATGTTTCCCCCTTCGCCGGTATCACCTCCTACCGCGTTAGGGCACACCTAGCATCACGCTTTGTCATGTCATGCATTGTCATGCATTTGTTTTCATGTATTTATTTTTTCTTCCCCCTCTTCTCCCGTTAGACACCAAGATTGACGTCGCCGCTGTTACCCAGTACGACTGCGGTGTTGATAACCCCTCCTTCTCGGCTGAGCTTCCAGGCAAGCCCCCACCCCCTTGATCACCAGATATCGCCTATTCCTTCTCTCTACTGCTTGCATTAGAGTAGTGTAGCATGTTACTGCTTTCGGTTAATCCGATTCTGCTTTGCATGGCTCATATCATTACTACTGATTGTTACCCTTACCTGCAATCCTAAATGCTTAGTATATGATGCTAGTATTCCATCAGTGGCCCTACATTCTTGTCCGTCTGCCATGCTATACTATTGGGCCGTGATCACTTGGGAGGTGATCACGGACATATTCTATATACTTTATACTGTTACATTACTTACGATATTGTTCGGAGATGGGGGCTGAAGGGGCAGGTGGCTCCATCCCGGTGGAGGTGGGCCTGGGTTCCCGACGGCCCCCCGACTGTTACTTTGTGGCGGAGCGACAGGGCAGGTTGAGACCACCAAGGAGAGAGGTGGGCCTGGCCCTGGTATTTGATCTGAGTCTGTCCACTGGCCTATACGCACTAACCAACTACGCGGGAACATTCATGGGCACTCGACGTCCTGGTATCAGCCAAAGCCTTCCTGACGTTAGCGACTGAGTGGCGCGCGCCGGATTGGACCGTAAGCCTGCTCTTGTATTAAGGGGGCTTGTTCTGCTTCCGTCCACCCACGCAACATGCAGATGTGCAATGGGTGATGGCCCAGACCCCTGCGTGCATAGGATTTAGACCAGTGTGCTGACCTCTCTGTTGTGCCTAGGTAGGGCTGCGACGTGTTGATCTTCCAAGGCCGGGCATGACCCAGGAAAGTGTATCCAGCCAAAGGGGATCGAGCGTGTTGGGTAATGTGGTGCACCCCTGCAGGGAAGTTTATCTATTCGAATAGCCGTGTCCCTCGGTAAAAGGACGACCAGGAATTGTACCTTTACCTTATGACAACTAGAACCGGATACTTAATAAAACACACCCTTCCAAGTGCCAGATACAACCCGGTGATCGCTCTCACACAGGGCAACGAGGGGAGGATCACCGGGTAGGATTATGCTATGCGATGATACTTGGTGAACTTACCATCTACTCTCTTCTACATGCTGCAAGATGGAGGCTGCCAGAAGCGTAGTCTTCGACAGGACTGGCTATCCCCCTATTATTCTGGCATTCTGCAGTTCAGTCCACCGATATTGCCCCTTTACACAGATACCCATGCATATGTAGTGTAGATCCTTGCTTGCGAGTACTTTGGATGAGTACTCACGGTTGCTTTTCTCCCTCTTTCCCCCTTCCCTTTCTTCTCGGTTGTCGCAACCAGATGCTGGACCCCAGGAGCCAGACGCCATCATCGATGATGACTCCTACTACACCGGAGGTGCCTACTACTCCGTGCAGGCCGCTGACGATAGCCAGAGTAGTTTAGGAGGATCCCAAGCAGGAGGCCTGCGCCTCGTTCGATCTGTATCCCAGTTTGTGCTAGCCATCTTATAGCAACTTGTTTACTTATGTCTGTATTCAGATATTGTTGCTTCCGCCGACTCGTCTATGATCGAGCATTTGTATTCGAGCCCTTGAGGCCCCTGGCTTGTATTATGATGCTTGTATGACTTGTTTACTTTTTAGAGTTGTGTTGTGATATCTTCCCGTGAGTCCCTGATCTTGATCATACACATTTGCGTGTATGATTACTGTACAATTGAATCGGGGGCATCACAGGCTAGATTACCATGATCTAGCCCCGAATTCCTTCCTCAACATTTCGGCATTCATCGTTGTATGTGAGGCATTCCTCCGCATTCCCCCACTTCGGCCTATGGATCCCGGTCTTCAATGTGAAGCCGAAAGTGGTGGATGGCCAACACGCGGAGTGTGGAGGTGCCATGGTGAGCAAGCTCCCCAACGTCACCTGGCCCAAGGGTACCTCCATGTAGACTGTGAAGGGATGGCAGTAGGAGTGGTACTATGTCACGGAACCTCATCACTCCACATGGGCCGCTCCTTCCGAGTTCAAGTCCGGGCCTCCAATGCGGCTGACATCCTGGCTCAACAAGGGCCTGGACTGGGCGTCATCCGACGAGGTGATGACGCTGCAGAAGCGCGTCAAGAGTATGGTAGACAAGAATAACAGTCTTGCCAGCGTGATCCAGGTAATGCTCTTTCGCCGGATTCTCCCCTGCCAACGCCGGACTCAGTATATGTGGGAGTTCGACCCGGCCAGTCCCCGGACGCTACAGCGGTTCTTCGACATGAAGCACGAAGACATGGGTAAGCTGCTCTTGAAGACCCAAAAGACGTGGCCGAAAATGACCGAAGACCTTGGCCTCGACTGCACTCACGCAGCGACTGCCGTAAGTTTTCGGATAACCTTATTTTGTAAATCCAAGGAGCATACTAAGCTTTCTATTCTTTCCACAGGGTTGGACGAAGAAGGCGGAGCGGATTCACTGTCCAACTCCGCTACCCGGGGACCCAGCCATTCCTCTGTTGATGAGGATGCTGTTCCCGGTGCCGTATCAAGCGCTGGAAAAGAAGGCCAAGAAGAAGAGCAAGGAGGCCAAGGGTGGCCTCCGCCGTAAAGGCACTTCAGACGTAGTGTCCGAAGACACCGAAACTCTCTCCTCTCATGACGAAGATGAAGTGGAGGAGGAAGAGAGCAATTCCCCCCTTAAGGGGGGAAAGAAGAAGAGGGCAGCTTCCGTGGATCTAGATACAGAGGCGTCCAAGAAAGGGAGAATCATCTTCTGGGAATTCGCTGGGTCCATGAGTGGCGCCCAGGCCGAAGCCCCTGGCCGGATCGTAAATATTAAAAGGTACTATATATATATTCGGTTTTTCGCCTTGTGGTTTTAACACGTTGGATTGTGTGCTGCAGTCTGGCTCGTAACCTTCCCCAACGATCCTCATCTTCTGGGAATTCGCTGGGTCCGAACATGACGGAGAGGGAGTCACCTCCGCCCACCTCCCCCCCCACTGCTACGGGTAACACCGAGGTGTTGTCCCGAAGGACCCTTCCGGGTCAGCGAGTTGTGCGGGAAGCCACCGAGACGGCGCCAAAGGGTGATACCCCAGCGGCCGAGAACATGGGGGAACCGACCCCCATGGAGACTGGAGACGAGGGCCATGTCCAATTTGGCCCTCAACCAAATGTCATTCCAGAGACCCACACGTCTCTGGAGTCAGATGAGTGACCTGCTTCAAAAGAAGGGGGCGCGCCCACTCCACCCGCGACCTCTGTCAATCCGGAGGTGCCGGACACTCTGGTGGGAGCGCTTTAGAGCGCCGCCATTGTGGAAGAACATCGTACCCTTATGGGTACGGTGGTTGAAAAAGGTTCGGTCCGCTAAAAGCGGATTGAATGAGGCCTACACTAGCCTTCTAAGAGGCTTTGAGGTATGCGATATAATGCCTTTTAGCTATAGAAGAGGAATGCTTGTGTATAGATAGTGGCCCCTAAGACTCTGTTCGGTGTTCGCAAAGAAAGGCCGAACAGAGGATCTAATAACTAGCGCAGGCGATTAACATACATATCTATGTGAAGAAATAGGTTGTGATGCACGCATTAGCTTCCTATGTCGCCGAAGCGTCCGAGCTGAGGCAGAAGTTAGAGGCAAAGCAAGGTATGTGATACCGAAACACGTCTGAAATGATATCAGCTCTGATTTGTTATCTGAATGAGTTTTATTATTATGCTCATAGCTGACACATCTGAGGTCGAGTCCCTCAAGAGCGCGCTGGCCGAAGCCAAGAAGGAGGCGGAGGACGAATGAGCCTCCCGCCTGAAACATGAATCAAGGGTGGAGGAAGTCCAGCAAGAGCTCAAGGATGCTGTAAGCAAATGCGAGTCCTTAGAGCAAAAGATTTTGGATCAAAATTCCAAACTTGCTAAGGCCCTCCAAAGTGCACATGAGGCCCGGGTTGAAGCCCAAGGCGCCCTCCGGGAGATCCAAGAGGCAAAATAGATCGCGGCTGGTAAGGCCTTTAATATGTAGAGAAAATTTGTCAAGAGAAGGTACATCTTACTGACCCGGGTTTGGAGTTCTCCAGGAGCGTTTGCGGATCTGCCCCGGAGTGTTGCTGATGCTGTGGAGTTCTTCCGAGCCGAAGAGGGGAGATCCACGGAGAAGCTGTTCTGGTCTCAGTACCTTGAGCCAGAGCATCCAGTGCCCGTCAGCGATCAGCTGAAACAGTTGACCGAACTGCATAGGATGGCCGGATTGGCCATGAGGGATTTTATAATCCGTCTTTGGCCTGCCGAACCCATACCCAACAGTTGCTTCGGGCTCGTGAAGTGGTTGGTCAATGCCTGCCCCCGGATTGATGCCATAAAGCAGTCGGTCTGTATCGAAGGTGCGCGGATGGCTTTCGCCCGTGTCAAAGTGTAGTGGGCGAAGATGAATGCCGTCAAGCTCGCAACCGAGGGACCGCCCAAAAGCAAAGAGCATCGCACGCCGGATCGGTATTTCGATGACGTCCTGGAGGGATCCCGCATTGTAGAGGGCTAGTGTTGGAAGGACATCATTTTTGAATGAATGTATCCATGTTGTCCATTCTTTGTATTATCAAACAAGGATTATGTATGATATGTTGCTTGTATTACTTTAAAATGTTTCCTGCTGTGCGGCTGTTTATGGTATCTGAGGCCAGTCGTCGGCTTCAGCCCCTGCGTAGGTAGTACGAGGGTGTTCGGGATAGCATCTAAACACACTTGCCCAACGACTTGGTCCTTGAAGGAGGTGTTAGTGCGGCGAAGCAGGCAATCAGACTATGTGGCTTTATCACTCTCACTTAGCCATAGGAGTTTGACAATAGGAGTGTAGGCGCAGCCCCTAGTATTATTTGATTATCCGAACTTGGGGGCTGTAAATGCCCGGCCGGATGAAGGCCGGTCTATCGCGTGATGCAGAAAAAATCGCAAAAGATTTATACTTAGTCACTGAATAGCTAACCAGCTCTTGCCGCATCATGACAGTCAGTTTTCGGTTTTCTCTACTGAGGTGTTTGTCCGGATGAACCAGAAACACAATCGCAGTAGTTCTCCCTTTACTACCTTAGCCGAACAAGCGGAACGTAAGGCAGTAACCACAGGAGCCGGGCAACCCAACGATTGACCAAAGACATGATTCGGTGCCGATGCATATAATGCTATATTTGGGACGCCCAATTGTACTATAAAAGTGTTTGGACTTATTTTATGTTTAAGAAATGTACGTGGCTCAATAGATCCCCTGGCGATTTAAGTCCTACCGGAGTGTACATGGGAATCGGGCGAAAAAACAGGGAAATGCAGATTAAGAAATAAGCCAGTGCCATATAGGTTGGGCTAGAAATTGTTTCCATTATTGTCTGATTGATACATCAAAACATATTTGTACAAATAATGCGATAAGCAACAAGGCTATTTTACATGCCGAGCACAAGGAAAAGCTGTGTACATGTCCTGAAAATGGATGATGTGATCTTTAAAGACCCTTTAGGTACTCTGCCACGCGTCTACGCTTATTTTCTCCTTGGCGTGTTATCCTTCGAAAGGATCAACGAGCGGGTTTCATGATGGGCCCAGAAAGGGCCCTTGGTACCGTCAAAAGGTGATGTGGTTTGCAGGGAACCTGCAAAAATAAAAATAAGAGAAAAAGGAAATATGAGGGTCCAATTGACCTAAAATTTCACGGAGATTATTTTTGGACCAGAATAAGCCCACGGAGTATCGGAAATGGACCAGAAGAGTCCCGAGGCACCCACGAGGGTGGGGGCGCGCCCCCTACCTCCTGGCCGCCCCGGAGACCCCCTGACTTGTTCCCGACGCCAAAAATCCCTATAAATGTTGAAACCCCCGAAAAGAACCCTAGATCGGGAGTTTCGCCGCCGCAAGCATGTGTAGCCACCAAAAACCAATCGGGACCCTGTTCCGGCACCCTGCCAGAGGGGGGATCCCTCACCGGTGGCCATCTTCATCATCCCGGTGCTCTCCATGACACGGAGGGAGTAGTTCACCCTCGGAGCTGAGGGTATGTACCAGTAGCTATGTGTTTGATCTCTCTCTCTCTCTCTCTCTCTCTCTCTCGTGTTCATGATTTGGCACGATCTTGATGTACCGCGAGCTTTGCTATTATAGTTGGATCTTATGCTGTTTCTCCCCCTCTAATCTCTTGTAATGGATTGAGTTTTCCCTTCGAAGTTATCTTATCGGATTGAGTCTTTAAGGATTTGAGAACACTTGATGTATGTCTTGCGTGGGATACCCGTGGTGAAAATGGGGTATTCTATTGATTCACTTGATGTATGTTTTGGTGATCAACTTGCGGGTTCCGTGACCTTGGGAATCTATGCATAGGGGCTGGCACAGTTTTTTGTCTTGACTCTCCGGTAGAAACTTCGGGGCACTCTTTGAAGTTCTTTGTGTTGGTTGAATAGATGAATCTGAGGTTGTGTGATGCATATCATATAATCATACCCGTGGATACTTGAGGTGACATTGGAGTATCTAGGTGACATTAGGGTTTTGGCTGATTTGCGTCTTAAGGTGTTATTCTAGTACGACCTCTAGGATAGATCGAATGGAAAGAATAGCTTCGTGTTATTTTACTACGGACTCTTGAATAGATCGATCAGAAAGGATATCTTTGAGGTGGTTTCTTACCCTACAATAATCTCTTCGTTTGTTCTCCGCTATTAGTGACTTTGGAGTGACTCTTTGTTGCATGTTGAGGGATAGTTATATGATCCAATTATGTTATTATTGTTGAGTGACAGTTGTACGTCTGGTTGGAGCAGCTAGGTATTTAAACCTGAGGACACACAGTCCTCACCGTATTCTCCTTGAGCTAAGATCACACAGACCTCGCCCAATCACTCGTGGTAAGTCTTCAGGTGACTTCCAAACCTTCATAGACTCGGTCACTCGGCGATCCACAATTTCCTCTTGGATGCTCTAGACCATGACGCCTAACCGTCTGGAGGATGCAAAGTCCTCAAAGGTAACAAGCGTCGGTTCCACACAGGAACAATCTCTTCAGTGATGCTCAATCACTTTGGGTTTGTAGGTGTTTGGGTTTTGGGTTTTTCCTCACTTGATGATTTTCGCTCAAAGTCCTCGGATGATGGGATGCTCTAAATGACAAGTGTTAGTTTCTCTCGGAGCAGCCAACCAACTAGTGGTTGTAGGGGGCGGCTATTTATAGCCTAGGGAGTAGCCCAACATGATAAGACATAAATGCCCTTCAATGAAATGACCGTTAGGTGGGTAGATATTTTGGGACAGTTGGCGCATAGCAAAGCAATGGTCGGAAATTTGACTATCAAATTCCTCAGGGCTATCATGTTCCTCACTTGTAGGCAATCTGCACTGGCGAATTCCTAACTCCTCAGTCAGAACAAATTCCTCAGGGAACAGAAGAACTTCGTCTCTGTCACTGAAGAATTGACTGAACTGTATGAGACTTCCAATGGCTTCACTCGAAAGGATTGGGTAGGTGTAGGATTTTGATATGAGCATCACTTGGAAAATTTTCTTAGTTTTACCTCGACCCCTTTAACAGTACGGTGTTTCCTATGACTCAAGAAAGATAAAATGAAACTACGAAAACACAAGTCTTCACGCTTCATAATCCTCACATGAATATCAAGTCTTCAAGGTCACACCAATTTCCTCACTTTTAAAGTCGTCAAGAAAACCAAAGTCTTCAGCTAAAGACATTCATTTTTAGGGGTCAACATTCGCTGTAAGTATCAAACTCCTCATAGACTTATAGACTTGTGTACACTCACAAACACATTATTCTCTTAACCTATAAGTCTTCAATACACCAAAATCACTAAGGGGCACTAGATGCACTAACAATAATAAACCTTTTATCATGATTAAGGAAATATAATAATAACCACTTTATTATT
This sequence comes from Aegilops longissima, assembly GCA_021605205.1. Classification (NCBI taxonomy): domain Eukaryota; kingdom Viridiplantae; phylum Streptophyta; class Magnoliopsida; order Poales; family Poaceae; genus Aegilops; species Aegilops longissima. The sequence continues at coordinate 193,254,321 of CM038682.1, forward strand.
GCCTTTAGAGCATATTTCCAACAGTCTCCCACTTGCACTAGAGTCAATAATCTATATTACATAGTAATGAATCTAACACCCATGGAGTCTTGGTGCTGATCATGTTTTGTCCATGGAAGAGGTTTAGCCAATGGGTCTGCCACATTCAGATCCATTTGTACTTTGCAAATTTCTATGTCTCCATCCTTGACATAATCACGAATGTAGTTGTACTGTCACTTGATGTGTTTGGTTCTCTTGTGAAACCTGGGCTCCTTGTCTATGGCAATTGCCCCAGTGTTGTCACAAAAGATTTTCATTGGACTCCATGCATTGGGTATTACACCCAGATCGGATATGAACTCCTTCATCCAGGCTCCTTCATGCGCTACTTCCGAAGCAGCTATGCACTCTTCTTCACATGTAGGTCCCGCCACGACGCTCTGCTTAGAACTGCACCAACTGACAACTCCACCATTCAATATAAATATGTATCTGGTTTGCTACTTAGAGTTATCCGGATCTGAGTCAAAGCTAGCATCGACGTAATCCTTTACGACGAGCTCTTCTTCACCTCCATAAACGAGAAACATACCCTTGGTCCTTTTCAGGTACTTTAGGATATTCTTGACCGATGTCCAATGATCCACTGACTTTGGTACCTCCCTGCCAAAATTATTGCAAGGCACACATCAGGTCTGGTACACAACATGGCATACATTACAGAACCTATGGCTGAGGCATAGGGAATGGCTTTCATTCTCTCTCTATCTTCTGCCATGGTCGTACTTTGAGTCTTACTCAATTTCACACCTTGCAACACAGGCAAGAACCCTTTCTTTGACTGGTCCATTTTGAACTTCTTCATAACTCTGTCAAGGTAATGTCTTTGTGGAAGTCCTATTAAGCGTCTTGATCTATCCCTATAGATCTTGATGCCGAATATGTAAGCAGCTTCACTGAGGTATTTCATTGCAAATTCTTATTCAAATATCCTTTTGTGCTATCTAGAAATTCTATATCGTTTCCAATCGGCAATATGTCATCCACATATAATATCAGAAATGCTACAGAGCTCCCACTCAATTTCTTGTAAATTCAGGCTTCACCGTAAGTCTGTGTAAAACCAAATGCTTTGATCACCTCATCAAAGAATATATTCCAACTCCAAGATGCTTGCACTAGTCCATAGATGGATCGCTGGAGCTTGCACACTTCTTTAGCACCCTTAGGATCGACAAAACCTTCTGGTTGCATCATATACAACTCTTCCTTAAGAAACCCGTTAAGGAGTGCAATTTTGACGTCCATTTGCCAGATGTCATAATCATAAAATGCGGCAATTGCTAACATGATTCTAACAGACTTAAGCATCGCTATGGGTGAGAAAGTCTCATCGTAGTCAAGCCCTTGAACTTGTCAAAAACCTTTTGTGGCAACTCGAGCTTTGTAGACAGTGATATTACCATCAGCGTCTGTCTTCCTCTTGAAGATCCATTTATTCTCAATGGCTTGCCGATCATCGGGCAAGTCCACCAAAGTCCACACTATGTTCTCATACATGATCCCTATCTCAGATTTCATGGCCTCAATCCACTTGTCGGGATCTGGGCTCATCATTGCTTCTTCATAGTTCGTAGGTTCGCCATTGTTAACAACATGACTTTCAGGACAAGATTACCGTACCATTCTGGTGCGGTACATGTTCTGGTTGACCTACGAGGTTGAGTAGTAACTTAATCAGAAGTTTCATGATAATCATTTTCTTCCTCTCTGGTTGGTGTAGGCATCACGGGAACGGGTTTCTCTGATGTGCTACTTTCCAATTCGAGAGAAGGTACAACTACCTCATCAAGTTCTACTTTCCTCCCACTCACTTCTTTCGAGAGAAACTCCTTCTCTAGGAATGACCCATTTTTAGCAACAAAGATCTTGCCTTCAGATCTTTGGTAGAAGGTATACCTAATAGTTTCTTTAGGGTATCCTATGGGACGCACTTCTCCGCTTTGGGTTCGAGCTTATCAGGCTGAAGCCTTTTGACATAAGCATCGCATCCCCGAACTTTAAGAAACGACAACTTTGGTTTCTTGCCAAACCATAGTTCATACGGTGTCGTCTCAACGGATTTAGACGATGCCCTATTTAACGTGAATGCGGTTGTCACTAACACATAATCCCAAAATGATAGAGGCAAATCGGTAAGAGACATCATAGAACGCACCATATCTAATGAAGTACGTTGTGGTGTTCCAGGTGGCGTGAGTTGTGAAACAATTCCACATTGTCTTAAATGAAGGCCAAACTCGTAACTCAAATATTCACCTCCGCAATTAGATCGTAGAAATTTTATTTTCTTTTTACGATCATTCTCCACTGCACCCTGAAATTCTTTGAACTTTTCAAATGTTTCAGACTTGTATTTCATCAAGTTGATATACCCATACCTACTCAAATCATCTGTGAAGCAGGGTTGTCATAATCGTGATTCTATTATACGATTCTACGACTTTACGATCCAAACTAACCCCTCTGATTCTACGATTTTAGTTCATAGAATCTACGTTTCTACGATCCTGATAGTGAAGATTCTACGATTTGCGATCCTACCATCAGAGCTTCGATCCGATTCAAAATCATGATTCTGACAACCTTGCTGTGAAGGTTACATAATAACGATACCCACTGCCTGCTTCAACACTCATCAGACCGCATACACCGGTATGTATTATTTCCAAAAAGTTATTAGCTCGCTCCATTTTTCCAGAGAATCGAGTTTTAGTCATCTTATCCATGAGGCATGGTTCGCAAGTATCAAATGATGCATAATCAAGTGATTACAAAAAGGCCATCCGCATGGAGCTTGTTCATGTGCTTTACACCAACATGACCTAAACGACAGTGCCACAAGTATGTTGCACTGTAATTATCAACTTTGAATCTTTTGGCATCAATATTATGAATATATGTATCACTATGATCGAGATTCAACAAGAATAGACCATTCACTAAGGGTGCATGACCATAAAAGATGTTATTCATATAAATAGAACAACCATTATTCTCTGACTTAAATAAATAACCATCTCGCAATAAAAAAGATCCAGATATAATGTGCATGCTCAACACTGGCACCAAATAACAATTATTGAGGTCTAAAACTAATCCCGAAGGTAGATGTAGAGGTAGCATGCCGACGGCGATCACATCAACCTTGGAACCATTTCTGACGCGCATCGTCACCTTGTCCTTAACCAATCTTCGTTTGTTTCGCAGCTTCTGTTTAGAGTTACAAATATGAGCAACCTGAAGAAAATATGCCCTAGAGGCAATAATAAAGTTATTATTTATTTCCTTATTTCATGATAAATTTTTATTATTCATGCTAGAATTTTATTAACCGGAAACTTAGTACATGTGTGAATACATAGACAAAACTAAGTGTCCCTAGTATGCCTCTACTTGACTAGCTCGTTTATCAAAGATGGTTATGTTCACTAACCATAGACATGTGTTGTCATTTTATGAACGGGATCACATCATTAGGAGAATGATGTGATGGACAAGACCCATTCGTTAGCTTAGCATTATGATCATTACAGTTTCATTGCTACTGCCTTCTTCATGACTTATACATGTTCCTCAGAGTATGAGCTTATGAAACTCCCGAATACCGGAGGAACACCTTGTGTGCTATCAAACGTCACAACGTAACTGGGTGATTATAAACATGCTCTACAGGTGTCTCCGATGGTGTTTGTAGAGTTGGCATAGATCGAGATTAGTATTTGTCGCTCCATGTATCAGATAGGTATCTCTGGGCCCTCTCGGTAATGCACATCACTATAAGCCTTGCAAGCATTGTGACTAATGAGTTAGTTGCGGGATGATGCACTACGGAACGAGTAAAGAGACTTGCCGCGGTAACAAGATTGAACTAGGTATGAGGATACCGACGATCGAATCTCGGGAAAGTAACATACCGATGACAAAGGGAACAGCATATGTTGTTATGCGGTTTGACCGATAAAGATCTTCGTAGAATATGTAGGAGTCAATATGAGCATCCAGGTTCCACTATTGGTTATTGACCGGAGATGTGTCTCGGTCATGTTTATATAGTTCTCGAACCCGTAGGTTCCGCACACTTAACGTTTGATGACAATTTGTATTATGAGTTATGTGATTTGATGACCAAAGTTTATTCGGAGTCCCGGATGAGATCGGGGTCATGACGAGGAGTCTCGAAATGGTCGAGAGGTAAAGATTGATATATTGGAACGCTATATTCGGACGTCGGAAAGGTTTCGAGTGATCGGGTATTTTTTGGGGTACCGGAGAGTTACGGGAAGTCTCCGGGAGAAGTATTGGGCCTTATTGCGCCATACGAGAATAGAGGAGGCAGGCCAAAGGGAAGGAGGCACATGCCCCCCCATGGGTCCCAATTGGACTAGGGAAAGGGGGCGCCCCCCCTTTCCCTTTCCTACTCCCTCTCTCTTTCCCTCTTTCTTCTCTCCTACTCCGGAAAGGAAAAGGGGAATCCTACTAGGACTTGGGAGTCCTAGTAGGACTCCCCACACTTGGCGCGCCCCCTCTAGGGCCGGCCTCCTTCTTCTCCCTCCTTTCTATACGTGGGCAGGGGACACCTCAAAGGCACAACAGACAATCTCTTAACCGTGTGCGGTGCCGCCCTCCACAGTTACACACCTCGGTCATATCGTCGTGGTGCTTAGGCGAAGCCCTGCACTAGTAACTTCATCATCACCGTCACCACGCCGTCGTGCTAACGGAACTCTCCCTCGGCCTCAACTGGATCGAGAGTTCGTGGGATGTCACTGAGTTGAATGTGTGCTGAACGCGGAGGTGCCGTACGTTCGGTGCTTGGATCTGTTGGATCACGAAGACGTTCCACTACATCAACCGCGTTACTAAACGCTTCGCTTTCAGTCTACGAGAGTACGTGGACACACCCTCCCCGCTCGTTGCTATGCTTCTCCTAGATAGATCTTGCGTGATCGTAGGATTTTTTTTGAAATACTATGTTCCCCAACCGTGGCATCTGAGCCAGGTCTATGCGTAGATGTTATATGCACGAGTAGAACACAAAGAGTTGTGGGTGATAATAGTCATACTGCTTACCAGCATGTCATACTTTGATTCGGCGGTATTTTTGGATGAAGCGGCCCAGACCGACATTACATACCGTGTTCATGAGACTGGTTCTACCGACGTGCTTCGCACACAGGTGGCTAGTGGGTGTCTGTTTCTCCAGCTTTAGATGAATCGAGTGTGGCTATGCCCGGTCCCTGTTGATGGTTAAAACAGCACACTTGAAGAAAAATCATTGTGGTTTTTGATGCGTAGGTAAGAACAGTTCTTGCAAAGCCCGTAGCAGCCACGCAAAACTTGCAACAACAAAGTAGATGATGTCTAACTTGTTTTTACAGGGCATGTTGTGATGTGATATGGTCAAGACGTGATGAGATATAAATTGTTGTATGATATGATCATGTTTTGTTAAAGTTATCATCAACTGGCAGTGGCCTTATGGTTGTCTCTTTAATGCATAAGATGCAAGCACCATATAATTGCTTTACTTTATCACTATGCGATAGAAATAGTTGCAAAAGCAATAGTTGGCGAGACGACCATGTGACGACACGTTGATAAAGATCAAGATGATGGAGATCATGGTGTCATGCCGGTGACGATGGAGATCATGACAATACTTTGGAGATCGAGATCAAAGGCACAAGATGATGATGGCCATATCATGTCACATATTTGGATTGCATGTGATGTTTATATTTTATACATCTTATTTTGCTTAGTTCGGCGGTAGCTTTATAAGATGACCCCTTACTAAAATTTCAAGGTATAAGTGTTCTCCCTGAGTATGCACCATTGTGACAGTTCTTCATGCTGAGACACCACGTGATGATCCAGTGTGATAAGCTCTACGTTCACATACAACGGGTGCAAGCCAGTTTTGCACACGTAGAATACTCGGGTTAAACTTGACAGGCCTAGCATATGCAGATATGGCCTCGGAACACTGAGACCGAAAGGTCGATCATGAATCATATAGTAGATATGATCAACATAGTGATGTTCACCATTGAAAACTTCTGCATCTCACGTGATGATCGGACATGGTTTAGTTGATATGGATCACGTGATCACTTAGATGACTAGAAGAGACCCCGCGCGTTGCAGCGGAAAATTCGTGATAAAGAATCTCATGAAATAGCAAGAAAAAAGTAACTACATATACATGTGAGATAAAACAATGCTAAATAGGAAATCCCTTAAATGCATTCAGAAGGAAAACTCGCTTTGTGGAAGAACCTGGAGCCGTTAGGATTATAGCTCCCTACTTGTGGCCAAATATGTATAGTGTAGCACGTAAACATAGTTTTTGTTTTACACTGTTTAGCATGGAAAACAAGTTAGTTAGTAACCGCCAAAGAAAATTAAGAACTAAACAAATGCAAGGTTAACTACATGGAAATTTGATATGTGGAGACATGTGTTATTAACACCTCCTCATGTAGTGAAATTTTTTGTATGCAATATTTTAGTGAGTGAAAGGTTATCTGAAAGGCCATAAAGAATAATTTCTTAACTGAGCAGAAAGTTACCTACGTAGGCCTCGGAGTGACCAGTTATTGCTTCCAAACACTGAACTCAGATTATGAAACTTCAGATTGAACTGTTACAGGCCTTTCCCGTAATCCAATTATAAATGGGGAATTTATGAAATAAAAAGGCCTGAAAACCTGAATGTCGCGGGCAAATAAATCGGCTTGAAGGATCTGATGTACAATAAGAGGAAAGATCTCTCATGCAAAAAAATAGCTTCCGAGCATAATACTTCTATTTTTCCTATCTCCAATTCGTTCTGCCCCTGAAACAAATATTAAAGAGAAGTTATGAAATTTTAGTATTACACATGAAACAAATAAAAGAAAAACATTATCAATATTGTCACCTTAAATATTTCGCTGCCCCCTACACACCATGTGGAGCCTTCTCTATCTGGCGAGAGATTATTTAACCTGAAAAATTGTTTCAAGAATCTAAAATGAAGCTTTGGTATATCAACGGATCAAGGGAGGGATGGATAGATACCTATAACATGTGGATCAGTATATACATGTATGCAGCGAGTTCATCTACATATATGTACGGAAGAGCTGGTGGTGGACATGAATTGTTGAATAACATTGGCATAAAAAATCAGGAAGAAGGACGGAGCTTTGGTTGCACACTGTCAAAAACAGAAGGAATGATGAATCACCTAATACATAAACAAAACAAAAATCATCATTTGGCTTCACGGCAGATGGAAAGAGACATTACTGGGATTCTGGGAAAGAAGGCATCAAATTAAGCCTGGGGGCATTGATCTCGGACAGAAAGACATGTGCAAATGGTGAGGTGAAGAGGGACGAAGGAGAGGTGATTAAATGTATGGATGATGAGCTGAACCTTTGGAATTCCTTGTCAATTACAGACTTTTTTTTGGGATGCAAAGAAAACTTGACGGAGGAGGTGAAGCATCACGTGGATGAGGTCGTGAGGATTATTCATGGCCTCTTAAATTTTACGGTGATTAAAGGATTGCTGACACGGACGCATGCATGCAGTGGGCCAAGTTGGAGAAGGAGGCGAACTGCAAGTGCTAATGCTAATTGTAGTGATGTAGCATGCATGATGAGGTGGAGTGTGTGCATGTTGAGAGAAATCTTATAGTGGGGATCAACTATTTAGGTATATAGGATTAGAGGGATGTCTATCTAAGTGGGAGTTCTTAAGTAATATGATTAATTGAACTTTAATTTATCATAAACTTAGTCCTGGTAGTATTTGCATAACTATGTTGTAGTTCAATAGCTCGTGATGTAGCTCCCCATTTATTTTTGATATGTTCCTAGAGAAAAACTATGTTGAAAGATGTTTGGAGCAATGATGCGGACTAGCTCCATGATCTGAGGATTATCCTGATTGCTGCACAGAAGAATTATGTCCTTGATGCACCGCTAGGTGATGGACCTATTGCAGGAGCAGATGCAGACGTTATGAACGTTTTGGCAAAGCTCGGTATGATGATTACTTGATAGTTTAGTGCACCATGCTTTATGGCTTAGAACCGGGACTTAAAAATGTTTTAAAATGTCATGGAGCATCTGAGATGTTCCAAGAGCTGAAATTGGTATTTCAGACTCATGCTCGAGTCGAGAGGTATGAGACCTCTGACAAGTACTTTGCCTACAAGATGGAGGAGAATAGCTCAACCAGTAAGCATGTGCTCAGAATGTCTGAGTACTACAATCACTTGAATCAAGTGGGAGTTAATCTTCCAGATAAGATAGTGATTGACATAGTTCTCTAGTCACTATCACCAAGTTACTGGAACTTCATGATGAAATGTAATATGCAAGGGATGACGAAAATGATTCCCCGAGCTCTTCGCGATGCTGAAATCGGCGAAGGTAGAAATCAAGAAAAACATCAAGTGTTGATGGTTGACAAGACCACTAGTTTCAAGTAAAAGGGCAAGGGAAAGAAAGGGAATTTCAAGAAGAATGGGAAGCAAGTTGCTACTCCCATGAAGAAGCCCAAAGCTAGACCCAAGCCTGAAACTGAGTGCTTCTACTGCAAAGGAAATGGTCAATAGAAGTGGAACTGCCCTAGATACTTGGCGGATAAGAAGGATGGCAAAGTGAAAAAATGTATATTTGATATACATTTTATTGATGTGTACTTTACTAGTGTTCATAGCAAACCCTCGGTATTTGATACTGGTCCAGTTACTAAAGAGTAGTAACTCGAAACGGGAATTGCAAAATGAACAGAAACTAGTTGAGGGCGAAGTGACGATGTGTGTTGGAAGTGATTCCAAGGTTGATAAGATCACCATCGCACACTCCCTATACCTTCGGGATTGGTGTTGGACCTAAATAAATGTTATTTGGTGTTTGCATTGAGCATGAATATGATTTGATCATGTTTATTGCGATACAGTTATTCATTAAAGTCAAACAATAATTGTTGTTCTGTTTACATGAATAAAACCTTATGTGGTCATACATCCTAGGTAAATGGTTTACTGAATCTTGATCGTAATAATACACATATTCATAATAGTGATGCCAAAAGATGCAAAGTTGATAATGATAGTGCAACATATTTGTGGCACAGCCGTTTAGGTCACATTGGTGTCAAGAGCATGAAGAAACTCCATGCTGATGGGCTTTTGGAATCACTTGCTTATGAATCACTTGATGCTTGCGAACCATGCCTCATGGGCAAGATGACTAAGACTCTGTTCTTCGGAACAATGGAGCGAGCCACTGACTTATTGGAAATAATACATACCGATGTATGTCGTCCAATGAGTGTTGCGGCTCACGGCGGGTATTATTGTTTTCTGACCTTCACAGATGATTTGAGCAGATATGTGTATATCTACTTGATGAAACACAAGTCTGAAACACTTGAAAAGTTCAAAGATTTTCAGAGTGAAGTAGAGAATCGTCGTAACGAGAAAATAAAGTTTCTACGATCTGATCGTAGAGGCAAATATTTGAGTTACAAGTTTGGCCTTCAATTAAAACAATGTGGAATAGTTTCACAAACTCATGCCACCTGGAACACCATAGCATAATGGTGTTCCCGAACGTCATAACCGTACTTTATTGTATATAGTGCAATCTATGATGCCTCTTACCGATTTACCACTATAGTTTTGGGGTTATGCATTAGAGACAGTTGCATTCACGTTCAATAGGGAACCATCTAAATCCGTTGAGACGACACCTTATGAACTGTGGTTTGGCAAGAAACCCAAGTTGTCGTTTCTTAAAGTTTGAGGCTGTGATGCTTATGTGAAAAAGCTTCAACCTCATAAGCTCGAACCCAAATCGGAGAAATGTGTCTTCATAGGATACCCAAAACAGACTGTTGGGTACACCTTCTATCACAGATCCGAAGGCAAGATCTTTGTGGCTAAGAATGGATACTTTCTGTAGAAGGAGTTTCTCTCGAAAGAAGTGAGTGGGAGGAAGGTAGAACTTGATGAGGTAATTGTACCTCATCGCGAATTGGAAAGTATTTCTTCACTGAAATCAGTTCAAGTGATGCTTACACAAATTAGTGAGGAAGTTAACGATGATGATCATGAAGCTTCAGATCAAGTTACTACCGAACCTCGTAGGTCAACTAGAGTACCTTCTGCACCAGAGTGGTAGGGTAATACTATTCTGGAGTTCATGTTACTTGACCATGACGAACCCACGAACTATGAGGAAGCGATAATGAGCCCAGATTCCGTGAAATGGCTTGAGGCTATGAAATCTGAGATGGGATCCATGTATGAGAACAAAGTGTGGACTTTGGTTGACTTGCTCGATGATCGGCAAGCCATAGAAAATAAATGGATCTTCAAGAGGAAGACGTACATTGATAGTAGTGTTACTATCTACAAAAGCTAGACTTGCCGAAAAGTGTTTTTGACAAAGTTCAAGGTGTTGACTACAATGAGATTTTCTCACTCGTAGCGATGCTTAAGTCTATCCGAATCATGTTAGCAAATTGCCACGTTTTATGAAATCTGGCAATTGGATGTCAAAACTACATTCCTTAATGCATTTCTTATAGAAGAGTTGTATATGATGCAACCAGAAGGTTTTGTCGATCCTAAAGGTTCTAACAAAATGTGCAAGCTCCAGTGATCCATCCATGGACTGGTGCAAAGCATCTCAGAGTTGGAATATACACTTTGATGAGTTTATCCAAGCATATAGTTTTATACAGACTTGCGATGAAGCCTGTATTTACAAGAAAGTGAATGGTAGCACTACGACCTTTCTGATAAGTATATTTGAATGACATATTGTTGATCGGAAATGATGTAGAAAAGCATAAAAGGAGTGTTTGAAAGGAGTTTTTCAAAGAAAGACCTCGATGAAGCTGCTTACATATTGAGCATCAAGATCTATAGAGATAGATCAAGACGCTTGATAAGTTTTTCCAGTGAGTACATACCTTGACAAATTTTTGAAGTAGTTCAAAATGGAACAGTCAAAGGAGTTCTTGCATGTATTGTAATGTGTGAAATTGAGCAAGACTCAAAGCTCGACCACCGCAGAAGATAGAAAGAGAATGAAAGTCATTCCATATGCCTCAGCCATAGGTTCTATAAAGTATGCCATGCTGTGTACCAGATCTATTGTATACCCTACACTGAGTTTGGCAAGGGAGTACAATAGTGATCTAGGAGTAGATCACTGGACAACGGTCAAAATTATCCTTAGTGGAATAATGATATGTTTCTCGATTATGGAGGTGACAAAAGGTTCGTCGTAAAGGGTTACGTCGATGCAAATTTTGACACTAATCCAGATGACTCTAATGTTTGGCAACGTAGTAATTTCAAAAATTTCCTACGCACATGCAAGATCATGGTGATGCATAGCAACGAGAGGGGAGAGTGTTGTCCATGTACCCTCGTAGGCCATAAGCGGAAGCGTTATGACAACGCGGTTGATGTAGTCGTACGTCTTCACGATCGACCGATCCTAGCACCGAAAGTTCTGCACCTCCGCGATCTGCACACGTTCGGCTCGGTGACGTCCCATGAACTCACGATCCAGCAGAGTGTCGAGGGAGAGCTCCGTCAGCACGACGACGTGATGATGGTGATGATGAAGCTACCGGCGCAGGGCTTCGCCTAAGCACTACAACGGTATTGAGGTGGATTATGGTGGAGGGGGCACCGCACCCGGCTAAGAGATCAATGATCAACTTCTGTGTGTATGGGGTGCCCCCCTCCCCCGTATATAAAGGAGTGGAGGAGGGGGAGAGGGCCGGCCTCCTAGGCACGCCCAAGGGGGGAGTCCTACTCCCGGTGGGAGTAGGATTCCCCCTTCCCTAGTTGGGGTAGGAGAGGGAAGGAAGGGGGAGAATGGGAGAAGGAAAGGGGGGCCGACCCCCCTCCCAATTCGGATTGGGCTTGGGGGGACGCCCCCACCTTGGCCGCCTCCTCCTCCTTTCCACTACGGCCCATTATCGCCCATTGACTCCCCGGGGGGGTTCCGGTAACCCCCCGGTACTCCAGTATATGCCTGAACTCTCTCAAAACCTTTTCGATGTCCAAACATAGTCATCCAATATATCGATCTTTATGTCTTGACCATTTCGAGACTCCCCGTCATGTCCGTGATCATATCCGGGACTCCGAACTACCTTCGGTACATCAAAACACATAAACTCATAATACCGATTGTCACCGAACGTTAAGCGTGCATACCCTACGGGTTCGAGAACTATGTAGACATGACCGAGACACGTCTACGGTCAATAACCAATAGCGGAACCTGTATATTCATATTGGCTCCCACATATTCTACGAAGATCTTTATTGGTCAAACCACAGAACAACATACATTGTTCCCTTTGTCATCGGTATGTTACTTGCCCAAGATTCGATCGTCGGTATCTCAATACCTAGTTCAATATAATTACCGGCAAGTCTCTTTACTCATTCCATAATGCATCATCTCGCAACCAACTCATTAGTCACATTGCTTGCAAGGCTCATAGTGATGTGCATTACCGAGAAGGCCCAGAGATACCTCTCTGATACATGGAGTGACAAATCCTAATCTCGATCTATGCCAACTAAACAAAGACCATCGGAGAAACCTGTAGAGCATCTTTATAATCACCCAGTTATGTTGTGACATTTGATAGCACACAAGGTGTTCCTCCAGTATTCGGGAGTTGCATAATCTCATAGTCTGAGGAACATGTATAAGTCATGAAGAAAGCAATAGCAATGAATCTGTAACAATCATAATGCTAAAGTAACGAATGGGTCTTGTCCATCAAATCATTCTCCTAATGACGTGATCCCGTTCATCATGACAACACATGTCTATGGTTAGGAAACATAACCATATTTGATAAACAATCTAGTCAAGTAGAGGCATACTAGGGACACTTGTTTTGTCTATGTATTCACACATGTACTAAGTTTCAGGTTAATACAATTCAAGAATGAATAATTAACATTTATCATGAAATAAGGAAATAAATAATAACTTTATTATTGCCTCTAGGGCATATTTCCTTCAGTATCCCACTTAGACTAGAGTCAATAATCTAGTTCACATCGCCATGTGATTTAACACCAATAGTTCACATCACCATGTGATTAACACCCATAGTTCATATCGCCATGTGACCAACACTTAAAGGGTTTACTAGAGTTAGTAATTTTAGTTCACATTGCCATGTGATTAACACCCAAAGAGTACTAACGTGTGATCATGTTTTGCTTGTGAGAGAAGTTTAGACAACGGGTCTGCCATATTCAGATCCGTATGTATTTTGCAAATTTCTATGTCAACAATGCTCTGCACGGAGCTACTCTAGATAATTGCTCCAACTTTCAATATGTATCCAGGTGAGACTTAGAGTCATACGGATCGGTGTCAAAACTTGCATCGGCGTAACCCTTTACGACCGAACCTTTGTCACCTCCATAATCGAGAAACATATCCTGATTCCACTAAGGATAATTTTGACCGCTGTCGATGATCTACTCCTAGATCACTATTGTACTCCTTGCCAAACTCAAATTGTAGGGTGTACAATAGATCAGTATACTGACATGGCATACTTTATAGAACCTATGGCTGAGGCATAGGAAATGACTTTCATTCTCTTTCTATCTTCTGCCGTGGTTGGGCTTTGAGTCTTACTCAATTTCACATCGTGCAATACAGGCAAGAACTCCTTCTTCGACTGTTCCATTTTGAACTACTTCAAAAATTTGTCAAGGTATGTACTCATTGAAAAAACTTATCAAGAGTCCTGATCTATCTCTATTGATCTTGATGCTTAATATGTAAGCAGCTTCATCGAGGTCTTTATTTGAAAAACTCCTTTCAAACACTCCTTTTATGCTTTCCATAAAAATTCTACATCATTTCTGATCAACAATATGTCATTCACATATACTTATCAGAAAGGCTGTAGTGCTCCCACTCACTTTCTTGTGAATACAGGCTTCACCGCAAGTCTATATAAAACTATATGCTTTGATCAACTCATCAAAGCATATACTCCAAGTCCAAGATGCTTGCACCAGTCCATAGATGGATCACTGGAGCTTGCACACTTTGTTAGCACCTTTAGGACTAACAAAACCTTCTTGTTGCATCCTATACAATTCTTCGTTAATAAATCCATTAAGGAATGCAGTTTTGACATCCATTTGCCAGATTTCATAAAATGTGGCAATTGCTAACGTGATTCGGGCAGACTTTAAGCATCGTTACGAGTGAGAAAATCTCATCGTAGTCAATACCTTGAACTTGTCAAAAACTTTTTGCGACAATTCGAGCTTCGTAGATAGTAACACTACTATCAGCATTCGTCTTCCTCTTGGATATCCATTTATTCTTAATGGCTTGCCGATCATCGAGCAAGTCCACCAAAGTCCACACTTTGTTCTTATATATGGATCCTATCTCAGATTTCATGGCCTGAAGCCATTTTGCGGAATCTGGGCTCATTATCGCTTCCTCATAGTTCGTAGGTTCGTCATGGTCTAGTAACATGACTTCCAGAACAGGATTACCGTACCACTTTGGTGCGGAACGTGCTCTGGTTAACCTACGAGGTTTGGTAGTAACTTGATCAGAAGTTTCATGATCATCATCATTAACTTCCTCACTAATTGGTGTAAGCATCACTGGAACTGATTTATGTGATGAACTACTTTCCAATTTGGGAGAAGGTACAATTACCTTATCAAGTTCGACTTTCCTCCCCCTCATTTCTTTCGAGAAAAACTCCTTCTCTAGAAAGGATCCATTCTTAGCAACGAATATCTTGCCTTCGGATCTGTGATAGAAGGTGTACCCAACAGTTTCCTTGGGGTATCCTATGAAGACACATTTCTCTGATTTGGGTTTGAGCTTATCAGGTTGAAAAAATTTCACATAAGCATCGCCGCCCCAAACTTTAAGAAACGATAGTTTAGGTTTCTTGCCAAACCACAGTTCATATGGTGTCGTCTCAACGGATTTAGATGTTGCCCTATTTAACGTGAATGCTGTTGTCTCTAATGAATAACCCCAAAACAATATTGGTAAATCGGTAAGAGACATCATAGATCGCACCATATCTAATAAATTACGGTTATGACGTTCGGACACACCATTACGATGTGGTGTTCCGGGTGGCATGAGTTGCGAAACTATTCCACATTGTTTCAAACGAAGACCAAACTCGTTACTCAAATATTCCTCTCTGTGATCAGATTGCAAAACTTTATTTTCTTGTTAAGATGATTTTCCACTTCACTCTAAAATTTCTTTGAACTTTTCAAATGTTTTAGACTTATGTTTCATCAAGTAGATATACCCATATCTGCTCAAATCATCTGTGAAAGTCAGAAAATAACGATACCCGCTGCGAGCCTCAACATTCATTGGACCGCATACATCAGTATGTATTATTTCCAATAAGTCAGTTGCTCGCTCAATTGTTCCGGAGAACGGAGTCTTAGTCATCATGCCCATGAGGCATGGTTCGCAAGCATCAAGTGATTCATAATCAAGTGATTCCAAAAGCCCATCAGCATGGAGTTTCTTCATGCGCTTTACACCAATATGACCCAAGCGACAGTGCTATAAATAAGTTGCACTATCACTATTAAACTTATATCTTTTGGCTTCAATGTGTATCACTACGATCGAGATCCAACAAACCATTTTCATTGGGTGTGTGACCATAGAAGATTTTATTCATGTAAACATAACAAAAATTATTCTCTGAATTAAATGAATAACCATATTGCAATAAACATGATCAAATCATATTCATGCTCAACGCTAACACCAAATAACATTTATTTAGGTTCAACGCTAATCCCGAAAGTATAGGGAGTGTGCGATGATGATCACTGAATAACATTCATTTAGGTTCCAACACACATCGTCACTTCACCCTTAACTAGTCTCTGTTCATTCTGCAACTCCCGTTTCGAGTTACTACTCTTAGCAACTGAACCAGTATCAAATGCCGAGGGGTTGCTATAAACACTAGTAAAGTACACATAAATAACATGTATATCAAATATACGTTTGTTCACTTTGCCATCTTTCTTATCCGCCAAGTATCTAGGGTAGTTCCACTTCCAGTGACCATTTCCATTGCAGTAGAAGCACTCAGTCTTAGGCTTAGGTCTAGCTTTGGGTTTCTTCACGGGAGTGACAACTTGTTTGTCATTCTTCTTGAAGTTCCCTTTCTATTTTCTTTGCCCTATTTCTTGAAACTAGTGGTCTTGTAAAGCATCAACACTTGATGCTCTTTCTTGATTTCTACCTTCGCCAATTTAAACATCGCGAAGAGCTCGGGAATTACTTTCGTCATCCCTTAAATATTATAGTTCATCACGAAGTCCTAGTAACTTGGTGATAGTGACTAGAGAATTTGTCAATTACTATCTTACCTGGAAGATTATCTCCCACTTGATTCAAGCAATTGTAGTACCCAGACAATCTGAGCACATGCTCACTCGTTGAGCCATTCTCCTCCATTTTGTAGGCAAAGTATTGTCAGAGGTCTCATACCTCTCGACACGGGCATGAGTATGAAATACCAATTTCAAGTCTTGGAACATCTTATATGCTCCATGGCGTTCAAAACATTTTTTAAGTCCCGGTTCTAAGCCGTAAAGCATGGTGCACTAAACTATCAAGTAGTCATTATACCGAGCTTTGTCAAACGTTCATAACGTTTGTATCTGCTCCTGCAATAGGTCTGTCATCTAGCGGTTCATCAAGGACATAATTCTTCTGTGCAGCAATGAGGATAATCCTCAGATCACGGACCAAGTCTGCATCATTTCTACTATCATCTTTCAAATTAGTTTTCTCTAGGAACATATCATAAATAAAACGTGGAAAAAATTTGCGAGCTATTGATCTACAACATAGATATGCAAATACTATCAGGACTAAGTTCAGGATAAATTTAAGTTCAATTAATAATATTACTTAAGAACACCCACTTAGATAGACATCCCTCGAGTCATCTAAATGATCACGTGAACCATATCAACTACACCATGTCCGAACATCACGTGAGATGGAGTAGTTTTCAGTGGTGAACATCACTATGTTGATCATATCTACTATATGATTCACGTTCGGCCTTTCGGTCTCCAGTGTTCCGAGGCCATATCTGCATATGCTAGGATCGTCAAGTTTAACCCGAGTATTCTGCGTGTGCAAAACTAGCTTCCACCCGTTGTATGTGAACGTAGAGCTTATCACACCCGATCATCACGTGGTGTCTCAGCATGAAGAACTGTTGCAACGGTGCATACTCAGAGAGATCACATATACCTTGAAATTTTAGTAAGGGATCATCTTATAAAGCTACTGCCGAACCAAGCAAAATAAGATGCATAAAAGATAAACATCGCATGCAATCAAAATATGTGACATGATATGGCCATCATCATCTTGAGCCTTTGATCTCCATCTCCAAAGTACTGTCATGATCTCCATCGTCATCGGCATGACACCATGATCTTCATCATCTTGATCTCTATCAACGTGTCGTCACATGGTCGTCTCGCCAACTATTGCTTTTGCAACTATTGCTATCACATAGCGAGAAAGTAAAGCAATTATATGGTGCTTGCATCTTATGCAATAAAGAGACAACCATAAGGCTGCTGCCAGTTGCCGATAACTTTAACAAAACATGATCATCTCATACAACAATTTATATCTCAACACGTCTTGACCATATCACATCATAACATGCCCTGCAAAAACAAGTTAGATGTCCTCTACTTTGTTGTTGCAAGTTTTACGTGGCTGCTACGGGCTTAGCAAGAACCGTTCTTACCTACGCATCAAAACAACAACGATTTTTCGTCAAGTGTGTTGTTTTAACCTTCAACAAGGACCGGGCATAATCACACTCGATTCAACTAAAGTTGGAGAAATAGACACCCACAAGCCACCTTTGTGCGAAGCACATCGGTAGAACCAGTCTCGCGTAAGCGTACGCGTAATGTCGGTCAAGAATACCGCTGAATCAAAGTATGACATGCTTGTAAGAAGTATGACTATTGTCGCCCACAACTCTTTGTGTTCTACTCGTGCATATAACATCTACGCATAGACCTGGCTCTGATACCACTGTTGGGGAACGTAGTAATTTCAAAAATTTCCTACGCACACGCAAGATCATGGTGATGCATAGCAACGAGAGGGGAGAGTGTTGTCCACGTACCCTCGTAGACCATAAGCGGAAGTGTTATGACAACGCGGTTGATGTAGTCGCACATCTTCATGATCGACCGATCCTAGCACCAAAAGTACGGCACCTTCGCGATCTGCACACGTTCGGCTCAGTGACGTCCCATGCACTCATGATCCAGCAGAGTGTCAAGGGAGAGCTTCGTTAGCATGACAGCGAGATGATGGTGATGATGAAGCTACCGGCGCAGGGCTTCGGCTAAGCACTGCAACGATATGGCCGAGGTGGATTATGGTGGAGGGGGGCACCACACACGGCTAAGAGATCAATGATCAACTTGTGTGTGTATGGGGTGCCCCCCTCCCCCGTATATAAAGGAGTGGAGGAGGGGGAGAGGGCCGGCCTCCTAGGCGTGCCCAAGGGGGGAGTCCTACTCCCGGTGGGAGTAGGGTTCCCCCTTTCCTAGTTGGAGTAGGAGAGGGAAGGAAGGGGGAGAAGGAAAGACGGAAAGGGGGCCGGCCCCCCTCCCAGTTCAGATTGGGCTTGGGGGGCCCACCTTGGCCGCCTCCTCCTCCTTTCCACTATGGCCCATTAACGCCCATTGACTCCCCGGGGGGTTCCGGTAACCCCCCGGTACTCCAGTATATGCCCGCACTTTCTCGAATGTCCAAACATAGTCATCCAATATATCGATCTTTATGTCTCGACCATTTCGAGACTCCTCATCATGTCCGTGATCATATCCGGGACTCCAAACTACCTTCGGTACATCAAAACACATAAACTCATAATACCGATTGTCACCGAATGTTAAGCATGCGGACCCTA
Source organism: Aegilops longissima (assembly GCA_021605205.1). NCBI lineage: Eukaryota > Viridiplantae > Streptophyta > Magnoliopsida > Poales > Poaceae > Aegilops > Aegilops longissima. The sequence continues at coordinate 193,273,419 of CM038682.1, forward strand.
CGGGTTCGAGAACTATGTAGACATGACTAAGACACGTCTCCGGTCAATAACCAATAGCGGAACCTCGATGTTCATATTGGATCCACATATTCTACGAAGATCATTACCGGTCAAACCGCATAACAACATATGTTGTTTCCTTTCTCATCAGTATGTTACTTGCCCGAGATTCGATCGTCGGTATCTCAATACCTAGTTCAGTCTCGTTACCGACAAGTCTCTTTACTCGTTTCGTAATGCATCATCCCGCAACCAACTCATTAGTAACATTGCTTGCAAGGCTTATAGTGATGTGCATTACCGAGAGGGCCCAGAGATACCTCTCCGATACACAGAGTGACAAATCCTAATCTCGAACTATCCCAACTCAACAAACACCATCGGAGACACCTGTAGAGCATCTTTATAATCACCCAGTTACGTTGTGACGTTTGATTACACACAAGGTGTTCCTCCGGTATTTGGGAGTTGCATAATCTCATAGTCTGAGGAACATGTATAAGTCATGAAGAAAGCAGTAGCAATGAAACTGTAACGATCATAATGCTAAGCTAACGAATGGGTCTTGTCCATCACATCATTCTCCTAATGATGTGATCCCGTTCATCAAATGAAAACACATGTCTATGGTTAGGAAACATAACCATCTTTGATAAACGAGCTAGTGAAGTAGAGGCATACTAGGGACACTTTGTTTTGTCTATGTATTCACACATGTACTAAGTTTCTGGTTAATACAATTCTAGCATGAATAATAAACATTTATCATGAAATAAGGAAATAAATAATAACTTTATTATTGCCTCTAGGGCATATTTCCTTCATCTAAGTCTCAATCTGGATACATATTGAAAGTGGGAGCAATTAGCTAGAGTAGCTCCGTGCAGAGCATTGTTGACATAGAAATTTGGAAAATACATATGGATCTGAATATGGCAGACCCGTTGACTAAACTTCTCTCACAAGCAAAACATGATCACACCTTAGTACTCTTTGGGTGTTAATCACATGGCGATGTGAACTAAGATTACTGACTCTAGTAAACCCTTTAAGTGTTGGTCACATGGCGATGTGAACTATGGGTGTTAATCGCATGGTGATGTGAACTATTGGTGTTAAATCACATGGCGATGTGAACTAGATTATTGACTCTAGTGCAAGTGGGAGACTGAAGGAAATATGCCCTAGAGACAATAATAAAGTTGTTTTTAATTTCCTTATTTCATGATAAATGTTTATTATTCATGCTAGAATTGTATTAACCGGAAACTTAGTACATGTGTGAATACATAGACAAAACAAAGTGTCCCTAGTATGCCTCTACTTGACTAGCTCATTTATCAAAGATGGTTATGTTTCCTAACCATAGACATGTGTTGTCATTTGATGAACGTGATCAAATCATTAGGAGAATGATGTGATGGACAAGACCCATTCGTTAGCTTAGCATTATGATCGTTACAGTTTCATTGCTACTGCTTTCTTCATGACTTATACATGTTCCTCAGACTATGAGATTATACAACTCCTAAATACCGGAGGAACAGCTTATGTGCTATCAAACGTCACAACATAACTGGGTGATTATAAAGATGCTCTACAGGTGTCTCCGATGGTGTTTGTTGAGTTGGGATAGATCGAGATTAGGATTTGTCACTCCATGTATCAGAGGTATCTCTGGGCCCTCTCGGTAATGCACATCACTATAAGCCTTGCAAGCTACTACGAGCATTAGTAAGGAACACATCAATAACATGTATATCAAATATGCCTTTGTTCACTTTGCCATCCTTCTTATATGCCAAGTACTTGGGGCACTTCCGCTTCCAGTGACCATTTCCCTTGAAGTAGAAGCACTCAATTTCCGGCTTCGGTCCAGCTTTGGGCTTCTTCATGGGAGTGGCAACTTGCTTGCCTATCTTCTTGAAGTTCCCTTTCTTTCCGTTGCCCTTTTTCTTGAAACTGGTGGTCTTGTTAACCATCAAGACTTGATGCTCTTTCTTGATTTCTACCTTCGCCGATTTTAGCATCGTGAAGAGCTCGGGAATAGTTTTTGTCATCCCTTGCATATTATAGTTCATCACGAAGCCTTTGTAGCTTGGTGGCAGTGACTGAAGAACTCTATCAATAATAGTCTCAACTTGGAGATCAATTCCCAGCTGAGTCAAGTGGTTGTGGTACCCAGACATTCTGAGTATGTGTTCATTGACAGAACTGTTGTCCTCCATCTTACAGCTAAAGAACTTGTTGGAGACTTGATACGTCTCCGTCGTATCTACTTTTCCTAACTCTTTTCCTCTTGTTTTGGACTCTAATTTGCACGATTAGAATGAAACTAACCCGAACGGTGTTGTTTTCAGCATAACTACCATGGTGTTGTTTTTGTGCAGAAATAAAAGTTCTCAGAATGTAACGAAACTTTTTGGAGAATTTTTATACAATAAAAGAAAAATACTGAAGCCAAGAACCACCGGAGGGGGGGCCCTGGGTGAGCACAACCCACCAAGGCGCGCCCCCTTCCAGGTGCGCCCAACTGGGTTGTGCCCGCCTGGTGGCCCCATAGAACCTGATTCTAACGCTATAAAATCCTATTTTTGGAGAAAAAATCGAGAAGAAAGAATTATCATGTTTCATGAGACGGAGCGGCCACCGCCTCCTGTTCTTCATCGGGAGGCCAAATCTGGAGTCCGTTTGGGGCTCCGGAGAGGGGGATCTTCGATCTTCGTCATCACCAACGCTTCTCCATTGCCTATTACATGATGCTCCCCACCGGGAGTGAGTAATTACTTCGTAGGCTCGCTGGTCGGTGAGGGAGTTGGATGAGATTCATCATGTAATCGAGTTAATTTTGTTAGGGCTTGTGAGGGAGTCCTGGATTAGGGGGTATCCAGACAGCCGGACTGTGTACAACGTCTGGACTATTGAGGCGTGAAGATACAAGACTCAAGACTTTGGCCCGTGTCCGGATGGGGCTTTCCTTGGCGTGGAAGGAAAGCTTGGCGATACGGAGATTATATTTCCTTCCTTGTAGGGGCTTGTGAGGGAGTCGCTGTCAGGCTCGATGGCTCCTTCAACCATCATTAACGACGCTGTCAAGGGTGATACTTTCCCCCCCCCCCCCGGGCAGATCTTCATGTTCGGCGGCTTCGCACTGCGGGCCAACTCACTTGGCCATCTGGAGCAGATCGACAGCTACGCCCCTGGCCACCAGGTCAGGTTCGGAAACCTGAACTATACGGCGGACATCCGCGTGGACTTGATCTTCGACGGATTTGGGCCTATGCCAGGAGCACCGGACAGTCATGACGAGCACGGCTTAGACCTGCCGTCGGACGAAGCTCGGGGTATCATCCCCGTAGTATCCCCGGACCTAGATCCGGAGCAGGCTGCGCTGCCTAAGGACGGAGGGATGGACCCCGCCCCACAGGTCGCACACTCATCGGTGGTGGAGCCGAACACGGGTCTTACCTCTGCGGTGGCTCAGGACTCCGCACTTCGGATTCATATCCGGACGTTGGTTCCATCCACAAGACTCCGGGCCCTTCGGGCCAGGATGGGCCCGTAATGGAGTTCACCGCTGCGGATATCTTCCAAAGACTCGCCCTTTGGCGACATGTTGACTCATTAAAGTATCTCTTTGTCAGGAGGCTCTGCGCCGAACTATGTCTGGCTCGAGTGGGAGGCAGGCGGCGAGGAAATTCGTTGCCCACCCACCACCCACTTCATTGCCACGGTTTATGATTTAACCGAGGTACTGAACTTCGACTCCGAAGACATCAACGGTATGGACGACGATGCAGGAGAAGAACATGAACCACCTCTCACTGGGCGGTGGAAAGCCACCTCTTCTTATGATATATATATATGGTGGATACAACGAAGGAAACAAATGGCGATGAGGCAACGGAGGATAAAACATCAAGGAAAAAAGCAAAGAATGTGCGTCGTCGGTGCCACTCCAAGCCCCGCCACAACAATACCGGCCCAGGAGATGAAAACAATCTGAATGGTGCCGAAGAAGAATACAACCCTGATCAGCCCGCCTTCGAGCAGGCCAAACAGGAGGATGAGCAGGCCAGCCCAGAAGAACAGGCGACAGACGAATACCCGGAGGAGGACTGCTACATGCCCCCCTCCGAAGACGAGATTAGCCTCGGCGGCGATGCGTTCGGTGTGCCTGAGGATCCCGTAGAGCAAGAGCGCTTCAAGCGTCGGCTTATAGCCACTGCGAGGAGCCTGAAAAAGAAGCAGCAGCAACTCCAAGTTGATCAAGACCTGCTCATAGACAGATGGACTGAAGTCCTGGCAGCCGAGGAATACAAACTCGAGCACAATACGGCTGACCGGCCAGCTCGTGGCCGGGATAAAACGGCATATCAGTCCGCATACCAGCCAATACCCCCACGCCAACATACTACGGCCCGGGGCAACAAAGCAAGACAGCCAAGAACGATCTACGGATCGCAGGGGCACGCCTCGGCAAGCGACGAGGACCGTCATGCCGGATACACCTTCAACAAGTCCGGCCGGGCCGAACATAGCCACCCAGAGCAATTCAACCTGCGTAGCCATATAGCCCGGCACAGAGGCGACGTGCACCCCCTCTGCTTCACCAACGAAGTAATGGATCATGAATTCCCAGAAGGGTTCAAACCCGTAAACATCGAATCATACGATGGCACAATAGACCCCGCAGTATGGATCGAAGATTTTCTTCTCCACATTCACATGGCCCGCGGAGACGATCTGCACGCCATCAAGTATCTTCTCCTTAAGCTCAAAGGACCAGCCCGGCACTGCCTAAACAGCCTGCCAGCAAACTCCATTGGCAGCTGGGAAAACCTGGAAGACGCATTCCTCGACAACTTCCAGGGTACATATGTGCGACCACCTGATGCCGATGACTTGAGCCACATTACTCAACAGCCCGGAGAGCCAGCCAGGAAATTCTGGACATGGTTCCTAACTAAAAAGAACCAAATAGTCGACTGTCCGGACGCCGAAGCCCTAGCGGTTTTTAAGCATAATATCCGTGACGAGTGGCTCGCTTGACACCTCGACCAAGAAAAACCCAAGTCCATGGCAGCCACAACACGAATGACCCGCTTTTGCGGGGGCGAGGAAAGTTGGTTGGCTTGCAGCAGCACTACGCCACAGTCTGGCAATTCGGATGGCCGCGAAAATAACGGCAAGCCACGGCATAACAGACATAAGCGATGGAACAACGGCGACAGCACTGAAGACACGGCAGCCAGCGCCGGATTCAGTGGATCCAAGCCCGGTCAGCGGAAGAAGCCGTTCAAAAGAAATAATTAGGGACCGTCCAGTCTGGACCGCATACTGGAGCGCTCGTGCCAAATTCATGGCACCCCGGACAAGCCAGCCAACCAAACCAATAGGGATTGCTGGGTATTCAAACAAGCCGGCAAGATAAATGCCGAAGACAAGGACAAGGGGCTGCACAGTGACGATGACGAGGAGCCCCGGCGTCCGAACATGGGGGGACAGAAGAAATTGCCCCCAGGTGAAAACGGTCAACATGATCAACGCCACGCACATCCCCAAGAGGGAACGGAAGCGGGAACTAAGGGACGTCTATGCGATGGAGCCAGTCGCCCCCAAATTCAACCCATGGTCAGCTTGTCCAATCACCTTTGATCGTAGGGATCATCCTACTAGCATCCGTCATGGCGGCTCAGCTGCATTGGTCCTAGATCCAATCATTGATGGATTCCACCTCACGCGCGTCCTTATGGACGGCGGCAGCAGCCTGAACCTGCTTTATCAGGACACAGTGCGCAAAATGGGCTTTGACCCTTCAAGGATCAAGCCCACTAAATCCACCTTTAAAGGTGTAATTCCTGGAGTAGAGGCCCGCTATACAGGCTCTATAAACACTGGAAGTGGTCTTCGGATCTCTGGATAACTTCCAAAGCGAAGAGTTAATCTTCGATATCGTCCCTTCCATGATGGTTACCATGCTTCGCCGGACGAACCGCATTCGCTAGATTCAATGCGGTACCACACTACGCATACCTCAAGCTCAAGATGCCAGGACCACGCAGGGTCATCACGGTGAACGGGAATATGGACGGCTCTCTACAAACAGAAGAACATACCGCAGCCCTCGCGGCGGAAGTACAATGCGGTCTTCTCCGACAAACAAATCCGGCGACAACAACTTCGAGCACAGTCAAGCGAGTCCGGAGAACCCCGCAACAGGATCATCAGGCACGCCAAGAGCGCGACTAGCAGTCCGGCCTCCGCTTCAGCCCCATCAAAGCGGCATTTGTGCCACGCGCACACAATTACGCACTTAAAATACCATGGGCATAGGCGGAGGCGCATCAACAACTCAGTGAATAGTGCGGGTAACCACCAAATACTTTCATACTCTTTCCCTCTCACCTTTCAGGACACCGCGTTGGCGCAGCATCCTCAAAAGAGCCGAATTGCCGGACCCATAGGGGAGAGACATCCAAGGAGGTAACAAACGTTGTGCACAGAAGGAAATACCCAGGTGGAATCTATTTACGATCATTATACCTGCTTTGTCTATCTGAACACAGCCTGCCCCTGGATAGGACATGTCAAATAGTCATATTTTATCTCTGCTTAACACATCCATTGTAAATGTATGCTTAAACGTATTTTTCGTCAATGGGAGATTATATATAGCGTCAACTTATTATTCCTATTTGAGCATTTTTTCTCTCATAAATTTTTATTTGGTATTGCATCCGTACACCTTGGTGCGGCCGGTTTGCTAGGGGCTGCTCATGGCGCCCCGTAATATGGCAACTAAAGTCCGAACACTTTCAACATTGCGACACCCCGAACTTATAGCACTATAGGCATCAGCTCCGAATCATGTCTTGGGTCTACAGTTCGGATAGCCCGGCTCCCTTGTTTTGGTGCCTTACGTTCCGTTATATCGGCTAAGGTAGCGCAGGGAGAACTACTGCGATTGTGTCTCGGTTCGTCCGGATGAGCACCTCAGTAGAGAAAGCCGAAAACTGACCGGCATGATGTGGCGAGAGCTGGTCACTGTTCTAGAGGTTTTAAAATCCTTAAAGATTTTCCGCTTTAGGCGATAAATCAGCTTCGTCCGATCTAGGCGTGTATAACGCCCCGATTCGGCCTTCCGGGTTCTATGGGCTTCGCCGAAATTTAAAATTGTAGACTTCTATGGCTAAGTGAAAGTTATAAAGTCAAGATAGTCCGATTGCCTTGTTCGCTGCGCCGGACACCTCCTTAAGGGACCAAACATTTGGATAAAGAGTGTCCGGGTTTTCCACGAACACCCCGGTACTAGTTACGTGGGGGAGGAAGCCGACTACTGGCCTACTTTCAGAATTTTATAAACAGCCGCGCAGAAGGTAATATTTTAAATAACAAAAGCGCTACATAGCGCAAGTAACTTTGTCTTTAATTACAAACATGACAGAAGTGAATTCATTCTAAAATGGCGTCCTTGGTACACTCATCGGCGACGAGACGAGCACCCTTCATAACGCCATCATAGTACATCTCGGGATGGCGATGCGCCTTGCCCTCTAGCGGCCCGTCCTTGACCAACTTCTCCGCATCCAGCTTGCCCCAATGCACCTTGACGCGGGAAAAGGCCCGGCGGGCACCTTCAATGCAAACGGATCGCTTGATCACCTCAAGCCGCGGACAGGTATCTACCATCTGCTTGATCAGGCCAAAGTAGCTAGTGGGCAGGAGCTCACCAGGCCACATCCGGACTATGAAATCCTTCATAGCCACTTCGGCCGCCCTATGGAGTTCGACCAACTGCTTCAGTTGGTCACTCCGAGGCGTTGGGTGTTCGGCCCCAGCATATTGGGACCAGAACAGCTTCTCCGTTGAGCTCCCCTCCTGGGCACGGTATAACTCCGCGGCGTCAGATACGCTGCATGGCAGAGCTGCGAATGCCCCTGGAGAGCTCCGAATTCGAGTAAGTAAAAGAAACGCCTCCTCCACATGTTTGCTTTGCATAAGGAATTTCTTACCCGCTGCTATATTTTTGGCCTCCTAGATTTCCCGCTGTGCCTTCTCGGCTTCGGCCTTGGCATCTTTTATACTCTCAAGGGCCTTCGCAAGCTCGGCCTCTTTCGCCTTCAGATCACGCTCCACGGACTCGAACTTCTTGCCGAGGTCCTGGAGCTCCTGCTGTACCTCACCCTCTCTAGCACTTTGCTTCTCGCGCTCCTTGCATTCCGAGGCCGCTTTGTCTTCGGCCTCGGACAGCGCTTTCTTCAAGGACGCCACTTCGGTGGCGACCCCTGTTACATAGTCACGATGCTTTGGCGTTAGATTGACCAATTTTGCTTATCTTTAAACACACACAAACGGGGAATCACTTACCTTCATTCTCCTCGAGCTACCTCTTCGTGAGGCTGCGCTCTCCCTGTGCCTGCGCCATATCCCGCTTCAGTTCGGCAACTTCGGCAGTACGGGCAGCACCGGCAAGCAACACGACCTGCTTATTAACCTAAACGCTTTTTAGAATCCCGCGGATTGTAATTGACCCTCCGTTTGGCTTTTCTTTCCGAACACCAACCAGAGTATCAGGGGCTACTACCTATCGGGTGGTAATTTCATACATTTTTGTTACTTACCTCAAAGCCCATCAGGAGGCTTGTGCAGGCTTCGGTTAGTCCGCTTTTGGCAGACAGAACCTTTTGAATCACCGCACTCATAAGAGTACGGTGCTCTTCTTCCATGGAAACGCCTCGAAGCGCTTCCACCAGGCTATCCGGCGCCGTTGATGCAACAGAAGTCCTCGGCACGGGCGGCTCGCCCTCCCTAACGAGGGGCTGCCCGCCTAAGTCCGGAACTGTCGGAGGTTCCGGAACAGTGTTCGGTCGAGAGTCCGCCTTGTTGAGGCTCTCATCGACGCGATCTGCGGGGATTTTGAACCCCGCATGTCCGACATCTGGAAGTCCGCCTTGGGGCGTCTCCAGGGTCGCCTCCCCTTGTTCGGGGAACCTTCGGGACAACACCTCCGTGTCATCCGCAGGCTGAGGAGTGGTGGCCGTCGGGAGCGAGTTCATCTCTGAAGCGCTCAGTGACCCATCCGAAGACGACGCCTCCGGATGAGCCCGGGCCAGACTGCATCAATGTTCGGCGTTATTAAACAATTATTAAGTGAAAATCACGGTAGAGTGCGGACACTTACGATCGTGCCAGGGGCTTCCCCCTGGGCAGCCACCCCTCATCGCTGTGAACGGCCGTGGTGGAGTAGTCCGGAAGGGATGTTTTCCCCTTCTTGGACGTCCCAGCCTCCCTGACGGTGTCCTGGACTAGGGGGTACTCAACGCGTCATCTCCCGATCAGTTGGATTGGGCCGAGGACCCCCATGGCCGTATACTCATGGGCCAGTCCGGACAGCTGCCGCATACAAGGAAGAATCAACAAGACTTGGCGATCAAGACAAGGACTCCTCCCCCACCGGTGTATTCGGCTAGGACTCTTGTTATCCTAGGCCTCTGGTGCATTATATAAACCGGGGCCAGGCTAGTCGATAGATATACACAACAACAATCATACCATAGGCTAGCTTTTAGGGTTTAGCCTCTACGATATCGTGGTAGATCTACTCTTGTACTACCCATATCATCAATATTAATCAAGCAGGACGTAGGGTTTTACCTCCATCGAGAGGGCCCGAACCTGGGTAAAACATCCTGTCGCTTGCCTCCTGTTACCATTGATCATAAGACGCACTGCTTGGGACCCCCTACCCGAGATCCGCCGGTTTTGACACCGATATTGGTGCTTTCATTGAGAGTTCCGCTGTGTGATCGGCGAAAGGGTCAATGGCTCGACTGCAGGTCAACTCCGACGTCGGTTTCTTCGTCACCAGCTCGACTGGTCACTGTCGGTGTCAAAACCGGCGGATCTCGGGTAGGCGGTCCCGAACTGTGCGTCTAGGCGGATGGTAGCAGGAGACAAGGAACACGATGTTTTACCCAGGTTCGGGCCCTCTTGATGGAGGTAAAACCCTACGTCCTGCTCGATTGATATTGATATTGTGGATGTTTACAAGAGTGGATCTACCACGAGATCAAGGAGGCTAAACCCTAGAAGCTAGCCTATGGTATGATTGTAAGGGTTGTTGATGTTGTTGTTGTCCTACGGACTAGATCCATCCGGTTTATATAGACACCGGAGAGGGCTAGGGTTACATAGAGTCGGGTACAATGGTAGGAGATCTACATATCCGTATCGCCAAGGAAAGTCCCATCCGGACACGGGGAGAAGTCTTCAATCTTCTATCTTCATAGTCTTGGAGTCCGGTTGATGATGATAGTCCGGCAGATGATAGTTCGGCTGATGATGATAGTCCGGCCATCCGGACACCCCCTAATCCAGACTCCTCAAGAGCCCACAGAACCAAGCTTCAATGACGATAAGTCCGGTGCGTATATTGCTTGGCATTGCAAGGCGGGTTCCTCCTCCGAATTATAGAAGATTGTGAACACCAGGATAGTGTCCGCTCGCAAAATAAATTCCACATTCCACCATAGAGAGAATAATTATATATACACAAGTTCAATCTGCGACGCGTTTTTGTGGCATGACGTCACACCACTACCAAGCCATTACTTGAATTGTTTTTACTTTACCACCTCAACAAGATTTAGCGAGGCGGTTTCCTTGGCACGCCTTGTCGGGCAGAGATCGTGTTTCCCTTAATCCGGATTCTCATCAATACGGACGTGGGTAACCCAACTGCGCCTGCTCGCCACGCCTCTATCGGGCGAGTCCCAAACGGTCACGGAGACGGCTCTTGGTATTCTCCTCTTTATAACGGGACCAAGGCTCGTTTCTTTTCTTCAATCCTCCATCGAATCCTCTCCCGCCCAAGTTCCAGCACCTAGAGCTCCAGATTCGAGCGCTTGGACTTTCAACAATGTCCGGTTCCGACCTCGGGGCGGTGGATGCCCTCCTCCATCACGGAGGAGGACGTGCTAAAGCTGTGGGAGGCCAAGTACCAGCTTATGAGATTTCACACAGGTTGCTGGCCAAGGCAGACCATCCCCACCCCGAGCCCGGCGAGTATGTCGTTTCGTATCCCACCTCCGTCGGGGTTTAGGCTTCCGATGGATCCTTTTGTGAGAGGGCTCATGTTTTACTATGGGTTGAATTCCACGATTTGGCTCAGGACTCCATCCTCCATATCTCCGCATTTATTGTCGTCTGAAGCCTTCCTCGCGTCACCCCTCACTTCGCCTGTGTTTGAAGACCTTCAATGTGGCGCCAAGACGATCGGGGCGTCAGCGGAGTGTGGCGGGCGGCCATAAGTAAGAGGGCCGATGCCCGTGGCCGCTGGCTCCTTCCAAGAGGAGCTCGCCCGTGGCAGCAAGAGTGGTTCTATATTACCGTCCGAGGGGCGCATGCAAAGCCGCCGCCCTTATTCCGCCCGGGACCTCCACGACGGTTGATGTCGTGGGTCAACCAAGGGCTCAACTAGGGGCCTTCAAAGGACGTGCCCCTACTGCAGGGCCGGATTCGAGATCTCCTAACGAGGGAGATCGATATGGTGGTGGTGATGCAGGTTATGCTGATTAGGCGTCTCCTGCCTTGCAAACGCCGCCCTCTCCGGCTATGGGAGTTCAATCCGGAGGGTCCACGGATTCTTCAACACTTCATGGGTATGACACCCCTGGAGATGTACAAATTATTCTTCGGATCGCAGGAGGTGCGTCCGGAATTGACCGAGGATGCTGGCCTAAGCTGCAATCGCCCGGATACTCAAGTAAGTAGTTCCGAGTCCGGACATACCGTTTGTTTGCCTTTCGATGATTTGCTTTATGACCAATTTCCTTCTACACAGGAGTGGATAGCGGAAGCAAAATTGATACGGTGTCCGGCCCCCCTCCCCGAGACCGCGCCGGATCTCGTGCTGGTCCGGATGCTTGAGGTTGCGCCTTCAGAGGAAGGCGAAGGGGAAAGCAGAAAGCTACCGCCGCCTAAGGAGGCTCTTGAAAGAGGGGATCGAGAATCCCTCCTCCAAGGGGAGAAGAGGACTGCCTCCGAGGACCTGGGACAAAAGCCCCTAAACGGGGAAGAAATCTTCGCCAGAGGTCCTGCGTCCGGGAGGCCCCGCCGCACAATCTCCCTTAATGAGTCAGCCTCCAACGAGCCGTAAGTAGAAAGAAAGGAGTTTTATAATAAGGACATCCCTATTTGTGCTTCGAGGATAACTAAAGTTTTACCTTGTAGTTCGGATCTCCGCCCTTCGCAAATGAGCTCGTCTTCGGGGACCTTCGTGGGAGATGATAGAGAGCGAGACGCTCCGTCCGGGCGCCGTCGGATAGGGCGGACGAGCCTGAAGTGTCGTCACGGAGGGAGCCCCCGGGTTTGGCAAAGCCGGATAGTTCGACGCCAACTGGTGTACGGCTCAAGGATCTGCTTGAGAAGGCGTCTATCTCAGAAGATCAGCACGCATTGATGAGCATGGTGATTGAAAGGATTTCGTCCGCCGAAGGCGGGTTGCACGATGCCGTTAGGAGTTTGCTGGCGGGGTTTGAGGTACGTAAAAATGACACACCTTTTAACAGTTTTGCATATAGAATGCGCCTGTATAGATAGTAGCCCTCGAGACTCGGTAGGTTGTCGAAATCGACAGCGTCGAGGATCAAAATCGCAGGTTTAATATTCCGCCGTGCCGATGCAGGTGGCGGGTCGTCCGGGCCAGCCGGACCGATGGAGTTGCTGAACTAAAGCGGCAACTCGATGCTGCGGATGCGACATCACGCTGGTCAACAAAGCGACTTGATGAGTCGCAAGGTAAGTGTTATCGCGCGGTCACTTGGTAAGGGAGTCGAAGCCATCTCCTTACAACATGTGCGTGAAATGCAAATAGTGCCGCTGCCGTGGAGAGCCTTCGGGCCGAACTTGCTCAAGCCAAGGAGCAGGCCAGAAGGAGTAATGTGGCGGCCCCAAGGACGGCCGAGGAGTTAGCGGCCGAAAGGGTCGCACACTGCCGGAGCAGGGAAGAGATAGTCGGAATGGCCGTGAAGTTAAAAGATGCTACCGACCGCAATGAGGTTCTGGGAAGGAGCGCTTAGCGGGCAAGAAGACCTGCGGAAGGCCACCGAAGTTAATGATGCCCGCTCGCAATGCGGGCTATAAAGCAAGAGCTGCGCCAGCCGAGATATTGTAGCCGAAAGCCTTTTCGCTACTGCCAAGGTTTACGGATCCAAAATATGCTCACTGGGCTAACTGTGGGGTCCGGAGGACCCTTATATGGACTTAGCAGCGAGTGTGGCGGATGCCGCAGTGCATTCGAAGCCGTAAGGATCACAAGACTAAGAGCTGTTTTGGTCTCAATTCCATAGTCCGGAGCGTTCACTTCGCTGACCGACCGTTTGGCGAGTGGGCTGAGCTAAATAGGTTGTCCGGGCTTGCTATGACGGATATAGTGACCCATATCCGTCCGGATAGGCCCCAGCCGAAGAGTTACTTTGGCTTATTGCAGTAACTTCTTGGGGCGGTCCCGCATATCAAGGCGATGAAGCGGTCGGCCTGCATAGAGGGTGCGCGGATGGCGCCGCCTGTGAAGACACATTGACGAGATGGATGTCACCTGCTATGCGACCCCGGGTTCGGATGAGAACCGGTTACCCGCCGAGCACTATTTTGGCGACGTGCTGCGTGGTGCTCGTGTAATAGAGTCGCAGTGCTCAAAGAATGTTACGTTTGAATGAACGTTTTTATGATGTAAAACAATATTTATGATGTAAGCGCCTTTTATACTTGTGCGTTCAAGTAATAGAATATCTCCTATGCGGCTGTTCATGTATACGTGTGTATAACCTGAAAGATGGCAGTCGTCGGCTTCAGCCCCCACGCACAAGGTGCGGGGGTGTTCGCAAAAAATAGCATGTTTTCACACTTAATCCGACGTCTCGGTCCTGTAAAGGAGGTGGTAGCGTAGCAAACGAGGCAACCGGACTATAATGCTTTATCACTTTCACTTAGCCATGGAGTTCGAGGGTGGGGCTACGACATAGCCCCTCGGGGCACCGCGCTCTCCGAATTTGGGGCGCCAGATGTGCTGGCCGAAACGCCCTTCGTCAAAGCGGAGGAATCCTAAACATTCCCATAGTCGATCGAGTGGTTGACCAGTCTCTCACGGTATCATGACGATCAGTTTTCGGCTTTCATCGAGGTGCTCGCCAAATTAACCGGGGCACAATCGCAGAGTTCTCCCGAGCTGCGTTAGCCGATGATACGGAACGAAGGCAGCAAAACACGGAGCCGGGCAAACCCAACATTTGACCAAAGACATGATTCGAGCTGATGCATATAAGGCCTAACTCGAGACGCCAACACTCCCGAAGGTGTTCGGTCTTTATAATAGCGGGCAAAACAAAGCCCTAAGCCCCTTGTGTCCTGTGCACGGCAGGTTCTTCGGGCGCGGCCGATGCCAAAACGCCGATCTCCACTCTGGTTATAATGATAAACCAGGGATTATAGCAACAAGAGACAGAAGAAAGGTTTACGAGGGTCTTAGTCTAAAAGAGTCCTTGCAACGAGTCCCTCTCGCACGTCTGCTTTGTGTCTCCCGCAGCCGTATCCTGGACAGGTGTACACGTTGTTCATCTGTAAAAAGAGAGGAACTTGGTTGGAAAAGAAATCGTGCGAGAAAGTGCATAAAAAATTGAAATATAGATTAAGAAAGCTGAGCCTATGCTAGCTCATTATGGCTTATATGTGCAAACCCTTGTGAAGGGATGTGCGGCTAGGTAGCCCCTAGCTTATTTATTTCGGACTCGTCCAGCCGTGTTCGGGGTCTTAGGCGACCTTTTAATGAAATGATGCCACGTGGACCGGGCATTTTAAGCGTAAGAGACGCGTAATGTGGTATTGCATTGAAGCGGACGAAAGCTTCCCGTCCCAGTGATGCTTGATAGCTAGTTTTAAATGGGGCGACATGAAAGGTTAGCTTTTCTCGTCGGAAGTTGTCGGGTGATTCGAACACAACTTCTAGTAATAATGAAACTGTGCTCCTGGCGTAAGGGCCTGGTGCCACTCCTTTGAAGGAAGTGCGGCTATGCCGAATTGCAGTATGGTCTATCCCAACTTGCGGATTGTGTCCGGATGTAGCAGGTTTAAGTCACTACCGCCGTCCATCAAAACCTGCGTGAAATGCAGTCCGTCTATTATGGGATCCAATATCAGGGCAGTCTATCCTGCGCTCCGGATACTTTTGGACTAATCCAGATGGTCGAAATGGATTGGTTTTGATATCCAATCTCGGTGTTCCACTGGGGTGGATCATGCGACACTTGTCTTAGCGAGTGTCGTGTTGGCTTTCCGTACTATCACGTGAAGCGAAGTTTACTGTTTTGACTTCTTTTGGGAAAGTCTTTTGACTTCCGTGCTCTGCTTGGTGGGGTTCGTCATCGTCCTCGCTGGCGCTCGAGTTTTTGTGTCCGGCGTTGAGTCTGCCGGACTGTTTAAAACCAACAATTTTGGTTGGTATGGTTTTGTGCCTTCCGAGGTATGTGGATTTGACATATCCGATCTAAAATTTTGTTTAAATTTGATAGCTCGCCCTGTTCTCCTTAAGAGGCCATGTTTTATTGTTTGGCGCGAGCTTTTGAATCGGCGTTGACCGCCGTGCCCTTTGGGCTTTTTTCTTTATTCCAAGATTGGTCTTTTCTGCGCCGTGACTTTCCGCTTTCCATCTCTCGATCTCGGATGTACTGGTCGCTGGTGCTGCATCTTGCTAGCCTACTGTCTTCTCCCGCGCAAAAGCGCCATGAGGCTTGTTAGTGAGGCCATTGTTCTTGGCTTCTCTTGGCCGAGGTGTCTGGCGAGCCATTCGTCTCGGGACGTTGTGTTTAAAAGCTGCTAGGGCTTCCGCGTCCGGGACAATCGACTATTTGGTTCTTTTGGTAAGGAACCTGTTCCGAATTTGCACGCGACTCTCCGGGCTGTTGGGTTATATGACTCAGATCGCTCAGATCCGGAGGGCGGACATAAGTCCCTTGAAAATTTTCTAAACGCGCCCTCAAGCTCTTCCCAACTTCCAACAGTGTTTTCGGGAGGCTTTTGAGCCAATGCCGAGCTGGCCCTTTGAGCTTGAGGGGTAGTCATGTTATGGCGTGAGATCATCTCCTCTAGCCATGTGTATGTGTAGTATGTAATCTTCTATCCAGACTCTGGGTCTGTTAGTCAGATGCCTCTATGTTTATGGGTTTGAACCTGCTGGAAATTCATGATCCAAGCACCTCATCGGTAAAACATAGCGGGTGTGCGGCGCCCTGATTTGGGTGTGCCGCTGTCTTCAACACTTGTCGTGTTGTGTTACTTCCTGGGGTCCTCTTTTGGCCCGTAGATGGACCTAGTTGGGCCGTCCATTTTCCTGTGATTATAATTCGCTTGTGTGCAGCCCCGCTTGTCGCTGGCCATCATCGGCCGCCTATCCGCCAGTGGCCTCTTTATTTTTGTTGTGAAGGCTCTATGGCTTCTCGTCAAATTCTGGCAGCAACTTGCGCTTGGGTAGCTCTTTGTTTGGTGGCCATTGCCATATTTGTCTCGCAGTCTTGAATACTTTGCTCCACTTCATTCTCGAGCGTGTCTTACGCTGTTTTGAGCTTCCGTTTCGCCTTCTTCAAACTTCTTGCGGTGGCAACGAGTTTTTGTGTATGTTCTTATGCTCGTGTTGTGTCCGGACTGTTGATTGCTCCGTGAAGGGGTTGATTATCCGCTCATCCTGTTCGCCGTCCGCTGGTTTGCCCCTGCTCTATCGCCGGTCGTTAGGAAGGCTGCTTTGATCGAGGCGGACTTAGGGCGCGTCTGCGTCGCCGCTTTTGGTTCTTTATCGGCGGATTATCCTCTGCCGCGCCCCGTTGTTCCTCGTTATCGCTTCCCTTTGGGGTGTCCACCATGTATATGTCGATGACGAGGTGGTCTTCCGGTGTCCCGTAGGCACTGGTTCTTGTAGTCTCCGCATCGCCGTCTATACCGTCGATGTCTTCGGAGTCGTAGTCGAGTACGTCGGTTAAATCGTCGACGGTGGCTACGAAGTGGGTGGTGGGTGGGCTCTGAATTTCTTCGTCGTCCGCGTCCCAACCATCCTGGCCGTAGTTCGGCCAGGGTTCTCCGGATAGCGAGAGATGCTTCAGTGAATTTATGATATCGCCGAAGGGCGAATGCTGAAAGATGTCCGCAGCGGTGAATTCCATGATCGGCGCCCAATCGGATTCGACTGGTAGGGGCGCAGGAGGTTCGGAGTCCGGCAGGGAGTCCGGCACCTCGGAGTCGTGAGCCTTATGTGGGATAAGGTAAGTGTTCGGCTCCATCGCCGTAGGAGTTGCGGCTCCCGAGGCAGTGTCCAGCCATCCGTCCTCGATCCGAGCGATCGGCTCCGGACTATGGGTCGGAGCGGACTCGCAGCGACCTCCAAGGTGCTGTCCGCGGCGAGTTAGGTCATGCCCATCGTGACAGCGCTGCACGCCGGTTGTGGCTCAGATCCATCAAGATCAAGTCTCCGCGGATATCGGCCGTGAAGTTTAGGGTTACCAAACCTGACCTAACGGCCAGGGCGTAGCTTCGATCTGCTCCAGATGGTCAAGTGAGTTGCCCGCAGCTGAAGCCGCCGATACGAAGATCTGTCCGGGAGAAAAGTCTCACCCAGGACTGCGCTGTTGTCGATTGAAGAGGCCATCGCTTATCGGTGACGACACGAGGAACTCTCAATGAAAGCACCAATGTCGGTGTCAAACCGCGGATCTCGGTAGGGGGTCCCAAAGCGTGCGCCTAGGCGGATGGTAACAGGAGACAAGGGACACGATGTCTTACCTGTGTTTGGGCCCTCTTGATGGAGGTAAAACCCTACGTCCTGCTCGATTGATATTGATATTGTGGATGTTTACAAGAGTGGATCTACCACTAGATCAAGGAGGCTAAACCCTATAAGCTAGCCTATGGTATGATTGTAAGGGTTGTTGATGTTGTTGTTGTCCTACGGACTAGAGCCATCCGGTTTATATAGACACCGGAGAAGGCTAGGGTTACATAGAATCGGTTACAATGGTAGGAGATCTACATATCCGTATCGCCAAGCTTGCCTTCCATGCTAAGGAAAGTCCCATCCGGACACGAGGAGAAGTCTTCAATCTTGTATCTTCATAGTCTTGGAGTCCGGTCGATGATGATAGTCCGGCAGATGATAGTTCGACTGATGATGATAGTCCGGCCATCCGGACACCCCCTAATCCAGGACTCCCTCAGTCACCTTGGCTTGACCGAGGACTACACCCTACCTCCGATCGTCATGTTCGGATGAAGAGCTTCATCAACACCTACTCCGATCTCTATCAAGATCATGGAGGAGTCATCCATGGAGCTCGGGGGCTCAACGTCAACATTGCCCTCAGGCGATCGTGCTGTTTTTCTGGAAAGCGAACTTGTATCCGCCGCCACCGCCTCCTCGAGTGTCGCCTAAACGATTACTTCGGTGGAATTATGCGGAATTAAGTCTACAACAACCCTGCAAAAATTTCGTCGAGTTCCGATGGAGGAATCTCCGGCAATCTCCGATATACCGGAGCCCCGTTGAATCTGGACGAGAATCTGGACGAGTTTAGGGCGTGGTATCCAGCGTCTAGCTCGGATGTCCTTTGAGGATCCAACCGCTGATTTGCTGCGGAATTCCTTATCTACCACCTGCCAAAATTCAACTCGATCCGACCGCCCAAACTCCGGAAACTTCCGATTAGTGCATCACTTTTTGGATCTGTTTTCTGCGCGAAACGAATCCGACCCGAGTTCGTCTTTTTTATGAACGGGATTTGGACATCCTTTTTGAAGGAAGTTTTGTATGGGGTATTGTGTTTTGTTTCCGAACACATCCCACTAACTTTAAGATCTTTTGAACATGATCTTCAACATCATGCTGGTGTCAAACCAGTCCGGCAATATTGCTCCACGGCTGCCGACCTGCGCTAGACACGTCGTCACTTTGTTGAGCCAAACTCAACTTCTTCGGATCATCATCTTGGGAAGCCGAACAAGAGTCCGGCAGCGCGTAGAATAAATCATCACCAACATCGCCGCCCCACGGATTACAGGGAGCGGGCATACCAGCATCGCCACACGGTCCCTTCATCAAGCCAGCATCGACCACGTCACGACCTGCATCGGCAGGGCCGCACTACTGCTTCTTCAAGCTGGTGTCCATCACGCCGACCTACTCCGACATCTCGGCTGGACCGGGGGCTTCGCCATCTCTTCATCAACCTACTCCGACACTTCGCTCACTAGCCGACTGGGCATGGGTGCGGATCAAGTCCCAATTTTGGGAATCACCTTCCTTCGGATTGCTACAACAAATAAACCGGTGCTATTAATCCTAGTATTTCTTTTTGCTTGTTTGGGTTAAATTTTTCCCAAGGAATTATTACTTTGGTTAGTCCAGCATATGTACACAGGTCTATCAAATGGTGGCGATTATCGACGGTCGCATGATGGTTCGGTCAGTTTCAGACACATTCGCTTAACGCCGATCCGAACTCGGACTGACCTGTGAATCCAGGCTTTGCCACGCCTTTATTGCATTACCGACGACCTGCATCGACATCAACTTCGCGCCAGCCATATTTCTTTTACTACTCACTTTGCATAAATTATTTATTATGCAACATTTTTTTTAATTCCTATTATTACTATTATCCCCGGCCTGCACTATTTTTTGTGCACAGGAAAATGATCCAGCCGGACTATATCCTTTGACGTCACCTCGGCTGGACGGGGGGCTTCGTCAACACTTCATTACCCCATGTCGGGGACTTCGGCATCACTCTGCCGTCCTGCATTGACCGTGCTATGTCACCACTTCGGAGTGCCGAGCTCCTTGCTCCGCCACCTCGGGACCGGCTTGGGGGATGGAACCTTGTCCCGCATCAAGCTCGGCCCGCGTCGTCAATACCGAACACATTAACCAGCTAAGTTGCCTTCATGCTCAAAGTTTTAAATTTTCTAACTTGTGTTCGGTTCGACCAAGAATTATACTTTTTTGTAAAAAGTTGCTTGTACAAATTTTCCTTGTCGAAACTTTGTTCAAGACACACTTGACGCGCTACCCGCTACCATTATACTCGGGGCTTCTTTAATGTAAGCTTATTAATACGGGCTTTATGCCCAACACATGTGTCACACTTCCGCATGTACCTTTTATTCACCATTATATGCATCGATATGACTTAAGTTTTGGCCAAGCTGGGTTGCCTGGCTCCTGTGCTTACCCCTACGTTCCCGATTGTTCGGCTAGGTGGTAAAGGGAGCACCTCTGCGATTGTTACTGCCGGGTAAGCCGGATGTGTACCTCAGACTGGGTGAAGCCGAAAGCTAGCGTTCTTAAGGGAATACTCGGTCGGTGAACTAAAAGATGATTTTTAATCATTTACCCATCTGCCCCCAGATGATTTTCTGCTTTCATAGCAGCTTTGACATGCACTTTAGGGCATGCATCCCAGCGAAAGGAACCCTTAACGGAACTATTCTCCCTGGAAGATGTTTCTTACTACCCATGTAATATAACATAACTAGTTGGGCACTTGTCTGATACAGCACTAATGACCCCTATGCCTTGTCTACATGCATACCACGGTTCTTATATAACCACGAAGGTATTCGGACACACTCCGGACTATTGGGTCCTGAGGTCAAAGCGAAAAGGTCCGCTATGACAAACGATCTACAATCCGGTTAGAAGGCATTCTACATGTCACCTTACATTATCAACTTTTACCCAAGTCACTTGGGGGCTCTTATGTTATTTGAGTCGTTTCATACTAAGTGTTTTTCTTCTTAGTCCTTGCAAAGTTTTTATTATTTATCACTCCTTTTCTACACGCAGTGAGCGATCACTAGCCGAGGAGCCTAATTTTCTCTCAAATCGCTAGAGTTTAGTTTTCTAAACTTGCCTAATCCGTAGGCTGACCCACTTGACGTCTTGAGATAGGATGTGTCATGTTCAAGCACGGCAGAAGCACTTTTTTTTTCTACAGTCCAATTTTCGGATTGGCACCGAACACTTGATCTTGTTCGGACGTCATGTTTTTACTGACTTTTTTGGTTTACCAAGATTTTGGCACTTTTCAACTATTTGTGTGTTTTCAGCACAAGTCTCGCAGTGCAACGCCGGACTCCTTTAGAGATTCGGCAAAAACATTCTCGGATATTGCTATATATGCATCAGTTTCGAATTGTGTCTTCGGTCAATAGTTGGGTTGCCCGGCTCCCGTGCTTGCCTCCTACGTTCCGCTTTGTTCAGCTAGGTGTGCAAAGGGAGAACCACTGCGATTGTGCTTCCAGCTTGCATGGTCAAGCACCTTAGTGGAGAAAGCCAAAACCGATCGTCACAATAGGTGTAAACTGGTCAGCGATCCGATGACTATATTAAATGACGGGCCATTCATAACATTGGTCAAGTGTTTCCGCTTGACCTCGCTCTGTCGCCGAACACGGCGGGGCTAGTAAATCGGCCTCCCGAACTAAATCCTCGATCTTTTGCTCTTACATTGAGCTGAGGTTTCATGATCATGCTTAGCATGACAACCCAAAGAAAGGAACCGATAGCGGGACTATTTTCTTTGGAAGACATTTCTTCTGTTAAACAACAATATAACATATCTCTCTGTGTACCTTTTTTTAGAAAGCCGTATGACCAGATTGCCTTGTTTGTCGTAAATCTTTGCCCTCATAAAGGCTTTATAAAGTAGGACAAACACTCCTTGGCTACCGGTCGAGGAGGTTAAAGCCCATGGTCGGTCAACAAAGTTTTGTACAATGCGGATCCGAGCATTAATGACATAAAGTACTTGGATACATTGAGTCAATACACATAATTTGTGACTTTACTATGGATATTGATTCTTAATTCGGCCACCCGTGCCTGCATTAAGGCTCGGGGGCTACTGGGCTTCGGGCTTATTACTTACAAATATTAAAGGGGCACATTGATCCCCTGATCTGGTGTTGCCACCCGACCACTGTCTCGGGGGCTACTGCATTGCTTGTTCTATGAAGAAAATCTTAAGTGCAATACAGTTTCCGAGGAGATTTTGATCCTCAGGTTGGTCGGCCGCACCCAACCTGAGTCTCGAGGACTGAGCACGCCGCTTTTGTGTCCCGAAGTGTTTCGCTGAGTTAGGACTTGATCCTCGGACCGATTTTGCAAATCAACCTGAGTCTCAGCGGCTACGGAGATCAGTGGTCTTATGTCATCCTTCAGGTGCATCTCGGGTTTTAGACCGATACATACCTTGAGGGATACTGGCTATATATCTCGTCGAGAATAAATTACATCAATAAAAACATTGACCAAAAATCAGCCCACGATCGAGGTACTTAACCACCTCGAAGCAGATTCGACATATAGCTCGGATGCAAGTGGCTGGCTCCTTAGAGGGCAGTTCCGCATTAAGCTCGGTTAAACTCCTTCCAACTTCTTTGAACCAAGGTGATTTATGACACCTCGGATAAAGTCCGGCGTTGGAGCTCGGATACATAGTCCGGCGTTGGAGCTCGGATACAGTCCGGCGTTGGAGCTCGGATACATAGTCCGGCGTTAGAGCTGGGAAGCAGTCCGGCATTGGTGCTCGCTGCAAAGATACCTCGAATGTAGTCCGCATTGGAGCTCAGACGAAGAGGACCTTGCCACCGGGAACAACTTCAAACCCGAGGCATGGCATAAAAATAACAAGGCATTGATAAAGGCCGAACTTAAAGGGCTCCTCGGATGCCCAACGCGTCGAATGCATTTCGCGATCCTCAAGATAGAAGATGAGAAGATTTGTTGAACCAGTTTTCAAGACCGCAACCAAGATGAAGAACAGTTCGGAAGAATCGAGGAGCGTCCCTAACTTGAAGACCGGTTCGGGGGCTACCGATGGTGTCTGGACTAGGGGTACTCAACGCGTCGCCTCCCGATCGCTTGATTGGGCCGAGGACCCCATGGCTGTATACTCATGGGCCAGTCCGGACAGGTGCCGCATACAAGGAAGAATCAACAAGACTTGGCGATCAAGACAAGGACTCTTCCCCACCGGCGATTCGGCTAGGACTCTTGTTATCCTAGGCCTCTGGTGCATTATATAAACCGGGGCCAGGCTAGTCGATAGATATACACAACAACAATCATACCATAGGCTAGCTTTTAGGGTTTAGCCTCTACGATCTCGTGGTAGATCTACTCTTGTACTACCCATATCATCAATATTAATCAAGCAGGACGTAGTGTTTTACCTCCATCGAGAGGGCCCGAACCTGGGTAAGACATCATGTCCCTTGCCTCCTGTTACCATTGATCCTAAGACGCACTGCTTGGGACCCCCTACCCGAGATCTGCCCGTTTTGACACCGACACTCGCCCTCCGGGGTGGCTTTTCTCTTCTTCTCCCCCCCTGGTGCGGGGAAGCGGAATTTCTTCTTGATTCCCCCCGCCTCGGCGGGAGGAATCTGTCGCGTCGTCATCAGACGACAGGGGTATAACGGCCTTGCGCCGAGGGCCTTTTCCGGCCCCCTGGCCCGCTTCGACGGGCTCCTCATCCTTTCCGGATGGAGCTTCTTCTTCTTCCTCCTCCCCTTCATGGGAGGAGTCTGCCTCGTCATCCTCGGACGAGGCTTCTGGCACAACCTTACGACGGAGACCCTTTCGGGTCCCTGGGGCCTTCTTCTCCGGTACCTTGTACGGTGCCGGGACCAGCATCTCCCAGGAGAGCATCCGCTGGGTCTTCTGGCAGCAGGGCCGGACAGTAAACCTGCTTCGCTGTCTCCACATAGTCCTGAAGCAAATATGCATGATTACTTAAGGGACTCCCATGAATATATTGGGAAAAACTGGGTCCGGTGGTAGTCTGAGAACTCACCTGACTAGGAGCCCGCGCGGCGTGAAGCCCGCGGTCCTCGGATGTGGGAGGAGGTACTTCGGAGGCCTTGAACAACACTTTCCATGCGCCTTCGTGCGTCATGTCGTAGAGCTTCTGGAGCGTCTGGTGTTCGGCTGGGTTGAACTCCCACAGATTGACTGCCCGCCTTTGGCAGGGCAGGATCTGGTGAACAAGCATGACCTGGATCACGTTGACAAGCTTGATGTTCTTGTCCTTCATGCTTTTGATGCATGTCTGGAGTCCGGCCAGCTTCGTGGAATCGCCCCAGGACAGGCTCTTCTTCTCCCAGGAGGTGAGCCGCATGGGGGTTCCGGGTCGGAACTCTGGGGCCGCTGCCCAGCTGGCGCCACGGGGATCGGTGATATAGAAACACCCAGATTGCCATCCTTTTACGGTTTCCGCAAAGGAACTGTCCAGCCAGGTGACGTTAGGCATCTTGCCCACCATGGCTCCTCCGCACTCCGCTTGCTGGCCGTTTACAACCTTCGGCTTCACGCAGAAGGTTTGCAGCCATAGGCCAAAATGAGGCCAGATGCGGAGGAAGGCCTCGCATACGACGATGAACGCCGAGATGTTGAGGACGAAATTCATGGCTAGATCATGGAAATCTAGCCCATAGTAGAACATGAGCCTACGGACGAAGGGGTGGAGTGGAAATACCAGTCCACGGACAAAGTGGGCGACGAACACGACTCTCTCGTGGGGTCCCGGGGTCGGAATGACCTGCCCAGTGTCCGGTAGCTGGTGCGCTATGTCTGCGGCCAAGTATCCGGCCGCCCGAAGATTTGTGATGTGCTTCTCCTTGATGGTGGAAACACCCACTTGCCTCCTGCTCCGGACATGTTTAGCTGTGCGGAGGAGCCTTGGACTTGGGCGCTGGAGCTCGAGGGGGCAAGAATGGGCAAAGAAGGAAGAAGGCGTGGGTAAAAATGAGGAAATCTTATCCCTTTATAGAGGCAACGAAAGCGGTGCGCCTCCCCACTTGCCCGCTGGGAATCGCTCGCTTCCCAAGCGCCACGATTGATAATGTGGTGGGATTACCCATACCCGTATTGATGAGAATCCCGTGATAAGGGGGCACGATCTCTGCTTTGACAAGACGTGTCAAGGAAACCGCCTCGCAATATGCGTTGTGGCTGGTTGTGGAAAGAACGGTTCGAATAATGACCCGACCGTAATGACACGTCGCGTTGCTTAAAAAGTTGTCAGCAGATTGCATTTGTGAAAACATCATTCTCTCTATGGTGGCATGCGAAGATCATCTTGTGGATCCGGACACGGTTTAAGTGTTCGAAAATTACCTTGGAGTATTCAGAGGAGGAACCCGCCATGCAATGCCGAAGACAAGACTACGCGCCAAACACATCATCATTGAAGCCTGGTTCAGGGGCTACTGAGGGAGTCCTGGATTAGGGGGTATCCGGACAGCCGGACTGTGTACAACGTCCGGACTATTGAAGCGTGAAGATACAAGACTCAAGACTTCGGCCCGTGTCCGGATGGGGCTTGTAGCGACCAGACCCGAATGGATCTAGCGCTCTGTGCTCAGTGTCATCCCTGGATCGAGAATGCCGACACCACACAAGATTTCAAGGATTTATAGCAGAGTAGCAATCACACACTTATTACATCGTTGTCCACAAGGAACTGAATACAAAATATGGCTTAAGGCCATCTAATGATAACAGCGGAAGGCTTGGAAGATAAGCGAGTCCATCAACTCCAACGGCATCACCGAGTATAGAACCACGACCTAACACCTTACTGTCGTTCGAAAAGTGCGCAACGTGAAAAGTTGCAGCCAAAACGGGTCAAGACATGGAATATGCCGCAATGTAACACATAAAGAGCAATGAATGAATAAGCCTATACTACATGCTTATTTGGCTGGTGGTAAGGCTCTACGGTTACATTTGCATAAAGCTGATTTTTCCCTACATCAAAGGAATAATTTTATTTAACTATCATGGTGGTTGTTAAACATTGAGAATGGTTGACAAGATCCTCAATCCCAATTAAAAAGTACTCATCAAAACCCAATAACTTTTATTTAGAAGTAACATGTTGAGATTCACATGATAATCAAGTACGGATACTCAAATTGTCCATAACCGGGACACGGCTAATCATGATTAGTTTATACACTCGCAGAGGTTTGCACTTTTCCCCACAAGACTCGATCGCCTCCGCTTGGTTCTCGTGACTACATGGTGTTTGAGAAACGGATGACCGAGACATAGTCTTTCGAAGCACTAGCACCTTACATGTGGGTAGACCGTACCAACCTATATCCCCTACATCAGCTAGCCTACCCGTAAGAGTTCGCACGACTTAGTCAACTACGCCAGAGCCCATAATTGGCTTGTGGCTGCACACGGAAGTTTCAGTTTGAATAATCTTATGATCCCTTAGAGCCAGGTGGCGGTCCAAGAAATACAGTAAGTCTGATAGAAACCAGTGCCTCAATCCACCCAGATGTGTGTTAGGTTGCCACCTTAGATAAACCATTAATTAACAATCTCACATCTGTCATGGATATTCACTCACCCAATCCACGCCTACTAGCATAGCATGGCATGAACAAGCAAACGAGAAGTAACTCCCAAGGTTTCATAAGTAAAACAGTAATAGGTACTACCTCAATCTACTTCCCAATACCCACAATTTAATTAGATCCTAATCATGCAAGTGTTTGAGGAATAGATCTAATGCATAAAACTGGGTATGAGAAGGGTATGATCAAGTGTTACTTGCCTTGCGATGATCCGCGAGTCCTAGAGATTCAAGTAACAAGCGGCGACTCGGTGATCTAACGCAGACAAACAACAAGCATACAATAAGTACTCATCTAATGCACAGGAAATCTCGAATAAAAGATCTAACCAGAGAGTTCAACTTAAGAACCCTGGTTGCAAAAGAATCGAATCAAAACAAACTCCGAAAGTCGAAACTCGAGAGAGAACGTCTCGGTTTAGCGATCTGAAATTAGGTCAAAATTTCACAGTGGCAAAACTCTGTGAAAGTAGGATAATCGAACGGCGGTTTCGACATTTAAACTCCAGCGCTTGAATCACTGATTCCGATAAACGAGCGAGAAATAAAACAGTTTTGAAAATCAGATCCAAATCAAATCGTAAAATAACGGATTAATTCCGATTAAAAAGAAAAACGACGAACGAGTTAAATTGCGAACGTTCGCTAACAGAACGAATCTAACGAACGCGTTCACTGAAACGAACGGTTCGGTGAACGTCCGTTAATTAAGAAAACCAAAAAAAAACAAAACCAATCTAGGTTTTAAAAAAAAACCAAACATCTTTTTTTTAAAAAAAAACCGGATCGGTTTAGGGAAAACCGGATCGGGCGGCGGGGCGAGGCGGCTACCTCCGGCGATCGCCGGCGGGTCTCCGGGGCTCGGTTGGGGCGGGGGTCGGGAGGCGAGGGCGGCGGGTTCCGGCCAAGGGACGGCGGGCGGCGTTCCGGCAAGGGCGGCGTCCTTGGCGGCGGCAAGGCTGGTCGGGAGGGGCGGCTCGTGGGCTTGGGGGGTGAGAGAGGGGGGGGTATTTAAGAGGGAGGGAGGAGGCGGTGGCTTGGGAGGGGTCGGGGAAGGTGCCGGGTCAAGGGACGGGAGGCGGCGGCGGCGCTCTCGGCGTGGCGGGACTCGAGCGGGGTCAGGCATGAGAGGAGGAGGGAGGCGGCTGGCTGGCTGGGCTGGCTGGCTGGGGCCGTGGGCCTCCAGTGGGTCCAGCGTTTTTTTAAATAAAACTTTAAACCAAATGAAATAAAAAAATACCAAATGAACTCCAAATTAAATAAAACAAATTTTCCCGACTCCTAAAAATGAGTCGAACAAAATGAACTTTAAAACAATATACATGCATAAAAAATTTTAAATGCTCATTTTGCCTAAGCAAAATAAATCTTCAAAACCAAATTTGGTTTATTTATAATATCTTCATTTTTCCTAATTGTTTGGGAAAGTCATATTATTCCCTCTCAAGATATTTTTATAGGAAAAACTTTATGAAGATAATTTAAATAATCCAATGATCCTATTTTCAAAATTTGAGAGATCCCAAATATGAAAATTATGAAACTTCCAACTCTCCGAGGGTCCTTGAGTTGCGTGAAATTTCTAGGATCGGAAAAATGCGAGAAAATATGATATGCATGATGACCTAATGTATAACATTCCAAATTGAAAATTTGGGATGTTACAAACCTACCCCCTTAAGATGAATCTCGCCCTCGAGATTCGGGTTGGCTAGAAAATAGGTGAGGTTGGTCCTTAAGCAAAACTTCCTCTCTTTCCCAGGTGGCTTCATCCTCGGTGTGGTGGCTCCATTGAACTTTGCAAAATTTGATAACCTTGCTGCGGGTAACTCACTGGCATAATCGAGAATCTTAACCGGCTTTTCCTCATATGTCAAGTCATCCTTCACTTGAATTGCTTCGGTGGCACTGTGTCTCTTAACGGTACCTCTCGCTATCTCGGGTGACATTTCTTCAATCGAGAAACATGGAATACATCATGAACTCCCGACAGTCCTTCCGCAATTCCAACTTATACGCAACTTCTCCCATGCGTTGCAAAATCTTATATGGTCCAACTAAACGGGTGCTAACTTTCCTTTAACTCCAAAACGCTTAACTCCTCAAGCGGGATACTCGAGATATACTGTCTCCAACTTCATACTCGATTGCTTTGCGCTTTGAATCGGCGTAGCTCTTACGTGCGACTGGGCTACCTTGAGCCTGTCTCAATCAACTTAACTTTCATTCAGACTCCTTAATCAAATCTGGTCCAAACAACCGACGATCTCGGTTTAGTCCCATGACAACGGTGTCCTGCACCTTCTTCCATACAAGGCCTCGAAGGTGCCATCTTTAAGCTGGTTTGGTAAGCTGTTATTGTAGGAAAATTCTGCATACGGCAAATTGTCATCCCAACTAGATCCATAATCTAGTGCACAAGCTCTCAAAGATGTCCTCCAAAATCTGATTGACTCTCTCGGTTTGTCCATCGGTTCGTGGGTGGAAAGCTGTGCTGAATTCCAATCGGGTTCCCAATGTTTCGTGCAACCTGGTTCCAAAATTTCAAGTAAACTGGGTTCCTCCATTCGATACAATGCTCCTTGAACTCCGTAAGTATACAATTCTGGTCATGTATATTTTTGCCAACTTAGCACTGCTATAGGTAGTCTTATTTGGAATGAAATGGGCTACCTTGGTCAAACGGTCGACTATGACCCAAATCGAGTCATATCCTGAGCGGGTCTTTGGCAAACCTGTGATGAAATCCATGCCTAGTTTATCCCACTTCCATTCGGTATCGGCAATGGTTGTAATAATCCTGCTGGCTTCGATGCTCGCCTTTACTTTTCGACATACGCCGCAAACTGCTACATACTCGCAATATCCTTCTTCATTCCGGTCCACCGTAAAATATTCTTCAAATCCAAATACATCTTGGTATTTCCTGGGTGAATCGAATAGGGTGAATCATGGGCTTCTTGTAAAATCAACTTCCTGATCTCGGGGTCATTGGGCACATAAACACGGTCTTCAAACCATAGGGTATCGTGCTCATCCTCACGAAATCCTTTAGCTTTTCCTTTGCTCATTTTCTCCTTTATAGAGGCAACTTCCTTATCGCCTTTTGGGCTTCTCGATTTTGTCCATCAGTGTCGACTGAATTTCCAATGCTGCTACATAGCCTCTCGGAACTATTTCCAAACATAGCTCTCGAAGGTCCTCGGCTAACTCATTGGGTATTCCTCCCATCATTAGGGTATTGGCGTGGCTCTTACGGCTCAATGCGTCTGCTACGACATTAGCCTTTCCGGGGTGATAATGCAATCTCATATCGTAATCCTTGATTAGCTCTAACCATCTCCTCATCTCGAGATTCAATTCTTACGTGTGAAGATGTACTTCAAACTCTTGTGATCCGTATATACTTCACAATGATTTCCAATGAGAAAATGTCTCCACGTCTTCAAGGCATGCACAACGGCTGCTAACTCCAAATCATGAGTGGCATAATTCAACTCATGGGGCTTAAGTTGTCGTGAAGCATACGAAACAACTCTTCCTTCCTGCATAAGCACTGCTCCAAGTCCTCGACGTGAAGCGTCATAAAACACCTCATAATCCTTAGTTTGATCCGCAATATCAAACTGGTGAGGTAACCAATCTTTTCTTCAACTCCTGAAAACTTGCCTCACAGTCCTCGGTCCATATGAATTTGTTTTCCTTCTTCAACAATTCTGTCATAGGCTTTGCAATCCTTGAGAAATTCTCAATGAATCTTGGTAGTATCCTGCGAGTCCAAGGAAACTCGAATCTCTCCAACTGTCGTTGGTGCTTCCCATTTGGTTACGGTCTCAACTTTGTGGGGTCAACTGCTATTCCTTCTCCGGATATAACATGTCCGAGAAATCCAACTTCCTTAACCAAAATTCACATTTGCTGAACTTGGCATACAACTGGTGTTCCTCGTTTCTCCAAAACCAATCTCAAATGTTCCTTGTGTTCCTCTTCATTCTTGAGAAAATCAAAATGTCATCAATGAACACCACGATTTAACTTGTCCAAAATCTCCATAAACACTTTGTTCATCAGGTTCATGAAATAGGCTGGTGCGTTAGTCAGTCCAAATGACATAACGGTATACTCATACAGTCCATATCTCGTGGTAAATGCTGTCTTGGGTATGTCTTGCTCCCTAATCTTCAATCGATGGTACCACGATCGCAAGTCGATCTTAGAGAACACTTTGGCTCCTTGCAAGCGATCAAACAGATCATTTATCATCGGTAGTGGGTACTTGTTCTTGATCGTTACTTCATTCAATCCACGATAATCAACAACCATTCTCAACGATCCATCCTTCTTCTCCACCAATAAACGGGTGATCCCCAAGGTGAAGAACTTGGGCGAATAAAACCTTTATCCAATAGTTCCTTAATCGCTTCTTAATTTCGCCAAATCCTTTGCGGGCATCCTCAGACGGTCGCTTCGATATCGGGCCTGTTCACGCAACAGCTCGATCAAAACTCAATGTCTCTATCCGCGGCATTCACCGCAACTCTTCCGAAATACATCAGATATTCCTTCACCATCGGTACTTCTTCTGTACACACCTGTTAAGCAATTAACTTGTGCCTCCTCGGCTCGTGCCGTGATACATACTTAATCCTTCTTCCTTCGGTGTGGTGAGCAAAATTGACCTTGCGGTACAATCTATGTTTCCTCCATACCTTGATAACCAATCCATTCCTAATATCACATCCAGTCCTTGGGATTCCAGAACTATAAGGTCCGAGGGGAAAACATAGTGTCCGATCCTTAGTGGCAATCGATCACACCATTTACTAGCCATGTACTCGCCTCGGGTGAGGTTACTAGCATGGGTGACCTAAGGGCTTGGGTTGGTAACTTGTACTTATCCACAAATCCCTTGATATGTATGAATGCGATGCACCAAGATCAAAAAGAACAACCGCAGAAAAGACTTAACCAAAACTTACCGACATCGTGATCGGGCTGATCTTCAACCTCCTCCACATCAATGTGGTTCACTTGTCCCCTGTTGAAAGGGTTGGGCTTCTTTCCGAGCTTCCATTGCCATTTCCATTCGGCTTCTCGACAGTCATTTGCATAATGCCCAGTCTTGCGGCACTTAAAGCAAGTAATGTGACTCAGGTCTACCTTGGATGGTGTAGACGGGTTGGTGCGGTTACGTCTGCTGCTTCCTCCATTCCCGCTCCCATTCTTGGTGCCATTATGGTTGTGCGAATTACCTCCTCCATGGGTATGCTGAAACTGAATTCCTGATTTAGGGGTATAACGTGGCTTGCTGGGATCCCGAGTTATACTTCCCTTGTCCATACTTCCGCTATGCAGTTCTCAATTTGTCTTGCTTTCCTCAATCATCGAGAGCTCGGTCTACTAACTCCCGGTAGTTATTGAAACTTGCTACCATCAACGGCATGCTGAACTCATCATTCAGTCCTTCTAGAAACTTCTCTGTTTAGCTGCATCCGTAGTAACGTCATCCGGGGCATAACGTGCTAATTTGCTAAAGTCATCCACGATCGCCAACAGTCCTTCCTCCTTGGCGTAAGTTGCGAAACTCACGCTTCTTCATGGCCATGGCTCCTGCTGAAACATGGGCTGTGCGAAAAGCTTGTCAAACTGGTCCCATGTGGCGTTGTTCACGGATAAGTGGTGTGAAATTCTCCCACCATGTTGCCTGCGGGTCCTTCAAGCTGATGTGCTGCAAACTTCACTCTTTCACCATCCGTGCATCCTGCAGTAGTCAGCTCCTTCCTATCTTATGGAGCCACCATCTGCTACAATTGGCTCGGTGCTTATTGGAATACACCGCGGGTTCAGTCTAAGGAAACGAGTCGGATGATCCGCAGTGGTGGTGGTGGCGGTGGGTTGTTGTTGTTGTTGTTGTTGTTCGCACCAATGTTTGAATCAGGTATTCATTGCTGGATCAATTGGGTGATCTCTGGCGGGAAAACGAATCCGGGGTCGCGTCTCGGAGGCATCTGACGGGTTTAGAAAAGGAGAGAAAGGTAGAATAGAATGAGGTCTAAGGGGAAATCACTACCCAAATGCACATGAGCAAATGCACACAAATCACTTCATTAAATCAAACAAGGGCCACAACGATCTAACTATCGCAAAAGTGCGTGTACTATAAAGGTTTACATGGAGGGAAATACTACTAATATGTGGGGGACTTCTACTAATTTGAACCGGTGGAAGACTCCATGATGTCTGCTCCAGCTTCGTCTTCAAAATCGGGTTCACTTGGATCCGAATCTGTGTCGTCTATGTTGATGTAGTCGATTGGGTGTTCGACATACTGGTCTTCATTCCTGAGCGCCAACTTCTTCTTGAGTTCTTCGATCTCGTACTTAAGATCGTTATTGTGTCTTGCCAGAGCTACGATCTCGTCCATGTAGTCCTTGCGTGTAGTCTTTAGTTCTTCTTCCAATTCGATGATCCTTTCCTTCGTCTTCTGCAACTCCAACATGTCATTGCACATTTGATTCTCTTGGCGTCGAATGTGCTGATTTAGCTCCTGGATGAAAGCTGCAATGGACCTATCCTTCTTGGTGTTGACGACGTCCCAGTTGTCATCTCGGTGTCCGCAAATCTGGTAGATGGTGTCCTTAAGGTCTTCTTGATAAACTTCCCCAATGCGTCCCATAGTGATGTGAGCTGCCATGCTCTTTCCCAGACTCCAAGTGGGTGCACTGAAAACACTATCTATTGGCCTGGTGATTGGGGCGAATGTCCTTCCCGAACGTGAGCATGAATCTTCCAGCTCCTCTTCAGCAGAGTGGCGTTGAAAGTCCGGTGAAGCTTGGTAATCCAATGTTCGTGTACTTAGTAACTTCCTTCAAGTGAAATCCAAAAGGTGTGCCTTCATCCGGTTGGGTGTACTTGATCTTCGCGTCCGTCAACCTAAAGAGAGTAGAAAAGATGAGGAGTTAGAAAATGGGAAGAGAGAGTGATCTATGGCTTTAACTTAGTGGTCGTGTCTCACGGTCAACGTGTGCTCGATACCATTCTTCAGAGCGACCAGATCCGAATGGATCTAGCGCTCGTGCTCGATGTCATCCTGGATCAAGAATGCCGACACCACACAAGTGCTTCAAGGATTTATAGTAGAGTAGCAATCACACACTTATTACATCGTTGTCCACAAGGAACTGAATACAAAATATGGCTTAAGGCCATCTAATGATAACAGCGAAGGCTTGGAAGATAAGCGAGTCCATCAACTCCAACGGCATCACCGAGTATAGAACCACGACCTAACACCTTACTGTAAATTCGAAAAGTCTCGCAACGTGAAAAGTTGCAGCCAAAACGGGTCAAGACATGGAATATGCCGCAATGTAACACATAAAGAGCAATGAATGAATAAGCCTATACTACATGCTTATTTGGCTGGTGGTAAGGCTCTACGGTTACATTTGCATAAAGCTGATTTTCCCTACATCAAAGGAATAATTTTATTTAACTATCATGGTGGTTGTTAAACATTGAGAATGGTTGACAGATCCTCAATCCCAATTAAAAAGTACTCATCAAAACCCAATAACTTTTATTTAGAAGTAACATGTTGAGATTCACATGATAATCAAGTACCGGATACTCAAATTGTCCATAACCGGGGACACGGCTAATCATGATTAGTTTATACACTCTGCAGAGGTTTGCGACTTTTCCCCACAAGACTCGATCGCCTCCGCTTGGTTCTCGTGACTACATGGTGTTTGAGAAACGGATGACCGAGACATAGTCTTCGTAAGCGCTTAGCACCTTACATGTGGGTAGACCGTACCAACCTATATCCCCTACATCAGCTAGCCTACCCGTAAGAGTTCGACGACTTAGTCAACTACGCCAGAGCCCATAATTGGCTTGTGGCTGCACACGGAAGTTTCCAGCTTGAATAATCTTATGATCCCTTAGAGCCCGGGTGGCGGTCCAAGAAATACAGCAAGTCCTCGATAGAAACCAGTGCCTCAATCCACCCAGATGTGTGTTAGGTTGCCACCTTAGATAAACCATTAATTAACAATCTCACATCTGTCATGGATATTCACTCACCCAATCCACGCCTACTAGCATAGCATGGCATGAACAAGCAAACGAGAAGTAACTCCCAAGGTTTCATAAGTAAAACAGTAATAGGTACTACTCAATCTACTTCCCAATACCCACAATTTAATTAGATCCTAATCATGCAAGTGTTTGAGGAATAGATCTAATGCATAAAACTGGGTATGAGAAGGGTATTATCAAGTGTTACTTGCCTTGCGATGATCCGCGAGTCCTAGAGATTCAAGTAACAAGCGGCGCTCACCGGTGATCTAACGCAGACAAACAACAAGCATACAATAAGTACTCATCTAATGCACAGGAAATCTCGAATAAAAGATATAACCAGAGAGTTCAACTTAAGAACCCTGGTTGCAAAAGAATCGAATCAAAACAAACTCCGAAAGTCGAAACTCGAGAGAGAACGTCTCGGTTTAGCGATCTGAAATTAGGTCAAAATTTCACAGTGGCAAAACTCTGTGAAAGTAGGATAATCGAACGGCGGTTTCGACATTTAAACTCCAGCGCTTGAATCACCCGATTCCGATAAACGAGCGAGAAATAAAACAGTTTTGAAAATCAGATCTCAAATCAAATCGTAAAATAACGGATTAATTCGATTAAAAAGAAAACGATTTAACGAGTTAAATTGCGAACGTTCGCTAACAGAACGAATCTAACGAACGCGTTCACTGAAACGAATGGTTCGGTGAACGTCTGCTAATTAAGAAAACCAAAAAAAAAAACCAATCTAGGTTTTCAAAAAAAAACCAAACATCTTTTTTTTTAAAAACCGGATCGGTTTAGGGAAAACCGGATCGGGCGGCGGGCGAGGCGGCTACCTCCGCGATCGCCGGCGGGTCTCCGGGGCTCGGTTGGGGCGGGGGGGCGGGAGGCGAGGGCGCGGGGTTCAGCGTCGGCGGGACGGCGGGCGGCGGCGTTCGGCGGGCGGCGGCCTTGGCGGCGGCAAGGCGGGTCGGGAGGGGCGGCTCGTGGGGCTTGGGGTGTGAGAGAGGGGGGTATTTAAGAGGGGAGAGAGAGGCGGTGGCTTGGGAGGGGTCGGGGAAGGTGCTGGGGTCGGGCGGGACTCGAGGCGGCGGGCGGGCTCCTCTTGTGGCGGACTCGAGAGGGCTCAAGGCATGAGGAGGAGGGAGGCGGCGCTGGGCTGGGCCTGGGCCTGGCTGGCTGGGCCGGCTGGGCCTCGGTCCAGGGGGGGGGGCGCGTTTTTTTTTTAAATAAAACTTTAAACCAAATGAAATAAAAAAAATACCAAATGAACTCCAAATTAAATAAAACAAATTTTCCCCGACTCCTAAAAATGAGTCGAACAAAATGAACTTTAAAAACAATATACATGCATAAAAAAAATTTTAAATGCTCATTTTTGCCTAAGCAAAATAAATCCTTCAAAACCAAATTTGGTTTATTTATAATATCTTCATTTTTCCTAATTGTTTGGGAAAGTCATATTATTCCCTCTCAAGATATTTTTATAGGAAAAACTTTATGAAGATAATTTAAATAATCCAATGATCCTATTTTCAAAATTTGAGAGATCCCAAATATGAAAATTATGAAACTTCCAACTCTCTCCGAGGGTCCTTGAGTTGCGTGAAATTTCTAGGATCGGAAAAATGCGAGAAAATATGATATGCATGATGACCTAATGTATAACATTCCAAATTGAAAATTTGGGATGTTACATTCCTTGGCGTGGAAGGCAAGCTTGGCGATACGGAGATTATATTTCCTTCCTTGTAACCGACTCCATGTAAACCTTAGCCCTCTCCGGTGTCTATATAAACCCGAGAGGTTGGTCCTTAGAAGGCCGATCACAATTACAATCATACCATCATAGGCTAGCTCTTAGGGTTTAGCCTCTATGATCTCGTGGTAGATCTACTCTTGTACTACCCCTATCATCAATATTAATCAAGCAGGAAGTAGGGTTTTACCTCCATCGAGAGGGCCCGAACCTGGGTAAACATCTGTGTCCCTTGCTTCCTGTTACCATCAGCCTTGACGCACAGATCGGGACCCCCTACCCGAGATCCGCCGGTTTTGACACCGACAGCTTGCTCCCTAGTATCCATTATGTTCTGAGATTGATGTTGCTATGACTTTGCCATGCTTAATGCTTGTCACTTTGGTCCCGGGTGCCATGATTTCAGATCTGAACCGTTTATGTTTTCACCATTATATCTATGTTCTAGATCCGATCTTGCAAGTTATATGCACCTGCTACGTGTTATGATCCGCAAACCCCGGAGTGACAGTATTCGGGATACTTTCCGGTGATGACCGTAGTTTGAGGAGTTCATGTATTCACTATGTGTTAATGCTTTGTTCTGGTTCTCTATTAAAAGGAGGCCTTAATATCCCTTAGTTTCCTTATGGACCCTGCTGCCATGGGAGGGTAGGACAAAAGATGGCATGCAAGTTCTCTCTATAAGCATGTATGACTATTTACGGAATAAATGCCTACATATATATTTATGAACTGGAGCTAGTTTTGTATCGCCCTAGGTTATGACTGTTATATGATGAATATCGTCCAATGAATTCACCGATCCAACGCCTACGAATTTCCTACATATTGTTTCTGCTAAGTTACCACTACTGCTGTTACTATTTCACTTGCTAAAATTATTGCTATGACTATTACCTCTACTATTGCTGCTACCGCTATTATCAAAACTATCATATTACTGTGCTACTGATCACTTTGCCGCAGATAATTAATCTCCAGGTGTGGTAGAATTGACAACTCATCTGCTAATACTTGCAAATATTCTTTGGCTCCCCTTGTGTCAAATCTATAAATTTGGGTTGAATACTCTACCCTCGAAAACTGTTGCGATCCCCTATACTTGTGGGTTATGAAGACCTTTTTCTGGCGCCGTTGCCGGGGAGCATAGCTATATTTGTTGAGTCACTTGGGATTGTTATCTATTTATCACTATGAAGAATCTGAAGGATACCAAAACCAAGATCGTTCCCTCTAGGACGAGGGGAGGTCAGGAACTTCCATCACACTCTACAGTTGATTCACCTTCTGTTTTGAGTAGACTTGCAACACCACCACATGCTATTAATCCTGATATGTCGCAAGTTATTGATGATGCTACTTCTATGAATGCTACTCATGATGATGCTAGTACCTTGCTTGATGATAATATTCCACTAGGTGATTTTTTGATGAACAAATTGTAGAGCTAAAGATATTGAGCATAATGAAACCGATGAAATTATTGAAACTGATGAAGTACTTGAAACTAGAAATCTTGAAACACCTATTAGACCTAGCCCTCCTAGATATGAAATGCCTAAGATACCTGAAGGTTATGTTATGGATGAGAAGATAGCTAGAGACTTTCTTGCTTGCAATGATAGAGATGATCTTAAGAAATTATTATGCAAACTGAAAGAAAAATCTTTGAAATGTGATCCTAAGTTTGCTACTTCATCTATCCCTGTTGCTGATAAGGATTATGAATTAGCTATTGACCCAGAGTTAATTACTCTGGTTGAATCGGATCATTTCCATGGCTATGATAATGAAACAGTTGTGACACACCTCACTAAATTAAATGATATAACCACCCTATTTGCTCACGATGAGAAAATTCGCTACTATTATATCCTCAAATTATTCTGTTCTCATTAAAGGGTGATGCTTAGATATGGTACAATACTCTTACTCCTGGTTGTGTGCGTAGTCCCCAGGGTATGATTTATTATTTCTCTGGAAAACATTTTCCTCCTCATAAGAAACAAGCTGCCTTACAGGAAATATTTAACTTTGTGAAAATTGAAGAAGAGAGTCTCCCACAAGCTTGGGGGAAGCTTCTCCAACTTCTTAGTGCTTTGCCTGATCATCCACTTAAGAAAAATGAAATGCTTGATATCTTCTATAATGGACTAACTGATGCTTGTATGGACTTCCTAGATAGTTGTGATGGTTGTGTTTTCAGGGAACGAACTATTGAACAAGCTGAGGATTTATTGAATAATATATTAAAAATTCTGATGATTGGACTCTCCCTGAACCACCATCTAAACCCACTCCGAAGAACAGGGGTATCTTATATCTCAGTCCTGAGGATATGCAAGAGGCAAAGAAATGTATGAAGGAAAAAGGTATTAAAGCTGAAGATGTTAAAAATTTACATCCTATTGAAGAAATACATGGACTTGACACACCACACCAAAGGTGGTAGAGGTAAATTCTTTAATGAAATTTGATGAAAGTGTCATCCCTTATAATAAACATCCCAGTCAATGCCTTTATGAGTTTGATAACTACATTAGAGAACAAGATCACTTCAATGAAAATGTTATGAAACAATTGAAATACAACTCCAATATGATTGCTCGCTTGAGTGATTTGTTATTTCGAATCTCTAATGATGTCAGGGGTGTATGAAAACATGCCTATATGGTTCAAACTCAACTAGAACAAGTTGCTAAATCTCAAAGAGAATTACTTGATGAAATGAATGAGAATATGAATGATCATTCTATTAGAGTAGTAACTAGAGGGGGTAAAATGACTCAGGAACCACTTTATCCTGAGGGACACCCTAAAATAATTGAACAAGAATCTCAAAGAAGTAACACCATCGCACCTAGTCCTTCTAAAAAGAAAAAGAAAAATGATAGGACTTTGCATACCTCTAGTGAACTTGAAATACAAAAACCTCCTAAAGATAACAATGATGCTTCTATCTAAGATGCTGAAACTCAATCTGGTAATGAACATTCACCTAGTGATAATGACAAAGATAATGATGATGTTCATGAAGAAACTCAACCAAACAATGATAAAGAACCAGATAATGATGTTGAGATAGAACCAGCTGTTGATCTTGATAACCCACAACCTAAAAATAAAAGATATAATAAAAGAGACTTTGTTGCTAGAAAACATGGTAAGGAATAGAACCATCGATACAAAAACCCATGCCCTTTCCACATAAATCAACTAAGAAAAAGTATGATGAAGAATTTGAGCCCTTTGCTAAAATGCTTATGCCAGTCTTTTTGCGCACTCGCTTGACCGATATTTTAAGATGGCCCCTTATGCAAAATATATGAAAGATATCATCTCCAATAAAAGAAAGATACCAGAAGTTGAAATCTCCACCATGCTTGCTAATTACTTTTTTTAAGGATGGAGTACCTAAAAACTTGGAGATCCACAAATACCAACTATACCTTGCTCCATCAAAATAAATTATGTTTAAACAACTTTGTGTGATTTAGGAGCTGGTGTTAGTGTTATGCCATTCTCTTTATATAAAGGACTTGATTTGAATAAACTCACACCTACTGAAATATCTTTTCAAATGGCTGACAAATCAACTGCCATACCTATCGGTATTTGTGACATGTGCCCGCTCTTGTTTGCAAATGTTACTATTGTGACATGTGCCCGCTGTTGTTGCAAATGTTACTATCTTAACTGACTTTGTTATACTTGAGATGCCTGAGGACGACAACATGTCGATTTTCCTTGGTAGACCCTTCTTGAACACTGCAGGGGCTATTATTGATTGCAATAAAAGCAAGGTCACTTTTCATATCAATGGTAATGAGCATACGGTGCACTTTCCAAAGAAACAATTCCAAGTGAATGGTATTAATGTTATTGAAAAATCTCCAACAATCACTATTGGAAGTTTTCAACTGCCTCTACCTACTGCCAAAAAGACATATGATATACTTATTTTTGGGGACATGCATATCCCCGTTGAGGTAACCTAGTGTTTTATGAAAGTTCTTCGGTTTCATGCTAATCGAAAGTGGTTGTTAATAAGAGTTGATGAACCTTATTAATGGATCATTTTTGAGAGGTATGAAGTTGATGAATCTAGTAGGCACAACCTTCTGCTACCAAATTTTGTTCTCTGTTTTTCTTAGTTAAATAAAATAAAATGCCATGTTTATCCTATATTCTGGATTTTCCGTGCATTAAAAAATGACCCAAAAATAGAAGTTCTCAGAATGCCCTGAAAACTTGATATGATTTTTTCTGAACATTTCTGATTTTTTAGTGCAAATAACATCAGAGG
The DNA here is from genome assembly GCA_021605205.1 of Aegilops longissima. Lineage (NCBI taxonomy): Eukaryota > Viridiplantae > Streptophyta > Magnoliopsida > Poales > Poaceae > Aegilops > Aegilops longissima. The sequence goes on from CM038682.1 coordinate 193,314,043, forward strand.
GGGTTGCACCAGGTGGGAATTGATGACCCACAAGTATAGGGGATCTATTGTAGTCCTTTTGACAAGTAAGAGTGTCGAACCCAATGAGGACCAGAAGGAAATGACAAGCGGTTTTCAGCAAGGTATTCTCTGCAAGCACTGAAATTATCGGTAACAGATAGTTGTGTGATAAGATATTTCGTGACGGGTAACGAGTAAAAAAAGTAGACAAGGTGCAGCAAGTTGGCCCAATCCTTTTTGTAGCAAAGGACACGCCTGGACGAACTCTTATATGATGCAAAGCACTCCTGAGGACACATGGGAATTGTTGTCAAGTTAGTTTTCATCATGTTCATATGACAAGTTAGTTTTCATCATGTTCATATGATTCGCGTTCGTTACTTTGATTATTTGATATGTGGGTGGACCGATGCTTGGGTGCTGCCCTTCCTTGGACAAGCCTCCCACTTATGATTAACCTCTCTCGCAAGCATCCGCAACTACGAAAGAAGAATTAAGATAAATCTAACCATAGCATGAAACATATGGATCCAAATCAGCCCCTTACGGAGCAACGCATAAACTAAGGTTTAAGCTTCTGTCACTCTAGCAACCCATCATCTACTTATTACTTCCCAATGCCTTCCCTAGGCCCAAATCATGGTGAAGTGTCATGTAGTCGACGTTCACATAACACCACTAGAGTAAAGACAACATACATCTCATCAAAATATCGAACAAATACCAAATTCACATGATTACTCAAGACTTCTCCCATGTCCTCAGGATCAAACATAACTACTCACAAAGCATATTCATGTTCATAATCAGAGGAGTATTAATTATAATTAAGGATCTGAACATATGATCTTCCACCAAATAAACCAACGAGCATCAACTACAAGGCGTAATCAACTGTACTAGCAATCGACAGGTACCAATCTGAGGTTCTGAGACAAAGATCGGATACAAGAGATGAACTAGGGTTTGAGAGGAGATGGTGCTGATGAAAATGTTGATGGAGATTGACCCCCTCTCGATGAGAGGATCGTTGGTGCTGACGATGGCGATGATTTCCCCCTCCCGGAGGGGAGTTTCCCCGGCATAAAAGCTCCGCCAGAGTCCTAGATTGGTTCTACCCAAGTTCCGCCTCGAGACGGCGGCGCTTCGTCCCAAAAGCTTGCTTTTGATTTTTTTTCCAGGTCAAAACACACCATATAGCAGAAGATGGGCATCGGGGGCCTGCCAGGGGGCCCACAAGACCGGAGGGCGCGCCCAGGGGGTAGGGCGTGTCCTCCTCCCTTGTGGATGGCAGGAGGCCCCCCTTTGGTGCTATCTTCTCCCAATATTTTATATATATTCCAAAAATACTTGATACGTCTCCAACGTATCTATAATTTATGAAGTATTCATGTCATGTTTACAACAATTTTATATAGTTTTGGTATGATTTGCATGGAACTAACCCGGACTGACGATGTTCTCAGAAGAAATGGAAGTTCTCCAAATGAGCTGAAAATTTTTGACGATTTTTTTGGAACAAAAGAGACCCCCGAAGCTTCGTGGAAGGACCAGAAGGTGAAGGAGTAGGGCAGAAGACACCGGGGCGCGCCTGGGCCCTTGCCCGTGCCCCGGTGGGTTGTGCTCACCTCGACGCCCATCTTAGCGTGAAACCAACGCCAAAAATCCTATAAATACAGAAACCCCCAGGGTTAACCTAGATCAGAAGTTCCGCCGCCCCAAGGCTCTATAGCCACCAAAAACCAATCTAGACCCTTTCCGGCACCCTGCCGGAGGGGGAATCATCTCTAGTGTCCAGCTTCATCATCCCGGCGGCCACCACGAGATGAGGAGGGAGTAGTCCACCCTCGGGGCTGAGGGTTTGTACCAGTAGCTATGTATTTAATCTCTCTCTGTCTTTCTCGTGTTCTTGAGATTGCACGATCTTGATGTATCGGGGCTTTCTTAATATAGTCAGATCATATGGTGTTTTCCCCTCTCTATCTTGTTGTGATGAATTGAGTTTTTCCCTTTGAGATTTCATTGTTATCAGATTGAATAATTTTATGGATTTGAGAACACTTAATATATGTCTTGCAATTGAATACTCGTGGTGACAATAGGTTCATATTGATTCACTTGATATATGTTTTGACACTCAACTCGCGGAATCCCGAGGTGACATTGGGGTAATCTATGCATAGGGGTCGATGCACGTTCTTGTCTTTGTTCTTTGTGCTGGATTCTAAGAGTGCCCCAAGATTTCTATCGGAGAAACAAAGATGAGAACGTGCATCAACCCCTATGCAAAGATTACCCCAATGTCAGCGCGGGAATCCATGAGTTGAATGCCAAAACACATATCAAGTGAATCAATACGATACCCCATTGTCACCATGAGTATTCATATGCAAGAAATATATCAAGTTCTCTAAAATCCATAAAATTATTCAATCTGATAACAACGAAATCTCAAAGGGAAAAACTCAATTCATCACAGCAAGGTAGAAAGGGAAAAACACCATATGATCCGACTATATTAACAAAGCCCGCGATACATCAAGATCGTGCAATCCTATCAACACGAGAGAGAGAGAGAGAGATTAAACACATAGCTACTGGTACAAACCCTCAGCCCCGAGGGTGGACTAATCCCTCCTCATCGTGGTGGCCACCGGGATGATGAAGATGGCTACTGGTGATGATTTCCCCATCCGGCAGGGTGCCAGACGGGGTCTAGATTGGCTTTCGGTGGCTACAGAGCCTTGCGGCGGCGGAACTTCTGATCTAGGTTAACCCCGAGGGTTTTCGGAATATTTTGGAATTTATAGAGTAAAGAGGGGGTGCAGGAGGCCACCGAGGTGGGCACAACCCATCTGGCGTGTTTAGGCCCCAGCGCGCATACTGGTGGGTTGTGCCCTCGAGCACCCCAGTGCTGCTCCGCCCATCGAGTCTTCTGGTCCATAAAAAATCCTCAAAAAGTTTCACGGTGTTTGGACTCCGTTTGATATTGATTTCCTGCGATGTAAAAAACAAGCAAAAACAACAACTGGCACTGGGCACTGGGTCAATAGATTAGTCCCAAAAAATGACATAAAGTTGCTATAAAATGGTTGTGAAATATCCAAGAATGATAATAAAACAACATGAATACTTCATAAATTATAGATACGTTGGAGACGTATCATGGATATAATATTATATGAAGTGCACCATGACTCTTGTATAAGGGTAGGAGATAAAAGTAAAAGATATGCCCTTCGTAGAGGGAAGCAGAGGTTGTCATGCGCTTTTATGGTTGGATGCACAAAATCTTAATGCAAAAGAATGTAACTTTATATTGCCGCTTGTGATAGAGAACTTTATTATGCAGTCCGTCGCTTTTATTTCTTCCATATCACAAGTTCGTATAAAGCTTATTTTCTTCACACTAATATATCATACATATTTAGAGAGCAATTTTTATTTCTTGCACCGATGACAACTTACTTGAAGGATCTTACTCAATCCAAAGGTAGGTATGGTGGACTCTCATGGCAAAACTAGTTTAAGGGATGTTTGGAAGCACAAGTAGTATCTCTACTTGGTGCAAAGAATTTGGTTAGCATGAGGAAGAAAGGCAAGCTCAATATGTTGGATGATCCATGACAATATAACTTCTATTCGGATATAAGAAAACATAACCCATTATGTTGTCTTCCTTGTCCAACATCAACTTTTTAGCATGTCATATTTTAATGAGTGCTCACAATTACAAAAGATGTCCAAGATAGCATATTTATATGTGAAGCCTCTCTTTCTTTATTACTTCCTATTAATTGCAACAATGACCAAAACTATGTTTGTCAACACTCAACAACTTTTATTCATCATACTCTTTATATGTGAAGTCATTACTTTCCATAAGATCAATATATGATATTTCTATTTCTTTTTATTCTTTCTTTAATTCCCTCAAGATCATAGCAAGAAAGCAAAGCCCTCAACTCAAAACTACTCTTCATTATATATAACTCATGGACTCGATTACATAGATAGAGATCAAAACAAAACTCAAAGCTAGATCATACTAAAACTTTATTCTACTAGATCAAGATATAACCAAAAGGATCAAACTAAGAAAAATGGTAAATATACAGATGTGATGGTGATACGATACCGGGGCACCTCCCCCAAGCTTGGCAGTTGCCAAGGGGAGTTCCCATACCCCTTGAATCTATCTTCGGAGGTGGTGACGATGGAGTTGTTGATGATGTAGGCTTGTCGTCCATATTCTAGGGTATAGGCTCACCATCATAAAAAGATGAACGAGTCTTCGGGATCCTCAAATATGCAACCAAACTCATCCTCTTGAATCTATATTCATACTCACAGTTTTGGTTTTGCATGTCATAGATATGGGCCTGGAGGTGCTCGATTTTATCGTGAAGCTTGAAGATAGCCTCCCCGATGTTCTTGGCATCCAGAGTGTGATTGTTGGTGAACTTCGTTACCATCATGTGATTGGTGTTGAGTCCATGTTCCACCATCCCTTGGCACTTGAAAACTTGTTACTCCATTGCTTCGAGTCTTGTCTCCACGCTTCCGGTCTTCTTCGGTCCCTCAACGTCGCGGATGTGCAGCACCCACTCACGCATCTCAATGCTTTGTGAAGGAAGTATGCCCTAGAGGCAATAATAAAGTTGTCATTTTATTTTTCCTTATATCATGATAAATGTTTATTATTCATGCTAGAATTGTATTAACCGGAAACTTGATACATGTGTGGATACATAGACAAAACACCATGACCCTACTAATAAGCCTCTACTAGACTAGCTCGTTAATCAAAGATGGTTAAGTTTCCTAACCATAGACATGCGTTGTCATTTGATGAATGGGATCACATCGTTAGGAGAATGATGTGATGGACAAGACCCATCTGTTAGCTTAGCATATTGATCGTTCAGTTTTATTGCTATTGCTTTCTTCATGTCAAATACATATTCCTTCGACTATGATATTATGCAACTCCCGGATATCGGAGGAATACCTTGTGTGCTATCAAACGTCACAACGTAAATGGGTGATTATAAAGATGCTCTACAGGTATCTCCAAATGTTTTTGTTGGGTCGGCATAGATCGAGATTAGGATTTTTCACTCCGAGTATAGGAGAGGTATCTCTAGGCCCTCATGGTAATACACATCATAAGAAGCCTTGCAAGCAAAGTGACTAATGAGTTAGTTGCAGGATAATGTATTACAGAACGAGTAAAGAGACTTTCTGGTAACGAGATTTAACTAGGTATGAAGATACCGACGATCGAATCTCGGGCAAGTAACATATCGATGACAAAGGGAATAACGTATGTTGTCATTACGGTTCGGCCGATAAAGATCTTCGTAGAATATGTAGGAACCACTATGAGCATCCAGGTTCTGCTATTGGTTATTGACCGAAGAAGTGTCTCGGTCATGTCTACATAGTTCTCGAGCCCATAGGGTCAGCACGCTTAACGTTCGATGACGATTTTGTATTATATGAGTTATGTGATTTGGTGATCGAATGTTGTTCGGAGTCCCAGATGAGATCACAGACATTACGAGGAGTCTCGAAATGGTCGAGATGTAAAGATTGATATTCGGACACCGAAAGTGTTTCAGGATGCACAGGGTATTTATCGGGTCACCGGAAGGGGTTCTGGGAACCCCCGACAAAAGATATGGGCCTTATGGGCCAAGAGGGGAAACACACCAGCACAAAGTGGCTGGTGCCCCCCCCCCATATGGGCTGGACAAATTGGAGTAGAAAAGGGGAAGGAGGAAAGGAAAAAAGGGAATAGGATTCCCCCTTCCCCCTCTTCCCTTCCTACTCCGGATAGGAATAGGAAAGGGGGGAGGCCGAATTGGGAGGACCCCAAGTAGGATTCCTCCTACTTGGGGCGCCCCTTTGGCTGCCGCTCCTCCCCTCCAACCTATATATATGTGGGGGAGGCACCACTAGAAGACACACCAACAATTGTTAGCCATGTGCGGCACCCCCCTCCATAGTTTACGCCTCCGGTCATATCTTCGTAGTGCTTAGGCGAAGCCCTGTGCGGATCACTTCACCATCACCACACTATCGTGCTGACGGAACTCTCCCTCGACACTTTGCTGGACCAAGAGTTCGAGGGACGTCATTGAGCTGAACGTGTGCATAACTCGAAGGTGTCGTACGTTCGGTGCTTGATCGGTCGGAACGAGAAGAAGTTTGACAACATCAACCGCATTGTCAAATGCTTCTGCTTTCGGTCTACGAGGGTAAATGGACACACTCTCCCCCTCTCGTTGCTATAAATCTGCTAGATAGATCTTGCAGCGTAACTTTGTGAATTTCATGCTACATATCCCAACAGTGGCATCCGAACCAGGTCTATGCATAGATGATATGCACGAGTAGAACACAAAGAGTTATGGGGCCGTGATAGTCATACTACTTACCACCAACGTCTTATTTTGGTTCGTTGCTATTGTGGGATCAAGCTGCCCGGACCAACCATACATATCCACGCACATGAGACCGGTTCCACCGACAGACATGCAACTAGTTTTGCATAAAGGTGGTTGGTGGGTGTCTGTTTCTCCTACTTTAGTTGAATCAAATTTAACTGCGAACCATCCTTGTTGAAGGTTAAAACAGCAAACTTGATAAATCACCGTTGTGGTTTTGATGCGTAGGTAAGAACGGTTCTTGCTAGAAGCCCGTAGCAGCCACGTAAAACTTGCAACAACAAAGTAGAGGACATTTAACTTGTTTTTGCAGGGCATGTTGTGATGTGATATGGTCAAGACATGATGTGATATACGTTATTGTATGAGATGATCATGTTTTGTAAAATTTATCGGGAACTGGCAGGACCTTTATGGTTGTCGCTTTATTGTATGAACTGCAAACGCCATGTAATTGCTTTACTTTATCACTATGTGTTGGCGATAGTTGTAGAAGCAATAGTTGGCGAGACGACCACAACACTACGATGGAGATCAAGGTGTCAAGCCGGTGACGTTGATGACGATGCTTTGGAGATGGAGATCAAAAGCACAAGATGATGATGGCCATATCATGTCACATATTTTTTATTGCATATGATGTTTATCTTATTTACATCTTATTTTGCTTAGTACGGCGGTAGCATTATAAGATGATCCCTTCACTAAATTTCAAGGTAGAAGTGTTCTCCTTGAGTATGCACCGTTGCTACAGTTCTTCGTTTTGAGACACCACGTGATGATTGGGTGTGATAGACTCTATGTTCACATACAGCGGGTGCAAGACAGTTTTGCACATGGAGAATACTCGGGTTAAACTTGACGAGCCTGGCATGTAGAGACATGGCCTCGGAACACTGGAGACCGAAAGGTCGAACATGAATCATATAGTAGATATGATCAACATAGAGATGGTCACCATTGATGACTACTCCATATCACGTGATGATCGGACATGGTTTAGTTGATTTGGATCAAGTATCATTTAGATGACTTGAGGGTTGTCTATCTAAGTGGGATTTTTTAAGTAATATGATTAGTTGAACTTAATCTATCAAGAACTTAATCCTAATAGTATTTGCATATCTATGTTGTAGATCAATAGCTCGCGTATAGTTCCCTGTTTTAATGTTTTGATATGTTCCTAGAGAAAACTAAGTTGAAAGATGATAGTAGCAATGATGCGGTCTGGCTCCGTGATCTACGGATTATCCTCATTGCTGCACAGAAGAATTATGTCCTTGATGCACCACTAGATGACAGACCTATTGCAGGAGCAGATGCACATGTTATGAATGTTTGGCAAGCTCGATATGATGACTACTTAATAAGTTTAGTGTGCTGATAACCCACAAGTATAGGGGATCGCAACAGTTTTCGAGGGTAGAGTATTCAACCCAAATTTATAGATTCGACACAAGGGGAGCCAAAGAATATTTAAAGGTATTAGCAGCTGAGTTGTCAATTCAACCGCACCTGGATATTAATTATCTGCTACAAGTAATCAGTAGCAAAGTAATATGATAGTTTTGATAGTAGTAGCAACAGTAATGGTAACGGTAACACTGATAGTAGTGATTTTGTAGCAAGTGTAACAGTGATGATAGCAGTAGTAACTTAGCAAAAACAATATAAGATAAATAAGTAGGCGTTGGATCGGTGACTTGTTGGATGATATTCATCATGAGACAGTTATAACGTAGGGCGATACGACACTCGCTCCAGTATATCAATATAATGTAGGCATGTATTCCGTAAATAGTCATACGTGCTTATGGAAAGAACATGTATGACATCTTTTGTCCTACCCTCCCGTGGCAGCGGGGTCCATATTGGAAACTAAGGGATATTAAGGCTTCCTTTTAATAGAGAACCGGAACAAAGCATTAACACATAGTGAATACATGAACTCCTCAAACTATGGTCATCACCGGGAGTGGTCCCGACTATTGTCAATCTGGGGTTGCCGGATCATAACACGTAGTAGGTGACTATAACTTGCAAGATCGGATCTAGAACATGGATATAATGATGATAACATAACGGTTCAGATCTGAAATCGTGGCACCCGGGTCCAAACTGACAAGCATTAAGCATAGCAAAGTCATAGCAACATAAATCTAAGAACATAGTGGATACTAGGGATCAAGCCCTAACAAAACGAACTCGATTACATGATGAATCTCATCCAACTCCTCACTGACTAGCGAGCCTACGAAGGAATTACTCACTCCCGGTGGGGAGCATCATGGAATTGGCGAAGGGGAAGGGTTGGTGATGACGAAAAACGTAGATCCCCCTCTCCGGAGCCCCAAAGGGGCTCCAGATCTGGCCTCCCGATGAAGAATAGGAGGTGGCGGCGGCTCCATCTCGTGGGTCATGATAATTCTTTCTCCCTGATTTCTTCTTTGAAAATAGGATTTTATAGCGTCGGTTTCAGGGTCTGCGGGGCCACCAGGTGGGGACAACCCACCTGGGTGCGCCATGAGAGGGGTGCGCGCCCTGGTGGGTTGTGCCCACCCTGGTGCCCCTCTCTAGCAGGTCTTGTGTAAGGGCATATTTATCCCTTAGGTGTTTTTGTGATTGATGACAATGCTTTTGCGGACTAATCGTGTGCCTTGAGTTTCTCAGATGCTTCATCTCTAGGTACGAGACGATTCGGTGCCCCTCGGAATCTATTGAAGACGGTGTTGTTCTACGTTTCTCTTTGGTGGATTTGAGTCGTAGTAGAGCCGTACTATTAAGAGGGGGTCCGCGTCGGAAAGGTTTGGGTAGAATCAACACATACACATGTCCTACCTTTCCTTGCACTTTGGAGCATCCTTCCGTTATCCTAGTTGTGCATAATCAGACGGCTACTGCTGTACTTGCGGTAGTACTGCTCTACGGAGCGGTAGTACCGCAAGCACCTCTTGATAGTACCACTGGGGTCACAGTAGTACCGCGCCCCGGAGCCTTAGTACCGCAACTCCGGGCCTAGTGCTGCTCTCGATGCGGTAGTAGGAGCGGATGTAATTTTACATCCGCTACCACACGGTAGTACCGCACGTCATCTGTGGTAGTACCATGGGATGCCACGGTAGTACCGCTCCCCCGAGCCGTAGTAATCGCGTGGCTCTCACACCCAGTACCGTTGCGCCGCGGTAGTAGGAGCGGATGTAATTTTTTACATCCGCACCTCAACGGTAGTATCAAGACCTCGTCTTGCGCGGTAGTACCGCGTCGGGTTTTTGTAATTTCTTTTTCAGCGGAAGTAGGCACGGATGTATTTTATTTCATCCGCGCTCTTCGAGGGTGTGAGCTTACGCCTTGCGGTAGTACCGCAAGGGGGAGCGGTAGTACCGCGCGAGCGGTAGTACTGCGCTCAGTCAGGCTAAGTCCCGGCCTCTGCTGCTGCCGCGGAAGTACCGTGGTCCTCCACGGTAGTACCGTGTGGCCTTGCGGTAGTACTGCTGCGCTCGAGCGGTAGTACTGCGTGTCGCAGGCTGAACTTGAGGATAACGGTTGTATATTTTTCACGACTATAAAAGGGGTGTCTCCTACCTCTAGTTGACTACCTCTTCCATCTCTAAGCTCCATTGTTGCTCCAAGCTCCATTTTGGCCCGATCTCTCTCCCTAGCCAATCAAACTTGTTGATTTGCTCGGGATTGGGTGACAAGGGCCCGATCCACACTTCCACCAAGAGACATTTGATTCCCCCCCCCCCACTTATCCCTTGCGGATCTTGTTACTCTTGGGTGTTTGAGCACCCTAGACGGTTGAGGTCACCGCGGAGCCATATTCCATTGTCGTGAAGCTTCGTGGTGTCGTTGGGAGCCTCCAATTAAGTTGTGGAGATTGCCCCAACCTTGTTTGTAAAGGTTTGGTTGCCGCCTTCAAGGGCACCAATAGTGGAATCACGGCATGTCGCATTGTGTGAGGGCGTGAGGAGAATACGGTGGCCCTAGTGGCTTCTTGGGGAGCATTGTGCCTCCACACCGCTCTAACGGAGACGTACTTCCCCTCAAAAGGAAGGAACTTCGGTAACACATCCTCGTCTCCACCGGCTCCACTCTTGGTTATCCTATCCCTTTACTTGTGCAAGCTTATTTGTGTTTCTATCTTTGCTTGCTCGTGTGCATGTGTTGATTGCATCATATAGGTTGTCCACCTAGTTGCATATCTAGACAACTTACTTTGTTGCAAAGTTTAATTTGGTCAAGAAAAGCTAAAAATTGTTAGTTGCCTATTCACCCCCCCCCCCCTCTAGTCACTATATCGATCCTTTCATCTTGGCTCCAGAAATTCTTATTTATTCCATAAAAATTCCTCGCAAAGTTTCGTTCCATTCTGAGAACTTTTATTTCTGCACAAAAACAACACCATGGTAGTTCTGCTGAAAACAGCGTCAGTCCGGGGTTAGTTTCATTCAAATCATGCAAATTAGAGTCCAAAACAAGAGGAAAAGCGTTAGGAAAAGTAGATATATTGGAGACGTATCAACTCCCCCAAGTTTAAACCTTTGCTTGTCCTCAAGCAATTCAGTTGATAAACTGAAAGTGAAAAAGAAAAAAAATTACGAACTCTTTTACTCTTATTTGCATAAATAATCTTAAACGGCACCCAGGTTTTCAGCCAACAATATAACTAACCATGCCGACAATAACTCTTAAATATTATAATGACTCATATCAATGACATAATCAGCTAGCGAGCAATAATAAGATATCTCAAACAGCAACACGTTGTCAAAATAACAATGATATAGTATGACAATAATGGTATCTCTCTAGCCCTTTCTGAGACCGCAAATCATAAATGCAGAGCATCTCCAAAGTTCAAGCAGCGACTAAACATTGTAATTCATGGTAGAAAAGATCCAGTCATGATGCATCCAACATTAGCTATACACAATACATAAGTCATGACAGTTGTGCTCTCAGGTTCTAGCGCTTGTTTTAGAAGGTGATGACACAACATAAAAGTAAATGGATAGTCCCTTCACAGAGGGAAGCGGTGATTTGCAGAGGTGCCAGAGCTCAAGTTTTTAAAACATAGGTAAATGATATTTTGAGACATGCACCTTTCTCATTTAATTCACGACCATCAGTTATCAATATCTTCCATGCTAAGCACGCTAGTGGTGGTTCCCAAGCTATAAAATTAAAGGTTTTACTCCCCCTCCACCAACAATCACACTCCACGACTTGTTCGAAACAACGGGTGCCGTCCATACAAATCAATAGTCCTGGGGGAGTTTTGTTTAATTATTCAAGAGATTAACTCGTTTTCAATTTGCAGTTTAGGACTGGGCATCCCTATTACCGCCCTTTTCTCGTGTGATGGCGAGTGAATAAACACTCGACCTAAGAATAACCCGCTTAGCATGGAAGATACCGACCACCTCCTGTTGTTCCATGAACGATCCAGGCACACAAAAAGGACAAATTTTTAGAAGTTTTTTAGAGGTGGCACATGCAAATTTACTTACGACGGCAGGGTAATACCAAATATAGGTAGGTATGGTGGACTCATCTGGAATAACTTTTGGGTTCATGGTTTTTTATGTACAAGCAGAATTCCCACTTAGTACAGGTGAAGGCTAGCAATTAGATTGAGAAGCAGCCAACTAGAGAGCAACAACGGTCATAACCATGCATTATGCATAAGTAATATTGGACACTAGCATGAGTAGGATATGAACACCATGAACATAAATATCATAGAGGCTTTGTTGGTTTTGATTCAACTACATGCATAAACATGTGCCAAGTCAAGCCACCCGAACATTCAGAGGAGGATACCATATCATCATACTACATCACAATCATTTTAACGCAATGTTGATATCCAAGATAAATCATTATCCACTCCTAGCTACTTATGCATGGCATGAGAAACTATAATCTCTAATTGTCATTGCAAACATGTTTAATCATAATGGGCTGAAGCATGGATACTAGGTTAAACTTATTTACACAAACAAAACAAGTCGAGTTCATACCAGTTTCTCTCTGCCATGGCCAGTTCATCGAATATCATCATTATTGCCTTTCACTTGCACGATCGAATGATGTGAAAATAATAATAGTGCAAGAGTGCCATGGACTAAGCTGGAATCTGCAAACATTTTATTCAACAGGAGAAGACAAGGTAAAATGGGCTCTTTATTAGTTCAGCAATTATTCATATGAGAGCCACTCAACATTTTCATCATGGCTTTCTCCTTGATATGACTCGAAAATAAGAAGAAATTCAGAGAAACACACTGAAATATTTTTGGAGTTTTTGGTTTTCTAGAGCAAGCAAATGGAAGAGAGAAAAGCAAAAACGAGAAAAACTATTTACACGGGAAAGCTCCCAACAAGCAAAAGAAGAACAAGGAAATCTTTTTGGGTTTTCTTTTTAATAATACTACTAGGCATGCATAGAAAGTAAACCAGCTACAACTAATTATTTTTGGTTTTTCTAAAGTTTTTCAAACACACAAGAAGAAAGCAAGAAAATACTAGGCATGGATAATACAATGAAAAAGTGTGAGCACCGACAGATGGGATAAGTGAACATGAATGTAAAGTCAGTGGGAAACATGTACTCCCCCAAGCTTAGGCTTTTGGCCTAACTTGGTAGTCGATCAGTAGCCTGGAGGGTAGTAGTTGGAGTGGTAGCTCATGGAGGCTCTTGGTGCGGATGCCTCGGCCTGCCGTGCTGCCTCCATTGCTGCGTTCTGAGCTCGGGCCTCGCTCTCAAGAACAAAATGTCTTCCTCTGTTGTGATAGTCAAAAAGAGCAGGCGCATGCAAATATGTGTGCACAATAGAGTTTTGGTTAAACAATAGATTATAAGTGAAGTTATCAACCCTTCCTTTGAGAATTTTATGATCTTTTAAGATGTCAAAATCTAAATACTGCGTGGGTAGGATAGGGTCAAAGGGCAAAGGTGAAACACCTAGCCCTCGTGCTAAATGTGTGGCAAATATTCCACCATAGAAATAGCCACTGTTAGCGTTATGCTGAAGTCTATGTGCAACAATCGCTCCAAGGTTATAATTTCTTTCAACGGTGAGAGCAGTGTGAATAAGGCTCAAGTCTGGAGCACAAAGTGTACTACAATCTTGCTTGTCTACTATACATTTCCCATTAAATAATGCAAAGTACTGAATTGCAGGAAAGTGAATGCTCTTTATTCTACCTTGTGTCACTCCCCTCGTCTCACCGTAACAAAGACTTGTTAAGAATAATTGGTACTCGGCCCTTGGCGGTTCGTCAAGTGAACCCCAGAACGGGAGTTTGCAGTGATGAGCAAAATTTTCTAGCAAGATGGTATATGGATTATCATAAAGCATAAACGACACCCTAGACTCACGGGGATGAAATTTAAATCCTTTGACAAATGATTTAGTGAGAATGTGGCGTTGTTCGCACTTATCTGAAAGGTAGTGATCGAGACCGGCATTGTGAACATATTGCTCAAATTCCTCCTTAATGCCACACGCATCATATACTCATCGCAAGGCCATAAGCATGTTTTGGTGGCGGCATCTCGAGTAGAACTTTCACTTGGTTCAACATATGATCGGTGAGCGGAGCTGTCACTAGAGGATGCCCCCGAGGATCGTCTCCTCGAAGAACTCCTTCCAAAAAGGTTCATCGTGTTCACGTACAATTTTCTAAAAAAATTGAGTGACAAATATTTATCAACAAAAATTTATACAATTGATAGCAACTACTCATAGGGATACATAGAGGCCATAGCAAGCATTCAAACAACTTAGAACTCTAAGAATTCCACATGCAAGCACATCTACAGCAGCACCAAGAGTAGCTAATTATTTAAAATATAACCCACTAAAACAAAAACTAATTGGACACATGGTGGAGTCACATACCAAGCAATAATCCCCCGAAACAGTTTCGGAAATGGAGCTTCGAGCAAAGAGATCGAAATCCACGGTTTTGAGAGCAAGAACACGGGAGAGAGAGCTATGGTGATTATTTTCGGGAGGTAAGTTATGAAGTGGGCTGAAGGTATAAGTGAGGGGGCCCACGTGGGGACCACAACCCACCAGGGCACGCCTGGGGGTCCTGGGGCGCCCAGGTGGGTTGTGCCCACCTGGTGCACCCCCCTCTGAGATTATTTGCACTAGAAATTCTTAAATATTCAAAAAAAATCATATTAAATTTTCAAAGCATTCTGAGAACTTTTATTTTTGGATCATTTTTTATTGCACGGGATATTCAGAAAACAGACAAAACATGGCATTTTATTTTTCTTAAATAAAAAAACTGAAAACTAAAAGTAGGGACAGAAAGTAGTGCTTACTAAATTTATCAACTTCATACCGCTAAAAAATGATCCATTAATAGGGTTGATCAAGTCTTATTGACAACCACTTTCGATTAGCATGAGACCGAAGAACTTCCGTAAATCACTAAGTTACCTCAACGGGGATATGCATTTCCCCAACAACAAGCATTTCAAATTTCTTTTTAACAGTAGGTAGAGGTATTTGAAAACTTCCAATAGTGATTGTCGGAGATTTTCCAATAACATCAATACCATTCATTTGGAATTGTTTCTTCGAAAAGTGCATCGTATGCTCGTTACCGTTGATATGAAAAGTGACGATGCTTTTATTGCAATCAATAACATCGCCTGAAGTATTCAAGAAGGGTCTACCAAGGATAATCGACATGTTATCGTCCTCAGGCATCTCAAGTATAACAAACTCAGTCAAAATAGTAACATTATCAACAACAACGGGCACATCCTCACAGATACCGATAGGTATGGCAGTCGATTTGTCAGCCATTTGCAAAGATATTTCAGTAGGTGTGAGTTTATTCAAGTCAAGTCTTTTATATAAATAGAAAGGCATAACACTAACACCAGCTCCTAAATCACATAAAGCAGTTTTCACATAATTCTTTTTGATAGAGCAAGGTATAGTTGGTATTCCTGGATCTCCAAGTTTTTTAGGTACTCCATCTTTAAAAGTATAATTAGCAAGCATAGTGGAGATTTCAGCTGCCGGTATTTTTCTCTTATTAGTGATGATGTATTTCATATACTTTGCATAAGGAGGCATCTTCAAGATATCAGTTAAGCGAGTATGCAAAAAGACTGGCCTCAGCATTTCAGCAAAGCGTTCAAATTCTTCATCATCTTTCTTTTTAGTTGACTTAGGTGGAAAAGGCATAGGTTTTTGAACCCCAAGGTTCTCTTTCTTTACCGTGTTTTCTAGCAATGAAGTTTCTTTTATCATACCGTTTATTCTTATGTTGTGGGTTATCAAGATCGGCAGGTGGTTCTATCTCAACGTCATTATCTGGTTCTTTTTCATTATTTGGTTGAGAGTCTTCATGAACCTCATCATTATCTTTTTCATTATCACTAGGTCAGTGTTCATTACCAGATTGAGTTTCAGCATCAGAGATAGAGGTTTTTCTACTTCAGGTTCACTAGAGGAATGTGAAGTACTATCATTTTTCTTTTTCTTTCTAGAAGGACTAGGTATACTAGTGTTATTTCTTTGTGAGTCTTGTTCAATTATTTTTGGGTGTCCCTCAGAATAAAGTGGTTCCTGAGTCATTTTACCTCCTCTAGTTGCAACTCAAACAGCAAAGTCATGCATATTATTATGATTCATTTCATCTAGCAGTTCTCTTTGAGATTTAGCAACTTGTTCTAACTGAGTTTGAACCATAGAAGCATGTTTTAGAACACCTCTAACATCATTTGATATGCTAAATAACAAATCACTCAAGCGAGCAATCATATCAGAATTGTATTTCAATTGTTTCATAACATTTTCATTGAAGTGATCTTGTTTTCTAATATAATTTTCAAACTCATAAAGGCATTGATTAGGATGCATATTGTGAGGATTTTCATTATCATTGAACTTCATAAGAGAATTTAACTCTACCACCTTAGGAAATGGTGGTGTATTAAGCCCATGTATTTCTTCAATAGGAGGAAAATTTTTAACATCCTCAGCTTTAATACCTTTTTCCATCATAGATTTCTTTTCCTCTTGCACATCTTCAGGACTGAGATATAATATACCCCTCTTCTTCGAAGTGGGCTTAGGTGGTGGTTCAGAAATAGTCCAATCATCACAATTTTTCAATATATTATTCAATAATTCTTCAGCTTTCCCAACAGTTCGTTCCCTGAAAACACAACCAGCAAAACTATCTAGGAAGTCCCTAGAAGCATCGGTTAGTCCATTATAGAAGATATCAAGTATTTCATTTTTCTTAAGATGATGATCAGGCAGAGCATTAAGTAATTTGCAAAGCCTTCCCCAAGCTTGTGGGAGACTCTCTTCTTTAGTTTGCACAAAGTTAAATATTTCCTGTAAAGCAGCTTGTTTCTTATGAGCAAGGAAATATTTTTCAGAGAAGTAATAAATCATATGCTGGGGACTACGCACACAACCAGGGGCAAGAGTATTGTGCCAAGCTTTAGCATCACCCTGTAATGAGAAAGGAAATAATTTGAGAATAAAGTAATAGCGAGTTTTCTCATCATGAGTAAAAAGGGTGGCTGTGTCATTCAACTTAGTAAGATGTGCCACAACAGTTTCAGTTTCATAACCATGGAAAGGATCAGATTCAACCAAAGTAATTAACTCTGGGTCGACAGGGAATTTATAATCCTTATCATCAATACAGGTGGGTGAAGTAGCAAACTTAGGGTCATATTTCATTCTAGCATTCAGAGATTTTTCCTTATACTTGTTTAATAATTTCTCTAGATCATCTCTCTCTGCAAGCAAGTATATCTCTAGTTGTCTCCTCACTCATAACATAACCTTCCGGTACCTTAGGCAATTAATATCTAGGAGGGATTGTTCTAGCAGGTGTTTCAGGAGATTCAGTTTCAAGTTCATCATCAGATTCAACAACATCATGTTGTATTACTCTAGTAATTTGTTCATCAAGAAATTCACCAAGTGGCACATCATCATCATTAAGCAAGGTACTAGCATCATCATAAGCATTATTCATAGCAGAAGTAGCATCATCAATAACTTGTGACATATCAGAATTAATAGCATGTGGTGGTGTTGCAAGTTTACTTATAACAGAAGGTGAATCTAAAGCAGAACTGGATGG
Source organism: Aegilops longissima (assembly GCA_021605205.1). Classification (NCBI taxonomy): domain Eukaryota; kingdom Viridiplantae; phylum Streptophyta; class Magnoliopsida; order Poales; family Poaceae; genus Aegilops; species Aegilops longissima. Next base: position 193,331,637 of record CM038682.1, read on the forward strand.
CAGTTCCTTACCTCCCCTCGTCTTAGAGGGATAAGTCTTTGTCTTAGCATCCTTTAGATTCTTCATAGTGATAAATTGATAATAATCCCAAGTGACTTAACAAATATAGCTATGCTCCCCGGCAACGGCGCCAGAAAAAGGTCTTGATAACCCACAAGTATAGGGGATTGCAACAGTTTTTGAGGGAAGAGTATTCAACCCAAATTTATAGATTCGACACAAGGGGAGCCAAAGAATATTTGAAGGTATTAGCAGCTGAGTTGTCAATTCAGCCACACCTGGAGATTAATTATTTGCAGCAAGTAATCAGTAGGAAAGTAATATGATAGTTTTGATAGCAGTACCAACAGTAAGAATAATGGTAACAATGATAGCAGTAATTTTGTAGCAAGTGTAACAGTGATGATAGTAGTAGTAACTTAGCAAAAACAATATAATATAAATTCGTAGGCATTGGATCGATGACTTGTTGGATGATATTCATCATGAGACAGTTATAACCTATGGCGATACGGCACTAGCTCCAGTTCGTCAATATAATGTAGGCATGTATTCCGTAAATAGTCATACGTGCTTATGGAAAGAACTTACATGACATCTTTTGTCCTACCCTCCCGTGGCAGCGGGGTCCATATTGGAAACTAAGGGATATTAAGGCCTCCTTTTAATAGAGAACCGGAACAAAGCATTAACACATAGTGAATACATGAACTCCTCAAACTACGATCATCACCGGGAGTGGTCCTGACTATTGTCACTCCGGGGTTGCCGGATCATAACACGTAGTAGGTGACTATAACTTGCAAGATCGGATCTAGAACATGGATATAATGATGATAACATAACGGTTCAGATCTGAAATCATGGCACCCGGGCCCAAAGTGACAAGCATTAAGCATAGCAAAGTCATAGCAACATCAATCTAAGAACATAGTCGATACTAGGGATCAAGCCCTAACAAAACTAACTCGATTACATGATGAATCTCATCCAACTCCTCCCCGACCAGCGAGCCTACAAAGGAATTACTCACTCCCGGTGGGGAGCATCATGGAATTGGCGATGGAGTAGGGTTGGTGATGACGAAGAACGAAGATCCCCCTCTTCGGAGCCCCAAACCGGCTCAAGATCTGGCCTCCCGGTGAAGAACAGGAAGTGGCGGCGGCTCCGTCTCCTGGATCACGATAATTCTTTCTCCCTGATTTTTTTCTCCGAAAATAGGATTTTATAGCGTCGGTTTCAAGGTCTGCGGGGCCACCAGGTGGGGACAACCCACCTGGGCACGCCAGGAGAGGGGGTGCGCCCTGGTGGGTTGTGCCCACCCTGGTGCCCCTCTCTGGCAGGTCTTGGCTCCAGAAATTCTTATTTATTCCATAAAAATTCCTCGCAAAGTTTCGTTCCATTCTGAGAACTTATATTTCTGCACAAAAACAACACCATGGTAGTTTTGCTGAAAACAGCGTTAGTCCGGGGTTAGTTTCATTTAAATCATGCAAATTAGAGTCCAAAACAAGAGGAAAAGCGTTAGGAAAAGTAGATACGTTGGAGACGTATCATGTGCCATGCTTTACGGCTTAGAACCGAGACTTCAAAAATGTTTTGAATGCCACAAAGCATATGAGATGTTCTAAGAGATGAAATTGGTATTTCAGACTCATGCCCGTGTCGAGATGTATGAGACCTCTGACAACTACTTTGCCTACAAGATGGAGGAGAATAGCTCAGCTAGTGAGCATGTGCTCAGAATGTCTGGGTACTACAATCGCTGGAATCAAGTGGGATTTAATCTTCCAGATAAGAATAGTGTTTGAAAGAATTCTCTAGTCACTATCACCAAGTTACTAGAACTTCGTGATAAACTATAATATGCAAAGGATAATGAAGAACGATTCCCAAGCTCTTCGCGATGCTGAAATCGGCGAAGGTAGAAATCAAAAAAAATCATCAAGTGTTGATTGTTAACAAGACCACTAATTTCAAGAAAAAGGGCAAGGGAAAGAAAGGGAACTTAAAGAAGAATGGCAAGCAAGTTGCCACTCCCATGAAGAAGCCCAAAGCTAGATCCAAGCCTGAAATTGCGTGCTTCTACTGCAAAGGAAATGTTCACTTGAAGCGAAACTACCCCCAAATACTTGGGGGATAAGAAAGATGGCAAAATGAACAAAGGTATTTGATATACATGTTATAGATGTGTACTTTACTAGTGTTCATAGTAGCCCCTGGGTATTTGATATCGATTCAGTTTCTAAGATTAGTAACTCGACATAGGAGTTACAAAATGAACAGAGGCTAGTTGAGGGCGAGGTGACGATATGTGTTGGAAGTGATTCCAAGGTTGATACGATCACCATCGCACACTGCTGAAGGAAATATGTCCTAGAGGCAATAATAAAGTTATTATTTATTTCCTTATTTCATGAAAAATGTTTATTATTCATGCTATAATTGTATTAACCGGAAACTTAGTACATGTGTGAATACATAGACAAAACATAAGTGTCCCTAGTATGCCTCTACTTGACTAGCTCGTTTATCATAGATGGTTATGTTTCCTAACCATAGACATGTGTTGTCATTTGATGAATGGGATAACATCATTTGGAGAATGATGTGATGGATAAGACCCATCCGTTAGCTTAGCATAATGATCGTTAAGTTTTATTGCTACTGCTTTCTTCATGACTTATACATGTTCCTTAGACTATGAGATTATGCAACTCCCGAATACTGGAGGAACACTTTGTGTGCTATCAAGCATCACAACGTAAATGGGTCATTATAAAGATGCTCTACAGGTGTCTCCGAAGGTATTTGTTGGGTTGACATAGATCGAGATTAGGATTTATCACTCCATGTTTCGGAGAGGTATCTCTGAGCCCTCTCGGTAATGCTCATCACTGTAAGCCATGCAAGCAATGTGATTAATGAGTTAGTTGAAGGATGAAGTATTACGGAACAAGTAAAGAGACTTGCCGGTAATGAGATTGAACTAGGTATGATGATACCGACGATCGAATCTCGGGCAAGTAACATACCGATGACAAAGGGAATAATGTATGTTGTTATGCGGTTTGACCGATAAATATCTTCGTAGCATCCAGGTTCCGCAATTGGTTATTGACCAAAGATGCGTCTCGGTCATGTCTACATAGTTCTCGAACCCGTAGGGTCCGCACGCTTTACGTTCGATGATGATTTGTATTATGAGTTATGTGTTTTGATGACCGAAGTTTGTTCGGAGTCCCGGATGAGATCACACACGTGATGAGGAGTCTCGCAATGGTCGAGACATAAAGATTGATATATTGGACCATATTATTCGGACACCGGAAGTGTTCCGAATAGCTTCGGGTAAAAACGGAGTGCCGGAGGGGTTACCGGAACCCCCCCAGGGAGTTGATGGGCCTTAGAGGGAAGGAGAGGCAGCAGCCAGGAGGTGGCACCCCCCAAGCCCGGTCCAAATTGGAAAAGGGGTTGGGGGCGCGGCCCCCTCTCCCTTCTTTCCCCCTTATCCATTAGGTGGAAACCTACTAGGACTTGGAGTCCTAGTAGGATTCCCCTTCTCTGGGCGCGCCTAGCTTGGCCGGCCGGCCTCCCCCTCCCTCCTTTATATACGGGGGCAGGGGCACCCTAGGACACACAATTTTCTCTTCACCATGTGCGGTGCCCACCTCCACAGTTACACACCTCAGTCATATCGTCGTAGTGCTTAGGCGAAGCCCTGCGCTGGTAACTTCATCATCACCGTCACTGCACCGTCGTGCTGATGGAACTCTCCCTCGGCCTCAACTGGATCAAGAGTTTGAGGGACGTCGTCGAGCTGAACATGTGCTGATTGCGGAGGTGTCATACGTTCGGTACTTGGATCGGTTGGATAGTGAAGACGTCTAACTCTCCCCTCTCGTTACTAAACGCTTCCGCTTTCGGTCTACGAGGGTACGTGGACACACTCTCCCCTCTCGTTGCTATATAGATCTTGTGTGATTGTAGGATTTTTTTGAAATTACTGCGTTCCCCAACAGTGGCATCAGAGCCAAGTCTATGCGTAGATGTTATATGCACGAGTAGAACACAAAGAGATGTGGGCGATAATAGTCATACTGCTTACCAGCAACGTCTTACTTTGATTCGGCAGTATTGTTGGATGAAGCGGCCTGGACCGACATTACATGACCGCGTTCATGAGACTGGTTCTACCGTCATGCTTCGTACACAGGTGGCTAGTGGGTGTATGTTTCTCCAACTTTAGTTGAATCGAGTTTGACTACGCCCGGTCCTTGTTGAAGGTTAAAACAGCACACTTGACAAAAAATCGTTGTGGTTTTTGATGTGTAGGTAAGAACGGTTCTTGCTAGAAGCCCGTAGCAGCCATGTAAAACTTGCAACAACAAAGTAGAGGACATCTAACTTGTTTTTGCAGGGCTTGCTATGATGTGATATGGTCAAGACATGATGTGATATAAATTGTTGTATGAGATGATCATGTTTTGTAACAGAGTTATCGGCAACTGGCAGGAGCCATATGGTTGTCGCTTTATTGTATGCAATGCAATCGCCATGTAATTGTTTTACTTTATCACTAAGTAGTAGGAATAGTCATAGAAGCAATAGTTGGCGAGACGACAACGATGATACGATGGAGATCAAGGTGTCGCACCGGTGACGATGGAGATCATGACGATGCTTCGGTGATGGAGATCATGAGCACAAGATGATGATGGCCATATCATGTCACATATTTTGATTGCATGTGATGTTTATCTTTTATGCATCTTATTTTGCTTAGTACGGCGGTAGCATTATAAGATGATCCCTTACTAAATTTCAAGGTATAAGTGTTCTCCCTGAGTATGCACCATTGCTACAGTTCTTCGTGCCGAGACACCACGTGATGATCGGGTGTGATAAGCTCTACGTTCACATACAACAGATGCAAGCCAGTTTAGCACACGCGGAATACTCGGGTTGAACCTGACGAGCCTAGCGTATGCAGATATGGCCTCGGAACACGGAGAGTGAAAGGTCGAACGTGATTCATATAGTAGATATGATCAACATAGTGATGTTCACCATTAAAAACTACTCCATCTCACGTGATAATCGGACATGGTTTAGTTGATTTGGATCACGTGATCATTTAGATGAATAGGGGATGTCTATCTAAGTGGGAGTTCTTAAGTAATATGATTAATTGAAATTTAATTTATCATGAACTTAGTCCTGATAGTTATTTTGCATGTCTATGTTATTGTAGATCAATGGCTCGTGCTACCGTTCCTTTGAATTTTAATGCGTTCCTAGAGAAAGCTAAGTTGAAATATGATGGCAGTAACTACACGGATTGGGTTCGTAACTTGAGGATTATCCTCATTGCTGCATAGAAGAATTACATCCTGGAAGCACCGTTAGGTGTACCACCCGCGCCAACAACTGCGGACATTGTGAATGCCTGGCAGACGCGTGTTGATGACTACTCGATAGTTTAGTGTGCCATGCTTTACGGCTTAGAATCGAGACTTCAAAGACGTTTTGAACGTCATGGAGCATATGATATGTTCCAAGAGTTGAACTTAATATTTCAAGAAAATGCCCAAGTTGAGAGATATGAAGCCTCCAACAAGTTCTATAGCTACGAAATGGAGGAGAATAGTTCTGTCAGTGATCACATACTCAGAATGTTTGGGTACCATAACCACTTGACTCGGCTGGGAATTAATCTTCCTGATGATAGTGTCATTGACAGAGTTCTCCAAGCACTGCCACCAAGCTATAAAGGCTCTGTGATGAACTATAATATGCAAGGGGTGTACAAGACAAGTCCCGAGCTCTTCGCAATGCTAAAGGCTGCGGAGGTAGAAATCAAAAAGGAGAATCAAGTGTTGATGGTCAACAAGACCACTAGTTTCAAGAAAAAGGGCAAAGGGAAGAAGGGGAACTTCAAGAAGAGCGGCAAGAAAGTTGCTGCTCAGGAGAAGAAACCCAATTCTGGACCTAAGCCTGAAACTGAGTGCTTCCACTGCAAAGGGACTGGTCAGTGGAAGCGGAACTGCCCCAAGTATTTGGCGAATAAGAAGGATGGCAAAGTGAAAGGTATATTTGATATACATGTTATTGATGTGTACCTTACTAATACTCGTGGTAGCGCCTAGGTATTTGATGCTGGTTTTGTGGCTCATATTTGCAACTCGAAACAGGGGCTACTACGGATTAAACAAAGATTGGCTAAGGACGAGGTGACGATGCACGTGGGAAATGGTTCCAAGGTCGATGTTATCGCCGTTGGCATGCTACCTCTACATCTACCTTCGGGATTAGTTTTAGACCTAAATAATTGTTATTTGGTGCCAGCTTTGAGTATGAACATTATATCTGGATCTTGTTTGATGCGAGACGGTTATTCATTTAAATCAGAGAATAATGGTTGTTCTATTTATATGAGTAATATATTTTATGGTCATGCACCCTTGCTGATGGTCTATTTTTGTTGAATCTCGATTGTGATGATACACATGTTCATAATATTGAAGCCAAAAGATGCAAAGTTGATAATGATAGTGCAACTTATTTGTGGCACTGCCGTTTAGGTCATATCAGTATAAAGCGCATGAAGAAACTCCATGCTGATGGCTTTTGGAATCACTTGATTATGAATCACTTGGTGCTCGCCAACCGTGCCTCATCTCCGGAACAATGGAACGAGCTACTGACTTATTGGAAATAATACATACCGATGTATGTGGTCCAATGAGTGTTGAGGCTCATGGCGGGTATCGTTATTTTCTTACCTTCACAGATGATTTGAGCAGATATGGTTATATCTACTTAATGAAGCATAAGTCTGAAACATTTGAAAAGTTCAAAGAATTTCAAAGTGAAGTGGAAAATTATCGTAAAAAGAAAATGAAGTTTCTATGATATGATCGTGGAGGTGAATATTTGAGTTACGAGTTTGGTCTTCATTTGAAACAATGTGGAATAATTTCACAACTTACGCCACCTGGAATGCCACAGCGAAATGGTGTGTCTAAACGACATAACCGTAATTTATTGGATATGGTGCGATCTATGATGTCTCTTACTGATTTATCGCTATCGTTTTGGGGTTACTCTTTAGAGACGGTTGCATTCACTTTAAATAGGGCACCATCAAAATCCGTTGAGACGACACCTTATGAACTGTGGTTTGGCAAGAAACCAAAGTTGTCGCTTCCTAAAGTTTGGGTTGCGATGCTTATGTGAAAAAGCTTCAACCTGATAAGCTCGAAACCAAATCGGAGAAGTGCGTCTTCATAGGATACCCAAAGGAAACTGTTGGGTACACCTTCTATCATAGATCCGAAGGCAAAATGTTCGTCGCTAAGAATGGATCCTTTCTAGAGAAGGAGTTTATCTCGAAAGAAGTGAGTGGGAGGAAAGTAGAACTTGATGAGGTAATTGTACCTTCTCCCGAATTGGAAAGTAGTTTATCATAGAAATCAGTTCCAGTGATTCCTACACCAATTAGTGAGGAAGCTAATGACGATGATCATGAAACTTCAGATCAAGTTAATACAGAACCTCGTAGGTCTTCCAGAGTACGGTCCGCACCAGAGTGGTATGGTAATCCTGTTTTGGAAGTCATGTTACTAGACCATGGTGAACCAAAGAGCTATGAGGAAGCGATGATGAGCCCAGATTCCGCAAAATGGCTTGAGGCCATGAAATCTGAGATGGGATCCATGCATGAGAACAAAGTGTGGACTTTGGTTGATTTGCCCGATGATCAGCAAGCCATAGAAAATAAATGGATCTTCAAGAAGAAGACCGACGCTGACGGTAATATTACTGTCTACAAAGCTCGACTTGTTGCAAAAGGATTTTTACAAGTTCAAGGAGTTGACTACGATGAGACTTTCTCACCCGTAGCGATGCTTAAGTCTGTCCGAATCATGTTAGCAATTGCCACGTTTTATGTTTATGAAATTTGGCAAATGGATGTCAAAACTGCATTCCTGAATGGATTTCTGGAAGAAGAATTGTATATGATGCAACCAGAAGGTTTTGTCGATCCAAAGGGTGCTAACAAAGTATGCAAACTCCAGTGATCCATTTATGGACTGGTGCAAGCCTCTCGGAGTTGGAATAAATGTTTTGATAGTGTGATCAAAGCATATGGTTTTATGCAGACTTTTGGAGAAGCCTGTATTTACAAGAAAGTGAGTGGGAGCTGTGTAGCGTTTCTAATATTATGTGAGGATGACATATTGTTGATTGGAAATGATATAGAATTTCTGGATAGCATAAACGGATACTTGAATAAGACTTTTTCTATGAAAGACCTCGGTGAAGCTGCTTACATATTGGGCATCAAGATCTATAGAGATAGATCAAGACGCTTAATTAGACTTTCACAAAGCACATGCCTTGATAAAGTTTGGAAGAAGTTCAAAATGGATCGGTCAAAGAAAGGGGTCTTGCCTGTGCTACAAGGTGTGAAATTGAGTCATACTCAATGCCCGACCACTTCAGAAGATAGAGAGAAAATTAAAGTCATTCCCTATGCTTCAGCCATAGGTTCTATCATGTATGCAATGTTGTGTACCAGACCTAATGTGTGCCTTACTATAAGTATAGCATGGGAGGTACCAGAGTAATCCCAGAGTGGAGCACTGGACAGCGGTCAAGAACATCCTGAAATACCTGAAATGGACTAAGGACATGTTTCTCATTTATGGAGGTGACAAAGAACTCGTCGTAAAAAGTTACGATGCAAGCTTTGACACTGATCCGGATGACTCTAAGTCACAATCTGGATTCGTATTTTTATTGAATGGTGGAGCTGTCAGTTGGTACAGTTCCAAGCAAAGCGTCATGGCGGGATCTACATGTGAAGCGGAGTTCATAGCTGCTTCGGAAGCAACAAATGAATGTGTCTGGATGAAGGAGTTCATATCCGCTCTAGGTGTCATACCTAGTGCGTCGGGTCTAATGAAAATATTTTGTGACAATACTGGTGCAATTGCCTTGGCAAAGGAATCCAGATTTCACAAGAGAACCAAGCACATCAAGAGATGCTTCAATTCCATCCGTCATCAAGTGTCAGAAGGGGACATAGAGATTTGCAAGATACATATGGATCTGAATGTTGCAGACCCTTTAACTAAGCCTCTTCCACGAGCAAAACATGATCAGCACCAAAACTCCATGGGTGTTAGAATCATTACTTTGTAATCTAGATTATTGACTCTAGTGCAAGTGGGAGACTGAAGGAAATATGCCCTAGAGGCAATAATAAATTTATTATTTATTTCCTTATCTCATGATAAATGTTTATTATTCATGCTAGAATTGTATTAACCGGAAACTTAGTACATGTGTGAATACATAGACAAAACATAAGTGTCCCTAGTATGCCTCTACTTGACTATCTCGTTTATCAAAGATGGTTATGTTTTCTAACCATAGACATGTGTTGTCATTTGATGAACGGGACCACATCATTAGGAGAATGATGTGATGGACAAGACCCATCCTTTAGCTTAGCATAATGATCGTTAAGTTTTATTGCTACTGCTTTCTTCATGACTTATACATGTTCCTCAGAATATGAGATTATGCAGCTCCAGAATACCGGAGGAACACTTTGTGTGCTATCAAACGTCACAACATAAATGGGTGATTATAAAGATGCTCTACAGGTGTCTATGAAGGAATTTGTTGGGTTGGCATAGATCGAGATTAGGATTTGTCACTCCGTGTTTCGGAGAGGTATCTCTGGCCCTCTCGGTAATGCTCATCACTATAATCCTTGCAAGCAATGTGACTAATGAGTTAGTTGCGGCATGAAGTATTATGGAACGAGTAAAGAGACTTGCCGGTAACAAGATTGAACTAGGTATGATGATACCGACGATCGAATCTCAGGCAAGTAACATACCGATGACAAAGGGAACAACGTATGTTGTTATGCGGTTTGACCGATAAAGATCTTCATAGAATATGTAGGAGGCAATATGATCATCCATGTTCCACTATTGGTTATTGACCGGAGATGTGTCTCGGTCATGTCTACATAGTTCTCAAACCCGTAGGGTCCTCACGCTTAACGTTCGATGACGATTTGTATTATGAGTTATGAGTTTTGATGACCGAAGTTTGTTCGGAGTCCCGGATGAGATCACGGACGTGACGAGGAGTCTCGAAATGGTCGAGACATAAAGATTGATATATTGGACCATATTATTCGGACACCGGAAGTGTTCCGGATAGTTTCAGGTAAAAACGGAGTGCTAGAGGGGTTACCGGAACCTCCCGGGGAGTTGATGGGCCTTAGTGGGCCTTAGAGGGAAGGAGAGGCAGCAGCCAGGAAGTGCCCCCCCCAAGCCCAGTCCGAATTGGACAATGGGTTGGGGGCGCGTCCCCCCTCTCCCTTTTTTCCCCTTCTCCTTTAGGTGGGAACCAACTAGGACTTGGAGTCCTAGTAGGATTCCCCTTCTCCTGACGCGCCTAGCTTGGCCGGCCGGCCTCCCCCTCCCTCCTTTATATACGGGGGTAGGGGGCACTCTAGGACACACAAGTTTCTCTTAACCATGTGCGGTGCCCACCTCCACAGTTACACACCTTGGTCATATCGTCGTAGTGCTTAGGGAAAGCCCTGCGCTGGTAACTTCATCATCACCGTCGCCACACCGTTGTGCTGACGGAACTCTCCCTCGGCCTCAACTAGATCAAGAGTTCAAGGGACGTCATCGAGCTGATCGTGTGCCGATCGCGGAGGTTCCCTAAGTTCGATACTTGGACGGTTGGATCACGAAGACATTCGACTACATCAACCGCGTTACTAAACACTTCCGCTTTTGGTCTACGAGGGTACATGGACACATCTCCCCTCTCGTTGCTATGCATCTCCTAAATAGATCTTTCGTGATCGTAGGAATTTTTTTGAAATTACTGCGTTCCCCAACAACTCCCTCTACCTTCGAGATTAGTGTTGAACCTAAAATAAATGTTATTTGGTGTTTGCGTTAAGCATGAATATGATTAGATCATATTTATTGCAATACGGTTATTCATTTAAGTCAGATAATAATTGTTGTTCTGTTTACATGAATAAAACCTTCTGTGGTCGTACACCCAAGGTGAATGGTTTATTGAATCTCGATCATAGTGATACACATATTCATAATATTGATGCCAAAAGATGCAAAGTTGATAATGATAGTGCAACATACTTGTGGCACTTCCGTTTAGGTCATATTGGTGTAAAGCGCATGAAGAAACTCCATGCAGATTGACTTTTGGAATCACTTGATTATGAATCATTTGATACTTGCGAACCATGCCTCATGGGCAAGATGACTAAAACTCCGTTCTCCGAAACAATGGAGTGAGCCACTGACTTATTGAAATAATACATACCGATGTATGCGGTCCGATGAGTGTTGAGGCTCGCGGGGGTATCATTATTTTCTGACCTTCACCGATGATTTAAGCAGATATGGGTATATCTACTTAATGAAACACAAGTCTGAAATATTTGAAAAGTTCAAAGAATTTCAGAGTGAAGTGGAGAATCATCGTAACAAGCAAATAAAGTTTCTACGATCTGATCGCAGAGGCGAATATTTGAGTTACGAGTTTGGCCTTCATTTAAAACAATGTGGAATAGTTTCACAACTCACGCCACCTAGAACACCACAGTGTAATGGTGTGTCCGAGCATCGTAACCGTACTTTATTAGATATGCTACGATCTATGATGTCTCTTACCGATTTACCACTATCGTTTTGGGGTTATGCAATAGAGACAGTTGCATTCACGTTAAATTGGGCATCGTCTAAATCCGTTGAGACAACACCGTATGAACTGTGGTTTGGCAAGAAACCTAAGTTGTCATTTCTTAAAGTTTGGGGTTGGGATGCTTATGTGAAAAAGCTTCAGCCTGATAAGCTCGAACCCAAATCGAGAAGTGCGTCTTCATAAGATACCCAAAAGAAAATGTTGGGTACACCTTCTACCACAGATCCGAAGGCAAGGTCTTTGTTGCTAAGAATGGATCCTTTCTAGAGGAGTTCCTCTCGAAAGAAGTGAGTGGGAGGAAAGTAGAACTTGATGAGGTAATTGTACCTTCTCTTGAATTAGAAAGTAGCTCATCACAGAAAACCGTTCCCGTGATGCCTACACCAACTAGAGAGGAAGCTAATGATAATGATCATAAAAACATCAGAACAATTTACTACCGAACCTCGTAGGTCAACTAGAGCACGTTCCACACCAGAATGGTATGGTAATCCTGTTCTAGAAGTCATGTTACTAGACCATGACAAACCTACAAACTATGAAGAAGCTATGATGAGTCCAGATTCTGATAAATGGCCTGAGGCCATGAAATCTGAGATAGGATCCATGTATGAGAACAAAGTGTGGACTTTGGTTGACTTGCCCGATGATCGACGAGCCATAGAGAATAAATGGATCTTCAAGAAGAAGACTAACGCTGATGGTAATGTTACTATCTACAAAGCTCGACTTGTCGCGAAAGGTTTTCGACAAGTTGAAGGAGTTGACTACAATGAGACTTTCTCAACCGTAGCGATGCTTGAGTCTATCCGAATCATGTTAGCAATTGTCGCATTTTATGAATATGAAATCTGGCAAATGGACATCAAACTGCATTCCTTAATGGATTTCTTAAAGAAGAGTTGTATATGATGCAACCAGAAGGTTTTGTCGATCCTAACGGTGCCAACAAAGTGTGCAAGCTCCAGCGATCCATCTATGGACTGGTGCAAGCATCTCGGAGTTGGAATATACGCTTTGATTAGGTGATCAAAGCATATGGTTTTATGCAGACTTTCGGAGAAGCGTGTATTTACAAGAAAGTGAGTGGGAGCTCTGTAGCATTTCTAATATCATATGTGGATGACATATTGTTGATTGGAAATAATATAGAATTTCTAGATAGCATAACAGGATACTTGAATAAATGTTTTTCAATGAAAGACCTCGGTGAAGCTGCTTATATATTAGACATCAAGATCTATAGAAATAGATCAAGACGCTTGATAAGATTTTTCAATGAGTACATACCTTGACAAGATTTTGAAGTAGTTTAAAATGGAACAGTCAAAGAAGGAGTTCTTGCCTGTGTTGCAAGGTGTGAAGTTGAGTAAGACTCAAAACCCGACCACGGCAGAAATTAGAAAGAGAATGAAAGGCATTCCCTATGCCTCAGCCATAGGTTCTATAAAGTATGCTATGCTGTGCACAAGACCTATTGTGTACCTTTCCATGAATTTGGCAAGGGGGTACAATAGTGATCCAGGAGTGGATCACTGGACATCAGTCAAAGTTATCCTTAGTTACCTAAGAGGACTAAGGAAATATTTCTCGGTTATGGAGGTGATAAAGAGTTCGTCGAAAAGAGTTACGCTGATGCAAGCTTTTACAATGATCCAGATGACTCTGAGACTCAATCTGGATACATATTGAAAGTGGGAGCAATTAGATAGAGTAGCTCCATGCAGAGCATTGTAGACATAGAAAATTGTGAAATACATACGGATCTGAATGTGGCAGACCCGTTGACTAAACTTCTCTCACAAGCAAAACATGATCACACCTTAGTACTCTTTGGGTGTTAATCACATAGCGATGTGAACTAGATTATTAACTCTAGTAAACCCTTTGGGTGTTGGTCACATGGCGATGTGAACTATGGGTGTTAATCACATGGCGATGTGAACTAGCTAGATTATTGACTCTAGTGCAAGTGGGGGACTAAACGAAATATGCCCTAGAGGCAATAATAAAGTTGTTATTTTATATTTCCTTATAGCATGATAAATGTTTATTATTCATGCTAGAATTGTATTAACCGAAAACTAAGTACATGTGTGAATACATAGACAAAACTGTAACATCCCAAAATTCTAAATTTTGGAATGTTATAAACAAATAGATAGTTTTGGTTGATTGTTTGATTGATTGACTGAAAGTGAGTGAATTCGAAACTTTTTGGAAAGTTAAATGAGAGGGAATAAAAGGACTTTCCCAAACTTTCATTTTGCTTTCTTCGGGAATTCAAATTCTTTTCATCACAAACCCTGGAGTGAAGATGATATGACTTCTTCCATTTATTTAAATGACAAGGGGTGTTGAAAATATTTGAATTTCATTTGAGAATATTTCCAATTCTGAAACTTTATGCAACTCAATGATTTTCAAGAGCGAAGATAAAATGACTTCTTCAAAACATATGAAATATGAGTTGGGAGTTTCAAAGAATTTAAAATTCAAAATTCTTTTGAATTTATTTTCAATTTGGAGTTATTTGAGTTTTTATTCAAATTATTTTCTCCAAAAATAAAATACATGGAAAATAGGGTAACATGATTCCCTATAACAGAAAATTGAGAGAAATTAATTTGAAGTCATTTTGGTATTTTTAAAATGATTTTGTTGGATTTTATAGGTCAAGAGCACTGTTTGAATTATTTGAATTTTTGTGGATTTTATTTGAAACTAAAATAATGTTCATGTTGTAGAAAATATTTTTTGAAAATTTTGATATATTATATGCCCATATAATATTTTCATTTAATTTGTTTTATTTATCGGAAAATGTTTATTAAAAAACTACCCTCCTTGGCTGGGCGGCCAGCTCACCAAGCCCACCGCGCCAAGCCGCTCGCTCGCTTCGCCCGCTCGCGCTGCGATCGGCCGCTGCCCACCACCACCGGCAGGTGGGACCCACCTGTCGGGTCCGTCTCCGACCTCGCGCCGGACTCCAACTCCAGCATGCGTCGCCGCCGCCGCCGTGACCTCCGCGGACTCCTCGCGCCGCCTCTCTCTTGCCCCTCCTCCAAGCCAGCGCCTCCCCTCCCCTCCTATAAATCCCGGCGCCCGGACCCCTCTCTCTCTCTCCTCGTTCGCCGTGCCGCTGCCGCATCTCGCCGAGCCGCCGGAGCCCGCAGCCGCCGCTGCCCCGCTCCGTTTCGTCGCCGGGAGCCACCGCGACGCCGCCAATCTCCTCCCTCGCCGCGCCGCCTCCCGACCACTCCACCGCCTTCCTCATCACACGGAGCCACCACCCCGACCGGAGCTGAGACGCCGCCGCCCTCCCGCGTCGCCGAAGTTCGCCGCCGCCGCCGCGGGAACCGCCGCCCCTCCCCGTCCGTCCGATCTGGATCTAAGGGTCCAGATCCTTTTGTTTTTTTTCTAAAACGTTTTTTTTTCTTATTCGGTGAACGTTCGTTAGTTAGGGTTTGCACGAATGGTTTTTCCGTTCGTTAGCGAGCGTTAAGCTTTAGCCTTTTTCCTTTTTCTGTTATTTTCGGTCAGGGACCCATCCATGAATATTTCTTTTACAGATTAGTCCCTAATCTTCAAACGCTCATAACTTTTTACTCGTAAGTCGAAATCCAACGAAACCAACTCCCACTTCTTCGTTACGATCCCCTCTATCCAGTAAAACAACTCAAACATATTTTTGAAAGTTTAAAATTTGAATTAGATCAATTTAAATTCAAACTTCGTTCGATCATAACTTGAGTTCCGTAACTCCGATTTAGTTGATTCTTTTTGCAAATCGAAGCTCTTGACCTAAACTTTCTGATAAGGCCAAATACACATGGTTTTGGTACTGTTAGAAAATTGTTTTATGTTGCAAGAGTTATTTGCTTGGTTTTGATGTTTTCTGAATCGTACTCTTCGTTCTTTCCGATCTTTTGAGTGATTGCTTATGTGTGGTTACCATTGCTTGATTACGATAGATTGACCGGAGTGTGACGAGTAGAACTATCAAGAGTTTTGAGTGCGAATCATCTTCATCAACATTGCAGGCAAGTAACACTTGATCATACCTTTTCATACCCAGTTTTTGTGCATTAGCTCAATCCTCAAACATTGCATGATTAGGATGTCATTAATTTGTGGGTTGGGAAGTAGATGATGAGGTAGGAACCTATTGCCCTGTTACTATCAAACCCTTGGGAGTTACTTCTACGCGTTTCTTATATTTCCATGCTATGCTCGTAGACGTGGTTTGGTTTGAGAGAATTCATGAAAGATGTGAGAGATTATTGTTAACTAAGGTTTAACTTAAGGTGGCTACTTTAATACACATCTGGGTGGATTGGTTGGGGCACCACAGGGATATACCGATGGACTTGCCGGACACACAGGGTTATACCAGTGTTGTCCTAAGAGATCCCGGGGTTATACCGTGTGATCATCCTATGGTTCGCCATCCAGGCTCAAAGGGGTCTGAGATATTTTCATGCTAGAAACTTCTGTGTGCAGCCACAAGCTATTATGGGCTCTAGCATAGTTGAGTAAGTTACGTGAAGCTCTTGAAGAGGTAGATCAGCAGGTAGTGGGTTTGTAGGTTTGGTATGGTCTGCCCGGAGTAAAGAGTTAATGTTTCTGAAAGACTATGTCTCGGTCATCCGTTTCTCAAACATCATGTAGTGCGAGAAATCCAACGGAGGCGATCGAGTCTTGTGGGAAAAAGTGCGCAAACCTCTGCAGAGTGTACAATCTAATCATGGTTAGCCGTGTCCCCGGTTATGGACAATCTTGAGTATCTAGTACTTGGAGTATCTTAAGTATCTCATCATGTTACTTAAATTAATTCGTTGGGTTAATGATTACTTTTAATTGGGATCATTGAGTTGGGGGGTACCTTCTCAATGATGTTTCAACCACCATGATAGTTAAAATAAAATTTATTCCTTTGATGTAGGGAAAAATTGGCTTTATGCAAAACTATAACCATAGAGCTTTCCACCAGCCATATATGCATGTAGTATAGGCTTATTCCTTCATTATTCTCTATGTGTTACTTTGCCAGCATATTCCATGTGCTGACCCGTTTCCGGGCTGCAACGTTTCATGTTGCAGATTTTTCAGACGACGAGTAAGTGATACGTTAGGGTTACGATTTCCTATACTCAACTTTGCCGTTGGTGTTGATGGGAATCCACAACCTTGTTGCTTCCGCTATATTTTGAATTGAGGTAATAGTATTTACGTTACTTTATACATGTGATTTACCTCTGTTATAAATCCTCGAGTACTGTGTGTGTCAGCATACCGATCCAGGCATGACACCTAAGCACAGAGACTTGACCGTCTGAGGTCGGGTCGCTACAAAAACAAAGTGCCCCAAGTATGCCTCTACTTGACTAGCTCGTTTATCAAAGATGGTTAAGTTTCCTTAAATAGACATGTGTTGTCATTTGATGAATGGGATCACATCATTAGGAGAATGATGTGATGTACAAGACCCATCTGTTAGCTTAGCATATTGATCGTTCAGTTTTAATGCTATTGCTTTCTTCATGTCAAATGCATATTCCTTCGACTATGAGATTATGCAACTCCCGGATACCGGAGGAATACCTTGTGTGCTATCAAACGTCACAACGTAACAGGGTGATTATAAAGATGCTCTATAGGTATCTCCAAAGGTGTTTGTAGGGTTGGCATAGATCGAGATTAGGATTTGTCACTCCGAGTATCGGAAAGGTATCTATGGGCCCTCTCGGTAATACACATCATAAGAAGCCTTGAAAGCAAAGTGACTAATGAGTTAGTTGCGGGATGATGTATTACAGAATGAGTAAAGAGACTTGCCAGTAACGAGATTGAACTAGGTATGAAGATACCGACGATCGAATCTCGGGCAAGTAATATACGATGACGAAGGGAATAACGTATGTTGTCATTACGGTTCAACCGATAAAGATCTTCATAGAATATGTAGGAACCAATATGAGCATCCAGGTTCCGCTATTGGTTATTGACCGGATAAGTGTCTCGGTCATGTCAACATAGTTCTCGAACCCATAGGGTCTGCACGCTTAACATTTGATGACGATTTTGTATTATTTTATTTGTTATGTGATTTGGTGACAGAATGTTGTTCGGAGTCCCAGATGAGATCACGGACATGACGAGGAGTCTCGAAATGGTCGATAGGTAAAGATTGATATATATGACGATGGTATTCGAACACCAGAAGTGTTCGGGATGCACTGGGTACTTACCGGTTCACCGGAAGGGGTTCCGGGAACCCCCGGGAAATGATATGGGCCTTATGGGACAAGAGGGGAAACACACCAGCCACAAAGGGGCTGGTGCACCCCCCCCCCCCACCCCCCCATATGGCTGGCCAAATTGGAGTATAAAAGGGGAAGGAGGAAAGGAAAAAGGGAATAGGATTCCCCCTTCCCCCTCTTCCCTTCCTACTCCGAATAGGAATAGGAAAGGGGGGAGGCCGAATTGGGAGGACCCCAAGTAGGATTCCTTCTACTTGGGGCACCCCCTTGGCTGCCTCTCCTCCCCTCCAACCTATATATATGTGGGGGAGGCACCGCTAGAAGACACACCAACAATTGTTAGCCATGCACGCCGCCCCCCTCCACAGTTTACGCCTCCGATCATATCTTCGTAGTGCTTAGGCGAAGCCCTGCGCGGATCACTTCACCATCACCGTCACCATGTCGTCGTGCTGACGGAACACTCCCTCAACACTTTGCTGGATCAAGAGTTCGAGGGACATCATCGAGCTGAATATGTGCAGAACTCGAAGGTGTCGTACGTTTGGTGCTTGATCGGTCGGAACGAGAAGAAGTTTGACTACATCAACCGCGTTGTCAAACGCTTCTGCTTTCGGTCTACGAGGGTACATGGACACACTCTCCTCCTCTCGTTGCTATGCATCTCTGAGATAGATATTGCATTAGGTAGGAAACGTTTGAAATTGCATGCTACATTTCCCAATTGTTTGTGGGTGTTGCAGCACCTCCACAAGGTAGAGGTTGATCACCTTCTCAAAAAACTTGTCCTTGGGGGCGCTTGGAGACGTCATGGTGATCTAGATCTGTCAGAAAAAGAGCTCGAAACAAGAACATGAGATATTGTCGTGGTACGGTGGTCAAAACCTTGGGGAGAATATATAATGAATTTTTATCGACCAAAAGAAGTATTGTGCAAGAAAATGGAGTCCGGAGGGCACACGAGGCGGCCACAAAGCAAGGGGGCGTGCCCAGGGGGTAGGGCACACCCTCCACCCTTGTGGATGCCTTGTGCGCTCTTTGGACTAGTTTTAGTTCTCCTAGTTTTTTAAATATTCCAAAACGGAGAAAAATTGCTATTAGAACAGTTTTGGAGTCGGTTTACTTACCGTACCACATACCTATTCCTTTTCAGAGTCTGAAAGGTTCTGGAAAGTGTCCTTGATGTACTACTCCAGTGTTACGGTTTCAATTATATTGGTCTCAACATTTATAGGAGTGCCTAAGATATAATGTCTGATTATTTGACTGTTTACCACCTTCGGATTTGTGCCTTCGGCGTTGTTGATTTTTATGGCACCGGAACGATAGACCTCCTCGATAATGTAAGGACATTCCCATTTAGAGAGAAGTTTTCCTGCAAAAAATCTCAAACGGGAGTTGTATAGCAAAACATGATCACCTACATTAAACTCAAGCTTTTGTATGCTTTTGTCATGCCATCTTTTAACCTTTTCTTTAAACAACTTGGCATTCTCATAGGCTTGGGTTCTCGATTCATCAAGTGACCTAATGTCAAATAACCTCTTCTCACCGGCAAGTTTGAAATCATAATTGAGCTCTTTAATAGCCCAATATGCCTAATGTTCTAGTTCAAGAGGTAAGTGACATGCTTTTCCATAGACCATTTTATACGAAGACATGCCCATAGGGTTTTTATAAGCAGTTCTACAAGCCCACATTGCATCATCAATTTTCTTAGACCAACTATTTCTAGATCTATTAACAATTTTTTGCAAAATCAATTTAATCTCTCTATTGCTCAATTCCACTTGACCACTAGACTGAGGATGATATGGAGATGCAATTCTATGGTTAACATCATATTTAGCAAGCATTTTATGGAAAGCACCATGAATAAAATGTGAACATATGCTTGATCCCTTAAATGTTTTCGTTCGTATATACATCCCACACAGCCGCTCCAAGGAAAGCGTTTGCGCAAGGTGGCCTAACGCAAACAGTTTTCAAGAGAATGTCGTGTGTGATTGTTCATTGATTCAACACGATTTATTCCTAGAAACTGTATGCGTTGCCTGAGGTCATTGCCCACGGTGTTTTCTCAATAACTCTTTGCAATAGAAAAAACCCAATTAGCAGGCTAATTGTCCATTAGCAGGCTAATTGCCCTATTATTAATAATCCATTTATTAATCTAATTGACATTCATATTAAGCACGTAATATATTTCATTTCCATATTGACGGTAGGTATTTCCCTCAGTGAAGAAACCAAGGTTATCGAACCAGTAGGAGAACCAAGCAACACGACGTAAAAAACACATGCACACAAATAACAACACCTCGCAACCCGACATGTTAAAGGGGTTGTCAATCCCTTTTGGGTAACGATGCCAAAATTGGTAATAGATTGAAATAATAGATCGCAAATAAAATAAAGTGCAGCAAAGCATTTTTGTATTTTTGGTTAGATCCGAATAAAAATGCAAAGGAAAAATATACCGCAAGAAAATATATGAGAAAGAAGACCCGGGGGCCGTAGGTTTCACTAGTGGCTTCTCTCGATAAAGATAGCAAATGGTGGGTAAGCAAACTACTGTTGGGAAAATGATAGAACCTCAAATAATTATGATGATATCCAGGCAATGATCATTACATAGGCATCACGTCCAAGATTAGTAGACCGACTCCTGCGTGCATCTACTACTATTACTCCACACATCGACCGCTATCCAGCATGCATCTAGTGTATTAAGTTCATGGAGAAACGGAGTAATGCAATAAAAACGATGACATGATGTAGAAAAGATCCGTTTATCTATTGCATAGATATAGATCCCATCTTTTTATCCTTAGTAGCAACGATACATTGGTTTTAGTTCCTTTCTGTCACTGCGATCGAGCACCATAAGATCGAACCCACTACCGGGCATCTCTTCCCATTGCAAGATAAATAGATCAAGTTGGCCAAACAAAACCCAAATATCAGAGAAGAAATACGAGGCTATAAGAGATCATGCATATATGAGATCAAAGAAACTCAAATAACTTTCATGGATATAAAAAGATATGACTGATCATAAACTCAAAGTTCATCAGATCCCAACAAACACACCGCAAAAAAGAGTTACATCATATGGATCTCCAAGAGACCATTGTATTGAGAATTCAGCGAGAGAGAGAAAGCCATCTAGCTACTAACTACGGTCCATAAGGTCTACAAAGAACTACTCACGCATCATCGGAGAGGCACCAATGGAGGTGGTGAACCCCATCCGAGATGGTGTCTAGATTGGATCTGGTGGTTCTGGACTCTGCGGCGGCTGGATGAATATTTCGTCAACTCCCCAAGCTTAGGCTCTTCTATCCTTCTTTCATCCATCGTAAGATAACCCAAAACTTGAAAACTTCAATCACACAAAACTCAACAAAACCTTCGTGATGATCCGTTAGTGTAAGACAAATAAGTTACTACTATAAGTGTTGTACCAAACCAATTCTTATTTTGTTACTGTATTATATCTACTGTGTTCCAACTTTTCTATGGCAAAAACTCATCAAAGAAAACCATAGAGCCATCAAAATAAGCACATAACACAAAGAAACAGAATCTTTCAAAACAGAACAGTCTGTAGCAATCTGATTTGTTCGAATGCTTCTAGAACTCCAAAAATTCTGAAAAATAGGAAAACCTGAGCAATGTGTATATTGATCTACTGCAAAAAGAATTAGCATTTTTCCACGCTCTAGTAGAAAATAAGAATTGTTTTGTGAGCGCAAAAGTTTCTGTTTGTCAGCAAGATCAAACAACTATCACTCAAGAAGATCCTATTGGTTCTACTTGGCACAAATACTAATTAAAACACAATCGTAACTGTAGCATAATTGTGCTAACACTCAACAACAGAAAGCAAAAGGCGAAAATAAATTTATTCATTGGGTTGCCTCCCAACAAGCGCTATAGTTTCATGCCCCTAGCTAGGCATAATTTTTATTGATGCTCACAAGGATGATAATAATTGAAACACAAAGAGAGCATCATAAAACAGACGGACACATTTAAGTCTAACATACTTCCTATGCATAGGAATTTTATAGGAAAACAAGTTAGCAAGACAAGTAAGATCTAGCATATGCATGGAAGAAAACGATAGCAATCTCAACATGAAGAGAGGTAATTTAGTAACATGAAAATTTCTACAACCATATTTCCCTCTCTCATAATAATTACATGTGGGATCATATTCAAACTCAACAATATAGCTATCACATAACATATTCTCTACATGATCCACATGCATGCAAAGTTGACACTCTTCCAAAGTAGTGGGGCTATCATCACATAAAGTCATGACCTCTCCAAGCCCACTTTTATCAAAAATTTCATAAGATTGAACACTCTCCAAATATGTGGGATTACTTTTACCTAAAGTTGACACTCTTCCAAATCCACTTTCAATATTATTGCAAACATTATTATCAATAACATATTCATCATGAGGCTTAAATAAAATTTCAAGATTATAAGAAGAATCACCCCAATCATGATCGTTGCAACAAGTAGTGGACATAGAAAAATTAGCATCCCCAAGCTTGGGGTTTTGCATAGTATTAACACAATTGACATTAATAGAATTCATAGTAAAATCATTGCAATCATTCTTTTCATTCAAGGAGCTATCATGAATCACTCCATAAATTTCTTCATCACAATTTTCAGGTTCACGAATCTTAAGCAAAACTTCATAGAGATAATTTAGTGCACTCAACTCACTAGCAATTGGTTCATCACGATTGGATCTTTTAAAAAGATTAGCAAGTGGGTGAGGATCCATCTCAATAAAATATTAGCAAGCGAAGATGCAACCATATAGAAGACACATGGCAACACAAGCAAAGATAGCAAACAAAAGGTCGAACGAGAAAAAGGCGAACGAAAAAGAGGGCGAATGAAACGACATTTTTTGTGAAGTGGGCGAGAGGAAAACGAGAGGCAAATGGAAAATAATGTAAATTGTAAGGAGATGAGATTTGTGATTAGGAACCTGGTATATGCTGAAGATCCTCCCCGGCAACGGCGCAAGAAATTCCTTTTGATTGCTCTCTGACTACAGCGCCAGAAAAGCTCTTGTCTGCTAGGACTACGTCGGTATTTCCCCAAAGAGGAAGGGATGATGCAGCACAGCGACGGTAGGTATTTCCCTCAGTGAAGAAACCAAGGTTATCGAACCAGTAGGAGAACAAAGCAACACAACGTAACCAGCACCTCACAACCCGACGTGTTAAAGGGGTTGTCAATCCCTTTCGGGTAATGATGTCAAAAATTGGTAATAGATTGAAATAATAGATCACAAATAAAACAAAG
Source organism: Aegilops longissima (assembly GCA_021605205.1). Classification (NCBI taxonomy): domain Eukaryota; kingdom Viridiplantae; phylum Streptophyta; class Magnoliopsida; order Poales; family Poaceae; genus Aegilops; species Aegilops longissima. The sequence goes on from CM038682.1 coordinate 193,355,021, forward strand.
TGCAGCAAAGTATTTTTGTATTTTTGGTTTAATAGATCTGAATAAAAATGCAAAGGAAAAATAGATCGCAAGCATATATATGAGGAAGAAGACACGGGGGCCGTAGGTTTCACTAGTGGCTTCTCTCGAGAAAGATAGCAAACGGTGGGCAAACAAATTACTGTTGGGCAATTGATAGGTCCTCAAATCATTATGACGATATCCAGGCAATGATCATTACATAGGCATCACGTCCAAGATTAGTAGACCGACTCCGGCCTGCATCTACTACTATTACTCCACACATCGACCGCTATCCAGCATGCATCTAGTGTATTAATTTCATGGAGAAACGGAGTAATGGAATAAGAACAATGACATGATGTAGAAAAGATCCATTTATCTATTGCGTAGATATAGATCCCATCGTTTTATCCTTAGTAGAAACGATACATACGTATCGGTTCCCTTTCTGTCACTGGGATCAAGCACCGTAAGATCGAACCCACTACCGGGCACCTATTCCCATTGCAAGATAAATAGATCAAGTTGGCCAAACAAAACCCAAATATCGGAGAAGAAATACGAGGCTATAAGAGATCATGCATATAAGAGATCAAAGAAACTCAAATAACTTTCATGGATATAAAAAGATATGACTGGTCATAAACTCAAAGTTCATCAGATCCCAACAAACACACTGCAAAAAAGAGTTACATTATATGGATCTCCAAGAGACCATTTTATTGAGAATTCAGCGAGAGAGAAAAGCCATCTAGCTACTAGCTACGTACCCGAAGGTCTACAAAGAAATACTCACGCATCATCGGAGAGGCACCAATGGAGGTGGTGAACCCCATCCGAGATGGTGTCTAGATTGGATCTGGTGGTTCTAGACTCTGTGGCGGCTGGATGAATATTTAAATCGACTCCGTGAGGGTTCTGGTATTTTGGGGTATTTATAGAGCAAAGAGGCGGTCCGGGGGGCACCCGAGGTGGGCACAACCCACCAGGGCGCGCCTGGGCCTCCTGGCGTGCCCTGGTGGGTTGTCCCCTCCTTGGGACTCCCCAGGTGCAACCAGGCCCAACATCTTCCTTCTGGTCCATAAACAATCATCGTAAAGTTTCGGGGCATTTGGACTCCGTCTCATATTGATTTTTTGCGATGTAAAAAACATGGAAAAAACAGCAACTGACACTTGGCACTATGTTAGTAGGTTAGTACCAAAAAATGATATAAAATGACTATAAAATCATTATAAAACATCCAAGATTGATAATAAAATAGCATGGAACAATAAAAAATTATAGATACATTGGAGACGTATCAATGTCTTCTTCGTTGTGCAGACAAAGATCTTATTGTTTTTTGTCGCTTATTTCTTTATCCTAACAATCTTTCTGAGTTTCTTGACTTGGTTGATATTCATGGACAACTCATTTCCCCATATGCAAAAAGGGTCGAACAGTGGGTCAAAACCTCTCACAATAGGACCTGCATGTGCAAGACCAAATTGTTAAAAAAAACTAAATATTAGAATGGTTCATACAATTTCACAATAATGTGCTATCAGGCAACGGACCATGCACTTACTAACCTCGATTGTAAACCTCGGTGCTTCCCATTGTTTCCCTGCAACACATATAAGGTAGTTAGTCATCACGGTAAGTAAGGGTTCGCATGCTATCAGTAAAATATTTTGATGGAAAATAAGCACATTGCAGATTCATCAGAATAATTCAAGCCACATGGAAAACCCATTTAGAGCATGATTAAGAACTAGGAAATATAGCACTTGTATATGTTTCTCATGTATTAAGTGCAACCAATTCGATTTATTCCTCGCATGCACAACAATACAAAATTCTACCCACGACAATGGACACCGCATTACAGAATTGAACCAAGCAGTTAACTAAACACCACAAGAAATGAATCAAACATTAACTGAGCACCACATTGCACAATATAACATACTCCTAATAGAAGATCAGACAGTTAACCAAACCAAGCATGCTTAACAACTTGGAAATATAGCAATTGTATTTGTTTCTCCTGTATTTAGTATAGCCAAATTCAATTTATTCCTCACATGGTATATAATAACAGAATGCACCTACAACAACTGAACATCGCATTGCAAAATTGAACCAAACAGTTAACTAAACACCACAACAAATGAACCAAACATTAACTGAGCACCACATTGCACAATATAACATGCTCCTAATAGAAGATCGGACAGTTAACCAAACCAAGCATGCTTAACAACTTGGAAATATAGCAATCGTATTTGTTTCTCATGTATTTTGTAAAGAAAATTTTGATTTATTTCTCACATGGAAGACAATACAAAATTGCACCCTGAAGAATTGAAACTCACATTTGTAGAATTGGACCAAACAGTTAACTGAACAAGACAACTAATTAACCAAATAGTTAATATGTGAGCACCACATTGCACTACATATAGAACATATACACTAGAGCAACAGATTGCATGGTGAAAGTAGATAGCACAATTCACTAGAATTTGGTAAGGAAAGGCAGTAGCTAGCAAACTGAACATGGGTCCTTATAGTGAGCTAATAAGACAAGCCACTCCTCATTGTCAGAGATATCGATGACGATTGGCTCCTTGGACATGGAAGAGGGTGAGGCCTTTGCTTCGTGGGTGCCCTCGTCATAGTGGTGAGTTACTTGAGCCGCTCCGAGCACCAACCTGCTGGCTCTCGAGTTGAGGTAAGCACGTGCACGCCGAGAAACACCTCGTAGTCTTCGTCGATGGCACCGAGGGTGGCCTCGAGAAAAAGCCATGAACTGTCATTTAAAGTAGCCAACTGCGTCGCAGCGTCGGTGCGCGAGGCGTCGACGGTGGCCTCGATGGCGAGGTTCTCCTCCAAGATCTAGGGGTCGACACAAATGGCAGCCATCGTGACCTCATCCACGCGTGCGGCCGCGATTTGCTTCTCCGCTGCCAAATGCTCCTTGAGCTCCTGGCTATACTGTGTGCACCATGCCTTAGGGCGGCGCTTATTTGGTCGAGGGGTCGGTGATTTGGGTGGAAGGTGTCGCGCCGGCGGTCAGGGCATGTGGGATGTGGGAGGAGGAGGATGGGGGTCAGGTGTGGATTACCTGCCTGGATAGATGAGGCTGAGCAGCGTGAAGGAGGGTCGCTGGCGAGGAGGTGCCACTGCAAGCAAGGAGTGAAGGTTTCAACTTGGAAAGGAAGGCGGAAACAGGGGAAATGTGGCTTTTGGTAAGGGGGAGGGGCGGGGAGGTAGATATTTCCGCAGAAGCCGAAAATTTTGAATCGGCTCAGTTAAAAAACTAGCGCGCAAAGTGTCATCAGACGGTGCTCCAGGATATTTTGTACTGTATCTCACATGGTTGGTGATAATAAACTATGTGGGATCTACTTGATTTTTCATCTTGATTTGAATTACATAATGGGGTCACAGCGGCAATGGACGGTGTTTGAATTGCTAGAACTTTTATCTGCAGTGAACATGCAACTATATGTGTGTCGTAAAAGAATTTGAATTATTCAGGGTTCATTTGGACATTTTGTACATTAAATTGGTTTTCTAGCCATTTCAAGTGCACAATTAAAAATTAAACTACATGCACATGCTCCGGTTCACCAACATGGTTTGTAAAATCATATATGTGTCCATGGGTTTATGCTTATGTCCCATGCAAGAAATGGGGATGAATTTCGAACACCACGGCACCATGGCTCTTCGGCAAACGTTGAGGTACTTGCTTTTGTAATTCTAGTAAATCCAAAACCTGTATGAAATTCATGAACCTTGGCATGCTATCATGGAAGGGCATCAACATGCTGGGGTAAAAAATATTGACCAATTTGGGGCAGGTTATGGTATAAGCTTCTCACAAACCAGAGCTTCTCAGAAGCCTCATGGTTCCGTTAGGCAAACATGTTACCTTTGTGGACAAAACGATATTCGTCGCCTCTTCTTCCTTTCATTTTTTTCCTGGTGTCAACATAGAACAATAGGAGTGTCGTGTTAAATTTTGGATTTTTTCGAGGAACGTCGGGACAATTTTATACGTTAACTAAGTTTTCTAGGAATTTATGTGCATAATTCAAAATGGAACTACATGCACATGCTCCAGTCCATAAAAATTGGTTGCAAAATCAAATGTTTTTCCTTGGTTGCAAGCTTAGGTCACATGCAAGAAATGAGAATGAATGTCAAACACCTTGACACTATCGTTTGGCCGCTAATGTTGAGATACATGGTTTTAAAATTCTAGTAAATTGAAAACTTGTCTGAAATTCATGAAACTTGACATGATATCATGGAACGACATCGACATGTCGTGGTAAAAATATTGTCCCATTTGGGGCAGGTTTGGGTATAAGCTTCTCGCAAACCAGTGCTTCTCTCACAACAAGCTTGATGGTTTCGGTAGGGAACGTGCCACTGATATGTCTCCGTCGTATCTATAATTTTTGATTGTTCCACGCTAATATTATTCAACTTTCATATACTTTTTGGCAACTTTTTATACTATTTTTGGGACTATCATATTGATCCAGTGCCTAGTGACAGTTCCTGTCTGTTGCATGTTTTTGGTTCCGCAGAATATCCATATCAAACGGAGTCCAAACGGTATAAAAACGGACGGAGCTTATTTTTGGAATATTTGGAAAATCTGGGAGAAAGATCAACGTGAAACGGTGTCCGAGGTGGCCATGAGGCAGGGGCCCATGCCCTCCCTAGGAGTGCGTGCCCCCCACCCTCGTGGGCCACCCGTAAGGCGGTTGATGCCCTTCTTCGGCCGCCAGAAAGCTAATTTTTGGTTAAAAAAAATCACGGTGAAGGTTTCAGTCCAATCAGAGTTACGGATCTCCATATATATACGAAACGGTGAAAGGGCAGAAGAACAGAACGCAGAAACAGAGAGAGACAGAGAGACAGATCCAATGTCGGAGGGGCTCTCGCCCCTCCCACGCCATGGCGACCATGGACCAGAGGGGAAACCCTTCTCCCATCTAGGGAGAAGGTCAAGGAAGAAGAAGAAGGAGGGCTCTCTCCCCTCGTTTCGATGGCGCCAAAGCGCGCCGGGGCCATCATCATCACCGCGATCTTCATCAACACCTCCGCCATCTTCACCAACATCTCCATCACCTTCCCCCCTCTATCTACAGCGGTCCACTCTCCCGCAACCCGCTGTACCCTCTACTTTAACATGGTGCTTTATGCTTCATATTATTATCCAATGATGTGTTGCCATCCTATGATGTCTGAGTAGATTTTTGTTGTCCTATTGGTGGTTGATGAATTGCTATGATTGATTTAAATTGCTTGTGGTTATGTTGCTGTCCTTTGGTGCCCATCATATGAGCGCGCGCGTGGATCACACCATAGGGTTAGTTGTATGTTGATAGGACTAAGTATTGGAGGGCAAGAGTGACAGAAGCTTCAACCTAGCATAGAAATTGATGCATACGGGATTGACGGGGGACCAATATATATTAATACTATGGTTGGGTTTTACCTTAATGAACGTTAGTTGTTGCGGATGCTTGCTAATAGTTCCAATCATAAGTGCATATAATTCCAAGTAAGGGATGACATGATAGCTGTGGCCTCTCCCACATAATACTTGCTATCGGTCTAGTAAAGTAGTTAATTGCTTAGGGACAATTTTGCAACTCCTACCATCACTTTTCCACACTCGCTATATTTACTTTAGTTTTTTCTTTATCTTAGCAGCCTCTAGTTTTATTTTTGTGCTTTTTATTTTCTTGCAAACCTATCCAAAAACACCTACAAAGTACTTCTAGTTCCATACTTGTTTCTAGTAAAGCGAACGTTAAGCGTGCGTAGAGTTGTATCGGTGGTCGATAGAACTTGAGGAAATATTTGTTCTACCTTTAGCTCCTCGTTGGGTTCGAAACTCTTACTTATTGAAAGAGGCTACAATTGATCCCCTATACTTGTGGGTTATCAAGACCTTTTTCTGGCGCCGTTGCCGGGGAGCAATAGCGTGGGGTGAATATTCTCGTGTGTGCTTGTTTGCTTTATCACTAAGTAATTTTTATTTTTTGTTCTTAGTTGTTCTTTATCTTTAGTTATGGATATGGAACACGAAATACCAAAAAAAATATGTGTACTTGCTACTCATGGAGATGGGGAACCTCCTAAAACCCTCGATGCTCAATATGTGAAAAATATTATGTACCACTTTGATAATCGTGAGAAAACCTCATTCAATTTGGTAATGGGAGTACGTTGGATCAACGTGAATACTTTAGGGATTATCGCTTGACACAAAAATGGAAACTATTATGGGATCAAATTTATATATTGAAGTGGTATGCTCGGCAAGTATGCTTGAATTATGATTATACTTGTTGCTCTAGGATGAAGGCTCCACACCTTCCCTTTTCATGCAAAATTAATGATAATGAAACCTTGGCTTCTTATGCTAGAGGTATATATGATTTCTATGATGTGGAACAAATAGAAGAATTTGTTGCTTTTATGGGTGCTTATGAAATTGAATCTTTGTTTGAAAAGTATGAAGCTTTTGATGATGATGTTTATAGGCCTGAAAATTTAGCTATCCTAAAATATTTCTATGATAATTATGAATGTAATTCCTATATTAATGCGCTTATTGAGAAAGTCTCCGCTGTCCAATAAGAGACTAATATTTTGCAGGAATCTATGGAAGAAGAAGTTGATGAAACTATGAGCTTATTGGATGAAACAGATGAGGAGGGGAGCGAAGAACAAAAGGAGGAAGAGCGGATTAGCTACCTGTGCCCACCTCCTAATGAGAGTAACTCTTCAACTCATACATTGTTTAATTCCCCTTCGTGCTTACCGAAGGATGATTGCTATGATGACTATTATGATCCCGTTGATTCTCTTGAAATATCCCTTTTTGATGATGCTTGCTATGCTTGTGGCCAAGATGCCAATATGAATTATGCTTATGGATATGAACTTGCTATAGTTCCTTATGTTAAACATGAAATTGTTGCTATTGCACCCACGCATGATAGTCCTATTATCCTTTTGAATTCTCCCGATTATACTATATCGGAGAAGTTTGCACTTATTAAGGATTATATTGATGGGTTGCCTTTTACCGTTACACATGATGATTTTGATGAATATAATATGCATGTGCTTGCTGCTCCTACTTGCAATTATTATGAGAGAGGAACTATATCTCCACCTCTCTATGTTTCCAACATGATAAAATTGCAAGAAACTGTTTATACTATGCATTGGCCTTTACTTTGTGTGCAAGAATTGTTCTTTTATGACATGCAGATGCATAGGAAGAGAGTTAGACTTCGTCATTACATGATATATGTTGCTTTGTGCTCACTACTAAATTACAAATCATTGTTAATTAAAATTGGCTTTGATATACCTTGGGATCCTGGTGGATCCATTACTTGAGCACAATATGCCTAGCTTAATGGCTTTAAAGAAAGCGCTGCCAGGGAGACAACCCGGAATTTTTAGAGAGTCATTTATTTCTATGGAGTGCTTTATAGTTTAAAAACAAAAAAATAAAGAGGGGAACCCAAAACTTTTCAAAAAGAAAAGTGAAAGTGAGAGAGACGAGCATTGTGAAAGTGGGGGACGTCCTTGAACTTTGTTCATGCCCATGGGAACTTTGTGAATCTTAATTACAGAAACTTTTCAATAAAAATAATTATTCCCTGGTACAATTCCATTGTATTATAAAAATAATGTGCCAAGGTTTGCCTTTAGGATGTTTACAATGCTTGTTGGTTTGTGCGGTGCAGGACAGAAACTTTGGCTGTAGTGCGCGAATTTTAATTTTTTACTGGAACGTCAAATAGTTCTGATTCTTTTTGAACTGTCTTTATATACAAATTTTTTATTTTTCCTAATTTTTGCAGAATTTTTCAAGTATCATAAATATGGTGAATGTTCAGATTATTACATACTGTTCTGTTTTAGACAGATTCTGTTTTTTGATGCATAGTTTGCTTGTTTTGATGAAACTATTGATTTATATCAGTGGATTAAGCCATGAAAAAGTTATATTACAGTAGACACAATGCAAAAACAAAATGTGAATTGGTTTGCAACAGTAATTAGAGTAGTTATTTCCTTTATTATACTAACGGATCTTACCGAGTTTTCTGTTGAAGTTTTGTGTGGACGAAGTGTTCGATGATCGAGAAGGTTTCGATGTGAGAAGAAGGAAGAGAGGCAAGAGCTCAAGCTTGGGGATGCCCGAGGCACCCCAAGTAAATATTCAAGGAGACTCAAGCGTCTAAGCTTGGGGATGCCCCGGAAGGCATCCCCTCTTTTTAACAAATATCGGTATGTTTTCGGATTCGTTTCATCATGCGATATGTGCAAATCTTGGAGTGTCTTTTGCATTAAGTTTTCACTTTTCTTTTATGCACCATGCTGGTATGAGATAGTCCTTGGTTAATTTATAGAATGCTCATTGCACTTCACTTATATCTTTTGAGTATGGCTTTATAGAATGCTTCATGTGTTTCACTTATATCATTTGAAGTTTGGATTAGCTGTTTCTCTTCACTTAGACAACCGCCATTTGTAGAATGCTATTCTGCTTCACTTATACTTGTTAGAGCGTGGGCGCATATTTTGTAGAAAGAATTAAACTCTCTTGCTTCACTTATATCTATTTAGAGAGATGACAGGAATTGGTCATTCACATGGTTAGTCATAAAACATTACATAAAACTTGTAGATCACTGAATATGATATGTTTGATTCCTTGCAATAGTTTTGCGATATAAAGAGGTGATATTAGAGTCATGCTAGTGGGTGGTTGTGGATTGTAGAAATACTTGTGTTGAGGTTTGTGATTCCCGTAGCATGCACGTATGGTGAACTATTATGTAACGAAGTTGGAGCATGAGGTATTTATAGATTGTCTTCCTTATGAGTGGCGGTCGGGGACGAGCGATGGTCTTTTCCTACCAATCTATCCCCCTAGGAGCAGGCACGTAGTACTTTGTTTCGATAGCTAATAGACTTTTGCAATAAGTATGTGAGTTCTTTATGACTAATGTTGAGTCCATGGATTTTACGCACTCTCACCCTTCCATCATTGCTAGCCTCTTTGGTACCGTGCATTGCCCTTTCTCACCTCGAGAGTTGGTGTAAACTTTGCCGGTGCATCCAAACCCCGTGATACGATACGCTCTATCGCACATAAACCTCCTTATATCTTCCATAGCCATTCCGAGATATATTGCCATGCAACATCCATCATCATCATATACATGACTTGAGCATTTATTGTCATATTGCTTTGCATGATCGTAAGATAGCTAGCATGATGTTTTCATGGCTTGTCCGTTTTTTTGATGTCATTGCTACGCTAGATCGTTGCACATCCCGGTACACCGCCGGAGGCATTCATATAGAGTCATATCTTTGTTCTAGTATCGAGTTGTAATATTGAGTTGTAAGTAAATAAAAGTGTGATGATCATCATTATTAGAGCATTTCCCCAGTGAGGAAAGGATGATGGAGACTATGATTCCCCCACAAGTCGGGATGAGACTCCGGACGAAAAAAAGGAGAAAGGCCAAAAAAAGAGAAGGCCCAAAAAAAAGAAAAAAATGAGAGAAAAAGAGAGAAGGGGCAATGTTACTATCCTTTTACCACACTTGTGCATCAAAGTAGCACCATGTTCTTCATATAGAGAGTCTCTTGAGTTATTACTTTCATATACTAGTGGGAATTTTCATTATAGAACTTGGCTTGTATATTCCAACGATGGGCTTCCTCAAATGCCCTAGGTCTTCATGAGCAAGCAAGTTGGATGCACACCCACTTAGTTTCAGTTTGAGCTTTCATATACTTATAGCTCTAGTGCATCCGTTGCATGGCAATCCCTACTCCTCACATTGACATCAATTGATGGGCATCTCCATAGCCCGTTGATTAGCCGCGTCGATGTGTGAGACTTTCTCCTTTTTTGTCTTCTCCACATAACCTCCATCATCATATTCTATTCCACCTATAGTGCTATGTCCATGGCTCACGCTCATGTATTGCGTGAAAGTTGAAAAGGTTTGAGAAACGTCAAAAGTATGAAACAATTGCTTGGCTTGTCATCGGGGTTGTGCATGATGTGAATATTTTGTGAGGTGAAGATAGAGCATAGCCAGTCTATATGATTTTGTAGGGATGAGCTTTCTTTGGCTATGTTATTTCAGTAAGACATAATTGCTTGGTTGGTGTGCTTGAAGTATTATTGTTTTTATGTCAAAGGATAGACTATTGCTTTGAATCACTCGTGTCTTAATATTCATGCCATGATTAGGCATATGATCAAGATTATGCTAGGTAGCATTCCACATCAAAAATTATCTTTTTTATCATTTACCTACTCGAGGACGAGCAGGAATTAAGCTTGGGGATGCTGATACGTCTCCGTCGTATCTATAATTTTTGATTGTTCCATGCCAATATTATTCAACTTTCATATACTTTTTGGCAACTTTTATACTATTTTTGGGACTAACATATTGATCCGATGCCGATGCGGTTCACATCATTGCATGTTTTGGTTTCGCAAAATATCCATATCAAACGGAGTCCAAATGGGATAAAAACGGATAGAGTTTATTTTTGGAATATTTGGAAAATCTGGGAGAAAGATCAACGCGAAACGGTGTCCGAGGTGGCCACGGGGCAGGGGCCCACGCCCACCCCAGGAGGGCGCGCCCCCACCCTCGTGGGCCACCCGTAAGGTGGTTGATGCCCTTCTTCGGCCGCAAGAAAGCTAATTTTATGAAAAAAAATCACGGCAAAGGTTTCAGTCCAATCGGAGTTACGGATCTCCATATATATCTGAAAGCGGTGAAAGGCGTGAGTAATGTAACGCAAAAACAGAGAGAGACAGAGAGACAGATCCAATCTCGGAGGGGCTCTCGCCCCTCCCACGCCATGGAGACCATGGACCAGAGGGGAAACCCTTCTCCCATCTAGGGAGAATGTCAAGGAAGAAGAAGAAGGAGGGGGGCTCTCTCCCCCTCGCTTCCGATGGCGCCAGAACGCCACTGGGGGCCATCATCGTCACCACGATCTTCACCAACACCTCCGCCATCTTCACCAACATCTCCATCACCTTCCCCACTTTATCTAAAGCGGTCCACTCTCACGCAACCCGCTGTACCCTCTACTTTAACATGGTGATTTATGCTTCATATTATTATCCAATGATGTGTTGCCATCCTATGATGTCTGAGTAGATTTTTGTTGTCCTATCGGTGGTTGATGAATTGCTATGATTGATTTAAATTTCTTGTGGTTATGTTGCTATCCTTTGGTGCCCATCATATGAGCGCGCGCGTGGATCACACCATAGGGTTAGTTGTATGTTGATAGGACTAAGTATTGGAGGGCAAGAGTGACAAAAGCTTCAAGCTAGCATAGAAATTGATGCATACGGGATTGAAGGGGGACCAATATATCTTAATGCCATGGTTGGGTTTTACCTTAATGAGCGTTAGTAGTTGAGGATGCTTGCTAATAGTTCCAATCATAAGTGCATAGAATTCCAAGTAAGGAATGACATGCTAGCAGTGGCCTCTCCCACATAATACTTGCTATCGGTCTAGTAAAGTAGTCAATTGCTTAGGGACAATTTCGCAACTCCTACCATCACTTTTCCACACTTGCTATATTTACTTTAGTTGTTTCTTTATCTTAGCAGCCCCTAATTTTATTTTTGTGCTCTTTATTTTCTTGCAAACCTATCCAAAAACACCTACAAAGTACTTCTAGTTTCATACTTGTTTCCGGTAAAGCGAACGTTAAGCGTGCGTAGAGTTGTATCGGTGGTCGATACAACTTGAGGGAATATTTGTTCTACCTTTAGCTCCTCGTTGGGTTCGACACTCTTACTTATCGAAAGAGGCTACAATTGATCCCCTATACTTGTGGGTTATCAGCCACCTTGGGGGACGAAACGATATCTGTTGCCTCTTCTTACTTTCAAATTTTTTCTCGTGTCAACATAGAACAACACGAGTGTTGTGTCAATTTTTAGGATTTTTGTGGTTCACTTGGACATTTTTATACATTAACTGAGTTTTCTATGCATTCATGTGCATAATTCAAATTTGAACTACATGCACATGCTCCTGTGCATATAAATTGGTTCAAAATTGGAATGTGTGTCCTTGGTTACATGCTTAAGTCCCATGCAAGAAATGAGAATGAATGCCAAACACCTTGCCACCGTCGCTCGGCCGCTAACATTGAGATACATGGTTTTTAAATCTAGTAAATCGAGAATGCGTCTGAAATTTATGAAACTTGACATGCTAGCATGGCACGGCATCAACATGCAGTGGTAAAAATATTGTCCCATTTGGGGCAGGTTGGGGTATATAAGTTTCTCACAAACCAGAGCTTCTCACAACAAGCCTCATTGTTACGGTAGGGAACATTTCACCTTCTGGACAAAATGATATTCGTTGCATCTTCTTGATTTCAATTATTTTCTAGTGTCAACATAGAACAACATGAATGTTGTGTTAATTTTAGGAAATTTTCGAGGCTCGTTTGGACATTTTTATACATTAACTGAGTTTTCTATGCATTTATGTGCATAATTAAAATTTGAACAACAGGCACATGCTCTAATGCATATAAATTGGTTGAAAATTCAAATATGTGTCCTTGGTTGCATGCTTAGGTCCCATGCAAGAAATGGGAATGAATTTCAAACTCCAGGGCACTATTGATTGCTGGTAAAACGTTGAGATACTTTGTTTTTAAATTCTAGTAAATCCAAAACTCATCTGAAATTCATGAAACTTGGCATGCTATCATGGAATGGCACCCGACATGATGTGGTATTTTTCGTGTCCATTTTGAGAGAAGGCGCACTCGAATAACAGCCAACAAAGGCATTTTGAAAAAATAGCTGCCACTTTAATATCTCAAGCGTTTGTATAATTCAAATCGTGTGCGTTCTGTTAATCATTCACTTGACGCCACGTGTCTTTGTTTTAATGGCTATAGGAGGTGCCTTGCGGACAGCTGCTTGACTGAACGGGAGGCGTGCAAGCGCAGTCCGGTGCGCAGGCTGACCGAGAGGCGTGCAAGCTGTCCTCCAATGCACAGGCTCACTGGGAAGCGTGCGAGTTGTTCAACGCAGGATTTTTGCATCTCTTCAACGCAAACGGTTCAGATTGAATAAGGTATGCAAATTAAAGCCAGACTTCGGTGCTAAGCCAAGAGAAAATGTGCCGAGCAGGATTTGTACATCCCTTCAATGCAAACGGTTGTTTTGGATGACCTGTGTGCAACCACGTACAAACAATTTGGTAAGATTTGCATCTGTCATATTGGGTATGTTGCCATTTGTCAAACTGGAAAGATTGACATTTGTTGATCTAGTAACATTGCCATTTGTCAACCTTGTAACACTACGATTTGTCAAAATATGCAGCTAAAAATCACTAGCACTATCTAAGTTTTGCAACTAAAATTCAGTAATTAAACATAGAGTTCATTCATAGATTAAGCAGCCGTTCTCACCGGGAAGCGAGACAGCCTTTGACCGCCGCCCGCCTCGCTCCCACAGGTCTGTATTAATGGCGCGCCCGAGCGGCCGCACCCCCCATCCTCGCCACACACACAATCCTCTCTCTCCGCCCCCATCCTCGACGCCGCTCTCAGTCCTCAAAGCCGGCACCCCAACCTCGCCACACACATCCTCTCTCTCCGCCCGCATCTTTGACGCTCCTCTCAGTCCTCAAAGCCGGTACCCCCATCCTCGCCACACACACAGTCCTCTCTCTCCGCCCGCATCCTTGACGCCGCTCTCAGTCCTCGAAGCCGTCGGTGTATGAGGATGCCGCCGAAGCGCCCCATCGGAGGGAGTGGTGAAGCCGGGGCTGCTGAAGCACCGGAGCACAGCGTGAATATGGAGGCAGAGGTTTCCATTGCTGCCAACAAGGTGGAGAACGAAGCTGCCAACAAGTGGAGGCGGGTTGAGAAAGAACCGCAAGCGACTCCAATAGGCCTAGACTTCATCAGCAACCTCCCCGATGATATGTTCAAAGTCATCGTATCTCTCCTCCCAATCAAATATGGGGTGAGGACAACCGCCCTTTCCTGGCGGTGGTGCCCCCTATGGCTCCTCACCCCTGTCGACCTCCTCGACGCCCACGAGATCTGCCATGGCTATCGCAAAATCTTGGATGTGTTCTCCCAGATCCTCGGCAGTCACCATGGCCCGATCAGAGGCCTTATCATGGGCAAGTTCCGTTCCAATGGCAAGGACCGAGCCAAGCTTGACGAGTGGTTCACCCCCACCATAGATCAACTCGAGGAGCTTAGTTTTAATGATGGGCATATTGATACGTCTCGTATCTATAATTATGAAGTATTCATGGTAATATATTATCATTCTTGGGTGTTTTACAATCATTTTATAGCAACTTTATGTCATTTTTTGGGACTAACCTATTGACCCAGTGCCTAGTTCAAGTTGCTGTTTTTTGCTTGTTTTTTACATCGCAAGCAATCAATATCAAACAGAGTCCAAACACCGCGAAACTTTTTGTGGATTTTTTATGGACCAAAAGACATCCAATGGGCCAGATCAGCACCTGGGGGGTGCCCCGAGGGGGGCACAACCCGGGCGCGCCCCGATGGGTTGTGCCCACCTCGGTGGCCTCCCGCACCGCCTCTTCGCCCTATAAATTGCCAAATATTCCAAAAACCCTCGTGGATACCCTAGATCAAAAGTTTTGCCGCCGCAACCCTCTGTAGCCACAAGAAACCAATCTAGACCCCGTCCCGGCACCCTGCCAGAGGGGGGAATCATCACCGGTGGCCATCTTCATCATCCCAGCGACCGCCATGATGAGGAGGGAGTAGTCCACCCTCGGGGCTGAGGGTTTGTACCAGTAGCTATGTGTTTAATCTCTCTCTCTCTCTCTCTCTCTCTCTCTTGTGTTCTTGATATGTCACGATTTTGATGTATCACGGGCTTTGTTAATATAGTTGGATCATATGGTGTTTTCCCCTCTCTATCTTGTTGTGATGAATTGAGTTTTCCCTTTGAGATTTCGTTTTATCAGATTGAATACTTTTATGGATTTGAGAGCACTTGATATATGTCTTGCATATGAATACCCGTGGTGACAATGGGCTATTATTTTGATTCACTTGATATATGTTTTGGCACTCAACTCACGGATTCCCGAGGTGACATTGGGGTAATCTACGCATAGGGGTTCACTACAAAGAAAATACACTTCCGTGATGATACGTCTTTGTCACAGTAGGTCACGTTTTCTGTCATGCATGTACATCCATGACAAATTTATGACAGAATCAAGATAGTCATACATGTGCTGTCGTAGAAGTGTTCCATGACATTACCAAAATTATCATCACGGAAGTGTCCACTTCCATGACGATAAATCGCGCGTCACAGAAGTGCTTTCGTCAAGGGTGACCGACACGTGGCATCCACCGTAATGGAACATCGTTAAGCTATCGGGTCCGATTTTGGATCCGATAACCCGTTAACAGCCTGGACCAATGGGGATTTTCCACGTGTAACATATCATTGACCGGAGGAAACACGTGTTGCCTCACCGTTGAGACAGATGTCATCCACTCATTGGACAGGAGGCGCCTATGATAGGTCGACACGTGGCACGGCCCAACAGCGGCCCATTCCGGTGAAAAAGGTCGGCCCAGTAAAAAATAGCAGGCCGACCCATATAAGGCCTACTTGTCTCAGGTCCATTTAAGCCTACAGCCCATACGAGATGTGCCAATTCGGCCCGTCAACGGCCCGTTAAAGATTTGACACCATTGCAGCCCATCGTCAGTTTGAGCCCGTTAACAGCCCGCTATATATTTGGGCTCAATATCGGCCTGATGAGATTTCGGCCTGTTAACGGCCCATTCAGTGGATGGGCCAATTTTCACAATGTACATCTTTCGGCCTTTTAGCGACCCATTTAAATATTGGGCTAACCGGCCCGGTGTGTCTTTCATCCTATTGACGGCCCATAAATCAGTTGGGCCATTTGTAGTCGGTCCTGAGTTTCGGCCTTTTAGCGACCCATTTAAGTGTTGGGCCAATTTACGTCCCGGTGTGTCTTTCAGCCTGGTGACGGCCCATATATCTGTTGGGCCATTTGTAGTCGGACCTGAGTTTTGGCCTTTTAGCGACCCATTTAATTGTTGAGCCAATTCCCGGCCCTGTGTGCCTTTCAGCCTATTAACGAACCATAAATGAGTTGGGCCATTTGTAGTCGGACCTGAGTTTTGGCCTTTTAACGGCCCATGCCCTTCATGGTCCAATACCAGCTCGGTTTCTCTTCGGCTGCTAAAGGCCCACAACCTGATTAGGCAATTTACAATCGACGACTTTCGGCCTCTTAGCGGCCCATGCTCTTCATGGTCGATACAAGCCCATTGTCTCTTCGGCTGCTAAAGGCCCACAAGTATAGTTGGCCATATGTAGCCTGAACTTAGTAACAGCCTGTTAACGGCCCGTGAAATCAATTGGGCCCACCTGTTGCCCGCTTCGATATCAGCCTGTTAACGACCCAGGAGTTAAGAGGGCCGACCATTAACTTTCGGCCTGGTAACGGCCCATTAACTTAATGGGCCCACTAAAGTTCGTACATGTCTTTAGGCCAAATTAGATAATTTGAGCCCATTACGACGAGCAATTATGCACAGGACCAAAACCGATCAAGCAAAGGTACGGCATACAAGGAAAAACATTGCACATCCAGCATATATTACAGGAAATTATATCCACTGGGCAATCAAAGATTGACGCTAGTGCAAATAAATGAATAGAACCTAACGTTCTACAACGTCACAATCTGCAACCTCAACACGATGATGCCCATAAGCATGTGGGCAAGTTCTTGCTGCTTTGCTACACTATCTCTGAAAACATTGATCAGTTGTTGTGTCGCACGACTCTGCACCTCTGATTCCTCCACCATTTCCATCATTCCTTCAGCCATTAATTGGTTCACAAACATACATTTTTCCGTTGCATTGAGGCGGAGGATAGTGAACAGATTAGGATGGCGATTACGGCAGGTTTGTATTATTGATAGTGGAGAGTGTCTCGACCAACTTGCATCATATCATAAATTAGGAGGAACGAAACAGATTAATCAGGAGTTATTGGCATATTACGGCCTAGATTTATTGGAAAGAAACAAGGGGTTGCCTTGCTGTTTTCGAGTTTGTCTTCTTATCTTCAAAGACTGCACCAAATTAAGACACTAGCATTGCTATCATTGGCCAAGTCGGATAATAGGAAAGCAACATTAGCACTGTGAGCGTTTGGGCAACTAGCCAACACCAAATTAACACAATATGGCACAGCTATCATCAGCCAGGTAAGGTAATACGAAAGCAACATTGACACAATGAATGAATGGGCAACCAGAGCAGCACTACAATTTAGTAATGTGCATGATATGAAATAGTACACTCATGCAGCTCAGTATGCAAAACTACCAGGCAGTTTTCTTTAGAAAAATCAACATTGGCGCCTTTAACATTTTGCTACAACTAATTTTAGATCAGACAAAGGTTGGATTCACGCCGATTAACAAAATACATGCTGATGTAAAAATATAGTGATATACAACACGTACTTACATCAGCATTGGAGCACAGAGAATTCTCGCAAGATGTTTTCCTCGTATACAATCCCAATGAAGGAAATCTTCTATCATTTAACCTTATTTTCTAAAAGAGAGATGGGTAAGAAACGTGTAGAAAATATGATCAGAATGCTATAAAATTTCATGATGCGAGGATACACACACGCTTCTTAGAATGGAGTTGACATTCTTTTGCTGGACTGGAGCGGACTAGTTCTTTGGCCACTGGAATCTGCTTATTATCAGTGGGAGTTGGGTTTCTCTGTGCTGGAGTAGTATCTATGAAAATGGAGTTGGTTTATTATCTTCTGGCGTTTGGATCTTTTGCAAAGACCTGGTTTGTAACCCGTCAGATTCAAACATAGCCGTCTTCCCTTTGCATGCCTTATATAGAAGAATGGTGCTTCAATTATAAAACATGCTACAGCAGATATGGAATAGGTACTTCAGAATAGAAAGGCATGACATATTGACATGTATTCCCTCCATCCAGAAATAAATGGATGGATCTAGGCATATTTCAGTTCTAGATACATCCAGTTTTATCCATTTCTGCGACATGTAATCCGGACGGAGGGAGTATGATGTAAGAGCTAGGGATACGACATGACAACACAAGTAAAAAACACTGAAAACCCACTGCAGAACCAAAGTAATCAAACCCATCGATATGAGATAGTACACTCATGCAGCTCGGGATGCAAAACTACGTGCAGTTTTCCTTACAAAATCAACATTGTGGCCTTTAATCATACATTTTGCTACAACTAAATTTAGATCGAGATAAAGGTTGGATTCATGCCAATTAACAAAATACATGCTGATGTAAAAATATAGTGATATACAACAGTACTTACATCTACATTGGAGTCAGAGAATTCACGCAAGAATCTTTCCTCACAGATGATACCAATGCAGAAATTCTTCTATCTGTTAAGCTTATTTTCTAAAAGAGAGATGGGTAAGAAACATGTAGAAAATATGATCAACATGCTATAAAATTTCATGATGCAAGGATACGCACACGCCTCTTAGAATGGAGTTGACATATTTTTGCTGGATCGAGCGGACTAGTTCTTTGGCCTTGGAATCTGCTTATTATCGTGAGGAGTTGGGTTTCTCTGTCTTTGAGCAGTATCTATAAAAGCTGGAGTTGGTTTATTATGTCTGGCGTTTGGATCTTTTGCAAAGACCTGGTTTGTAACCCTTCAGATTCTAACATAGTCGTCTTCCCCTTGCATGCCTTGTATAGAAGAATGGTGCTTCAATTATAAAACATGCTACAGCGGAGAGATGGAACAGGTACTAAAGAATATAAAGGCATGACATATTGACATGTATTCCCTCCATCCGGAAAAAAATGGATGGGTCTAGGCATATTTCAGTTCTAGATACATCCTTTTTTATCCATTTCGGCAACATGTAATCTGGGCGGAGGGAGTATGGTGTAAGAGCTAGGGATACGACAGGACAACACAGTAAAAAAACACTAGTTGAACGTAAAACTGTATGCTAGCGGAATACGTACAGAAAAAACTAAGGCAGCATACACGTGTATGATTGGGAAACTAAGATGGCATTACAACAAAGCACTAGAACAACACTTCAATGTAAAAAAACATGGTATGGTAGACAAATGAAGTACGTACTGATGAATAACAATGCATAAGATATTCAGAAGCATGATGTCCAAATTAAGCGAGATGGCATTGCGATAGAGTAGAATGACAAGATGCTTGAATTTGAAAACATGTTATCATGAATGGAATAGGTCTTGAAAAACAGGAAGTCGTGACATATTTACATGCATGATCAGCATGCTAAGCACATGGCATTGCAACAGAGTAGATACACTCCAGGACATTATATGCATGTTGTACCCATATCACGGGCCAAGTTAGAGCAAGGACCTTGTGGGGTGAAGAGGATTCAACATCTTTCTGCAAGTCTTCTGAAGAATTGCCTTTACATGTTCCATCCTATTGGGTATCATTGACATCAAGTTTATTGGTCTTTACATTGCTCGTCAAGTGGGTTTCCCGCTTAGAAGCCGAAGCTTCGGTGGACCACACCGGCATGGAAAGGGCCAACGCGCGCGAGCAACGCGCCCTATCGCACCTCTGGCAAGTCCGAGGCGAGGCGGAGGACGCCGGTGCCGGCATTTAGTGTGTACCGCATATGGCGGCCGGCATTGTCTAGTTAGCTAAGAGTAACTTAGTACTTGTACGCTACTAGAGTATTAGTGGGAGTAGATAGTTAACTTGGCTATGATGGTTGTCAACGTGGAAGTTCGATTACTCTATATGTGGATCGAGCTGTTACTTTGCTCTCAATGTTGAACTTTCGTTTGAGCGTATGGAATGGGTTGTTATTTTTAAATGGGTTGTATTTGTCCTCCATGGGTTTAGAGGCTGACTTGTGGGCCTACCAAGTTGACGCGTACACAATCGGGAGATGATTGTACGTGGAGAGGATGACAGCGAGGACCCGCCAAGGTCATGGCGACGCATAAGCACGTGCCTCCTTATTTCAATCCAATAAAAATGGCTCGTCCTAATGGATTTCGACATCCGGGTCCCATGCCATTGTCAACGTAGTCAATAAGCGAGAGAGTTGCACAACAAGCGGTGACACGAGGACCCAACAGCTCGCCCGATTATTTTTGTTTTGGGTTAATTTGATAAATGCCACTCCAAATCTGGTGTTTCTGAGAAATGCCACTGCAATTTCCAAACTTTGAAAAATGACATTTCATGTCATTTCCAGTGGCATTATTCGAAGTCTGGAGTGGCGTTTTTCAAACTTTGCAAATTGCAGTGGCGTTTTCCAAAGTTTGCAAAAGTTTTGTCCTCTGCTGTAGTATTCCGGTTAGTAGACGGCTTCCTTCATCGGAAATCTAGCCAGTGCTTTCCATTAGGTGTGCAATGAAGGATAGCCTTACTTTTTTTCTCATTCTGATTCAGTCCAAAGATAGAGACAAAAGAAAGGTTGCAGTGGCATTTTTCAAAGTTTGGAAATTGAAGTGGCATTTTTATGAATCGCCATATTTGTTGTGGCATTTATCTAATTTGTTTTGAGACGGAAGCAGGGTGTCAACTGGGCTGTGCGGGCACTCTGGCTTGTCTAAACAGCCTTCTCTTTTATATTTACCACAGACCAGCCCAGTAGTTTTTTTTCTTTCTGAAAATGGCTAGCCTAGTTTTTTTGTGATTTGCCAAGTAAGTCGCTTTGTCAGGCCTGTTGGGCTGCAAATCTTTCAAGACGAGGAGAGCTTCATTCGGCTGGACGAGAAAATGGCCTATCAGTAATGAGAAATGGGTTGTATATTTTTAAAACACATCAAACCGGCAATTACTTTCAAATTTCCTTTTTTCATTTCAAGATTTTAAATTGCATTAATTTTTATGCGTGGATAATTTGTTGGATTTTATATTGATATACATTTATTTTTAAAATCAGTTTGAATGTGACTCGAAATTTCTGGATTAAAAACAGTTCAGACTGCACCGAAATATGCAACATTTCGTATAATTTTTTAGCCGTGGCCACAATATGGGTTGTAATGCTAATAAAAAGAATATGGGCTCCAAAAAAACCTTAAGAATTAGCAAATGGGCTGTAAATTATTAGAAATAATGGCAGATGGGTTGTATGCTGTTTTCCACAGATTTGAGGCTTTCCTAAAAAAAGGTCGACGCACAAGCAGTGACTGTTGGATGTCCATCCAATGGCCGTTGTGCTTCTTCAATCTCTGCTCTTCCTGCTCCAGCCGCTCAAACAAGCGCCAAGGGACTACTCTCCCTCCTCCCATGGCGGTTGTCTTGCTGCCACAGCCTCACCGCCCACCATACTCCCATCGCTGGCCTAGCCATCCTCTACTCACCCACACCTGTTATTCTCCAAGCAACGGTAGGCGAACGATAAACCCTCGTATAGTCGTACTCCCCTCGTGGGAAACAAGCGCCGAGTCTTCCCCGCCTCCGTGTCGTTCCTTCCTAGGCCTTGCCGTCGTCCACCGCCCTGGTGCTCTCGGCGCGGCTTGGTCAGCGTGGTCAACGACCGACATGCATCTGAAGTGGACTGTACGTGGAGAGGCTGATAGCTGGATCCACGGCCGCACGCAAGGAAATGCCTCCTTATTACGCGCAAAATAATGATTCCTCCACCTGACACCTGGGACCCACCGAAAGGGCCTCTATGTTTCGCAAAAAAATGTTACCGCCGCTGACAGCTCGGGTCCACCAGCTATATCTTCGCACGCAAGGAAGTGTGTCCTTATTACGCACAAAAAAATGAATACTCCGCTTTGCTAGCTGGGACCCGATATAGTGGCGAGCTGACTTATGGGCCTACTAAGTTGACGGGACGGAGGGCTTTGTCAACTTAGTCAATATGCACGATTCTAGCTCCGGTGACACGATGTCCATCCAACGGCCGTAGTGCTTCTTCAACCTCTGGTCTTCTTGCTCGGCCGCCCAAACCAGCGCGGTCGTGCCTCGTGCTCCTGCCTCCCGTGGCGGCTGTGATGGGCGGAGGCCTCACCGCCCCTACTACTCCCACCGCTGGCCGAGCCATCCTTGTACTCACCCACACCCCATGTTATTCTGCGGCGACGGCAGCCTCACACCGCAGCGAACCAGTGAACCCTCATACTCCTCTACGCGTGGGCATCCACTGCCGCATCTTCCCCGGCTCCGCGTCGTCCCCTTCCCAGGCCTCGCCATCGTCCACCGCCCTGGTGCTCTCGGCGCGGCGTGGTTAACGTGGTCAAGGAACGACTTCCATCGGAAGAGTACTGTACATGGAGAGGCTGACAGCTGGGTCCACGGCAGCCGCAAGGAACTCCCTCCTTATTATGTGGAAAATAATTATTCATCCACCTGATAGCAGGGACCCACCAGACGGACCACCATATTTGGTGAAAAAAACGTTTCCCCCCTGACTGCTGGGACTCACCGGACGGGCCACCGTATTTCGCGAAAAAAAACGTTCCCTCGCTGTTAGCTCGGACCCACCGGAAGTCGCCTTATTACGCACAAAAAAATGAATACTCCCCCTGCTAGTTGGGACCCACCTTGGTGGATGGCTGACTTGTGGGCCTAGTAAGTTGACGGGGAGGACTGCTTTGTCAACTTAGTCAATATGAACAATTCTAGCTCCAGTGACCGTATGGTGTCCATCCAACGGTCGTTGTGCTTCTTCAACCTCTGGTCTTCTTGCTCCAGCCGCCCAAAGCAGTGCCGGTCGTGCCGCATGCTCCTGCCTCCCGTGGCCGGCTGTGCTACCGCGGAGGCCTCACCGCCCCCTACTATTCCCACCGCTGGCCTGGCCATGCGGCGACGGCAGCCTCACAACGCAGCCGAACCAGTGAACCCTCGTACTCCTCTCCGCGCGGGCTTCCACTGCATCCTCCCTGGCTCAGCGTCGTCCCCTTCCTAGGCCTTGCCATCGTCCACCGCCTTGGTGCTCTCGGCGCGGCGTGGTCAATGTGTTCAATGACCAACTTCCATTGGAAGGGTACTGTACATGGAGAGGCTGACAGCTGGGTCCATGGCCGCAGCAAGGAAGTGCCTCCTTATTATGCGCAAAATAAATATTCCTCCACGACAATGGGACCCACGGATGGGCCACCATATTTCGCGAAAAAAACGTTTCCCCATTGCTGGGACCCACCAGCTACATCTTCGCACGCAAGGAAGTGCGTCCGGGCAAAAAATGATTCACCCCGACATTATTGGGACCCACCAGCTACATCTTCGCAGTAAGGAAGTGCACGATCGGGACCCACCTGGTGAAGCATACATAGCGTTGTCATTCAGTCGCGAACATGTACATACATCTTGGTCGATGTAGAGGCGCGACGTGTCGTAGTAGAGGCGCGCACATAGCATGTACACGCATATACATACGGCCCGGTGTGCAAGAAAGAAAATATGGCCACGTAGATACATACGGCGGGGTCTCGAACGCCTACTCGCAAGATACGTCGGCCGGGCTCGTGTACATGGCTGGGTCGAACAGAAACAACGTAAATAAATGCGTGTACATGGGGAGCCAACCAGCTGGGTCGGAGCGGAATGCGTCGTCGTGTTCATCGGGAGGGCTTGGACGGAACAACCAATGGAAGCGAGGCTGGCGTATCGCAGAATGGAGAAACGGCCTTGTGTTCGACCGCCACGTTCAAACGGATCCTGTTCATCGGGAGGGTGCGGCATACCGCAAAATGGAGGAAGCGGACCTCCTACGGTCAAAGCGGGGTCATGTTGATCGGGGGGTCCGCAAAATGGAGAAGCGGACTTGTGTTGGGCGCCACGGTGAAGCAGAGCCTGTTCATCGGGAGGGTGTGGCGTCTCGCAAAGCGGACTCCACAGATCCGTTTATCTCCATCGTCGACCCCCTCCGGCCTCCACAGACTCTGTTCATCCACCGTCAACCTCCTCCGGCCTCCACTGCGATTGTTCATCCACGGGCTCTGTTCATCCAGCCTCCACCGCGCTACTCCACCAGCTACTTTCAACCAGCCCTCTCCACGGGCTCTGTTCAACCACCCTCCACGGGCTACTGTTCATCCAGCCCTCCACCGTCTACTGTTCATCCTACCCTCCACGGGGTGGTCCTGTTCATCCTGCCCTCCACGGGGTCATGTTCATCCAGCCCCAACCGGCTCGATCGATCAAGGTCTTGTTCATCCACCCCCACCAGGAACTGTTCATCCACCCCCCCCCAGCAACGCTCACTGTTCATCCAGAGGTAGCATCGACCGGCTTCAGTTAGCAGCAGTAGCGAAGGAAGCAACGCTCACTGTTCATCCAGAGGCAGCATCTATCGGCTTCATTTAGCAGCAGTAGTGAAGGAATCACTCGATCGGGTTCAGTTAACAGCCATCGGTCGATCGCTCGGGTTCAGTAACGCGTAGCTTGCAGTTCAATCGCTCGGGTTCAGTTAGAGCCCAATGCCTTGCACCCATGCGCGTGCGTGTACGAGAGAAACGCGCATCGCTCGGCCCCGAACACCCACCGTAACCGGGAACACCCCGATATTTTCCTCGCCCTTGCTTCTACCATGGTTTTTTCCGTCATGGACGGCCGAAAGAATGTCATGCAGCTGCGTCTCCGGCCCGTCCAGGACGAAAAGCCCATTTTCTGTCATGATTTTTTGTCATAGAAGTAGGACCCCACCACATCTATGATGATACCGGGTTTTGTCACAATAATCGTCATAGAAGTGTCATAAGTATGACAGAAAAGATTTTCTTTCAGCCCAAAATGTCACGGATGTGTCTTTTTTTTGTAGTGGTTGATGCACGTTCTTGTCTTTGTTTCTCCAGTAGAAATCTTGGGGCACTCTTTGAGGTTCTTTGTGTTGTATTGAGTATTATGAATCTGAAATTATTTGGTGTTATTTTAGTATGAACTCTTGGATAGGTTGATCGGAAAGAATAGCTTCGAGGTGGTTTCGTACCCTACAAACAATTTCTTCTTATGTTCCCCGCTAGATAGGAACTTTGGAGTGATTCTTTATTGCACGTTGAGGGATGGTTATATGATCCAATTATACTAGCATTGTTGAGAGATTGCACTAGAAAAAGTACGGACCCTAGGCCTCATTTTCAAGCATTGCAGTATCGTTTGTGCTCCGTTTTATCAATTGCTACCTTGCTATTTTTTTATTGTTCTTATTACAAAAACCAACATCTACTATCCATATTACACTTGTATCACCATCTCTTCGCCGAACTAGTGCACCTATACAAATTACCATTGTATTCAGTGTGTTGGGGACACAAGAGACTTTTTATTATTTGGTTGCAGGGTTGCTTGAGAGAGACCATCTTCATCCTACACCTCCCATGGATTGATAAACCTTAGGTCATCCACTTGAGGGAAAATTGCTACTGTCCTACAAAACTCTGCGCTTGGAGGCCCAACACGAGTCTACAAGAATAAAGTTGTGTAGTAGACATCACATATGCGCTTGCTGCCAACGTCCACACTCCGCTTCGCACCCACGTTGCGCCTCGCCAAGTTCATGAACTGCCATTCCCCCCTAATGACGCGCCCGCTCTTTTTCTACCACGACTGAAGTACCTCGAGCTCATCGCCATCTGCGTCCCAAAGGATGACATGGAGCGCCTGCTCCGCGGCTGTACTGCACTTGAGTTCCTTCGTCTTCGGGCGATGAATTGGTCGAGTACCTTCCACATCACCTCCAGGACTATCGAGACTATTTATGTGTGTTACTGGTGCTGCAACAAGAGATCACAAAAGGTGGACCACAATATGGTCATTGAGGACACACCTTCACTTGAGAGATTATTTGTAGTTGATCAACAAGGTCCAACAAGAATCAATGTCATTTCTATGACGAAATTGACATCGGTGGGCTACTCGTTTGTCAAATGCTACTACTTTCAGGTACAGCAGTCGCCTTATACCTCTCCTTCTTGATATCAACATTATTTCTAGTTTTGAAAATGTATGTTCGTCTGTAATCCAACAAAGCTTCACCTAGATTCTGGGCATAGTGAAGGGCTTGGCACTAGAATCTGTCGGCCCCAACCTAGATCAAGTTGTCAGTTGCGTGAGATGCTTTCCGTGCCTGAAGAAGCTGTATATCGAGGTGATCTTCCTTTCCTGTTAAATGTTAACCATAATGGAGTTCAATTTTTTTGCACCTTTTCCCAAGTTTACAATGACAATGTACTATGATTTCTGAAGGAATTTTGGAGGATTTCAGGACATACACCCCCACCCCATATTGGTTGCTTGATTCATATGGTTACATTCCATAATCATTTCTCCTTTGGATTCATCTGTACTAGTTTTCTTAGGGAATATTTCATACAATCCAACCTCTTGTGAAGAAGGCTACAAGTTTCTAGATTGTAATCAAATGCCCAAGTTAATCATGTCAGAGCGAAGATGGCACTTTGGTGCATTTTACAAATCCTGCAAACCCAATAGGTGTGTAGTAGTGTTCAAAACTACATGTAGGCACTAACACGTTCTCTTCTTTTGCAGATAATAATAGGCCCGGAGGTGGATAATGTTTATAATGACAATCACATCGAATGCCTGGATCTGCATCTCTCAAATATTACTTTGAACTCCTACCGAGGGACCTTACCAGAGATTACACTCGCCGGGTTCTTTCTTGCCAGAGCAAGGGTGCTGAGGGTACTAAGGTTGAACAAGAATTTAATTAGGAAAGATGAATGGTATTTTGACCAGAGCCAGCATGTACTGCATAATGGAAGAGGCTCCAAAAAAGCTAAACTTCGTATTGGAAGAGCATATTACAGAGTAATTGGAAGTCATTGTGTCAAACCCATACATGACTTGTCAGCGGCTGATCCCTTTGCAGAAATGACTAGGTTTACAATGTTCGAATTTGGGCATTGTAATCTTTGAATTTGAACCTTGCAATATTTATGGTATTTGTTATATAACGTAATTGGATGTTTAATTTGGTATTGCAATCATGTCATGTTACAAGTATATATATATATGTTGTTCTTCTGTACACAGAGCATAGATGTTCTGCAGACAGAGCATATCACATCGCACACGGACCACACTTGGTAACCCGTTAGCGATGAATTCATCAGTCGCAAACAGTTATATACCAGCAAGCATTTTCCCACAACACACACGGCTTATTCCATCACAAACAGCTCAGATGGATCAAGTGTATGCCACGTATCGCACACGCAACTCTAATCTAATTCGTGCTTGATGTCTCCGACATCGCTCGCACTGTTTGTCTTATTTGCCACGTATCACTGTGCCGGCCTCTGCTCGCGTCCCTCGGCAAGCTCTACTCGTGTCCGTCGGCGCGCTCTGCTTACGTCCGTCAGCAGGCTCGACTTGTGGACAGCTTTTCCTTGCGTGTTTAACTGCTATATGCATATTGAAGGAAATATGCCCTAGAGGCAATAATAAACTTGTTATTTATATTTCCTTATATCATGATAAATGTTTATTATTCATGCTAGAATTGAGTTAACCAGAAACTTAGTAAATGTGCGAATACATAGACAAAATAGAGTGTCCCTAGTATGCCTCTACTTGACTAGCTCGTTAATCAATGATGGTTAAGTTTCCTAGCCATAGACATGTGTTGTCATTTGATGAACGGGATCACATCATTAGAGAATGATGTGATGGACAAGACCTATCTGTTAGCTTAGCATTAATGATCGTTTAGTTTTATTGCTATTGCTTTCATCATGACTTATACATGTTCCTCTGACTATGAGATTATGCAACTCCCGAATACAGGAGGAACACTTAGTGTGCTATAAAACGTCACAATGTAACTGGGTGATTATAAAGATGCTTTATAGGTGTCCCCGATGGTGTTTGTTGAGTTGGCATAGATCAAGATTAGGATTTGTCACTCCGTGAGTCGGAGAGATATCTCTGGGCCCTCTCAGTAATGCACATCACTATAAGCCCTACAAGCAATGTGACTAATGGGTTAGTTGCGGGATGATGCGTTACGGAACGAGTAAAGAGACTTGCAGGTAACGAGATTGAACTAGGTATGATGATACCGACGATCGAATCTCGGGCAAGTAACATACCGATGACAAAGGGAACAATGTATGTCGTTATGCGGTTTGACCGACAAAGGTATTCATAGAATATGTAGGAGCCAATATGAGCATCCAGGTTCCGCTATTGGTTATTGACCGGAGATGTGTCTCGGTCATCTCTATATAGTTCTCGAACCCGTAGGGTCCGCACGCTTTGTTCGATGACGATTTGTATTATGAGTTATGTGATTTGATGACCGAAGTTTGTTCGGAGTCCCGGATGAGATCATGGACATGGAGAGGAGTATCGAAATGGTTGAGACATAAAGATTGATATATTGGACGGTGTTATACGGACACCGAATGAGTTTCGAGAGGTACCAGATAATTATCGGAGTGCGGGAGGGTTATCCGAACCCCCCGGGGGAACTAATGGGCCTCGATGGGCCTTAGTGGGAAGAGAGGAAGGGCCAAGAGGGGCTAGCCGCGCCCCCCCTTGGGTCCGAATTGGACTAGGGGAAGGGGCGGCACCCCCCTTTCCTTCCCTTCCCCCTCTTCCTTCCTTCTTCCCCCTCTTCCTTAGGACGAAACCTACTAGGACTTGGAGTCCTAGTAGGATTCCCCTTCTCCCGGCGCGCCTAGCTTGGCCAGCCGGCCTCCCCCTCCCTCCTTTATATACGGGGACAGGGGGCACCCTAGGACACACAATTTTCTCTTAACCGTGTGCGGTGTCCCCCTCCACAGTTACACACCTCGGTCATATCGTCGTAGTGCTTAGGCGAAGCCCTGCGCCGGTAACTTCATCATCACTGTCGCGGCACCATCGTGCTGACGGAACTCTCCCTCGGTCTCAACTGGATCAAGAGATCGAGGGACGTCATCGAGCTGAACGTGTGCTGATCGCGGAGGTGACGTACATTCGGTACTTGGATCAGTTGGTCACGAAGACGTTCGACTACATCAACTGCGTTACTAAACGCTTCCGCTTTCGGTCTACGAGGGTACATAGACACACTCTCCCCGGTCGTTGCTATGCATCTCCTAGATAGATCTTGCATGATCGTAGGTAAATTTTTTGAAATATTGCATTCCCCAACACATATATATGGTCCCTAGCCCTTGAGGTGACAGCAAAGCTCTCTGCTCGTGTCCCTCCGGCGCTCTCGCCGGCGTTCGGCTGTATGACAGTCACGTCTGGGGCCCATATGCATCTTGGTTGCGTCGCAGCAGCGCCGCCACGCCGATGCGATTCTGGCGTGCACGATGGAGTTACGCGCTGCAAATTAGAACTGCCATCAGGGCGTGCCGATATTCCAGGCCGTCCGACTTCCCCTTTAATTCCCGTGACCATTATAACCTTAGTCTCTTCAACCTTTCGATCGCGCCCCACAACACAACAAGCACACCCATGACGATATATAGAGAGGGGATGTCTAGCGGCACTCCAATGGAGTTCGGCAAGCATAAAGTGGAGACCCACGCGAGGGAGATAGATCTCTCGGTGGTGTACACCATCGACCCGGTCATGGTGGACGACTACATCAACACCGTTGAGTAGTTGCTTGCTCGAGACAAGTACAAGTTGGTCGGCATCGACCTCCAGTACACCGTCGGTCGTCCCAACATAGATCAGAAGGCTGCTGTCGCCCAGTTGTGTGTGCGCCATCATGTCCTCATCTACCACTACTGCATGGCCACAGAGCCTTCCGACCGCTTCACCAGGTTTGTTAACAGCATCGACTACAAGTTCGCTACGATGGAAACCACCGACGATGTAAAAGTGCTCAGGGTTACGGGCTTGGCCTGCGAGAACCTTGTCGAAATCCGTGAACACTATAGGGTCTGGGGCAGCACGAAGGACTCCCTGGTTGAACTCGCCTCGGCCATCATCGACCCATACTACGAAAAGATGAAGCAGGATGCCAACAGAACACGTCCTGTATCCTGGCACGGGGCCTGGATGCGTCAACTGGATGAACCTCAGGTTCGCGCCCAAGAGCGTGTACACATGCTACGAGATGCACAGGCAGATCGTTGACATGAGGAAGTGCCTCATTACCGAGATCGACGAGGCCGGATCGAGCCACAAGTAGAGCAGTAGCGGCAAGCATTCCAAGAAGTAGATGGTGATCAGATGATCATTTATCCTAGTTAATCATGCATGTAATATATAGTTGACTTTGGTGTGTGGAAATGTCATGTGTGTAGTAGTCACCTATGTAATTATGCAGGTAATAGTTTACTTTGGTGTGTGCAAATGTCATGTGTGTACTAGCCACCTACGTAATTGGATGTTTAATTTGGTTATGCAACCATGTCCTTATAAGTGTGTGTGTGTGTGTGTGTGTGTGTGTGTGTGTGTGTGTGTGTGTGTGTGTGTGTGTGTGTTGTTCTATATGCAATCCCAACGCACAACACACACGTCTTATTAGCAGCAATCGTCTATGTTCACTACAAAAAAAGACACATCCATGACATTTTGGGCCGAACGAAAAAAAATTCTGTCATACATATGACACTTCTATGACGATAATTGTGACAAAACCCAATATCATCACAGATGTGGTGGGCTCCTACTTCTATGACAAAAAATCATGACAGAAAATCGGCTTTTCGTCTTGGGCGGGCCGGAGACGTAGCTGCATGACATTCCTTGGGCCGTCCATGATGGAAAAACCCGTGGTAGAAGCGAGGGGGAGGAAAATTTCGGGGAGTTGCCGGTTATGGTGGGAGGTCGGGGGCCGAGCGATGCGCGTTTCTCCCATACATGTGCGAGGCGTTGGCTCTAATCGAACCCGGCGAGGCGTTGGGCTCGCGAACCCGGCGATTGACAGACTGCGAGCTACGCGTTCTTGAACCCGAGCGATCGATCGATGGTGTTAATCGAACCCGATGGGCGATTCGCCGCTCTGCCGCTAATCAAGCCGATCGATTGGATGAGCGAGTGGCGTTGCGGGGGGTTGGATGAATAGTGGCGGTGGCGTTGCCTCTGGATGAACAGGACCCGTGGTGTGGAGGGCTGGATGAATAGTAGATGTTGGAGGGTGGCCGTGGAGGGTGGTTGAGCAGGACCCGTGGTGTGGAGGGCTGGATGAGCGATGAGCGATGGAGGGTGGTTGAGCAAGTGGCGGTGGAGTAGCGCGCGGTGGAGGTTGGATGAACAGGAGCCCGTGGAGGCTGGAGGAGGTCGATGGTAGCCCGTGGAGGCTGGAGGAGGTCGATGGTGGAGATGAACAGTATCCCGTGGAGTCCCGTTTTGCGGTACACCACACCCCTCCCGATCAACAGGACCTCCGTTCCGACCGTAGGAGGTCCGTTTCGTCCGTTTTGCGGTATGCCACACCCCTCCCGATCAACAGGACCCCCGTTTCGACCGTAGGAGGTCCGTTTCATCCGTTTTGCGACGCCACACCCTCCCGATCACGGGACCCCGTTTCGACCGTAGGAGGTCCGTTTCCTCCGCTTTTGCGGACGCGCACACCCTCCCGATCAACAAGATCCCGTTTCGACCGTAGGAGGTCCGTTTCCTCCGCTTTGCGTCGCTGAACCTCCCGATGAACAGGATCCCGTTTGAACATGGCGGTCGAACACAAGGCCGTTTTCTCCGCCAGCGATACGTCAGCCTCATTTCCATCGCTGTTCCGTCCAAGCCTCCCGATGAACACGACCATGCATTCCGTTCCGACCCAGCCGGTTGGCTCCCTCGCGTTCCGTTGCCTCCCGATGAACACGGCGCATTCTGTTTCCTCCCCATGAACACGGCGCATTCCGTTGCCTCCCAAGAACACGGCGACAACGTTGTTTCTCCGTTTCGACCCAGCCATGTGCGTATCGCGCGAGTAGGCGTTCGAGACCCTACCCGTATGTGCGTACATGGTCAGATTTTCTTTCTTGCACCCTCGCCGCGTATGCGTACATATACATGCTACGTGCGGCGCCTCTACTACGACACGCGCGGCGCCTCTACAATGACCAAGATGTACGTACACGTTCGCGACCAGAATGACAACGCTACATACGCTTCGACCAGGTGGGTCCCGACTGTTAGGCACTTCCTTGCCTATGAAGATGTAGCTGGTGGGTCCCGGTGTCAGGGGGCGAATCATTTTTTTTGCCCGGACGCACTTCCTTGCGTGCGAAGATGTAGCTGGTGGGTCCCAGCAGTGGGGCGAATCGTTTTTGCCCGGACGCACTTCCTTGCGTGCGAAGGTGTCGCTGGTGGGTCCCGGTGGTCGAGGGGCTAATTGTTTAGTTTTTTGCCCGGACGCACTTCCTTGCGTGCGAAGATGTAGCTAGTGGGTCCCGGCGGTCGGGGAAACGCCCCGGCTGTCGGTGGAGGAATCATTATTTTCCGCGTAATAAGGAGGCACTTCCTTGCTGCAGCCGTGGACCCGGTGTCGCCTCTCCACGCGTCTGATCCACGTCGATGGAAGTCGTTCCTTGACCACGTTGACCACGCCCGTGCCGAGAGCACTGTGGCGGTGGACGACGGCGAGGCCTAGGAAGGGACGACGGGAGCCGGGAAGACGCGCAGCGATGGAATCCCCGCAGAGAGGAGTACAAGGGTTCACTTGGTTCGGCTGCGGTGTGAGGTTGCCGTCGCGCAGGCCCGGCAATGGTGGGAATAGTAGAGGCGGTGAGGCCTCCGCGGCAGCACATCCGCCATGGGAGGCAGGAGCATGCGGCACGACCGGCGCTGATTTGGCGGTGGAGCAAGAAGACCAGAGGTTGAAGAAGCACTCACGGCCGTTGGATGGACATCGACGGTCCTTTGGAGCTAGAATCGTTCATATTGACTAAAGTTGACAAAGGCCCCGTCCCGATCAACTTAGTAGGCCCTAAGTCAGCCTCCCACCATGGTGGGTCCCAGCTAACAAGGGAGTATTCATTTTTTAGCGTAATAAGGAGGCACTTCCGGTGGGTCGGTGACAATGTGGGGACGCGTTTTTTCACGAAATACGCTGGCCCGTCCGGTGGGTCCCAACAGTCAGGGGGGAAACGTTTTTTTTCGTGAAATAAGGTGGCCCGTCTGGTGGGTCCCTGCTGTCAGGTGGAGGAATAATTATTTTGTGCGTAATAAGGAGGCACTTCCTTGCGGCCGCTTGGACCCAGTTGTCAGCCTCTCCACGAACAGTACTCTTCCGATGGAAGTCAGTCGTTGACCATGTTGACCACGCCGCGCCGAGAGCACCAGGGCGGTGGTCTTGATGACGGCGAGGCCTAGGAAGGGGACGACGCGAAGCCGGGGAAAACGCAGAGTGGTAGCCCGCGCAAAGAGGAGTACGAGGGTTCACTGGTTCAGCTGCGGCGTTAGGCTGCCGTCGCCACAGAATAACAGGGGGTGTGGGTGATTAGAGGGATACCCTGGGCCAGCGGTGGGAGTAGTAGGGGGCGGTGAGGCCTCCGCGGCATCATAGCCGGCCACGAGAGGCAGGAGCACTTGGCACGACCGGCGCTTCTTTGGGCGGTTGGAGCAAGAAGACCAGAGGTTGAAGAAGCACTATGGCCGTTGGAGGGACATCGTACGGTCACTGGAGCTAGAATCGTTCATATTGACTAAGTTGACAAAGCCCTCCGTCCCGTCAACTTAGTTGGCCCTAAGTCATCCTCCCACTATGGTGGGTCCCATCTAGCGTGGTGGGTATTCATTTTTTGTGCGTAATAAGGAGGCACTTCCTTGCGTGCGAAGATATAGCTGGTGGGTCCGACATGTCGGTAGGGGAACATTTTTCGCGAATCTGAGAGGCCCTTCCGGTGGGTCCCAATTTGTCGTGGAGGAATCATTATTTTCTTGCGTCTGATCCACGGCCGATGGATGTCGTTCGTTGACCACGTTGACCAGGTCGCGCCGAGAGCACCATGGCGGTGGATGACGACGAGGCCTAGGAAGGAACGACACGGAGCCGGGAAGACTCGGCAATGGTTGCCCACGCGGTGGGAGTACGAGGTTTATGGTCCATTGCCGTCGCCGAAAAATAACAGGAGGTGTGGGTGAGTAGAGGAATGGCCTGGTCGACAATGAAGTAGGGTGGGGCGGTGCGTCTGTGCGGCAAAGACCCGGCCACGGAGGCGGAGGCAGCAGTCCCACCGAGCTGGTTTGGGCGGTGGAGCAAGAAGATCGAGATATTGAAGAAGACGGCCGTTGGATTAACATCCAACGGTCATCGCTGCTAGAATCGTTATGGACTAAATTTGAATTGTTTGTGGACTAAGTTGACAAAGCCAAAGTACACGTCAACCTAGTAGACCCACAAGTCAGCCTCCAAATCTGTCCCAAACAAACATACTGACCCGAAATTTCTAGCCGATTCAAATTAATTTTAAATCTAAATATACCTTAATTTAAATTCAATGAAATTTTACCCGCACAAAAACAATGAAATTTAAAATATCAAAATCCAAAGAAAATAGTATTTGGGAACTAATTGCTGTTTGCTGTATTTTTTCATTTTACTGACCCATTTATTATTACTTATAGCCCATTCCTTATTACTTATAGCCCATTTATTATTACTTATAGCCCATTTCTTATTACTTATAGCCCATTTTTGGGCAAAATGCATCCTCCTCGTCTTGAAAGATTTCCGGCCAAAGAGTAGAAAAGCAATTAGGCCTATGTTGGTTATTACAAAAAAGAAAATAGCTGGCTAGCCATTTTCGAAAAGAAAAAAAACAAACTGGGCTGGTCATGTGCTAAACATATGAAATAAAAGCCTGGGCTAGACAGGCCACAGGTCACGCACAACCCTGTTGATACCCTTCTCCATCCCGAAAAAACAAAATTATTGCAGCGCCTTCTTTGGTCCCTCTTGTCATCCTCACCATGTACAGTCATCTCCTTATTCCTCTCGGTTGTTGACCATGTTGACAACACCGGAGGGCATCGCCGCGGCGAGGTAACCAAGGCGGAGGACGATGGTGAGGCCTCGGAGGAACGAGCAGAGCCGGGAAGATCACAGACCAGCCGTGGAGGCGGAGAAGCGGTCCGCCGGCGCTGGTTTGGCTTTGGCGGCTCGAGGAAGAAGAGACTGAAGAAACGCGACAGACGTTGAATGTCAATCGAACGGTCAAGGTTGGCACAATCTTTTTTGACTAAGCGGACACCAAGTAGCATACTTTTTTATATATAGGAAGAAAACTACGAGGAAAATGCGTTCGTCTGCCGTCCTCCTCACAAGGAACGTTCTCCACATAAGTGACTAGCACCCTTGGTTTTCAACCGAGAGGTCTTGGGTTCGAGTCCGAGGAACTCTCAATTTTGTCCTCCTTCCTTCCTCACGAAAAAAAGGGAAAGAAAATCAAAGACTTGGGAAGGCGTACAAAACAAGCTAGTGTACCAGTAAAGAGACGTTGCTGAGTTTTAGAAAAAAGAAAGACGTGCTCCTGTAGCTTGTTCGAATCCAAACCTAGACTATGACTATATATGTTGCTATGCTACTCTGCAAGTAATGAAACTGACATATCCAACGTTCGCTTCTCCTCTTCTCTACTTAGTCTGCCTAGCATCAGAAGCTCTGGCCCAGCAACCATGTCCGCTGGATGCTCGTCCACCTGCTCTTTAGCAGGCAACAACCATATATGCGCCAAGTCGCCACCCGTACCATCGCATGTGGGTCTCATCACACCCCCGCCGGCACGCGCACCGCAGCCGATTGCTCATCACAACCCGCTGCCGTTGGTGTGGTGCCACTGCTGCAAATCATGCAGAGTCATCCGTCGCGTCTCA
Source organism: Aegilops longissima (assembly GCA_021605205.1). Taxonomy (NCBI): domain Eukaryota; kingdom Viridiplantae; phylum Streptophyta; class Magnoliopsida; order Poales; family Poaceae; genus Aegilops; species Aegilops longissima. The sequence continues at coordinate 193,390,956 of CM038682.1, forward strand.
ACCACAATCCGCAACCCTGGCCGAGTCTTCTACAAATGCCCGAATCATGGGGTAATAATATGTTTAAGTGTTGTTCTGCTGCTTTCAGTTGCTGATTTTTTAATAGTTTGGTTGATGATCTTCCAATTTGATTCGTGCAGAAAAGGGAAGATTCGTGTGATTTGTATTTCTAGGAAGTTGCTGATGTGGGGGAATGCAACTAGGCTGATTATTTTGGTTAGCCGAGGAATCCCAATACCAGCGAGGTTGGGGTGTTGGACAAAATCAAGGAACGGCGAAGAGGAAGATGCAGAGCGAGAAGGTTAAAGATGTAGTTCTTCCGATCATGGCCAAGCAATAGCTCTTTGAACGGCCTTGACAACAATGAGGAGATGAAAGAGCTTGTGAAGATAATGGGCAAAATCGATGTGCTCAGAGGATGATTGTCTCTTTATTTGCAGTGTATGTAGCACTCGTGATGTATTCAATTGGCTACGACATGAGCACTTTGCTGAAACTAGTAATGAATGAAACACATGTAGCAGGGCTGGGCGTAGTGTTGTGAACATCTAATGATTTCTATTAATGGAAATCAGGGGTATCCCTTTGCTCATATAAATAAATAAATAAATAGCAGAGGCCACATCGGGTCAGCTTTGTTCTCATTCAAGACGCCGAGCAAATTGCAGTCCAACAGCAAACTATGTCATCAAATTCAAGTTTCACAGCCAAATATGAGTACAACTAAACAACAATGTCATCATGTTTTAGTTGTCATACAATCACCAAACACAAATCAGCATACATAACAAGTGATGTTCTCACAAACAAAATACTAAACAACATGTTCATCAGGTTTCAGCTTGTCATAGCAAACACAATTTCACATAGTAGATAAAAACGCGTCTTCGACGAGTGCAAATACGATAAAAGCAATGTAATCATCATCCACAGCAGCAGCGCCAACATCTTCGCCATGTGTATCATCTGAATCGTAATTCCCCACGGTGTCATCTTCTTCTTCGTCCTCAACGCCCTCGAACGTTGGCTTCTTCTTGATCAACTCTTGTATGTCCACAAGACGACATGCAATCTTTTCGCGGCGCCATTGACGTGATGGTTCTCAAAGATATTAGGAACATATGTGTTATCTTGTACATCAGAGCGATGTAAGCATCATCTTGTTGTGCAACTTCATTAAACGAATTCCTCTGCTCAAACCTTTGCAATACTCTCCAGTCATCGCTATGTGCAAATGTGTCTTCCAAGAAAAATATCTGTGTTGCTTGATTTGCCAAAATAAAAGGCTCGTTGGTTTGGTACGCCGCCTTGACATTGATGGATTTGAAATAATCATCAGCTCAGGGTTTTGCGATCTGGAAAATAGGTTATACCAACGACAACACAATGTAACCACACACCGATGATCCTCAAATCGAGATATATCGCAATCGAACAATGTCTGTTATGTTAGCATACATTTCAGTTGTCTCTTTGTCATACGTATCCGTGCTCATGATGGCACTGTTTTGTGTCTTCCTGCCTTCGTCTCGTGCAAGGGTGTTGTAGCGCACATCTCCAACAACGCAAGATTCATAATGTCTTACCCGAGTATTAGGACCCATTGCTAGTGAGTAAAGGGCATCATCAACTGCCTGCCCATCCTCCCGCATCTTCTTAACCTATGGTTAGAAAATAGACAAGCTGATCATCTTATGTACTCAATATATTAAAAAACCGCGGTGCACTTCAAAAGCTTACATGGTTCTTGAACCATTTCGCAAATCCTGCCATAACCAGTTTGTCAATGTTTCTTGGATTTTGTGGCAGTAACTCCTCTTTGTAGATGCTGCACAACATAGTGATCGCGTCAAACATCTAAATATATAAGAATGTGCTGCAAGTTCAGTAGATTACGATGTATAAGCTGCATTACTGCACTTACTTGATATAAGGTAGTATCTCCGGACAGTTATTCAACACATACCAAACCATTTTGTCCAAATCTTTAGGTTTGTCCTCTTGTCGACTCTTCCCTGTAACTCTAACAGAATAATCGAAAACATTGAGTCCGGGATTGTCTTCACCCACCTCTTTGCTAAGCTGATCAGTTGTTTCAATGTATTTTGAGCAGAATGTCAATGCTTCTATAGCAATGTAGGCCTCTGCAATGGAACCCTCGGGTCTAGCTCTATTCCTAACATAGCCCTTGAAAGTGCCTAGCCGCCTTTCAATAGGGTACATCCAGCCATACTTGTCATCGACCTCTAAGTAGTGCCTCATCGTAGATGAACAGCCAAATGCACCATCACATCAAAGAAGGCTGGAGGATATATCTTCTCAAGGTCGCATAGGATAGTTGGTATCTTGTCTCTAAGACGCTCCAAAGCATCTATCCCGATATTTCTCGCAGAGTTCCTCAAGAATTGTCCCAACTCGCAATCGCTCAGATAAGTCGTATGCCCAATCCTCTAAGGATAACAGTAAAACCCTTTGAAGTAGGACGTGGCAGTCATGAGTTTTCAACCCTTGTACCTTGTTTCCATCTCTGACCGACTCTCCTTTCGTGGTTGGAAGCAAATCCATGTGGGAATCTCACACGTGACAGACCTCGCAGAATTCTTTTCTTTTACCTTGTCCAAGACGTACACAGCTGGTGCCATATCCCGTGGTTTACCTTCATCTTGCACCGCAAATCCTTTCTCGATACCTGTGTGTCAAATCAATCCTAGATTTTAAGGTATCTTTCGTCTTGCCTTCAATGTTAAGAAGTGTGCCGATAATCTTTGTCACATATATTTTTCTCGATGTGCATCACATCAAGATTATGCCGCAGATCCAAATCTTTCCAATACTCCAAGTCCCACAAAGTGGACCTGTGGGTAAACAATAATCTCTCTTCTACCGTGCCATGCTTCCTTTTAACGCTATCATTACCAGGATGGTTTCCTAGTGTAATATGCCTGACCTTCTCTAATTCCACTATCAACTCATCGGCGGTGAGCCTCTTTGGCGCATCACGGTTTTCATTCTTTGCATTGAACACATGTCTTCGATATTTTCTAGGATGCGGCTTGTCCTTGGCAAGGAAACGGTGGTGTCCAATGTAACAGATCTTGCTAAGTATTGCGATGACAATGATTCTGTCACAAATAACACATGCATTGTAACCATGTGTCGCTCGCCTCGACATAGTGCCCAAAGCCGGATAATCATGGATGCACCAAATTACAACAAGACGCAGAAAGAAATCAGCTGGTGGGCTGCTATATAGGTCTCGAGTGAGAACACCCTTCCATAGCTGTTGAAGTTCCTCCACAAGAGGCTCCATGAACAAATCAAAATCCTTTCCGGGACTTTTTGGACCTGGGATGAGCAAGGCCATCATGTAGTTTGATTCTTTGGTGCAGACATTTGGAGGCATGTTGTAAGGATAACAAGCACCGCCACATGCTATATGTGGCGCCTGTGGCCAAATGGGTTAAATCCATCGAAGCTAAGCCAAGTCTAATGTTTCTCGGTCAAAGAAACTCTTTGTGTTTATCATTGAAGCTTTTCCACTCACTACCATGAGATGGATGGCTCATTACATTCGATCTCTGACTCTGGTTCCTAGAATGCCACAAGACATCCTCTCTTGTTTCAAAGATCATGAAACAACCTCTCGCAATCTTGGTGTAATTGGAAAATGTCTCGTAACATTATGAGGAACCCTCTTCATAGCATCGCCATCTTTCCATCTTGATGATTTGCATTTGGGCATTCACTTGTTGGCATAATCCTTCCGGATGTAACACAATTATTCTTACAAACATGGATCATATCATATCCAATTCCAACCGCACGAAGGAAATTCTTCATTTTATTGTAGGTGTGTGGCAGCTCAGACGATCTGGGAAAGATTTGCGGAAAGCAGCCAACATCGCATCGAATGATTTGTTGGTCATCCGCCGATGTCTTCACCAAGAAAGGTGACCATAGCTGAGAATACCGACAGCTTATTTCACGGGTGACAAGAACGTTGCATTGTTCCAACATGCGGGCCCACCATTTTTCTTCTCGCAGTGAAAGTTCACGGAATGCACGAGCATTTCGTAGCATTGTTTCAATGTTGGTCAAACTCATGGCTCCGCCACCACCACCTCCTCCTCCTCTTCCACCGAGCATCAGGCAGATCAAGATGGTGATCTGCTGCTTCCACATAGTCAATAACATTGACGCTCACAGCTTCACCATGATGAACCCACCTAGTATATGTGACCGACATCCCATACAAGTGTAGATGATTTTGCACGCTTGATCGGGTCTTGTAACTGAATTCATACAACTGCTACAGGCAGAGCACATCTGATTTCGACCACCGTACTCAGCTCGATAAAGTTCATGAAGTTTTCAACCCCTCGACATATGCAGCGGAGAATCTTCGAGCGAAGTTATCCAAGTCATGTCCATCTCGTTAGACATACAAATTAGTTCTTCTACTAGATATTACAGGAAAAACATATATGCTTTTTATGAAGTCCAAAAAAAATACCTAGGTCGATGTCTAAAGCTATGGCAAGATATTTGGACGAGCAGATCTAAGTAATGAAATATATGTAAAGCTAATTCAGCAAACATATTTGAGTGCTAAATTATGGCAGGCTGTTTCAAAGATCAATGAGGCCGAGCACACAGCCATCAAACTATCGAAGGCCATCGCAGCAACAAAGATCGAGTATAAAACGGTGTAGAGCTATTTCACCTAACAGATTGGCTACTAGACCATGGCAATCCACGCCACAATAAATATATGGCAGGATATTTTAGCAACTAATCGGCCTTGGCATGCCATCTCAGCTAAGCAGATTGAGTGCGTAGCAGGGCAAGGAAGCTTCTTAAGTAGAGCATATTGATAGTAAACTACTTCGCAAACAAAGTGAGATTAACAAGCGTCTATCGGCTAACATTCAGCGCTACACCGACATGAACGGGCCTCAGTCTAGAATGCGCGTACCATGGGAGAAGCTGACCGCCGTGCGTCTCCACACTAACATCGCCCGGTGTGGCGGCGCTGACCACCGTCGCGCCCACAAGAACGTAGCTGAGGTGGCGGCGCGGCTAGAGGACGGCAGTCTATGAGAGCGTCTTGTGGGAGCGAGAGGATCGCCGCATCCTCGACGAACCGCGAGCCGACGATCGGCCAGCGGGAGGGCGGCTTTGGCGGAGCGAATGGAGTGGAGGGGGATGGGGAGGGGTTTGGGGAATATTTGGTCAAGGGCGGTTGAATCAATTTGGGGGAATTTTTGTGTGGGGGGAGGATTTTCGCGGTGGGCGGGGAGTTTGGCGATGGTCGGTTTCTCCAAGTGCAGTCCCACGTGTCGCTGAAGAGGCAAGCAAGCGCTGCCCGCTTGTGTGAGCCGTGTGCAGGACCGAACGTGTGTGGGGTGCAATGCGACCGTGACAGGAGTGCTGTGAGTGTACCGCTTTTTTCCTTTTAAACTAGGTGCTTCGCCCCTCAAAAAAATGTTGCTTCGCGCGATCCATCGATACTACTACTAGTAATCCGGTAATCCCGACTAAAACGGCGCGGCCGGGTCTTTTCCCGAGCGATATGCTGGGAGGTTGGCTTAGTTGGGTTTTTTAGATTTGTCTCGGTTCAATAAAAAGCAGAGTTGGTGATGATGGTGTGCCTGTCATCCTGCAATATAGGCCATCCGATCTATATCTAACGGATAGGAAGGAAACTATGACAATTTACCCGCACTCCTCTCCACATTTGCAGATAAGGCTTTCCCTCATTCATCCTTTTCTCCCACAAGATCTTGATCTTCCGTGCAACGCACGGGCATCTTGCTAGTACTCCTACAATATGTATATTATTGTGAAAGTTCATATACACCGGCCGAGATTAATGCAAACACGGCAGATTTTCATTACATTTCGAACTTTTATAGGACAGAAAATAAAAGAAACCCGACCCTAAACCTATTCTACGGCGGCGACCGACGTCCTCCATCTGCGATCTCTATGTACGGGGGCCGGGTTCAAGACCCGTGAAGTGAAGGTGCGGTCTCCGGCGAGGAAGAGTAGAACACGGATACGGACCGCCGGTTGGCACACCATGCCCTGCCGCCTCCCATGCCCTACTCATCCTCGGAGGAGTCCCGACCTCGGCGGTGCCGGACGTTGACGGCGGCAAGTAGGACGCGTGGTCGACGGTGCTCCCTCCCGCCGTCGGCCGCCAGCGTGGCCACCGCCAGCGGTCGGTCGCGTCGCGTCGGCCACGCCGCTATTGCATCGTGAGAGGCGACTTGAGCGAGGGCGGCGACCTCGAGCTTCATCCTCAAGACAAGCTCTCCCACAGAGCGCTCGTGACTTGCGGTCATGGCGGATGTGGTGCGGTAGGAGGACGGCGCGCTATGGTGTGGAGGTTAGCTGGGCGTTGCCGCTTTAAGTAGCGCATTCGGTGAGGCCAAGCGTCCGGTGCGTCATTAAGTCGCCGGAGTTGGTTCCTCGGGCACCGAGCCTCTTAACAACGACATACGAATGGACGGCATGAATGCGGCAGCTGGCGCCGGCTGGAACGCGCAGCGCGACGGCGCGAGGGACGAGGGACTTTGGTGTGCTGGGGTAGTCAGCCGCGGTCGTGGCAACGTTGGAGATGCCTTTGCTCAAATGCGATCCCCGCATGTCATTGAAAAGCAAGATGACCCGCATGGTCTCAGGTCCAGAGGATGCATTGGCGCGCTACACCACTCCGCGGACGCTGTCGCGGCGCCCGTGCATCCTCGACGAGCGGGTGTTGGGGTGTGTTTGGATTGTGGCCAAAGTGCACCTTACCAAAATTTTGGTCATGACCCAAAGATTGGTCTTTGTTTGATGGTTGCCATTTCTTTGGCATGCCAATGAACTCTAGCCAACTCTAGTTCATTTTTCTTGCCAATGTCGGCCAAATCATGGGCAACCAATACCTCAACCAAAATTTTGGCTACCCAATGCTTTGATGGGGCAACCTTGGGCACAAACCAAACATACCGTTGGTCGTGTACACAGCACTAACGCCACCCTCGGCATTAATGAAACCGACTGTGTCTATCGACGATATGAGCGTGTCGCTCACCGCGGTCGCCGTGTACAGAGGCGGTGCTGGAGCTGCGCCCCGTTGTTGGCCCCAACGACCCACATGAATGGTTGTCGGTGGCGAGGAGGTCGTGGGCCAGCTCCTCCATTGGACTAGTTTGCGCTATGTCGGTTTCCCTATTTTCCCGGCCATATTCGAGCGTCAGTGCTCCGCGTTGCGCATTAGGCCTTTCACTATGTAGGCCAAGCGAGACAACTTATTGTTTATTTGAGCCGTTCAAGTGTAATCATGTGGCATTTGCTTATTTCTCATTCCTCTCCAACCCTCTTCTCCATCGATCATGTCACCCTCCAGTCGAGTCCATCCTCCCACATGCCTCATTTGAACATTCCGCCGAGTATCATTCGCATGTACCCACCCTAGTCCTCTTTCAATAGATCTCCGGACCCCGAGATGAAATCGAGAGGGAACGAGTGGGGGCACGTGATACCTAAGGCGGATTCAAAATTTTGAACCGGTGATCATAGCATCCGCAAATCATATATAAAGGGTATTCAATGTTCGTTTCGTTTTTGAACGTACAATATACTCCCTCCCATCCTTTCTACTTTACATAGAGTATAAGTTTTATGTGTAGTCAAAGTATCTCTACTATGATAAAAAAAGGTATCAACATTCAACAACGCCCAATCAATATTGTTAGATTCAGACGCACTCCTAGATTTGTACTCGAGATGGTTTCCAATTTGACTATTGACAAGATTAATAGTACTCCTTTCACGTAGGTGAGTAAGTCATCTTAGGCTGTGCACCGTGACCAAGGAGGAGGGGAAAATGAGAGACATTAACGTTTATTTGCTAATTAATAATATTGCATGCAATGAACTAACCACTGCATGTCGTGTTTGATAGTCTCAGGTCATTAAAAGCATGCACACCCTCATCTCTTATTGGTCCATATGTAAAGAAACAAGAAACGAGGTAGAAGTTAATGCACCGCACCTACGTGTTTTGGGGTTATTTGGTTTTCGTAAGATGACTTACACACCTAGATGGAGGGAGTACATGAGATGTATAATGTGAAAATTATATCATTGGAAACTCCTTTCACATACGAAATTGACCATATGCTTTGTGTAAGTTGCATGTCATATATTATTACTCTAACATTTGGTCAAAGTTAGCCTCAAAAACGATTAGACCCTCAGTATGCTTTGTGTAAGTTGCATGTCATATATTATTACTCTAACATTTGTGTAAGTTGCATGTCATATATTATTACTCTAACATTTGGTCAAAGTAGTATAGTGGAAGTGGATCCTCCGACGTAGGTATCCTGCCTTACCCTCCCTTTCGGTCACTTATGGCGGACCCCATGCTTGCTAGGCCCCGCATGTCGCTTACTCAATGGGTTCGCCACGTCGGGGATCCTCATCCGTAGTATACTCCCTCTGTTTTATTTACTCGCATAAAACGGAGGGAGTGGTGGTATAATAAATGACGCGCAGGCGGGGAGGGAGGGACGCCGGTTTGCTCTCAACCGCGGTCCCACAAGCGAGCAAAACGCAAGACGAAGCGCGTGCTCCATTCGGTGAGCGACGTGGAGGGTCCAGCGTGCGGGCTGCAACGCGAACGCGACAAGAGCGATGTACAATCAAAACCGATTGACCGGTCGTCACCGAACCACTATTCACACCGTAACCTTCGCTGCTCGCCCACGCCAGCCACGCCCTAAAACCACACCAAATCTTCAGCCCATTCCCCACCTTTCGATCCCTAGCCCGCATCAAGCGCCCCTAGTTCGCCGGAAGCCATGGTGCGCCGCAAGATCACTTACTACAAGATGTCGACGCCGGAGCGCCGCGCAGAAATCACGGCGGCGGTCGGCGCCACTGCACTCCGTTCCCAAGCTCGCTGCGGCGGGCCAATCCCGAAGTTCTCTCGGAGCCAAGCTACGAGGAGGAGGAAGCCGATCCAATATTCACTGCGGAGGTCGCGGCGCAGAAGGCCGCCGATGGGTATGAGACGATGGACGTCGACTTCGTGCCGGCGCCCGAGTCCCCCATGGTGCAGGCGGACCAGAGGTTCAACATGGCGATACTAAAGGAGGACCGGGAGGCAGAGGCTCAACTCGACGCGGAGCGCGCGCATGCCACTGCCATCGAGGCTCTCCTGCAGGCGGAACCGGATGTTGTGGATGTGAACCGGGCGGCGGAGGCTCAACTTGAGGCGGAACACACGGATGCCGCTGCCATCGAGGCCCTCCTGCAGGCAGAACCAGACGTCCTGGACATGAACCGGGCGGCAGAGGCTCGACTCGACGCAGAGCACGCGGATGCCGGTCTCATCGACGCCCTCCTGCAGGCGGAACCGGAAGTCCTGGACTTGAACCGGGCGGCGGAGGCTCGACTCGACGCGGAGCGCAAGGATGCCGCTGCCATCGAGGCCCTCCTGTAGGTGGAACCGGACGTCCTCGGCTTGAACCGGGCTGTGCTCTCGTCCGTGCAGAGCGCCCGCACGCTCTGCTTGAAAGAGTAGCTGGAGGCCGAGGACAACCACGGTGCGGAGACACACGTCGGCAGCGACGGCTGGTTCGCGCCGGCAGCCAAAGATGATGAGGCCGTCTCTTTCCGCGAGCAGTGATAGTTTTCTTTATGTTGTTGTTTTTATGGATCTTTGCCGTGTAAAAACATACTATTTGTTATGCAAGTCGTCTGACTTGGGTCAGTCTACCATTTCAGGCGGTTGGATGAATATCCTATGTCTCCTAACCCTTCTTTCCTTCTTCCTCACCTCTTCTTCTTCCCCAACAGACCACCGCACGGGTCGTACGGATACTCCCCAACATGCGGTTGGATAAACATACTCTATGAACGAAAATTATGTGTCAGCGATAGGATGGCTGAGTTTGGTTTGTTCACATGCGACATCACGTGTCAGTGAGGATGCGTTCCCTTGGTTGGGTTTGCGGCGTGCAGGAGCGATTGTGTGAGGGTGCGGTGACGACGGGCGTGTAGGAGCGACCGTGTGAGGGTGCGGTGCGACCGCGATGACCGTCTTGCGCAAGTGTACCTCCTTCTCATTTTGAAAACTTTAGGCAAGCTTGGCAAAATGTGTGGCTAAGTTTGGCAATGCAAGGCCTAGACCCAAACAGGATAAGTACGCACGTACTAGGAGTACTAGTGTTAAAAAGAAAGGCGGGTTTTCCTTCAAGGATTTAATCGATACAAATCCTCGCTTCACGTGTCAATTAATGCGATTTTTCTCGAAAGACCAAAGAGCTAACCATCTCTCCTCATCGCTTGATTAATGCAGCGCCATGCAAACGAACCTTCTCACTTCCGCATGCATGCAGGGATATTAATGTCCTTGGTTGCTAACCCCATCAATTTTGCCTCGATTAGTGTTAGTGGCCCTTTGCAAATTGTAATTTTGATATACTGGCCTTGTGTACAAAAAAATGGAGGTAGTAACTATATTTGAATTCCTTGCCCATTGCGGTGACGCCGATGACTTTTTTTGTGGTTTGGCGAAGCGCTCGACGGAGAACACCATTGAGGGAGACCACGGTAAGTCGCTCGAAGTGCCGCCACCGCAAGCCGAGACAACCGCCTTTATTTGCATCTAGGAAGTCCTTTACTAGTACTACTACTAGGAGTACTAGTGCGGTGAGATGGTTTCTCAAGAAGACGATGGAGAAGCGGTCAGTCAAGAGTGAAATGATAGTTGCTTCGTCCGTGCTTTGTGATTTGACGCCTCACTGCTTTGTGATTTGTGATAGAAGGGACAGGGAGTAGACTCTGTGCTCTATAATGTACTACATGCGCCCAAGCATGGGAGAAAGAGAGAGATGTTGCATTTTTCTATTCCTTCAATCAATCAATCAGGAGCTTGGTTCCATCTTTTTGGCTTTGGCAACACCGCCCCAATGGTTCCCACGATGCCAAAAGCTATTTTCACATTTGGCTACACATTGTGGATGCCCTTAACCGTACCACTTGGTTTTGCTCCTGTGTGCTATCTATACAAATCTCAATTATATTGATCTAAAAAATTATAGAATCAAAGATTAGTAAAAAGGAGGTGATTTTGCCGCGCGGATGGCGGGGGAGGTTTCTTATTTTCGGAGGACATTGTCCTGGCGGTTTGCTAACATGCGGTCCCACGTGTCAGTGCTTTACCAAGCTGATCCACGTCCCACATGAGGCGTAACAACGGCGAAGCAACACGTGGTTAAGTTGAAGAAGATGAGGAGAAGCGGATTCAGCAACGAGTGAAATGATGGTTGCTTCGTCCCTCCAACTTCTTTTTTAGCATTATTACTTCGTCCCTCCAACTTAACTGCGGGAAAGGTGCAGCTTTGTGATTTGACGCCTCATTGCTCATTACTACGCCGGCGCCATGACTGGGTGCTTCACCCCGGCTGCTCTGCACTATATTCCGGTATGGCACGTGGACCCGGTAGCTTGATGTCCCACATGTCGGCGAAAGGGACTAGAAGATTTATGAAAGCGAAGCGCCCACTCTTACGACGGAGGAGTAGGCGACACGACGGCCAAAGTGAACTGTCACTTGTATCAGATAGTACTATAGTTTTGTTGTTTCGCACGATCCATCGATACAAACCCGATTAAACAGAAAGGGCGGATTTTTCCTGCGGTAGATGATAATCGCCATACATTTCAAAGGCAATTTTAATGTATGCAAACTGAATAATTATAAGTAACAATATGATATCTAGTAAAACTAAAACACATATGATTTATTGTGTTAGAGTGTAGTAGTAGTGATGTATTGCATAGTTGTTAGATGTAACATGAGAACGTAGAGATGTAGTTTTGGAGGGCCTACAGAGAGAAAAGTGTAATACGGTCACGAACTTCAGAATAAGCTGATTACGGTCACTATATACGTTTTGCGGTGATTATCCGTCACTTGCTCACAGTTCAGCATCGGATTGCACTCGCTGACCGCCAAATAGTCTGCGTGGCGCCATGTTGACTAGTTAAATTGACCACGTTCCTTGTGGGTCCCACCTGTCAGTTCGCATAGGGAAAATGTCAGATAAACACAAATTTACGCATGTGCGACAAGGCTCCAACCCGTGCGCAGGAATCATCTGATTGTGTATGTGTCTGTCAGGGCCTGATGTGTGCGCATGCACGTGTAGGTTGAGCATTTGAGCGTGAGGGTGTGTGTTGGTCGTGTGGTGTACTGGTGTGTGCATGCATGCGTGCATGTGTGCGTGTGAGTGTTGCGTGCGTGCGTGGCTGCATGTGTACGTGTGAGTGTTGCGTGCGTGCGTGCGTGGGTGCATGTGTTTGTGTGAGTGTTGCATGGATGGAGTTCGTGTGCATGCGTGCGTGTGTGTATAATCACCACACCAGCTCCTGTGTGTTAAAACAGACGGTTCAGCATACCAATACAAGGCCACCTTGTCCGCTGTGCCCGCGGTCATGACTTCGAACCACCGTCAAAATATTTTTTTGTCGTTTGTTTTCATTCTTACAAGCAAGATGCCCGTGCGTTGCACGTAACATCAAGATGCATTTGTATGACTTGTTTATCTTGTGAGAGAAAAGGATGAACGAGGGAAGGCCTTATTTGCAAATGTGGAGAGGTGTGTGGGTACCTTTTTGCAAAATTGCCATAGTTTCTTTCCTATCCGTCAGATATAAATTGGACAGCCTATATTGCAGGATGGCAGGCACACCATCATCACCAACTCTGTTTTTTATAAGAGTGTATTTTATAATAGTGTAGATGTAGAGTAGATACAAGTCGACAGGTGGGCACAATGTTAGTGAGATAATGCGATGCAACACTAGAGGTGCCACGTGGAGAGTTTAACTGGTCAACTAGTCATGTCATGAGCAAATACAAAGTTGTACGGTGAGCCCGTGACTGTATAATAACCACTAAACGTAAACGGTGACCGTAATGAGTGGATTATGAAGTCCAATGTATGTATCGTGCTTTCGCTTCAAATACAATGATCGTCATTGCATATATCGCGAGAGAAAGATGAAACACGCGTGAATTTTACGGGGCTTACTTTTAGAGGACACGGAGATAGTTTTGTGTGCATACGTGAAAGGGGCGACATGGGGGTATGCGATGGAGAGAGAGATGCTCTTCGCTTCTCTTTATTATGACTAACTTTGTATATAGTATAAAATATACAAATTCACAGTGCGGAATAAATATCATTGTGGGCACCATGCAATGCAAATTAGCGTTCATACTCCTCCATATAACTTTGTAATGTTGTATATATGTAGAAACTCTAAAATAATTTTTTGGCCACACTTTATTCAAAAGGAATGTTGTATGTGAAATAAACGTGAAGAGAGGGCTTTTTAGATCAATGGGGTACGGGATGTAACATGTGTGAATGTGTAGTTGATGCATTTGGCGGGGCCTAGAGAGGTATGTGTGTGTATTACGTATTCGAGAGAGGCATGGATAGAGGGGCCAACGGGGGAGGCGTGGGAGAGATAGCATGAGAAATGAGAGTGGTCTAGAGAGAGAGAGACGAATATGACGTCACGACAAGAGATTCCATTCCCTTGAGTGTGTATATGCAAGGGGGGGAATAGAGGCACCAGGAGAAATTTTCTGTGTGTGTGGTGTTTGTGTTGGTATGTGTGGGTGTGAGAAGATAATGAGACGTGGGGGCAGAGGGTGTGTCACCGCGTGAGGTCCGGTGGGTCGAGGTGAGGCCCTTCGTTCGGTTCCGTCCTGCGCCACATTGGTCGGCCCATGACACATTTAGGAAGACCCATGGATGACTAGTCATACAAGACAAAGATAGCAGAATTGTGAAGGACTCTGTGTCCACTGACAAAGCCGGCTAGGATTTGTAACCCTAGGTTCTTGGACTAAGGTAACCCCTTTATCTCGATATTACTATTCATCCAACCTAACTTTAAGGGCATCCTACAAAATGCTCGCTAGAATCATACTAAATCGATTAGGAAGAGAGGTGTGAGATAATGCATGAGAGACAGGCGTAAAGATAATGTGCGTACATGAGACACGTAGGCAGGTCCATGTATATAGAAAGGGTCAATGAGGAGTTGTATGTTTGTGAGAGGAAGAGTGCTTGTGATAAAGGTTAGCGAAAACAATTGTAAATGGTTACGAGAGGGAGGGAGGGTTATATCTAGAGCATGTGTGCGAGAAAGACACCTCGGGAGAGAGTGTGTGAGCATGTGTGAGAGACCACCGATGGAGAGTGAAACTACACGTAAAAGACTGCTCTACACATTGATTAAAGATATAAATTGTATCCAAATATTAAGATGGGATCATGATATTTGCAATTCGCGTAAGGAGCGGTCATTGATCCATCAGACATCTAGATTCTATCAAATTTGAGCATGTCTATGTTATTATTCGACACAATTGATCCACATAGTTAGTATTTTGAACTCCAGACAATGCATCGCTTTAGCAATCAAATATAAACGTGAGTATAGTTCATGTTGTGTGTGTAAAGCACATTATACATACAAAAGTTACACAATGGACATTTATAAATAGCTACCTATGAACTAGCATACATTTGAATTCAACCTAAGGTGGTTTAAAAAATCGAATTTAAAATGAAGTCCATTCAATTATTTGAATTTGATATCATGGCATTTGTAAACCATACCTAAACTATGGGGTACCAATCTTTGCTCTGATTTTGTACATAATAGCATATGTAGTCGTGTACAAAATAGATTCAAATTTAGCTCCTCCATTCCAAAATAATCGTAGTTATAGGATTTTCAAGTGTCAAAATTTTAAAAGGAAGCGGATAATTTAATGAGGTTTTCAAACATACAAGGTCAAATATAACGTTGTCTATTTAGGTCAATCCTCATAGTTCAAGAGTACTCTAAACGTGAATGCTTGTGTTTCAAAATTTGAACGAAGCGCCAAAAGAGCCTCTACTCGTCCAAAACGCGTGAGACCAATGTTTGGTAGTACAAGGAAATTACTTTTCTAATAACTCCGACCTGTGAAACCCTCCGCCCGACGTCCAAAGGTCTAAATCGGGTAGGTTTGTAGCTTCATCTAGACGCCACGCAACCACCTCGAAAAACATTCATACACAATGGCCGCCTAAGCACACATGCAGCGGCGAAATCGCTCCGCCCACTATTTGGGACACCTGGGATTACCATCCTACCCCGACCCATGAGAGGTCCGAATTTAAGAGGGGGCAAAGTTTGTACTTTCCCCAAATTTCAAACAAGCGTGTCCCATCTTTTGTTCAAAAAGCCAAAACAAGCGCGTCCCTGCATCAAACATGGTTCCCCACCCGTCCGATTCCCCATTCGTACTCCGTGGCGCCAAAACTACCTCTCCACCACCGCGAAACCCGGCGCCCTCCGTCCGCCACCCCATCCCACCCATCAACCGCCGCCCTCCTCCATCACGCCGAGCCGATACCCGACGCCGCCGCCCACCGCAACCTCAACCGCAACGCCTCCACGGCTAGTAGTTGAAGCCGAGGCCGAGCCGTCTGTGCTCGAGCCAGTTCAACCACACGTCCTGCGCCTCACCGCTGCCGCTCCAACTTCGCCACCTCCACCGCACCGGAGTTGTTCCTGCTCACGCCGCCCTTCGCCGCCTCGGATCTGCTTCCCCTCCGCCGACATACGGCCACGGCAACACTGATCAACAATTTGGCCATGGGTTCGCCCAAGCCTGCACCTCTAGAACATCGGTTTCCCGGTAAAAGAAGAAGATCGCCGCGACATGTGGAGGTGACCACACCGCAACGAAGAAGGTACTCCTCTTCCCTTATTCGTGCAAATCTTATGTCTCGCTTGCACGGTATTCATCCCACGTAAGACACTAGTTGACCGCTTCTTCTTGATACTAGATGTTCCTAGTAACTCGCGATGCACAAGGTTTCTCCTCATATACTATTTCACCTTAGCTAGAGTTCCGTCGCCCCATGAATTTCAATTTCGCCAGTTGATTCCCAATTATCGGAAGCATTCTCGGCGTAATGTGCGCTAGTACGACTATTACGCCAGGGAAGCAACGCATTGTGTTTATCTTAGGGGCGTCTGCGGCCTAGAGCTACTGGCACCCGATGTGGAGGTCGGCCGGGATTAAAGGGATGGCTTGGGGGCACTGCCAAGCACGGTGGTGGTGTGAGGTTGATGGGAGGGCGGGGCGGCGGAGGCACGAGTCTGGGCCGGTGTCGCTGGCGGTTCGAGAAAGATCGTCAACAGTGACTGGCGGGAGGTAGACGAAGGCCATCTGCCCGTTCCTTATAGATCGGACGGTTCATTAAAAATCGATCGACCTATTTATTTTCAATGATCGTTATCTTAGATATGACCACATGTGGTGGTGTCTTTGGAGGAGTACCGCATTTCTGTGCTCATATATTACAAAATCATACGGAGTAGAATCTAATTTTGTTTGCCATGCAATGTTGTAGAGCTATCATATGTCTCCTGTCATTTATTTTTCAGCCACCTACTATCTGCTACTTTTTACAAAGTGCACTAGTTCTACATACACTTCATCCATACTCTCACTATTGTGTTTTTATGCAAGGGTATTTCAGAGTCCGCGAAAGGGAAGCAAAAAGAAAAGAGACAAGTCATGCCAGCTTTTTCTACGCGGCTAGGGCGCAGACGCTAGCGCTTTAAAGGGTGCAGTGTCGCAGATGGAGACGGTAAACGTTGCTCGAGTTGATGACCTCGCCGCAATGAACCACCATCCTGGTGCTTGCTTTAACTTCGGTGTCATATGTGGTTGCATGTTCCATATGGTGTCTAGCTTGTATTGAAAGGTCAAGTCGGTCTTTATTAAGATAAGGAAAGATATTTTTACATGAACCACCATCCGTGAGCACCGGAAGACAAATAGCTAGTCAGTAATGGCCGAGCCAAGTGACAAGCCCAAGAAAGACAGGCATCACCGAAGCCAACTAAAAGCCGCGATGGTGGCGAAGCAGCCCGCCTCCCACCAGGCTCTCGTGTCCTAGATGATCATGTTCACCACTCCAACCGGATGTCTAGCTTGTATTGCTTCCAATTTGGTTAAATTGCATCGCTTAGCTTACATTATACCTTTGAATATGACATGCCTTTCATTTTTGGTACATACTAGTACATCGTGTATTAACCATGTTCTTACATCAAACTAATGTTCTTGTGTATCCCTCATCAATCACTTATGACGAGGCAGGTGCAAGGGACTACTCCTCATTTAAAGAATGCAGCGTCGGCCTCCGACATGATTCTCAAGAAATGAAATGCTAGATGAAGATAGTGAACGTAGCTCAGTAGTTGATTACATCATTTCTACACTAGCATCGCAGTGCTTGCTCTAACTTGGCAGCGTGATATGTGGTTGCATGTTGCATATGGTGTCTAGATTGTAATTCTTCCAATCTGGTTAAACTGCATGTGCTAGTCTGCTTAGCTTATACTCTGTAAATGTGATATTATACTGTTAATGTGACATGCCTTCTGTATTTAGTACATAGTACATCTGTCTATTAAGCATGTCCTTACATAAAACTATTGTTTTTTGTATCCCGCATCAATCAATATGACGAGACACCTTTAGTATATGCAGTGCGATATTAGTTGCATCTTTCATATGATTTATAGCATGCACCGCTTCTAATTTGTTGAAATTCCATTTATGATGGGACGCTTTTAACTTGGCGAGTCATATTGGTTGCATCTTTCATGTGGTGTCTAGCTTGCATTGCTTCTTATTTGCTGGAATGGTTTCGCTTAGTTTACACAAACATTTGTGAACATGCCATGCCGTCCCTGTTTTTCGTACATATTCCATCCCGGTATCATGTGTTTGCCTTACATCAAAGTAGTGATTGTCAGTATCATGCATGAATGAGTTACAAGAGAGAATTTTATTGCTTTTTCTTGTCGGTTTTACTTGACAATTCAAAATCAATAAAGCGGAAGGAAGTTAGCAAGGCAGCGGATAAAGGTGCTCCTTCCAAACGGAGGGCCTCTACAGTTTCTACTCCTCCACACCCCAAGATGATTTCCAAGACAACACATGCATAGACACTCAACAAAGTTGTGTTTATGATGAGCACGTCTCCCCTAGTGCAGCATCACCGGTGCTCCCTCTAACTTGGCACTGTTATATGTGGTTGCATGTTATGTGTGATGTCTAGCTTGTATTGCTTCTAATTTTGTTGAATTCCATCTGCTTACTTTACACATTATACTTGAATAAGACACGTGTTCTGTTTCTAGAACATACAATATCATCTATCACACCATGTTCTTACATCAAATTACTACTGTAGTGTAACCTGCAACAATCACTTATCATAAGACACGTTTGACTTCGGAGTGTGATATAGGTTACATCTCACATTCTTTTCTAGCTTGTACTACTAATTTGTTGAAATGGCACTTATGACGAGACAGTTTTAACTTGGTAGAGGGATATTCGTTGCATCTTTCATATGGTGTCTAGCTTTCATTGCTTCTAATTTGTTGAAATGCCTTCTCCTTAGTTTACACATCATAAGATGTGAATATGCAATGTTGTGAATATGCAATGGCACTAATGACGAGAGACCTCTAACATGGTAGTGTGATGTTGTTTGCATCTTGCATATGATTTATTTCTTGTCTCGCTTCACATTTGTTTAAACGCCATTTATCTTTGAGACGTTATTAACTTGGCAGAGCGATATTTGTAGCATCTTTCATATGGTGTCTACCTTCCATTGCATTGCTTCTAATTTGGTGAAATGTCTTCTTCTTAGTTTACACATCATAGTTCTGGTTATCTCTTCCGTCCTGTTTTTCATACATATTACATCCTCCTATCATGTGGTTGTCTAACATCAAAGTTCAGTTCGTCTGCATCACGCATCAATTTGTTCTGAAGAACTAAATTGTTATTCATTTTTCTTGTCGGCTTGACTTAACATGGCACAGAGAAAGAGGAAGAAACACAGAATGGCAGGGAATGAGAAGCGGATGAATCCTGCAGATTCTGCTGGTACTGATGGTGCAATAGAAGGTGAAAGTCCAGCGGAAAATTCTACAAACACGGCATCCCATGCTACACGAGCTGCAAAAAAGCCAAACAGAAACAAATAGCTGCCACCAAACAAGCAGAGACAGCCCTAGTTCTTGCAACACCTACCACAGTACTACTAGCTGCATGACATACTCAAGGCCAATCGAGCTAGCAGCACGTTCCCAAGCTCCCTTGCCACCTGACACTATTTCCCAAGCACTCTTGACACAAGACGAGTTGGCAATATCAGATGAACCTTGTGAGCTTCAACAGCAAGAAGGTAGTTGTTGGAGTCAAGTTACAGTTGCATGCTTCTTTATATGTAGTCTCACAGTTTGATGTACACTAACACTTCCTATGTTCGTTGTTGGACTAGCACCTAGGCGCAAGAGGAAACAAACATCAGGGATAATGCTCGATAGGTTAACTAAATCTAGAGGAGGAAGAATGGAGATCCGTTTTGAGGCAGGTTTAAAAGGCCACGTGATGCTCTGAGTCGCCAAGTTAGTATCGAGGCAGCGGTTGCCGTTAGGTGTCATGTACGTATCCTCCCAACATGGATTCAGTACATGAATGACAAAGACGAAACCCAGTTCAACACCTTCCTCGACCATTTATCTGTAAGTATGGTTATGTATGGAAACTAGTAATATCGTCTTGCTCTGTCCCATGCTTTCTAGGTTGTTGATAATGAGACTCCCATAATTTTCAACAGATGAGGTTCAAGTTGGATAGCCAAGATGATGCAACCAGACAAGCTTGCACCCATGTTTTCAAGTCTGCTCTGCGAAAGTATCGGTATAACTCGAGGAAAATTCACTTTGAAGGCAAGGCTAACAGTGAACTTTCCCAAACATCTCCAGTGGAAAATATATCGGATGAAGACTGGAGGGGCCTTGTTAAACACTGGCCTGATCCGAAGTATCAGGTACATTATATATGTGATCAGATCACATGTTGAAGTCCTATTGACGCATGTGCCACACAAATCTATCTTCTTGTAGGTGAACTGTTCAAAGATCAAGGCCAACCGCATTTAAAGTGAAATTCCAATGCATTTACGTGATCTCGTAGCTATATTGCACACTGCGAGGCTCTTGTAATTAGCTGCTGTTTCACACTTTTCGTTGTACCATATTATCATATCTATATTGACTTGTTCGAAATGCAGAGGAAAGCCTGCAAGGACCAAAAAGTACCTAAACCAAATGTTGTGGAAATCTTCAAGGACTGTCACACCAGAAGAAGAAGGGCATGACTACACCACCAAAGCCATTGTTGTAAGTCCTTAATCCTCATGCCTTTTAACTACTACTTACTTTGACTTGTGCCTTGAACTACATGGTTTGCAGCCAATGTCTATTACTCTTTTCAATTTTATACACAATTGTCTTAGCGTATCATTGCACCTTACAAGGTTTAAAAGGGAGGAGTGATGTTCCTTTGATCTTGACCCGTAATCTAGTTCCGTCTTGGACTTGCCCACACAACGTTACAATTGCATGTTTGTGCATTCTCGGTTGTTTTGTGATATGAATGATGTCATACTATGCTTACCGTATTATAAACTTCGTCTCTTTATCCTTAGCCCTCAATACAATGTGAAGAAATAGACAATACATTAGCGATGGTACATGGTCATATGTTTGGAACCTGGTTTTATTATGTACTTTGCAATAAAATACAACTAATATTTTACATGGGTTCACCAGAATAAGTTCTATATATAGACCAAAGCTATTTTGTTTGGTTTTGCTGCCTCCTTAATATCTTCATTCTAGTACTACTAATGTAAAACCTCAACTTTTCATGAGCTATGAAAAAATGGTGGAACCGCCACCTTACGAAGGTGGCGAGGCAACTATAACCGCAATGTCGACTCTTGCTGCGGTGGGTCAAGACTGTCCACTAACGGTGCTAAAAGCACGTTCTGCGTATCTTGGGTTGGTTGTTAAGGCAATATCGTCCAAACTGCCTCATGATCAAGATATGCAAGCTCAAAGCAATGTTGTATCTGCGCTCCAGACACAAGTCCATTCCCTAACAGAGGCCCTTTACGAAACAAGGAGAAACATTGCTCAATGTCGTCAAGATATGCATGGTTTTGAAACCAGACTATTAGACATTTGCTATGTTGTTTAGGAGCCTAGGGGAAATGAAGGCGAGGGTTATGGTGCTCCATCGAACAATACATCATGAAAACGTAAAACTGTCAGGTCAAATAAACCGAGCTTCTAAACTTCTGGTGGTGCATTTATCTGCTAGACTGTTAAGTTTTATGCCAATCTTCCTTTTGTTATATAGTTGTAATTTGTTTTGGTGCGATACAAAATTTATTCTTAATGTGCAGCCACGGTGAAGAAAAACAAGAAGCCGATTTTGTATAGTGTAGGGTGTTCCCTATATTTGCACTGGTGGCAATCTTTGATGCCGAGTGGATGTAATCTGTGCAATCGCCTTAATAGCCTAGAGTTAGTTTCGGCCTTATTTATTTCCTAGTCTTCTTTTTCCCTGGTTTGCTAGTGGCCGCAAATACCCATGGGCCATATACGGGCCGTAGGTGTAACACCCCGGATTCGATGCACCAGGTGTCCTTCAGTTATTCGCCGTCGTTGCCATGTCATGTGCTTGCGTGTTGCACTTTGCCATGTCATCATCTGCATTTCATATCATGTCATCATGTGCATCGCATTTGCATACGTCTTCGTCTCATGCATCCGAGCATTTTTCCCGTTGTCCGTTTTGCAATCCGGCACTCCTATGTTCCCCGGCGCCCCCTTTTGCCTCTTTTCGTGTGCGGGTGTTAAACTTTCTCGGAATGGACCGAGGTTTGTCAAGCGGCCTTGGTATAGCACCGGTAGACCGCCTGTCAAGTTTCGTGCCATTTGGAGGTCGTTTGCTACTCCAACGGTTAACCGGGTAACCGCAAAAGCCTCTTTGTATTATGCCCAACACCCTTTCAAAGTGGCCCAAAACCCAGCAAACTCCCCTCCATGCTCTCGGTCGTTCGATCACGATCGTGTGGGCGAAAACCACACCTCATTTGGACTCCCCTAGCTCCCCTTACCTATATAAACACCTCCCCCGTCCAAATTCGGGTCCCGAAACCCTAAAAATCGCCCTCCGCCGCCACCGGACGCGTCTGCGACGGCCGGACATGTCCGCCGCCGCCGCGCCCAGCCAACCCCACTCCGCCAAGTGTCCTCCACGCCATCTCTCCCGCCCCGCCGCAGCGTGCTCATGAGCCAGGCGAGCAGCCCGAGCCAGTTCACAAGACGCCGCCCAGCCATGAGCTCCGCGCCGCTGAAGCCGCCTCCGCCGGCGACCGTCCTCGTCGCCGCCCGCGGCATCCGCCGCCGGCTGGCGCCGCCGCTTCGCCGCCGAGGTCGCCGGTGCTCGCCGCCCGCCAGCCGATCTCCTCCGCCTCGTCGGCCGCTAACGCCGCCCATCGCCGCGCCTCCGTGGAAACTCCGCCGCCGCCGCCCGAGACCTCCGCCCGCGGCCACAGCCCGCCGTCCGCCCGCCACCTCGCGCCTCGCCCGGCCTCGCGCGCCGCCGCCTGCCGCCAAGCCGCCTCGCCATGATCCGCCGGATCCGCCGGATCCGGCTGCCCCGGACCTCCCCGGCCTCCTCCCCATCCAACTCCGGCAGCCGCGCCGCCCTGCTCCGACGAACCTCGCCATCCGTGCCGGAGGTTGACTTTTTCCCCTTCCCCGAATTGATGTCCCCGAAGTTTTGACATTATATTGCCATATTCATCATGCCATAACTCTGTCATCGCTGCTCCGTTTCGTGCGTGTAATATGTCAAAATGTTCGTCTCAACGAGTACATCATTTCATCTCATTGCATCATTTTCATTTGAGCTCATCTTGATGCCCGAAATTCTGTTGGAAGAGGGCTATGTGATGTTAGTTTCAGATTCTTATCAGAACATGCACTTTTGTCATTTTTGCCATGATTGATGTGTGCACCCTATGAACTTGAGTCCTACATGTGTTTTGTAATATGCCATGCCATCTTTACAGGGGTGTATGCCATGTATTTTTGTGATCTCTGTGGTGACTAGCACAAGCATGCAAACTAGGCTTCATGATGTTGCTGATTTCAGCCCATTGCTCACTGATATTTTTATGCCATGTAAACTTGATGCTACAGAGAGATCCATGCTTATTTTGAGATACTTCAGTAAGGATGTTTTGAACATATGGTTATTCTATATCCATCCATGCCCTTGTTTGCAATTATGGAGTGCCATAGCTTGAGTCAATCGAGCTCTACTTTTGCTATAAAATGTTTCCTGGCAGGTTGTTTACATGTTATTCAATTTTGCCAAGGTTGTTGTAGTTGATCCGTGTATGCTATGATGTTTTTCTTGCCATGTATAGCTTCTATGCCATGTCTTCTTACTGTGAGTTGCCTTGCCATGCCATTTATTTCTCTGTGGTGAGTGGTTCAAGCTCACCAACATGCCTACTTATTGTTGTTCCTGCCATGTATAAATCTGTAATATAACTTGCAATGTTTACATGGGTGCCATCATATTTTTATGATCCTTTTTGGCTCATGGTCAGTAAGGGACTTTTGTTCTATGCAATTAGTAGATTCATGTCATGCCTTTGTTTGCATTGATAAGTTCCTGTAACATGTTGTTTGATAGCTCTAAACATTGCAACCTGATGTTATTTTCTGCAAGTCTGTGAACCTGTTATTATATGCAATCTTGCCATGTCCTTTTGAGCATGTTCTATTGATTTCTGGAGATAGCTCAGTGTTCATGTTTTGTCATGCTTTACCTGTACATCATGCCCATGCCTTTTGTTCGCATGTTAAGATGTTGTAACTTGTTGGTTTGATGCTTGCAATATGCCTAGTTGCTGTTTTGGACAGATTGTTGCTATAACTTGTATAGGGTGTATGTGTTGAACCGTTGCTCCGTTTTGAGTGTGCTCTATATGGAACTTGCTTGATTTTGCATGTAACTACATATTATCATGTTTCATCCTTGTTTTGAGGTGTTTGCTTGATGTTTGTATGCATTTTGCATCAATGCCATGCTTATCTTGTTTTGCTCATATCTTCTAGGCCGTAGATCCGAATCTAATGAACTTTATATGTAACTTGACTAGAATTTTGTGTAGATCATCTTGGTGCATTTTAAATTGCTTTTTAACAACTTGAACATAAGGTTTATTCAGATCTGGACCAATTTCGAAATTTGCATACGAGGACTTACCGGAATTGTTCTATGTTGTTTCCGGCCTCATTTAAACTTGCTTTGATGTGTTGCTCTTGTTTGCATCGTCTCTTGCCATGAGTATCCTCATCTAGATTTGTCATGCATCATGCTTGTTTGTGCATCCTGTCATGTTCATGTGTGGTGTGTTTACTTTGCTGTGTGCTTCTTCTTGTTAGTTCCTGTTTCGTTGCGATCGTGAGGATTCGTTCGTCTACGCTTGGTTCGGCTTCATCCGTTCGTCTTCTTCATGGACTCGTTCTTCTTTTCTTGTGGGATTTCAGGCAAGATGACCGCTACCCTGGATCTCACTACTATCATTGCTATGCTAGTTGATTCGTTCTATTGCTATGCTGCGCTACCTATTACCTGTTCCTCAAGCCTCCCAAATTGCCATGTCAGCCTCTAACCTTTTGCACCCTTCCTAGCAAACCGTTTTTTGGCTATGTTACCGCTTTGCTCAGCCCCTCTTATAGCGTTGTTAGTTGCAGGTGAAGATGAAGTTTGTTCCTTGTTGGAACATGGGGATGTTGTTCCTTGTTGGAACATGTTTACTTGTTGGGATATCGCAATATATCTTATTTAATTAATGCATCTATATACTTGGTAAAGGGTGGAAGGCTCGGCCTTATGCCTGGTGTTTTGTTCCACTCTTGCCGCCCTAGTTTCCGTCATATCGGTGTTATGTTCCCGGATTTTGCGTCCCTAATGCGGTCGGGTGATTTATGGGACCCCCTTGAAAGTTCGCTTTGAATAAGACTTTTCCAGCAAGGCCCAACCTTGGTTTTACATTTGCCTCACCTAGCCCTTTTTCCCTTGGGAGTCATGCTCTCAAGGGTCATCTTTATTTTACCCCCCCCCGGACCAGTGCTTCTTCAAGTGCTGGCCCAAACCGAGCAATGTCCGGCGCCCCCTGGGCAATCAGGGTCTATGCCAACCCGACGTCTTGCTCATCCGGTGTGCCATGAGACCGAGATATGTGCAGCTCCTATCAGATTTGTCGGCACATCCGGCGGCTTTGCTGGTCTTGTTTTATTCTTTGTCGAAATGTCTTGTAGCCGGATTCCGAGACTGATTGGGTCTTCCGGGAGAAGGAATATCCTTCGTTGATCGCGAGAGCTTATCATGGGCTAAGTTGGGACACCCTGCAGGGTTTGAACTTTCAAAGCCGTGCCAGCGGTTATGTGGCAGATGGGAATTTGTTAATATCCGGTTGTAGTAAACTTGAAGCAAACTCTTCTAAAATACACCAACCGTGTGCATAACCGTGAGTGTCTCTTTTGGGGTTGATCGAGAGGAGAACACGGTTTCGGGTTATGTCGGCGTAAGTAGGAGTTCAGGATCACTTCTTGATCATTACTAGTTGACGATCGTTCCTTTGTTTCTCTTCTCGCTCTCATTTGCGTATGTTAGCCACCATATATGCTTAGTCGCTGCTGCAACCTCACCACTTTACCCCTTCCTTTCCCTTTAAGCTTTGCTAGTCTTGATACCCATGGTAATGGGATTGCTGAGTCCTCGTGGCTCACAGATTACTACACCACCAGTTGTAGGTACAGGTTTGCGATGATCTTGACGCGAGAGCGATGTTTGCTTGTGTTGGAGCTCTTCTTCTTCTTCGTCGATCAGGGGATAGGTTCCAGGTCGGCAGCCTGGGCTAGCAGGGTGGTTATTGTTTGAGTTTCTGTTTATGTTCCATCCGTAGTCGGATGTTGATCTTGTATATGATGTTGATGTATTCTTCTGGCATTTGTGCCTTATGTATGTATCCCCACTATTATGTAAGGTTGATGTAATGATATCCACCTTGCAAAAGCGTTTCAATATGCGGGTCTATCCTTGGTGGGACCTTCGAGTTCCTTTTGGATAGGGTCGCATATTGGGCGTGACAAGTTGGTATCGAGCCTCGACCGACCCTAGGAGCCCCCTTGATTGATCGTGTAGTTTGGCGCAGATTGAGTCTAGAAGAAAACTGTTTTGAGTCTAGTTATATCGAGAGTAGGAATTCTTTTACTCCTCGCCTCTTAAATCGCTCTCCGTAAGGAATCTTGACTTAGGTGTTTTGAACTACTCCTCTTCCCATTCAAGTTTTTCTTTAGGATCACGCAGTTGGTTTTCCGATCGTTGTTCCTCTGCTCTTTTGTCTGGTGCATTTCTCGTCAAGTCGACTCGAGCCTCTTCATCTTTGAGTTCAATCCTCAGTTGTTTTCTTTTCCCACCCACCCACCCTTCTTCTTCTCGGAACCGGAGTCCGTAATCGAGTATCCATCCTACTCATGCGAAGTCTTTGTTTTCTTTCCTCAATGATTTCAACCGGTGTTTTTCTCTTCAAGATATTCGTTGGTTCCCCCTTCCAGTTGCCTTTGTTTTTCCCGCCCTCCAACCCTTTTTATTCCCGGAGTTCGAGTTTCTTCCGACCATCAATTCCATTCGTTTGGAGCCTCTTCAGTCTTCCCTCAATTATTTCAACCGGTGAATTCTCGTCTTGTTCGACATTCTTCATCTCTTTTCTTCTCCGGTGGACTCAATTCAAGTTTTTCGGGTTAATCATATTTTTTTCCTTCGAAGTGTTCCCTTTGCTTGTTCGCCTCTCGCCATTTTATCATTCCGGAGTGATGAAGACATCTCAGGAGATTCGTCTGTGTTTGAATTAATTCGAGGTTATCACCTCATTCAAATATTTCATTTGTTCCGGTGCATCATCTATCTGTTCAACATTCCTTTCCAATGGTGTTTTTCTTTTTAGTGGGCCCTAACCCACAGGTCTTTTCCCAGGATCTTACCTGACTCTTCTAATTTCCCCGGAGTTATTCTCAATTCTTTTCGGAGTTTGACGTAAGAATGAATTTCATCAGTCAGATGCCTTTTCAAGATCGATTTCAAATCATTTCATTGTTGGCTCAACCTCTTCGTTTTTCATTCTCCCGGAGTATCCCAGTAATTTTGGTGGTTTTTTCTCATCGTCCTTTGAAGACCGAAGAAGAGTTCCTTCTAAATCTTGTCCGTCCTCCCGAAGATTCGTGGTTCTAGCTTCATGCTATCCTTTTGAATTATTCCGTTTGTCAGATATTCTTTCTTACCCATCCGGAGTATTTCAGGAGTTGCTTTTCTGTTCCGATCATCCGGAGGCCATCTTTTCGGAAGATTTCTTCATTCTAAGTTTTCATATTCATTCCCCAATTACTCTATATCTGTGCCCCTTCGTTCATCTCAATATTCTTCCGGTGCTGCGTTCAAACATTCGTTAATCAGTTCGCGATCTCTTCGATCTCTTTTCTCTAAATTCTCTCAAGTATCTCCGTGCTTTTCTAATTCTTCCCGGTGATTCAGTCTTTTTCATCAGTCATTTTCGAATTCTTACGGTGGTTCGTTCAAGATTCTTTTCCTTGTTTATCATATTAATTCATTCGTTCTTTCCAATCCTACCGGTGGTTCATGAAGACTTTCTCAAGTTTTGCGCCATATTTCCCCTTATTCTTTTTCAAGAAGAATAAGTACTATGCAAAATCCATTGCTTGTCATCAATTTAATTTGATGAAGGATAAGCATACAATAAATCTTATTCTTATTTCATCCAAGTGATTAATCTTTTTCTTCGGAGTTTTTTTCTTGAGGAATAAATTCTAGTTCCAAGTGTTTTCATCTTTTCTTTTCCGGAGTTCAAATTTTCTCGGCCATTTCGTTGGAACCTCCGTCTAAATCATCGCAAGGCTCATCTTATTCTTTCTTCCTTCATTCTATCTCATCATCCTTTTGTCACCGGAGTTCTTCACGGTGGTTCGTCATGATTTAATTCATTCTCTCAAGAGTTCATCAAGATTCTTGTCGGTGAAGTTCAAATAACTTTTCTTCTTGCATCTCTAAGTGTAATTAATTCTCCGTATTCTTTAGAATTGGAGTTTTTGCATTTCTTTGTTCTTCTCAGATATTCAAATCCACTCAATCCTTCCTTCTAAGTTCTTTTCATTCAAATTCTTTCAATTCTTCCGGAGGCATTGCGTTGTTAATCTCGTCAAGTGTCATTCCATCTTCTGAAGCTCATGTTCTATTCTTTCCTTGTTCAACCGGTGTGTTGCCTAAATCCTTTCAGTCTTATTCGTTTCTTTTCTCATTCTAACCACTCCGATTAGAACGAGTGGTTTCATAGTCTATCTGATTCCGTGAGCTTTTGATTCTCGTCATTCTCGTCGTTCCTCTCTTCTTCTTGAGTGCTCTTGATTCTTTGCTTCTTCTCTTGAGTTCTTGTTTCACCTCTTCCTTTTCCCTTCCGTCTCGTTCCTAAGATCTCGGGACGAGATCTCTTGTTAGTGGAGGAGTGTTGTAACGCCCCGGATTCGATGCGCCAGGTGTCCTTCAGTTATTCGCCGTCGTTGCCATGTCATGTGCTTGCGTGTCGCACTTTGCCATGTCATCATCTGCATTTCATATCATGTCATCATGTGCATCGCATTTGCATACGTGTTCGTCTCATGCATCCGAGCATTTTTCCCGTTGTCCGTTTTGCAATCCGGCACTCCTATGTTCCCTGGCGCCCCCTTTTGCCTCTTTTCGTGTGCGGGTGTTAAACTTTCTCGGAATGGACCGAGGTTTGTCAAGCGGCCTTGGTATAGCACCGGTAGACCGCCTGTCAAGTTTCATGCCATTTGGAGGTCGTTTGGTACTCCAACGGTTAACCGGGTAACCGCAAAAGCCTCTTTTGTATTGCGGCCCAACACCCCTTTCAAAGTGGCCCAAAACCCAGCAAACTCCCCTCCATGCTCTCGGTCGTTCGATCACGATCGTGTGGGCGTGCACCTCATTTGGACTCTCCTAGCTCCCTCTACCTATATAAACACCTCCCCCGTCCAAATCCGGGTCCCGAAACCCTAAAAATCGCTCTCCGCCGCCACCGGACGCGTCTGCGGCGGCCGGACATGTCCGCCGCCCGCCAGCCCAACCCCACTCCGCCACGTGTCCCTCGCCGCCATCTCTCCGCGCCCGCGCCCGTGTCCATGAGCCAGGCAGGCGAGCCCGGCCCGCCCAGCGCGCCAGCGCCCATGAGCTCCGCGCCGCCGAGCGCCGCCTCGCCGGCGATCGTCGCGTCGCCCGCGGCGGCATCCGCCGCCGGCCAGCGCCCGCCGCTTCTGCGCCGAGGTCGCCCGTGCTCTCGCCGCCCGGCGGTCTCCTCCGCCTCGTCGACCCGCCGCGCCGCGCCGCCGTCGCCGCGCCTCCGTGGAAACTCCGGCCGCCGCCGCCGAGACCTCCGCCCGCTGCCGCCTCGCCCGCCGTCCGCTGCCACCTCCGCGCCTCCGCCCGGCCTCGCCGCCGCCGCCTCCTCCGCCGCCTCGCCGCGGATCCGGCCGAGATCCGCCGGATCCGCCGCCCGGACCTCCCGGCCTCCTCCCGTCCAACTCCGGCAGCCGCGCCGGCCTGCTCCGACGAACCTCGCCATCCGTGCCGGAGGTTGACTTTTTCCCCTTCCCCGAATTGCTGTCCCCGAAGTTTTGACATTATATTGCCATATTCATCATGCCATAACTCTGTCATTGCTGCTCCGTTTCGTGCGTGTAATATGTCAAATTGTTCGTCTCAACGAGTACATCATTTCATCTCATTGCATCATTTTCATTTGAGCTCATCTTGACACCCGAAATGCTGTTGGAAGAGGGCTATGTGATGTTAGTTTCAGATTGTTATCAGAACATGCACTTTTGTCATTTTTGCCATGATTGATGTGTGCACCCTATGAACTTGAGTCCTACATGTGTTTTGTAATATGCCATGCCATCTTTACAGGGGTGTATGCCATGTATTTTTGTGATCTCTGTGGTGACTAGCACAAGCATGCAAACTAGGCTTCATGATGTTGCTGATTTCAGCCCCTGCTCACTGCGATATTTTTATGCCATGTAAACTTGATGCTACAGAGAGATCCATGCTTATTTTGAGATACTTCAGTAAGGATGTTTTGAACATATGGTTATTCTATATCCATCCATGCCCTTGTTTGCAATTATGGAGTGCCATAACTTGAGTCAATCGAGCTCTACTTTTGCTATAAAATGTTTCCTGGCAGGTTATTTACATGTTATTCAATTTTGCCAAGGTTGTTGTAGTTGATCCGTGTATGCTATGATGTTTTTCTTACCATGTATAGCTTCTATGCCATGTCTTCTTACTGTGAGTTGCCTTGCCATGCCATTTATTGCTCTGTGGTGAGTGGTTCAAGCTCACCAACATGCCTACTTATTGTTGTTCCTGCCATGTATAAATCTATAATATAACTTGCAATGTTTACATGGGTGCCATCATATTTTTCTGATCCTTTTTGGCTCATGGTCAGTAAGGGACTTTTGTTCTATGCAATTAGTAGATTCATGCCATGCCTTTGTTTGCATTGATAAGTTCCTGTAACATGTTGTTTGATAGCTCTAAACATTGCAACCTGATGTTATTTTCTGCAAGTCTATGAACCTGTTATTATATGCAATCTTGCCATGTCCTTTTGAGCATGTTCTATTGATTTCTGGAGATAGCTCAGTGTTCATGCTTTGTCATGCTTTACCTGTACATCATGCCCATGCCTTTTGTTCTCATGTTAAGATTCTGTAGCTTGTTATTTTGATGCTTGCAATACGCCTAGTTGCTGTTTTGGACAGATTGTTGCTATAACTTGTATAGGGTGTATGTGTTGAACCGTTGCTCCGTTTTGAGTGTGCTCTATATGAAACTTGCTTGATTTTGCATGTAACTACATATTATCATGTTGCACCCTTGTTTTGAGGTGTTTGCTTGATGTTTGTATGCATTTTGCATCAATGCCATGCTTATCTTGTTTTGCTCATATCTTCTAGGCCGTACCTCCGAATCTAATGAACTTTATATGTAACTTGACTAGAATTTCATGTAGATCATCTTGGTGCATTTTAAATTGCTGTTTAACAACTTGAACATAAGGTTTATTCAGATCTGGATCAATTTCGAAATTTGCATACGAGGACTTACCGGAATTGTTCTATGTTGTTTCCGGCCTCATTTAGACTTGCTTTGATGTGTTGCTCTTGTTTGCATCGTCTCTTGCCATGAGTATCCTCATCTAGATTTGTCATGCATCATGCTTGTTTGTGCATCCTGTCATGTTCATGTGTGGTGTGTTTACTTTGTTGTGTGCTTCTTCTTGTTAGTTCCTGTTTCGTTGCGATCGTGAGGATTCGTTCGTCTACGCTTGGTTCGGCTTCATCCGTTCGTCTTCTTCATGGACTCGTTCTTCTTCCTTGCGGGATTTCAGGCAAGATGACCGCTACCCTGGATCTCACTACTATCATTGCTATGCTATTTGATTCGTTCTATCGCTATCTGCGCTACCTATTACATTCCTCAAGCCTCCCAAATTGCCATGTCGCCTCTAACCTTTTGCACCCTTCCTAGCAAACCGTTGTTTGGCTATGTTACCGCTTTGCTCAGCCCCTCTTATAGCGTTGTTAGTTGCAGGTGAAGATGAAGTTTGTTCCTTGTTGGAACATGGAGATGTTGTTCCTTGTTGGAACATGTTTACTTGTTGGGATATCACAATATATCTTATTTAATTAATGCATCTATATACTTGGTAAAGGGTGGAAGGCTCGGCCTTATGCCCAGTGTTTTGTTCCACTCTTGCCGCCCTAGTTTCCGTCATATCGGTGTTATGTTCCCGGATTTTGCGTCCCTAACGCGGTCGGGTGATTTATGGGACCCCTTGAAAGTTCGCTTTGAATAAGACTTTTCAAAGAAGGCCCAACCTTGGTTTTACATTTGCCTCACCTAGCCCTTTTTCCCTTGGGAGTCGCGCTCTCAAGGGTCATCTTTGTTTTACCCCCCGGACCAGTGCTTCTCCAAGTGCTGGCCCAAACCGAAGCGATGTCCGCGCCCCTGGCAATCGGGGTCTATGCCAACCCGACGTCTTGCTCATCCGGTGTGCCACGAGACCGAGATATGTGCAGCTCCTATCGAGATTTGTCGGCACATTTGGCGGCTTGGCTGGTCTTGTTTTATTCTTTGTCAAAATGTCTTGTAGCAGGATTCCGAGATCGATCGGGTCTTCCGGGAGAAGGAATATCCTTCGTTGATCGCGAGGGCTTATCATGGGCTAAGTTGGGACACCTGCGCAGGTTTGAAATTTCAAAGCCGTGCCGCGGTTATGTGGCGAGATGGGAATTTGTTAATATCCGGTTGTAGTAAACTTGAAGCAAACTCTTCTAAAATACACCAACCGTGTGCGTAATCGTGAATGTCTCTTTTCGGGGTTGATCGAGAGGAGAACACGGTTTCGGGTTATGTCGGCGTAAGTAGGAGTTCGGGATCACTTCTTGATCATTACTAGTTGACGATCGTTCCTTTGTTTCTCTTCTCGCTCTCATTTGCGTATGTTAGCCACCATATATGCTTAGTCATTGCACGCAACCTCACCACTTTACCCCTTCCTTTCCCTTTAAGCTTTGCTAGTCTTGATACCCATGGTAATGGGATTCTTTGAGTCCTCGTGGCTCACAGATTACTACACCACCGATTCTGAGTACAGGTTTGCGATGATCTTGACGCGAGAGCGATGTTTGCTTGTGTTGGAGCTCTTCTTCTTCTTCGTCGATCGGGGATAGGTTCGGTCGGCAGACTGGGCTAGCGTGGTGGTTATTGTTTGAGTTTCATTTATGTTCCATCCGTAGTCGGATGTTGATCTTGTATATGATGTTGATGTATTCTTCGGCATTTGTGCCTTATGTATGTATCCCCACTATTATGTAAGGTGATGTAATGATATCCACCTTGTAAAGCGTTTCAATATGCGGGTCTATCCTTGGTGGGACCTTGAGTTCCTTTTGGATAGGGTCGCATATTAGGCGTGACGAGAGGATCCATGGGTCTCCCACGGCCGTCAATAAATGGGCTCATGTCGGTGGGCCTCGGGCCGTCGATAAATGAGTCTACATGGGCCATAATCAGGCGTAATTGGTATCGGCCCAAGACGGTAATAGTGGCCGTTAACAGTCAGAGGATCTGCAAAAGCTTAATTACATCACGGGCATAACGGGTCGTTAATGGGCCGAATATAGGGACGGCTGGCGAACGGGCCGACTCTTGCCATGGGCGAATTTGGCCCATTAGGGTAACATGCCGATGTGGGTCGACTCTTGCCATGGGCGAATTTGGCCCATTTGGGGAACATGCCGATAATGGGCCGACTCTTGCCATGGGCGAGTTTGGCCCATTAGGGAACGAGCGATGTGGTAGGAAGTAATCGAGGGCCAAAAGGAGCCCAAGAACGTATGGGCCGTCAATAGGCGAAAGCTAACAAGAAGTGAAGCGGCCCATGTAAATCACGGCCGTTAACGGTACAAAGAAAATTACTGTTCATTATGGGCTAGAGTCACCGTGGGCTGTAAAGGGCGAAGATCTGAAAGGCCTCATATGGGCGAAACACGTCGTGGGCCATACATGGGCGAAAGTGAAATGGGCTGGTGTTATATTCGACGGCCCACATGGCGTTGTTGGGCCTATTTCCTTTAGTGCCCTAACGGGCCGTGAGTTAACGGACCGTAAAATGGACTATTTGCGAAGAGACCGTTAACGGGCTTTTCATGGGCCGGCCGTTAACTTTTGACCAAGTCAAGCGGGCGGCTTTGTAAGTTAAATGGGCGATGGTGGGCGTGACGTGTCGACATATCATAGGTGCCTATCGACCCACTAACGGTGACACGTGTTTCGTCCGCCAATAAGAATTTTACGTGGAAATTTCCCATTGGTCGGGCATTAACGGGTTATCGGATCCAAAACCCGACCCGATAGCTTAATGGCGTTCCGTTACGGTGGATGCCACGTGTCGGTCACCCTTGACGAAAGCACTTCTGTGACGCGCGATTTATCGTCATGGAAGTGGACACTTCCATGATGATAATTTTGGTAATGTCATGGAACACTTCTCTGACAAAGACGGTATGACTATCTTGATTCTGTCATAAATTTGTCATGGATGTACATGCATGACAAAAAACACGACCTACTGTGACAAACACGTATCATCACGGAAGTGTATTTTTTTGTAGTGGTTATTATCGGTCTTCGCACACATTTCTGATTACAGACCTCTTTGCTGCGTATCACACACATCTTGTTAAATTGAATCGTTTCTGTTCTCTTGGCTCAACGCAAACAGTTCATCCGAGTGAACCGTATGTCGTATATCGCTCATACCTTGATCTAGCTGACCGTTTCTTTGTGTTGCCTAATCACAAACAGTTCATCCAAGTGAACTGTATGCTGTATATCGCAACCCCTTCATCTGGCTACCCATTTCTGTTCATTTGCCTCATCGCAAATAGTTCATTGAACTGAACCGTATGCCCCTCATCGCACATGCAACTCAATTCTGAACCGTGTTTGATGCATCCGTCATCGCAAATGTTTTGCATCTTTTTTATGGTTTTTACATCACCGTTTGTGATTATTGCATCGCACACAGTTTCGTCGAAGGGTCTCTGATCGCAGTGTCGCGTTAGCAGCATCCTGCAGTAGTGTGCTATACAACCGTTGGGAGCGCACTGAGTCCTGGAGGGGAGCGGAAGTGAGGCGGTACTACTGCTCGTACTACTGTCCCACTGCAGTGCAACCCGACACGAAAAGTCAAGTCCCCAATAACAGCAGCAGTGCATGCGGCACTGGACAGGGCTACTGCTGCTTATGAGCGGTACTATCGAGCGGTGCTGCCGCTTGAGGCCTCGAGGAAACATGCACATGCCGCTTGAGGCCTTCAGGAAACATGCACAGGCAACATAGGAGCAACTCCATCGAAGCGGGAAAGAACTGTGGTGCGTAAGAAAATGTGTACATGTTAATTCCACCCAAACCTTTTCGAAGTGGACCCCCTCTTAATAGTACGTTTTTCCTACGACTCAAATTCACCGAAAAGAAACGTAGGAAAATAACCGTCTTCACTTTTAAAACTCCAAGGGGCATGAATCGTCTTCTTCCATATGATAGATTATCTGAAATGCTCAATGCACACGATTAGTCCGCAAAAGCACTGTCATCAATCACCAAAACCACTAAGGGAGAAATATGCCCTAACAGACGGGGAAACCTAGGACCGGTCGGAGTGTCGTTGTCGTTGACGTAATCATCGACGACGAAGACTTGGAACCCTAGCACGGAACAGTGAGAGAGCGTTGGGTGTTATGTTCAGTCGATGTTGGGTGTTCGGCCATCACAGTACGAGGTGATGGATAGGGGGAATTAGGCCAGTGCAAGGAAAAAGGAGAGAACATACCGGAATGAAGTCGTCGTCGTCGTCGCTGGAGGCACCTCGTCGCCACACTTCCTATTTCTTGAGCCATGGCCACCTTCGCCTCGTCTCCACTAGGTTTCTTGCACTCTCATCCCGTGGATTTGTTCCATGAAGGGGGTCGATTCTTCTTGGCCTAATAAAATGGAGCGGATGGACGTGGTTTGGGCCGGGATTTCCCCCACCTTGGCCCAAACCAAACAACGAAATTGTGAACCACGTGGAAACAATTCCATGCTTGGATGACCTACGTGGATTGGGCCGAACTACTCGAGTTGGAGATGGAAAAGAAGGTCATGGAATAGCATACACGAAGCTTAGCTTTTAATTCGACCAGCTAATTGTCCGTGCGTTGCAACGGGGGCATACATATTCTAGCGGTCCAATACCAATTATGTCCGACATAAATCTTACACGCATCATATTCTATAGTTTGGTAAGATTTGATTTGATTTCAGTATCAGTAGGGAAAGAAAGGAAACTTTTGATTTAGGTGAAATTTTGGTAAGACTTGATTTGATTTGAGTATGCTTAGGGGAAATAAAGGAAGGTTCTGATTGAGGCGAAATTTTGGTAAATGATTTGATTTTGAGTTAATAGTAGAGATTTCTTTCTATTTACACGGTGCTAGTGTGGCACGCCGGCCCTGGCCCTGGCCCGGGCCAAGAGCAGCAGCAGTGGCACTTGGCATAGCCATTTCAAACACCGGACAGGCCAGCAAGCTGCCACGGCCCCCACCTGCACTGGCCGGCAGGGCACGGGCCCATCGCACCGCAGCGCGTCGCCTCTACTGTCCTCGCAACCGGGGGTGCGCCCCCGCGACCGCGACTTCCAACGATCGTTGCGGCTGAAAGCGACCGCACCACCACAAAAATATACTCCACCGAGCCCCTCCCAGCTCTGGGCCGACGCCACCGCTCGCCACCGCCGTCGCTTTCGCCTTTCCCCCGCCCCAGCTCGTGCGCTCCCACCACTCCCCTCCACTCCCCTCCTCCCCACACAGCCACCGAAGGATTCCCACCGCAATCCTCCGCCTCCTCCCCATCCCCGGCGTGTCCACCTGCCCGCCCTCCGACCGGAGGAACCCTCCGGGGGGTTCTTGGTCCCTAGCGCCTTGGACGCTTCCGCCCGGGCTGCACCAGCCCACCGCTTTTAGGTGCCGCCCGCCTCCGCTTTTGCGCTCCTTTTCGGCCGGGATTGCTGCCGGTTCCTCGCGAAAGATCGCATCTCTGGCCTGTCGGATCAGATGAGATGTGGGGGTGGCGGAGCCTCTAGGAGACATGGCTGAAGTGGTCTCGTCCTCGCCCGGATCCCCCGCGGCGGCGGCGGCGGCCGCGTACCCGTACCCAGTGGCGCGCCGCCTCCATGGCGCCTTCGTCGCCAGGGACGAACTCCCGTACTCATACCCCGCTGCCGCTGCTGCACCGCCGCCGCCCGCGCCGCTGCCGCAGGCGCAACAGGGCTCCTCCGGCGGGGGAGGCGGCAAGATTAGCCCCGCGGTGCTGTTCATCATCGTCATCCTCGCGGTGGTGTTCTTCATCTCCGGCCTGCTCCACCTCCTCGTGCGGCTGCTCATGAAGAAGCAGCACCGCCGCCGAGGCGGCTCGGCTGCCGCGGCGGGGCAGGGGCCCGG
Source organism: Aegilops longissima (assembly GCA_021605205.1). NCBI lineage: Eukaryota > Viridiplantae > Streptophyta > Magnoliopsida > Poales > Poaceae > Aegilops > Aegilops longissima. The sequence continues at coordinate 193,428,192 of CM038682.1, forward strand.
GGAGGCCGACGCGGCGCTGCAGCGCCAGCTGCAGCAGCTGTTCCACCTTCACGACTCCGGCCTGGACCAGGCCTTCATCGACGCGCTGCCCGTGTTCTCCTACCGGGAGATCGTCGTGGGCGGCGGCGGCGGCGACAAGGAGCCCTTCGACTGCGCCGTGTGCCTGTGCGAATTCGACGCCGAGGACAGGCTCCGGCTGCTGCCGCTCTGCGGGCACGCGTTCCACCTGAACTGCATCGACACATGGCTGCTGTCCAACTCGACGTGCCCGCTTTGCCGCGGGGTGCTCTTCGCCCCAGGGCTGACAGCCGAGAATAACCCGATGTTCGATTTTGATGAGGGGTTGGAGGAAGGGCGGCTGTCGGAGTGCTGCGAGGATGGTTTCGGATTGCCCGCACAGAAGTCCTCGGAGGGGTTGCAGACGCCGGTGGCCGAGAAAAGAGTGTTCCCGGTGAGGCTCGGCAAGTTCAAGAATGTCGGCACCCAGGGTGCTGTTGAAGGTGGACACGGCGATTCTGCTGTGCTGAGGAGGGAGGAAGGAGAGAGTAGCAGCAGCAGTTTGGATGCAAGGAAATGCTTCTCTATGGGCACCTACCAGTATGTCCTTGGGACTTCTGAGCTTCAGGTGGCTCTCCAGCCGGGCCGAACAAGAAATGGTGTGATGAGATCAAGACCTCCCGGTATAAGTTGTGTGAATGCCGACATTATGGAGGGAAAGAAAATTTGCGCACGGAACAAAGGGGAGAGCTTCTCCATGTCGAAGATTTGGCAGTGGTCTAATCTGAAGGGCAAGTTACCGGCCAGCTCAGATGATTGTTCAGAAGCGGGGAGCCTTCCATGGATGAAGAGAGGTGGCACCGGGGATAAATTGAACATGTGATGTGACTCTGTGCTGTGATACTAGCTAATATTTCTCTTCTTATTAGTGCTACTCCATTAATTTCTTACCTATAATTATTCTAGTCTAATTTCATATTCACGTTTTAATTGGAATTGGTTAATCTCATGGGGAGATAAGTTTTCCGTAGTCATGCCACCTTACTGTATTGCGCCAATTTGTGCTAGCTTAGGGATCATGTGATGTGCACGCTGCTTTGCTTGTGCTCTTGTATCGGTTTGAAGCTACCTTCATATTCCTGAAACTTTAATTGCAAGAATGCTCAAACTAAAGTTAGCATTGACTTCTTAGTTCCAATCTTGTCATTCTTTCTATTGCAGTAGATGATAGGATACATATTACTTGAGTTTTGCTTCTGTACTAATTAGCCCTTCTGAAACAGTTCATATGAACTGTAGAACATTGTAGTTTCTTTATGCAGTAGAAAGAACATTGTAATTTTAGAAATTAAACTATATGCTATCACATAGAAGGGTAGCAGGGGAAATCTTCTGTCTACAAATGATTAGGGCTAAATGAAACAAACAACTCAAAGCTGGTGCTATCTTATCGGTGGTTACTGGTTAGCATTAAGTAGCTCTTTGATCTAGGTTCTTGTTTCAGTTTGGAGGGTGTTGCAAATGTCTTGAGATCGTGCCTAGTTGTGATGCATAGGCTAGACACTTACGGATGCTGATTAAAGGGAAGGGTGCTCGCTGGGGCTGCCACCGGAACAACTGAGGTAGGAGTAGGCGGGCACTCACTGGATAAGTTAGGAAGATGGGTAGATTATTTCTGGGTTTGGGACAAGGACACAAGGTCTAACTCATAGTATATATTTTTGAATTTTCATGCAGGTCATTATGTGAAAATTGTTGCATACCCCTTTGCTAATACCTTTATGATTCACTAATCTTGATATGGCTGAGCAAAACCCATATTACTATTATGAGCAACTGTACTAAGCAAAATAAACTGTTAAAGCATAACTGGAAGGAATCGGTTTCATTTTTAGAAAAATCACTTGTAACTTTCAGAAATTGCACATGTCTATAATTTACAAGAGCCCACTGTGCATATGTTTAAATTCTCGTATCTAACTAATTATTTTCCTGATGAGCTACATCTACTTTTTTTTAGGGGTTGCTACATCTACTCATGATTTGGCATATTTCCTTTTATGATAGTTGTAGTCAGCCAAGTTTCAGATATCGCACATGTTCTTTTTTCTGTGTTTCCAAATGAGCCACACCTACTGTTTTTGGGCCATGGGCACTTCAGTGAAATTGCTGATGTACAGTTTTTGGGCCATAGGCACTTCAGTGAAATTGCTGATGTACAGTTTTTGGTCCTGACTGTCTTGTTTTATGGTCCTGACTGTCCTGAGTTAGTACTCAACTCACAAGCAGAACAACAGCCAACTCGCTTGTTTCGGGTTGTAACTTTGAGGTCCATGTTGGATTGCTTCCTAAAATCTGAACTCATCCCAGTGGGTAGTAGGTTCCTAGTATTTCCCCCATCTGCACATCTGATGCGCAGTGATGGACATCCACAGACATACGAACTTCTCATGATTGAGCATGTAATCTTTTATCAGAGGCTTTACTTATTTAAGTTCCAGCTGAGCATATTTCTTTTGCCTTTAGTTCACCAGTCATCTGCTGCCTTTCTCAAAGTCTTCTCCTTTGATGAGCACTTTTTTGGGGGGTTTACATTCCCCTTTCAAGAATCTCTTTGCTCTCACAAAAGAAAAGATAGTTTTCTTTGTCATGATAAAAAGCAAAAAAGGTTGGAACAAGCGACAGCAACGCATCATCCTTTGCTTCATTCCTGGGTTGCCAGAAACCTTTAGTGATCAGAGTATAGATATTCCTTATGCCAGCTTAGTAAGCGACATTTAATTTTCCTAGGTATTCCGGACATTTAATTTTCCTAGATTTCAATATAATTCACAGATGCCACCTGTGTGTATTTCTTGCTTGTTAACTGTGATGTCACTGAATCTCATACCCCTTAATTTATTCTTTCCTTATTCGTGGATTTGTGAGAAGTAACATTTCTGAACCCATAGTTTCATCACATTTACTGTTGCCACCTCGGACACTTTAATCTCTTTGTTGCTCTAAGTAACTAATAATATTCTGAGATTGAATCATCTGATTGTCTGTCAACAATTTGTTGGCATGCAACTGACAAGTTGGTAAATACTAGGTATAAACACCATTTGCTTTGGTGCTCCGTCTTTGTTTAAGGTCCACATGTTGGTGTTTAATGCCATTCTCTGTGCTTAATGTCACCATTTCTGTAAGAAATTATATGTGACAGAAGCTGTCCTCTTATTGCTTGTTGCACCTTGTGGTTGGTAGTGGCCGGCCGAATATTATCCAACTGAAGAGTTGACATCAAACTTGTATCCTGATAGGCGACTTGTTCTTGCAAAGGTGCCTCGTCAGGTGGAGTTCAGCATCATATAATGCGGGTTTTAAGTGCCAAAATGCATTTTCCCTGTGTGCTCTTTCATCATTTTTAACCGGAAAGCGATAAGAAGTGCCAGCCTCTCAAGCATCCACTAAATTTTATTTTTTTGAAGGCAATGCATCCACTAGATCAAGCAGGTAGCATCTGCAATGTACTACTCCAGCAGTTTGCATTCAGATCTGGCTTGAGTCCATGCATTGCCAATTCACACCTGGTATTTCAGCAATTAATTAACACCGGTCCAGAGCATTAGTATTGTTAATTACCAGATCTGTAGTGCTCCAGTGGTTTGTTCTTCTGACATCTGAAGCAGCTGTGCATGGAGATTGGTTCTTCAGACCTCTACTCCCAGATTCAGGACAAAGCCCCAGAGAATCTTTTTGTGTGAAGGAGTGCCCAAGTCTCAGGACTCACAGGCTCGAGGTCCCCTAGCGGGAAGATCAGATCGGACGAGGCAGGTCTGCACAAAATACTGTTCTCTACGTGAAGTTCACAATGGTGGTCCGTTGTTTCTGGATTCATATGCAGCGTAAAGGTCAGCTTCACGCGTGTTAGAAACGGACGAGAGGAAAGGTTTGAGTTTCGCCATGATTGAACGATTGTGTCATACGTGTTCTGGTGTTCTCTGCTGAATTCAGGGAAGTAGTTTCGCCTACCTTTTCTTTTTCACCGTAGGCACATCATAGCTTGTGCAGTCCGTTCACATAGCGCGTCGGCATGGTGGCTAGGCGGAGGAATGCCTCATTTTCTCCGTGCCAAGAGGCCAGTTTCCTCCATCCACGACATTCTCTCTGATCCATATTAATCCCTCCGTTTTATAATACATATCTTCCATTTGTCAAAATATAGATGTATATGTATCTAGACATATTTTAGTATATAGGTACATCCATTTTTGGATAAATGAAGTCAAGTATTTTGGAACGGAGGGAGTACTTGTCTTAGATTTGTCTAGATACGCGCCGTAATCGTCTTTGGTTTGGCTAGCGACCAGAAACCCTAGCCGCCGCCAAGAGAGCCCACCCTTTCGGCACCATTTTCTGGCGACCCCCCCCCCCCCCACCCTCACCATCGGCGACCTCTTGGTCGTCGGTGATGAGGGGGGTCGCCGGATCCCGCACATGTGAAGATCCATATTACTTGTCTTAGATTTGTCTAGATACGCATCGTAATCGTCTTTGGTTTGGCTAGCGACCAGAAACCCTAGCCGCCGCCAAGAGAGCCCACCCTTCCGGCGCCATTTTCTGGCGACCCCCCCCCCCTCCCTCACCATCGACGACCTCTTGGTCATCGGTGACGAGGGGGGTCGCGGGATCCCGCACGTGTGGATTGCTTTTGCTATAGGTAGGGCCCTAGTAGCTTAGGTTTTTGGATCGCCAGACGTCTTCCTTCGGCGGCGGCCGCGACGATGATGAATAAATAAGCTCCAGATCCTTTTTCGACGAGGCAATCATCTCTATTTTCGGTGATGGATTTGGGAACCAGTCTCTTCAGGTGGGGATGTCGTGGCGGCGGCGACATCCTTGTGGTGGACTTCTGTCCTCGGGCTCCGTGCTTGCGACGGCGTCTGCTCCAGCGTCGGCGTGGAGTTTGGGAGGTAGTCTAGGAGCGGATGCAGATTGTGGTCTGCATCGACGACACCTGAGAAATGGAACGTGTGTTGCGTTCGTGGTTGATGGATTACAGGTATGCTTTTCTCCTTCGGCGTCTTAGTCATGGTGGGTTGTCAGATCTAGAGTTCGATGGCGTGTTCGGGGTGTTGCCCTGGTCTGATTCGTTCAACGACAATGGCTTCATCTTTGGTGAGCCATCTTGAAGGTCCACAAAGATGCATATCAGGAATGGAGCCGCGTCGAGTTTGAGTGAGGAGGTGATGCACCATTCTTTTCTTTGGTGGCTGATGTGGTGGTACCGAAGGTAGGTGACTGATGTTGGTGTCAAGCTCAGCAACGTTCTGCTATATTTTCAGTTTTGTCATGCCGGTCTTTACGTGACTTGTAATTTGATTTTTACGATATGAATGAGACACGAATTATCATGCAAAAAAGATTTGTCTATATATAAATATATTATGTCTATATACATTCATATCTAAATCTCTATTTTTCAATAATAAAGGGGCTATTGCTTCTGGTCGCCCGTCAACAAAATTGCCTTTAAAGTTGGCAAATTACCCATCAATGCCACCGTAAGTGATAAAAAAAAGTTTCACACAGGGGAATCCTCGTCTAGGCCAGCCTAAGTAGGAACCTTCTATACTGCACTCCGTGCGCTGGAAGAAGACACATCGCCTGTTTGGGCCGGCCCATGTCCGGGAGGCCTATTTTTTATTTTATTTTTCTATTTTTGTTTTCCTTTTTTGTCTTCATATTTTTACATTTAATCATTCCAGACTTAAATAAAATTCCAAAAATAAAAATATGAGAATTCTGAAATAAAATATTTAATAATCATAGATGCTTGTGGATTCCAAAAATTTTCGTGATTTCTAAAAAATGTTTGCATATAAATAAAATATTCACAACTGTGAAAACAAATGTTGGGGAAATCAAAAAATGTTCATGATTTTTTATAAATTTTGTGTATTAAAATGTTAATGAAATTGAACAAGATTTCCCATTCAAAAATATTCATGAATTTAAAACTATCCTAAAATTCAAAAACCGTTTGTTACTTACAAAATAGTTTGTTGATTCATAAAATGTTAGCTAAATTCAAAAAATGAACATGCATTTCAAAAATGTTCGCTAAATTAAAACAAAATTGTGAATTTCACAAATTATTCCACCAAACAATTTCGAAAAAACTATTCCTGGGTTCTAGAAATGTTCACCTATTCAAGAAAAATGTTTTAAAAATGTTTGCAAATAGTATAAAATGTTCATGAATTTAAAAAATGTTCATGATTTAAAAAATGTAGGAAAATTTGTAAAAAAATTCACAAATTTGGAAAATGTTTGCGATTTCAGATATGTTCACTATGTTTTAAAAATATGTTCATGATTTTTCAAAAATTGTTCGCGATTTCACAAAAATAAGAGTGATAGTGTATCTCGGTGATGCAGCAAAATATGGTCATGGCCATTGGAGATTATGATTTTTTTCCCATTACAATGCACGGACCATTTTGCTAGTAAATTTAAAATAAGTAATATGGATCGGAGAGAGTAGTAAGTTCATCGGTCTTCCTATCTACGTCGAACAAAACTCGTTTTGGTCTTGGGTAACCCGCAAGAACCAGGGAGCTAGGAACATGACAGAAAGTGAAGGCAGCTCTGCCCAGCATGTATCTAATATCATGCCCAAGTTCTACAGGGGAAAGAGGAAGGCCATCGCCGAGATCGGATTCTGCGGAGTTCCAGACATCCCGACAGTCAACGAGGTTAACCTCAGATACACTGTGTCTCTTGTCAGCAGAGTTGATCTGAGTTCTAGATCCATAGCCATCGGCAACGATGTTAGGGTCCAACTGCATCCAGAGCACATAGAGAAGTTGATAGGCACGCCCTCAAGAGGATGACAAGTTTGTGGATTGGATGCAGACACTCGGAAGAGAGGACGAACCTTGTGCTCACAGCAGTTCTACTACAACGGAGTAAATTGCATAAAACCACCACTTTTAGGGTTAGGTTTGAGAAAAACATTAGGATACAATTTCTGTGCAGAAAACGCCACGTCTTGCGTAATTGTTTTGCGAAAAGCACTAATCGGCAGATCGGGCCGTGTTAAGTGAGTTTATGACAGGTGTGCAAGAGTTTATCAAATTTGCAAAAAAATCATGAATTTGGAAAAATTTCATCCGTTTTCAAAAAAGTTCATCTATTTTGAAAAAGATTTTGAGAAATTGGAAAAACTTCACATATTTATAAAAAGAAAAGAAAACATAAAAATAAATAAGATAAATATAAAATCTGAACGAAAACATTCCAAGAAAAGAGAGAAAAGAACAAGAAAAAGGAAACAAAGGAAAAATTTTTGTTATTTCTGGTTTTGGATTTTTTTTCTTGGTTTTCTAGGTTTTGTCAAATATTTTTTGTTGTCTGCCCTCGCCTAAAACACACGGTGAAAAAACAGGGTTGTTTTCACAGCGAAGCAGAGTTGGGTGTTCCCCTGAAGCGAATTATGCTAACCCAAAGTGAAAAGCACAGTTTTTTGCCTACGTGGCACTCCAGGCCGTCCCGACAGCCGTCAGACGGCGCCATTCGGTCTCGGCTATTTTCATCCCCGCATCTCCATTCCCCCCTTCTTCCTCCTTCCGCTCGCTCCCGCCCCCATCGCTCCCTCGCCCCCGTGCACTGCAGAGATGCCTAGTCCGGCGAAAGCTGGCGTTGCTGGCGGCGGCGCCTCGCCCGGCAGTGCCGCACGCGTCGTAGGAAGAGGAGGACCCGCAGTGGAGCTAGGTGAGCTTTGCAGGAGCTCGAACCCTAGCAAGCCGATGGAGGAAGAGGAGGAGGACCCGCAGTATTCAATGGAATACCGAGTGACGAGAGCATTCGTCGTGGCGGTGAAGGCCAATCCGACGGGAAGCCAACACATCGAGTCATCCTACGACGGGTATAGCGAGATCCGCTTCTCTTTGCTCTTCCCCTTAACGTTCTCCATTACATTGTGTTGCTAGTGTTAGGGTTCATATTGCTCTGCTCTCTCCTATCAGATGGAGTAGTACTGTCAGATGTTGTGATTTGTTTGTCCTGTGCCCTATGGTTAATATTACTTAGATTAGTATTGAAATTAGCTGATTTAGTGTATTTTAGGTGCTGTTTGTGTGTGATTCAGTTTATTTTAGGTACGCTGTTAATTGGATGTAGTTGGACCTATGGTTATGTTCACTATTAATTAGATATTTTATTTGTTTTAATTAAGCACTTTGTGAATTAGATGTTAATTAGATTCTGTTTATTTTAGGTACACTGTTAATTAATCTACTTTATAATTAACAAAGCATTATATTAGTGCACTGACATGAGCTGTTTCATTTGTTGTGTTCAGTTTTAATTAAGCACTTATACTATACTGCTATGTATGTTTTATTATTTGCAGTCTGGATGATGAGGTTTGGGAATTGAGGATGCAGAGACTATACTGCGAGATCTATGATGATGTGAGACATAACCTTTTACGACCTAGCAGCACTGATAGAGACAGAAGGTTATGGTTTTAGAGATTACATGTACTATGTCAGGGATCCTAGGCTAGGGATAGAAGGAATGGAAGAAATAGATGATGATGACAAGCTTGAGGAAATTCTAGAAAAAAATTTGGGCAATTATGATACGGAAGATTCTAGAACAAAGGAGAAGTGCTTGTGTTTTGAGGTTTGTGCATTCTGCTTAAGTTCAACCATGGAGTCTTCTGGATTGTACATGTGGCATAATCTGGTGGAATGTAGATGATTTCCAATGGCCAGTAGTGCTCGGATTTGCCATCTCTGCATCGTCGGATTGATTTCATTCAACGACCATCTTTCAAAGTTATTCACACACTATATAGGGGTATAGATGATAATGGTGTTGTTCTGATGCCACATGTTGGTTACATCAGACTGCTCCATGTTCTCTATGCTTAATTACACATCAGCAAACTAGCTTGTGGTTTCACTGTTTTTTGTTCGTTTTACCCTACATTTTCCGATACTAGCTATTACATCACTGCTCCGAGCCTCTGTTCATTACTTTTTTATGCGTTCTTGATCTTCCCAATTTGCATGACTAATTCGATGCTTCTATTAATTATGGAGCTGCCAACCCCATCAAGAAAAATATTTGTTCTTTTGGGGCTGGCACCTCGAACAAGCATAAAAATATAGTGAAGCACATATATTGTCGTGTAAGAACACACCCTTCTTTCATTAGTTTAGATTAACCGTTGATGATCAATTCGAACCAGTGCATGCGATTAAAATTAATTTTACCTAAATAGAGGGTGCAGAATAAGCTACAACAACTAGATTTGCAACCACGGGATGCTGACGATATCTTCAAAGAACATTGCAACAGCAGCGAGGCTTCACATCAACTTATGGTAAGCCAGTGCGTTTAGTACATGTGAAATATAATGCGTGTGGGCTGTTTTCTTAGCTTCTGTCCTCAACCTGTAATCCTACAGAATTACAAATAGTTCAGTTATCTGCTTTATTGTATTGCTTGATTCGAATGCTTGTTTGTTACTTGTTACTGAGTTGGCCAATATGTCAGCAGTGCCTGTTGTACTATCATACAGAAATCCATGCCTAGTTCATTTGACTCCTTAACTGTTCCTATGAACTTCATCACAAGACTGTCTTCGTAGTTTATATGTGGCCACACTGTTAAGTGCTTTCTCAGATTATTTCAACTACTTAGATGCCTGGGCAACTTAAATATAGCGATGGTACACTGCCTTTCATCTAGGGATGTCAAATGGGTCCCGTTTAATCCCAATTAAAGTCCACTAATGGTATGATAGTTCAAAAGAGTTTTTGTTTTTTTAAGGAAAATGAACTAGCGAGCTAGCAAAAACTAACTAGATGGGACCGACGGATGCCATTTATTTGCCACTTACATCCCTATAGTTTCATCTTACCATTTTAATTTGTTTTCGGCTGATGCAGCTTCGAACCATTTAAATATAGCTTGCCATGATCGGCAATAATTCCTATGTCGTTTACCATGTAAGCTTACTGCCTGGATCATGCGATAACTATCTCTTACTTATGTCCAGAGGAAACCTTTCAGGATGCTGTTCGCACTAGGACACAATGTACAACCCCAGAATCTATTTGTGGAAGCAGTGCGCCATACATGTTACCAGATGGTAGCAGTTCAGAGGCAACACCACTGGAGAGCAGTCTGAGCACATATATTATATTTCTTGAGGCTCTACTAGAGGCAGAAAGGGATGGTGTGGCTTCCATGAATGAGATAATCTTGATCTCGAGGTTGGAAATTATGTAATTAGCTGCACGCATTATGCAAGCAACAAATAATTGGAGGAAGTAAGAATGTTGCATTTGAAGACATGGGAGGTCCTGCTGCTTTTGCTATCTGAAGCCCAGGATAATCCCAGTTCTTCTTTAGATACCAGTTAAAATTGTCATTAGATTAGTATACTTACATGTTGTGTCATGTCTTTGAATGGGTTATGTTGTAAGACCCCCTATGTTGTCCATGTGTTGTAATGATCTGCATTTTTTAGGCGAGATAATCCTTAGTACTTGTATGATTGACATAAGGTGAACTGTTTTTCATGTGAGCATATTGTATTGGATGAAATAACCGTTTGACTCAAAGTGTATCCAACCTACTGAATTCGAAGATCACGACATTTCTAAATCATATTCATATATAAAGGTGGAATAAATCTTTGTCGTGGTTTTGAAGAAATAAATAACAAAACGTAGAATGATGTATGGATATTCGTAATTGAATACAAATTGGATTTGGATTTAGTTGCTAGGGCCTAGGGTAAACATGAATGCTAATTCTCCCAAGTTTTGAACAAAGCAGCAAACACCCACTATCATTTGTCGGCTGCCCAAAGGAAGTGTTTGCGAGATGGAAATTACTGTCTACCCCTGACACTTCACATCCTAATCGACCCGATTTCCACTATTGTCGATAGGGGTAGACTAGTAACTTCAATCAGACATGACACAAACCGCCTCTAAGCCCATTCAGACACGGTGGGCGCCAAACGTGGGCGGCAAAACACATTTGATTCAAGCTTGTCCAAAAGACATGTGTCTCTCCCTCCATTTCCCCATTCATACACGGTGGGTAGCAAAACAAACTCTCCTCGCCCGAAATAGATGTAGGCAAATATTTAAAATAGGGGCAGATGTGTAACTTCCCTCATACGTGACACAACCGCCCTACCTGTCAGCCCCGTTCATACACCGTGGGTGCCAACCGTGGGCGGCAAAACACCCTCTCCTCGCCCGAAATCGCTACCGGCAAATAGTGGGAGATGCGAGATTACCTTCCTATCCCAACCGACAAGATGTCCGAAATTTTAAATGGGAGCTAAGTTTGTAACTTTCCCCCATTTCAGACAAGCGCGTTGATAACCAACAAGTATAGGGAATCGCAACAGTTTTTGAGGGTAGAGTATTCAACCCAAATTTATAGATCCGACACAAGGGGAGCCAAAGAATATTTGTAAGTATTAGCAGCTGAGTTGTCAATTCAACCACACCTGGAGATTAATTATCTGCAACACAGTGATCAGTAACAAAGTAATATGATAGTTTTGATAATAGTAGCAGCAGTGATGGTAAGAGTAACAGTGATAGCAGTAATTTTTTAGCAAGTGTAACAGTGACGATAGCAGTAGTAACTGAGCAAGATCAATATAAGATAAATTCATAGGCATTGGATCAATAATTTGTTGGATGATATTCATCATGTGACAGTCATAACCTAGGGCGATACGGCACTAGCTCCAGTTCATAAATATAATGTAGGCATGTATTCCGTAAATAGTCATACATGCTTATGGAAAGAACTTGCATGACATCTTTTGTCCTACCCTCCCGTGGCAGCGGGGTCCATATTGGAAACTAAGGGATATTAAGGCCTCCTTTTAATAGAGAACCGGAACAAAGCATTAACACACGGTGAATACATGAACTCCTCAAACTACGGTCATCACCGGGAGTGGTCCCGACTATTGTCACTCCGGGGTTGCCGGATCATAACACGTAGTAGGTGACTATAACTTGCAAGATCATATCTAGAACATGGATATAATGGTGATAACATAAACGGTTCAGATCTGAAATCATGGTACCTGGGCCCAAAGTGACAAGCATTAAGCATGTCAAAGTCATAGCAACATCAATCTCAGAACATAGTGGATACTAGGGATCAAGCCTTAACAAAACTAACTCGATTACATGTTGAATCTCATTCAACTCCTCACCAACCAGCGAGCCTACGAAGGAAATACTCACTCCCGTTGGGGAGCATCATGGAATTGGCAATGGAGAAGGGTTGGTGATGACGAAGAATGAAGTTCCCCCTCTCCGAAGCACCAAACGGACTCCAGATCTGGCCTCCCGATGAAGAACAAGAGGTGACGGCGGCTCTGTCTCGTGGATCACGATAATTCTTTCTCCCTGATTTTTTCTGGAAAAATAGGATTTTATAGCGTTGGTTTCAGGGTCCGCGGGGCCAACAAGTGGGGACAACTCACCTGGGCGCGCCTGGGAGGGTAGGCGCGCCCTGGTGGGTTGTGCCCACCTAGGTGCCCTCCTCCGGTGGCTCTTGGCTCCAGAAATTCTCTTTTATCGTATTAAAAATCCTCACAAAGTTTCATTCCATACTGAGAACTTTTATTTCTGCACAAAAACAACACCATGGTAGTTCTGCTGAAAACAACGTCAGTCCGGGGTTAGTTTCATTCAAATCATGCAAATTAGAGTCCAAAACAAGAGGCAAAGCATTAGGAAAAGTAGATACGTTGGAGACGTATCAACTCCCCCAAGCTTAAACCTTTGCTTGTCCTCAAGCAATTCAGTTGATAAACTGAAAGTGAAAAAGAAAAACTTTTACGAACTCTTTTTATCTTGTTTGCATAAATAAGTTTAAGCAACACCCAGGTTTTTAGCCAACATTATAACTAACCATGTCAACAATAACTCTTAAAAATTATATTAACCCATATCAATGACATAATCAGCTAGCCAGCAATAATAAGATATCTCAAACAGCAACACGTTGTCAAAACAACCATGATATAATATGACAATAGTGGTATCTCGCTAGCCCTTTCTGAGACCGCAAAACATAAATGCAGAGCAACCCCAAAGTTCAAGCAGCGACTAAACATGCAATTCATGGTAGAAAATATCCAGTCATGATGCACCCAATATTAGCTATAAACAATGCATAAGCATGATGATAGTGCTCTCAGGATCTGGCGCTTATTTTATAGGGTGATGAGACAACATCAAAGTAAATAGATAGCCCTTCGCAGAGGGAAGCAGTGATTTGTAGAGGTGCCATAGCTCAAGTTTTTAAAACAGAGGTACATGATATTTTGAGACACGCACCCTTCTCATTTACTTCACGACTATCAGTTATCAATATCTTCCATGCTAAGCACGCCAGTGGCGGTTCTCGAGCGATAAAAGTAAAGGTTTACTCCCTCTCCACCATCAATCACACTCCACGGCTTGTCCGAAACAACGGGTGCCGTCCATACCAACAACAGTCTTGGGGGAGTTTTGTTTAATTATTTGTATTTTTTAATTCAGGACTGGGAATCCCTTTTCTCGTGCGATGGAGAGTGAATAAACACTCGACTTGAGAATAACCCGCTTAGCATGAAAGATACCGACCACCTCTTATCGTTCAATGAACGATCCAGGCACACAAAAAAGGATATTTATTTGAAGTTTTTAGAGGTGGCACAGGCAAATTTACTTAGGATGGCAGGGTAATACCGTATATAGGTAGGTATGGTGGACTCATCTGGAATAACTTGGGTTCAAGGTTTTTGATGTACAAGCAGAATTCCCACTTAGTATAGGCGAAGGCTAGCAAATAGGTTGAGAAGCGGCCAACTAGAGAGTAACAACGGTCATGAACATGCATTATGCGTAAGTAACATTGGACACTAGCATGAGTAGGATGTGAGCACCATGAACATAAATATCATAGAGGCTATGTTGGTTTTGATTCAACTACATGCATGAACATGTGCCAAGTCAAGCCACTCGAATATTCAGAGGAGGATACCATATCATCATACTACATCACAATCAGTTTAACACAATGTTGATATCTAAGATAAATCATTATCCACTCCTAGCTACTTATGCATGGCATGAGAAACTATAATCTCTAATTGTCATTGCAAACATCCAAAATAATAAGGTGTACATCAAGTGTGCCTCCTCGCCGTGTACACGTTGGCAAAGTTTACTGTGCAACGCTGGGTGAATAAAAAACACCGTCGCACGCGTTTCTTTTCCCCAGATGCCGTCGTCTCGTGCCCTTCTCCTCTTCTCACGCAACCTCCCCTCTCCCTACCCTTGCTCTCCCGCGCCGCCTCTACGATTCCTCCTTCCATCCTCGCCGCCGCCGCCTCCCTCTCTTCACCCGGAGCTCGCTTTTCTCACCGCTGTAATCATGGGCGTATCCATCATTGGGAGGAGCGGAGTCGCCCTCCCACAACTGCTCAGCTGGAGAAGTTCGCCGTTGCCATCGCCGGGATGAGCGGCGTGCCATTTTCCTCGATCTGCCGGAGGCGTCGAGGCGAGGTGAGATCCTCTCCGTGCCTTTCCATAGTGGTGCTTGACCGCTGGTCGTCTAGGATTTTTTGCCCCTAGAAATTGTTTCCCTCTTCTAGCAGAGGCCAAGAATTTGCTCTTGAGTTTCCTAACAAAGATAGTACCCAAATGGTGCGGATCTTTATTCCTGTTTTGTCATTGACTGATTTCTGCACATATATCTACTGCAGATCCTACAAATAGGGTTAAACAAAAGATTGAGAAGGTGAAGGAGCTGATGAAGAGCATACTAAATTCTCCTTGTCTTAATCAAGTAACCAGTCCAACAACTCTAGATGCACACTTCAAATGGACAGGTACCAATAACATATATTCTATCTTTCATGTTTTACACAAATAATAAATCTTGTTTTTGCTTTTGTACCCTTAGGCATCAATTTACCCCATTACCATTTTCTAGAACAAACTTGAGGACCCAAGATATGGGAGGACACAGCAGGCAAACTGGATATGTTTGTGGCATTGTTGATGCATGAGGCACCTTGATAGCTGTAGGGAAGTACACGAAGATGAAAAATCCATCCATAAATGTTGTTCGTGGAAACCTCAGCAAGCTCTGTGCTTTCAGATAACCCCGTAAGGCCATTAAATGGATGATGGATTATGCAAATTCGATGACTAAACTTGGTGACAAGAAGGAGCAGAGCAATCCTATTGGATATCAATTCTCATGAACTTGTGTTTCTAAAGTCATGAGATGCTGAGTAGATTAGATCAATTCATCTGCATACACAACAGAGAGCAAATGAAGTATAAAGTGAGAAAAAAGATCCAAAAGTAGAGTAATGCATACTGACATTATTCTCAGTTAGTACCATACATAGTATTTAATGCATTTAGATAATAAAGAAGAGATTGGACCTCTTTTATGAATTGTTTGTACTGATGAAGGCAGAGTTGAACGCTGCTCAATTCAAATCATTTGCAACCTAAAGAGCACTGTTGGTGAATCAGAGTCTAACATTGACATTGTTGCGTAATATCATCTAAATCTTGCTAATTTTATTGACCTGCAGAAAATTTGAACTTAAGAGGGCATGGACGATGCTGGGAGGGAGGGCTTGCCGCTGGCCTCCAAGCAGTCGACAGGCATAATGGATCCTAAAGCTCCAGGCTGGATCAAAAGGTATGTCGATGTGCAGTGTTACATGCTCTGAAAATTTTGACTGAAAACTGGACTTATTAGTGTAGGCATACACATTGCAGGCACTGATTAGAAAAGATATCTTAAACAAGTACTGCGTCTTGAGATCTAGATGATTCTGCATTTTAGTTTTATGATTTGTAGTTATAGCTGGTACTACTAAATGGCTCAGATGTACTTGCATATTTAAAAATCAGTGATTTAATGAACATTCTGCCAATTAACACATGAAGCAGAGTATAAAAAGCGTTACAGATAAACCAGAAGAACTGGCATGTATATGCGTGTGTTCCCAATTATGTAGGGTACCTTACAGATTCAGTTGGAATATGTGATCAAAGATTAGGACACTAATATCCGTGTAGGTTACATTTATAGTTGCTTAATTCATGATGTGCTTGCCTCGTCATTTTCATTCTATGCGTGCGGTGAGGATTGGGGTAGAAGCCCCTGTGACGACAGCTTGTCCCAGTCAAGCACGAGCCGGTGGCGGTGACGCTGCATATGTTATCCAGGATCCTGCTCAGCGGTTGTGCCATCGGCGACGAGATCAAGAAGATGGCCACGGCGGCGATTGCCTCGGGTGGTGATGTAGAGGGGAGGAACCAGTACCAGGTGAGGATACTATGCAATTTCGCTGTGAATCATTGCTGATTATTGGGCGTACTTCTTGTGTTCTGAAAATTTGATTCCATTCGTCTTGATACCCAAAAAGAGTTTGTTTCATGAATTCCGAAGACACTGAAATTAAAGGTCCGTCTTATATTTGAGGAGCAAACTCTTTTTAAAATTGACACCTGAATGTAAATAAATGCCCTTGGTATGTTCTAATTCCTATCATCCATTGTTGCAAATTTCTTCTAACTCAATACATCGGTTTCTTATCTTTTTTTTTTTTTTTTGGGGGGGTCACCTTCACTATGGACAGGGGTGCGTGGAAGCTTGCTATCCATGTGCCAGAGCCATGAGTTGGTCGCAAGATCTTATGGGCTTAATTAACCTCTAGCCTACCCCAACTTGTTTGGGACTAAAGGCTTTGTTGTTGTTCACCTTCACTCATCCTGACATTCATCACCATAAAATATTCTAACCTAAAAGGTTGCTATCCAACTTGGCTCTAGGAGGCTCCCCCAATTTCCTTCGATTTGGCCGTTAGATCGTGGTCAATCCGGTCTTAGACTACTTTTGGGCCGTTGGATGCTCGCTGCTCTTGCTGTTCGTTTTGACCGCATGGTGGGCTCTTGTAGCGTGCCTGTTGGCTAGGTAAGCCATATCTAGGTGCGGTCGCGCGCCTCTCTCTGCGCTTTGTGTGCTCGTCGCACCGGGGGCGCCCCTCGCCCAATCCCCTCGTCGGCACGCCGCACACCTCCCTTCCTTTTTACATACAATTGTATTTACATAGTTGGCCTGCTTTTTTGTTCATTTCACAAGCTAGAAATATTCTACAATGCTGATAGTGATGGAGGGATTTGGTTGAGGTGTACTGATGTAGAACCCTCCAAGTTTTCAAGTATTTTAGTTGTTTGCAATGTAGAATGTCTCATGATACATTTTCTTGTGCAATCTTATTTACATGAGCACCATGATCTCGAAACTTTTTCTTAGGAATACAGATAACCAAGATGCATTTGTTTCATGCGCATACATAAATGGATGGCTCTTCTTCTCGAGCCCCGGTTGTGGCAAAACTAAAACCAAAACCAAGAAACCAAGAGGTATTTTCTTTTCTTCACTTCAACCAAGTCAATCATGTACGATGAGCAGCACTCAAACCACAAAATGATTTGCATCTCATTCAATTTTCCAAGTGTTCAATTTATGACCTGGAATTCTAAATAAAACATAGCCCATAGCCAACCATGCATAATTTCTCTGACATGTCTACATATGTATGCCCACAAGGACACAAGGCGAAGTGTGTGTTGTAGGTAACATCGAAATTGAGTAGAATGGGATCAAGATGGAGTGTTTTGTTTCCAAAAGACACCACTCTAATTTTCTGCTGGTGAAGCGAGATAACATGCTCGGTCCAATTCATGATTGGCCTTGATGCATCTCTAAAGAATCTAATCATTCTGTTTTTGCTAGCTTGTGCCATGCATGTCGGTGAGTTACGATGTTTTTGTACTCTATCATGTCATGTGCGTGTTGGTGCGGACTGCTATGAGATGGGCCGATGGCGGGGTAAGCAGAATGGGTCTTTTGCATGTACAGTTTTATAGGATTATCCTTACTATATGTTTGAGTAAAACAATTCAATTTCATGTTTATACTCGGTAGAAATTAAATATGAGATGTGCTTTCGAATCTGCAGTGTTTTCAAAACCTGTAGGTTAGTTTTTCGAGCTTATCCAGACTGCGTGTTTGAATAAAGCAGTTGGGGTCTATATTTATAAGTGCTCAGATTCATGTTTATGTCTGATGCTAGAACCGAGTTTATAGCTTCTTTTTCTTAGTTCTTATGAGTTTTTTAGGTCAGAATACAACTTACTGTGAATTTTGTTGTGGTGGCGATCGCTACTCCTGGTGCATCTTGATCAAGACAGGGCCCAACATGGATGTTTAAAACACATGCAATCAAATTATCTCGGGTAACTCATTAGGATGCTTCGATCTCTTTTCAACTACAACAAATGCAATGGTGTCTGTGTAAGATGATTGACAGTGATGCACAATGGTTGATATACACTTGGATATTGTAGAAAAGACAATTATGTGAGATTGATCATAATAGATAGTACCTTATGGAAAATACTTCAACTTATATTAAAAAAAATTATATTTCGGCATTTGCTTGATAAGAAGCTACATATGTACTTCGTATTGTGCTTTGTTTTTGGTTCTCTAGGGCTTTCGATCATGTTTGTGAAATTTCATATATTACTAATTTATAGCTTGTGTTTACTTTATAGTACTACAAAAGATGGAAGCTGAGATATAATTCTTATGTTTCTCCATAACTTTTTGTTCAATTAATTCAGTTAAACTGATCAAAGTGTGGTTTTCAGAGGCTGAAGTAATGAACCTTTAATCATACTAGACACGACGTATGCATGATAGGTCTTGATTTTGTTTTCAAAAGCAGACCTTTGGTGTTGTGATGTAGTTCAGAGTCGATTCAGCGGCAGTTTTCTTCGCCAAAATTTCGCACGCCATCGTTTGGTAGTGCTGGTCTAGGTTCAATCCAAACAGCCCCAAGCCCCCCGCCTGCGCTGTTATATAACTGAAATTTCTTTTCCCAAACAAACTATGACATTTATGGCTATTGCAAGCGATACTTAACTTGCTTCTCACCTACATTGAACTGAATGCAGGAACACCTGGTGGAATTTACTTTGGTGAGCTTGAAGATCACTGTTACTGGGGTAATGAGGTGAAGCTCTATGAATGCCATGTAGACACTCTCTTTGCTATGTTCTAGCATAAAGAGCCAGACATCAAGTACTACGTGTGCACAATCAATAAAATATTTGTCAAGTCAGGCCAGCGCATGGTAACCTCAAAAACACAGTCTTATCTTCCATATCACACAACAGTGTGTTCATGTAAATCACTTGCTTTCTTGTACCAGTATTTTCAGGTACACTATACTAAAGAAGAACCTGCTGGACTACAATGATACACTCATTGTCAGACTTGCAAATGGCCGTCTGCACGCTGAATGTCGCATTATGGTAGGAACTGACAAGAGGGCCACTATAACCACCAACTGGTATGAGTTTCGTTGCCGTGCCAAAATTCGTGAAGGAGACATTTGCGCTTTTGGTTTCAGGGTCACTTCAAAGTGCCGCCTGATTCTCACCGTGCACCGCCTCTAATGCACCATCAAAAACACCGCAACTCTTGTGTCAATATAATCTAGCACTAAATACTCCTAATTATGCTCTATTCTGTGATGAACCTATGGTTTACTTTTGGACACTGCTATCTGATGCTTTTGAAAATGCCCAATCTATGTCGTTGCTTATGTAAACTGCAATATTCCCAGTCAGATGGTTCATGTTAAGATCCATAATGGGGCTTCTCAGCATATATCTAATTATTTCTACTGCTATTCTCCGATTGAAATCTCAATTCCTCAATTAAGATCATTATCACATCGCTAATCGAATGAAAAGTGTGTTAAAGGGTGCGCCACTATCGGCACCTTGACTACCCCTCAAGAGGCGCGCCATGGACGCGCCCCAACACCTAGTGTTTAATCATAATGGGCTGAATCATGGATACTAGGTTAAACATATTTACAGAAACAGAACAAGTCGAGTTCATACCCGTTTCTCTTTGCCACGGCCAGTTCATCGAATATCATCATTATTGCCTTTCACTTGCACGAATGATGTGAAAATAATAATAGTGCAAGAGCGTTGTGGACTAAGATGTAATCTGCAAACATTTTATTCAACAGGAGGAGACAAGGTAAAAGGGCTCTTTATTAGATCAACAATAATGCATATAAGAGCCAACCATCATTTTCATTGTGGTCTTCTCCTTGGTACGACTCGATAAAGAGAAAAGAAATTCAGAGAAACACACTGAAATATTTTTGGACTTTTTGGTTTTCTAGAACAAGCAAATAAAGGGAAAGCAAAAATGAGAAAAACTATTTACACGGGAAAACTCCCAACAAGCAAGAAGAAGAACAAGGAAATCTTTTTGGGTTTTCTTCTTAATATTACAACTAAGCAGGCATAGAAAGTAAACTAACTACAACTATTTTTTTTGTTTTTTCTAAGGTTTTTCAAACACACAAGAAGAAAGCAAGAAAAAAATTTAAGCATGGATAATACAATGAAAAAGTGTGAACACCGACAACTGAAATGATATGTTTGAACATGAATGTAATGTTGGTGAGAAACACGTACTCCCCCAGCTTAGGCTTTTGGCCTAACTTGGTAAGCAGTCATCCATGCATCCCACTGCGGAGGCTCCTCCTCTGCTACAGCCTGGTCGTTCTGGTAGGAGATGATAACTATAGGCATAATCCTATATCCGCCCCTGGCAACAGAATCAAACAAAGCAGGAGCAGGCAATGGAATAATATCACGAGTTTCCACGTTGAAAACCAGGTTATACGGAATAGGAATGTTAGGGTAATCTCGTGCAATAAAATGGTGGTTTTCCATGGTTGCGCAATATAGGTAAACCTTGGGTAGAGGGTAATCATGAAGGCGTATCTCAACATTAAAGCAAGCTGCCAAGCGAGTAGCAATAATACCACCATGTATTTTACCCTTGGACTTATTAACATGGAGGCGACGTGCCACAGTATCTCCCAAGCTATAAGTGTTGTTGCCCTCTAGTGCACGACGTAAAACATCAAGGTCTGGTGAACTAAGTGCACCTACCTTCTCTCTAGCAAGCAAGCATTTTGCAATGAAAAGAGCAAAGTAATGAACAGTAGGAAAATGCAAGCCAGCGGCAGTGATACCCGACACCCCTCTCTCACATCCCACTGTCAAGGTATGATAAAAGGCCTCAAACTCTGCCAGCCTAGGCTCTACCAAACCACCATCAGCAGAAGCAAGCATATTTCACAAAACTCAGTAAGTGGTATCTGATGGAAATCAGCATATAAGTTAAACTGCACTTCAGGAGGATTATTCCTAGGAAGGAAATTAAAACTTTGAACAAAGATGTTTGTGAGGAGATGATGCTATTCACATTCAATTGTGATGAAGTCGGCGAGGCCGGCATTAGCAGCATATTGTGTAAACTCCTAAAGGATCCCAGCCTCTTCCATGAACGGGGTATGTGGTCATTCGCATGGCCGTACCTCCGCCAACCTATGGGGGTGGAGATCACTATCAGATGACTCCCCAATAACTCCCTTGGAGTTCTTCTTGGAAGCAAACTTCCTAAATCTATTCATGGTTTTCCTCTGAACAAAAATTCTGAAATTTTTAGTCCACAAATTTTTCTCAACAAAACTCTACAAGTTTGATAGCAACTACTCATAGGGATACATATATGACATAGCAAGTATTCAAACTACTTAGAACTCTAAGAATTGAACATGCAAGCTCCTCTACAGCAGCACCAAGAGTAGCTAATTATTCAAAATATAAACCAGTAAAACAAAAACTAATTGGACAAACTGTCGGGGATATACCCCGCGGTATGACTCGGCCGGAGTCGTAACCCGACCAGGACATGGTAAACCGGTAGACAGTTAAGACATATGGCTAAGGCAGATGGTAAACCGGCGAGTGTTAAACAGGCAGAGTTAAGACAGATGGTAGCACCAGCAGGTGTTAAGACAATCATAACCCGGGAGACCATGTTAAACCGACAGACAATGTTAAACCGGCAGACAATGTTAAACCGGCAGACGTTAAGAAGCCCAGGAAAGGAAGTCAAAATAGTTTAAGTCTTAGCCCGAGATGGACTCTACATGTAACCCGCCCCTTCAACTTATATAAGGAGGGGCAGGGCTCCCCAAAGAGGGACAAGCAAGAAACAATCTCTAGGGCTAGACACAACTAGAGGAGAGCCGGTTTACGGCGACTCCCTCATGATGATAATGAGATCTAGCCTCAAACAACATGTAGGGTTTTTACCGGATGATGTTTCCCCGGGCCCGAAGCTATCTAAACCCTTGTCTTGTGTTGCGTCTCTCGATTCCGCTCAACCCCTCTCAAGCTACCACATAGATGTGTTGGCCTCGCGACTAAGTCCTCACACTAAGGACATCTGACGTGTTAATTCGACGACAATTGGCGCCCACCGTGGGGCTGGCGCACGGTGATGTTGAGTTCTAGGAGGGATCTCTTTAGGGATCGAGAAGCTCGCGATTGAATCGGATGAAAAAGAGTCGACAAGTTTGTCCGAATTATGATTAACTTTGGGTCTAACAGATACAAGATTAATCAGGAAGGAAGAGATTTTAGGGTTTGTGTGTGCCGCCCCGCGCGTGGCTCGGCGACTCTCCGAATCGGAAGACCGATCAATATCTTTTGCTGTGCACCGCAAGTCGCAAAGTAGTCGACCTGTCCAGTTACGCTGCCATGTACTTTTTTGCTGGTTAAAATCTTGAGGCGACTGCGACGCAGCAATTCACCAGGAGATTTGACAGATCACTGTTGCTACTAAATTGCAGGAAGGGACCTGAGATGATCGGTTACAACGTTGCAACTTGCAAGTAGTACTACAGTGCTAACAATTGATCTCACATAAAGCTTTCCTAGTGGTTGCTCACGTCTGTTTCCGGTTTTCAAATACTGTACCTGGCTTAAAGAGTCCAGAGATGATTTCCAACTGGGCTCGATGCATCGATCTGCTATCCGAAAGTAGCTGCTGTTATTTTCCTATGTTCGCGGCAACGACCCAGACGCGGATACGGCTACACCCGGTTTTGCCACAGTGATTTTTCTTAAAGCTGGCCTGCCTCCTGCTGCGGTTCTACTGAGGCTAGCCTCGCCGGCGCCAGTCCGCCGTTCTACACCTCCGCCTCTGTTTGCCGCTCTTGTTGAGCTGCCGACTCTGCTTTGAGCTGCCTCCGCCGTCTCACGGCCGTCTCGAGCAGCCGCTGCAAGTCGCCTTCGCAGCGATTACCAAACCGGCTTTGCTGCCACTCCGGCCAACCCGACCCCCGAGCCACCTTGACCACGCCCGGCGCCGACGATTTGGCCTGGCTCCACTCGCAAGCTGGCCATAGACGCTCCCTCCACGCTGGCCCACCCTTTGCCTCACGTCGCTGCTGAGCTACATGCCTCCTCTGATTCACTATCGGGGTGCCCTACCGCATCAAGCCACCGTCATCGCCCAGCGGTTTCGCCAGAGCCTTCGGTCCGCCTCGTTGATTAGCAGAGCTTCACTCAAAGTCGGACGAGCTGCCACCATGAGTCGCTGCATTCAAACCACTCTGGGCTGTCACACCACCGTGGCCTTGAGTCGCCACTACAGGCTGCCGCGGCCTTGAGCCGCTCTGTTGTTGGCCATTCTTCGCCAGTTCATCATGGCTGGGCTTCTATTCCACCAACCCACCATCGGTTCAGCCGCGCCTCTCCAACCCGCCGTCGGTTCAGCCGCGCCTCTCCAACCCGCTGCCGGTTCAGTCATGCCTCGCTCCTTCTGAGTTGCCATCACCGACCCGCAGCCGCGCCTCTCCGATCCGCCGTCGGTTCAGTCGCGCCTCGCCGGCCAGCTGCTTCGAGCTGCCCTCGTCAAACTGCCCGCATGCCAGTGACTAAAGCGGCTCCGCCTCCCCCATCCTCAAATCTGAGAGGCTTCCGACGCCTCAATCCGGCTCAGCTTCGCGCCAGTATTGGTCCAGCGCCGTCTCTGCGGCACCGTTTTCTTGTGTCGCGTTGCTCTGAGCCGGTCGTGCCATGGCTGATTCGCCTCACTCCGCCCCTGTTGTGGGCAAAGCGCCACCGAGTCACCATCAAGACCACTCCATTTTCGCCGACCCGTTCGACTCCGAGCTGCTTCGACCTCGAGTCAAGGGTTACCAATGAACCGCCGCAGCGCCTTGCCGTTTGAAATCACCATTAGTTTGACAAGCTACCGGTGCGCCAAGCCGGCCTCACCGGTCGGCCTCCTTGGCTCAAAGCCGTCCACGCGTGACTCCGCCGCTCTCCGCCTCGGTCTTGGCCGTGAATGCTGGCGAGTCACCTCCGCCGGGCAAGCCTCGAGCTGACATCACCGGCCTTGTTTTTGCTCTAAATCACCCCCATGCTGAAGAGCCGCCCGTTGCTATGATTGTGACTCGCCCCGCCAGGGCCCTCCTCGAGACACCCCCGCCGATGTGGCGTCTGTAAACCGCCACGGCCTCCCATCAGCTCGGCAAGACGGTCGCCACTGTCGCGCCCTCGTCATTCGACCCGCCGGCGTCTTTCCAACCCGCCGAGCTGGGTCGCCCAGTTTCAACGCCATCCTCACCATGGCCGAGCCGTCTCTTCTGCGAGAACCGCTCCGCCTTGCCAGGGCCTCCCAATTTGCCGCCTTCGCCAGGTCGTCGCTGTTTCCAAGTGCCTCGTGAGCCGGCCCTGCTCCTTGTCTTCGCGTCGGGTCATCGTCGCTTCCAAGTGCCCCATGAGATGGCCTCCCAATTTGTTGTTTCCTCTGCTGCCGGTTTGCAGCCCATGTCGGCCTCTACGACGCCGTTTCTCTGATGCCAAGCTGTGGTTACTTCACCCTGCGCGAGACCCGCCCGTTGTTTTCTTTCAAACCGCTGTCATGCCTCGCCGCGCTGTGCCCCGGCCTCCTAAACCGATGGGCCGCCTTGCGCGTTGCCCATCCTTTGGCTCCACTACGCCGGGATGCCTCGCGTACTGCCGCATCCCAAACCGTTTCCGGCCGGCACCGGTTCACCGCTGTTGTTCCCATACCGGGTCATCTCTGCAAGCTTCGCTTTTACGCCCTGCAAAGGCGTGAGCCGCCGCGGTGACTGCACCTCCAACTTTGAGCCGCCGGCTGCAGTCGCACTTAAACCACCTTCACGCCAAGTCACTGTAAACCGCCTGGCCGTCTCACGCTGCTGATGAACCGCCACTTTTGATGCTGAGCATACAACATGTGCTGCTGTTACCTGGTTCAGTAAATGCCAAGACTGTCATAACAATGGACCTCGCACCTGTAGCGGTGCCGTACGTCGCAGGGCCCGGCCAGTTTCACTATCGTCATAGCTCGAACCGGCGATGGAGTTATTATTAACATCAAAGTTTACTTCAGCATAGCGGGGAAGTGCAAAGGATTTCCATGGAACCTGAGTTTCAGAGTTGCAACGTACCAAGACTAAGAAGGAGTTTGCGAGGCAAGTCAAACTTCAGTGGACCTTTGTAAAAAGTTATTAAGCACGGCATGCCAATTACCATGTGCTACTTTGGATTTGCTAAAAAAAGGAAAAAAAAGAGAGAGGGTCAAACATGACCCGGAGGGTCCGTCTGAGCCGACCGGTGCAGTGCTTTAAGCCGCCGCCTCTGTTGTGGTGAACGGATCATTCGTCATCCAAAGCCGTTTGCCATCTGCAAACATCAGGTGATATCCATCTACAATTTGTTTTATTAACACATATTATTTTTATCAAAGGATAAATTACTTTGATTTGTATATTTTTATATACAGGGCCATTATTCATTACAAATGTGGTTTATACCACGGATATGGAGCGCGGATTGATAATGTCCCACCTGGGGATAATCTGGGACATATCACATGATGAATGGACGCACACAAGCTGCTGCCCTTGTGAACCGGTTCATATCAGCTTGCTGGGATCGCGTCTGCCCATTGTCAATGGACGTGTGCAAATCGCCGCCCCCGAGGCCTGGTCTACATCAACACATCGGGCCGCATCTGTTTGCATGAGCTATTTTATTGAGTAAAAGCCAGTCACTCCTTGGGGTACCCCGGTTTTCTTCCAGCAAATTGGAGGCAAGTTATCATCAGCCACTGTCTGCGCTGGATGGTTCAATGGACATGCGCACCAGTCGCTATCACTACAGTTTGGTTAACTTCAAATATCCAGTTGGAAGGAACCATTGGCCGAGTTGCTGACACGGCTCATACGGGATCATTTATAACCCACCGCAGTCACCTCAACCTTCTGTGGATTCACATCATGCTATCAACACCAAAGATATGCAGCTTATGCCGATTTATATCACGGTCAATATGGAGAATCTCAAGCCAACTCCTTGAGTCACCTTTGAGACTCGGGGGCTACGATGACATGACTCAGCAAATCTGGGGAGTTTCAGCAAATTCAAAAACCCCAGGATGATGGAGGGAAAGATAACCTGGTCCCAGAGGCTACTGCTATATTGATGAAAATTTAAAGGCCGTCAGAGAATTTCCGGCTCAGAAAGTATATGAAAAAAATCCCGGCTTAATGAAGAAGTTCCGGGTCATCAGAAAGGATTCCGGTTTACAATCCGGTTCAAGGGGAAATCTATCTCCCACAAATCTCTGAAGCTATCAATATCCAGTTCAAAATCCCGGTTCAAGCATAATTTATCTCATGCAATATGTTAAAGGTTGCCGAAGAGGACCAGCTGCCCTGACGCGCGGTTCAAACATGGGTATCCTGCCTTATGGGCTCATCTTTATATGATCACTTGGGGGCTTCCTGTTCAAGCATAGGTGTATTCACCAAAGAGAACATGGCGTTATTACCCTCTTGATGCAGCTATCAAGCCAATATTATCAAAAGGGGCCAAAGAGAGTTTGTTGCACAGCACAACTCAAACATAGGCACCCGACGAGCACAACTCAGAAATATATCACATGGGGGCTTCTGCTTGCAAAGCATAGTCCTGTTTATTAATCCGGCTATCATGCCACAACAAAGCTTGGGAGCTTCACACCCAAGGGGCCAAAGAGAGTCTTGTTGCTACGCACAGCTCAAACATAGGCACCCATTGAGCACAGCTCACAAAGTTACTTGGGGGCTCTTTGTGTAAAGTAACAAAGAGTTTGAAAGGACCCTTGTAATTGGGTATCGACCCACGGCCTGGAAGCCTGGTGTATTCACCTAAAACCCCGGGTTAACCTGCCTTCATCAAGTAAGCCACTACTATCCAGGTAATCCTGGCATGACCTGCCGAACGTTTGACAAGTTACTCTCAGTGAGACCCTGAATTTGTCAAAGTTAAAACGACGATTGGTTAGTTGGAGGCCCATCTTAAAAGGCTTTGTCAAATGGTTTAACTCAGCGGCCTGGCAGCCCACAAAAAGCCTCGACTACAAGTTTTGTTTGCTTTTGCTTTTTGCAAAGTTTTATCTCTTTTTTGATCAAGTTCTAAGTTAAACCGGTGTTTACTGACCCGGCCAGACTATATGTCATTACATCAACCTGGTGTTTCTTAACCCGGTATGGCTTCTAGTTGTCAAGCTGTTAGCACATAATCACTTATAATCCGGTGTTTATTAACCCGCCCTGGCTTTGGACTATAAGTCGCCAGTATATATTTGGACTGCGCCATTGGAATCATGCGCTTATAAATCATTGGGTATATTATTCAAATCTTTAATAGCCAACATGGCTGGATTTTTATTATGGTTATCAATAACCAGTATTATGATTAAGGTTTTCAAACTAGCTTTAGCACAATGGCTATCATATTATCAATGGATATGATTTATTCTATAATGGAGAGAATAGTCCCGAGTCGTTGCAGGCTTATGACCCAGCACTTGGGGGCTACATTAGTAAAATTGAGATTACATCAAATGTGCAAGTATCATGTCGCTGCAAGCATGCACCATGACAGTTGGGGGCTAATGCAAAGTCATTGTTTGCTCACCTTATTGAAGACCCGACTCATCACATCGTAATGAGCCGGCCCTTGGGGGCTACCAATTGCTCCTGTCAACTATTCAAGGTACAAAGCTTTTTATTCATTATATTGAAGGGTCCACTGCTCAGTTGGTAAAGCACAAGGCTTTTAACCTTGTGGATGTGGATTCTGTTGGGGAACGTAGTAATTTCAAAAAATTTCCTACGATCACGCAAGATCATCGTGATGGCATAGCAACGAGGGGAGAGTGTCCGTCCCGTACCCTCGTGAGACCGTAAGCGAAGCGTTATAACAACGCGGTTGATGTAGTCGACGTCTTCACGATCCGACCGATCCAAGTACCGAGCGTCGGCACCTCCGTGTTCAGCACACGTTCAGCTCGATGGCGATCCCGGACTCCGATCCAGCAAAGTGTCGGGATGAGTTTCATCGACCGCGACGGCGTGGTGACGATGTTGATGCTCCACCGACGCGAGCTTCGCCTAAGCTCATGACGATATGACTTCTCCGCGCGAGGCTTCGCCTAAGCTCATGACGATATGACCGAAGTGGAATATGGTGGAAGGGGCACCGCACACGGCTAAGGAAAGATCCGTAGATCAACTTGTGTGTCTTGGGTGCCCCTGCCCCGTGATATAAAGGATACAAGGGGAGGTGGCGGCCCTATAGGAGGCGATTAAGGAGGAGTCCTACTCCCAGGAGTAGGACTCCCCCTTCCTAGTTGGACTAGGATTGGAGGAGGGAGAAGGGGAAGGCGCCGCCCTTCCTTGTCCTATTCGGACTAGAGGGGGAGGCGCGCAGCCCACCTTGGGCTGCCCTTCCTCTTCTCCTATGGCCCATTAAGGCCCATTGACCTCCCGGGGTTCGGTAACCTCCGGTACTCGATAAAATCGATTTCACCGGAACACTTCCGATGTCCAAATGTAGGCTTCCAATATATCAATCTTTATGTCTCGACCATTTCGAGACTCCTCGTCATGTCCGTGATCACATCCGGACTCGAACAACCTTGGTGCATCAAATACTTATAAACTCATTATGAAGCTGTCATCGAAGCGTTAAGCGTGCGGACCCTACGGGTTCGAGAACTATGTAGACATGACCTAGAACCATTCTCGGTCAATAACCAATAGCGGAACCTGGATGCCCATATTGGTTCCTACATATTCTCGAAGATCTTTATCGGTCAAACCGCACAACGACATCGTTGTTCCTTTGTCATCGGTATGTTACTTACCCGAGATTCGATCGTCGGTATCCAATACCTAGTTCAATCTCGTTACGGTAAGTCTCTTTACTCGTTCCGTAATACATCATCTCACAACTAACTCATTAGTTGTAATGCTTGCAAGGCTTAAGTGATGTGCATTACCGAGAAGGCCTGGAGATACCTCTCCGACAATCGGATGACAAAACCTAATCTCAAAATCGCCAACCCAACAAGTACCTTTGGAGACACCTGTAGTACTCCTTTATAATCACCCGATTCGTTGTGACGTTTGGTAGTACCAAAGTGTTCCTCCCGTAAGCGGAGTTGCATAATCTCATAGTTATAGGAACATGTATGAGTCATGAAGAAAGCATTAACATACTAAGCGATCAACTGTTAAGCTAACGGAATGGGTCAAGTCAATCAGATCATTCAACTAATGATGTGACCTTGTTAATCAAATAACAACTCCTTGTTCATGGTTTAGGAAACATAACCATCTTTGATTAACAAGCTAGTCTAGTAGAGGCATACTAGTGACATCTTGTTTGTCTATATATTCACACATGTATTATGTTTCCGGTTAATACAATTCTAGCATGAATAATAAACATTTATCATGATATAAGGAAATAAATAATAACTTTTATTATTGCCTCTAGGGCATATTTCCTTGATCTCCCACTTGCACTAGAGTCAATAATCTAGATTACATAGTAATGATCCTAACACCCATGGAGTCTTGGTGCTGATCATGTTTTGCTCGTGGAAGAGGCTTAGTCAACGGGTCCGCAACATTCAGATCCGTATGTATTTTGCAAATCTCTATGTCTCCCACTTGGACTTGGTCCCGAATGGCATTGAAGCGTCTCTTGATGTGCTTGGTCCTCTTGTGAAACCTGGATTCCTTTGCCAAGGCAATTGCACCAATATTGTCTGAGAAGATCTTCATCGGTCCCGATGCACTAGGTATGACACCTAGATCGAAATGAACTCTTTCATCCAGACTCCTTCATTCGCTGCTTCGAAGCAGCTATGTACTCCGCTTCACATGTAGATCCCGCCACGACGCTTTGTTTAGAACTGCACCAACCGACAGCTCCCCGTTTAATAAAAATACGTATCCGGTTTGCGATTTAGAATCGTCCGGATCGAGTGTCAAAACTTGCATCGGCGTAACCATTTACGACTAGCTCTTTGTCACCTCCATATCTGAGAAACATATCCTTAGTCCTTTTCGGTATTTCAGGATGTTCTTGACCGCTGTCCGATGATCCACTCTGGATTACTTTGGTACCTTCTGCCAAGCTTACAGCTAAGCATCGTCAGTCGGTACACAGCATTGCATACATGATAGAGCCTATGGCTGAAGCATAGGAACATCTTTCATTTCTCTCTATCTTCTGCTGTGGTCGGGCATTGAGTCGACTCAATCTTACACCTTGTAACACAGGCAAAAACCTTTCTTTGCACGATCCATTTTGAACTTTTTCAAAACTTTATCAAGGTATGTGCTTTGTGAAAGTCCAATCAAGCGTCTTGATCTATCTCTATAGATCTTGATGCCCAATATGTAAGCAGCTTCACCGAGGTCTTTCATTGAAAAACTTTTATTCAAGTATCCTTTTATGCTATCCAGAAATTCTATATCATTTCCAATCAATAATATGTCGTCCACATATAATATTAGAAATGCTCTGAGCTCCCACTCACTTTCTTGTAAATCGGGCTTCTCCAAAAGTCTGTACAAACCCATATGCTTTGATCACACTATCAAAGCGTTTATTCCAACTCGAGAGGCTTGCACCGGACCATAAATTGATCGTTGGAGCTTGCACACTTTGTTAGCACCTTTTGGATCGATAAAACCTTCTGGTTGCATCATATACAACTCTTCTTCTAGAAATCCATTCAAGAATGCGGTTTTACATCCATTTGCCAAATTTCATAATCATAAAATGCGCAATTGCTAACATGATTCGGACAGACTTAAGCATCGCACGGGTGAGAAAGTCTCATCGTAGTCAACCCCTTGAACTTGTCGAAAACCTTTCGCGACAAGTCGAGCTTTGTAAACAGTTACATTACCATCGCGTCGGTCTTCTTCTTAAAGATCCATTTATTTTCAATGGCTTGCCGATCATCGGCAAGTCAACCAAAGTCCATACTTTGTTCTCATACATGGATCCCATCTCAGATTTCATGGCTTCCAGCCATTTTGCGAATCTGGGCTCACCATCGCTTCTTCATAGTTCGTAGGTTCGCCATGGTCAAGTAACATGACTTCGAATAGGATTACCGTACCACTCAGTGCGGATTTTGTTCTGGTTGATCTCTGAGTTCGGTGACAACTTGATCTGAAGTTTCATGATCTTTATCATTATCTTCCTCACTAAGCTGGTGTAGGTGTTCTGAAACTGATTTACGTGACGAACTACTTTCAATAAGGGAGCTGGTACTATTACCTCATCAAGTTCCACTTTCCTCCCACTCACTTCTTTCGAGAGAAACTCCTTCTCTAGAAAGGATCCATTCTTAACAACGAATGTCTTGCCTTCGGATCTGTGATAGAAGGTGTACCCAATTGTCTCTTTTGGGTATCCTATGAAGACACATTTCTCGATTTGGGTTCAAGCTTATCAGGTTGAAGTTTCTTCACATAAGCATCGCAACCCCAAACTTTCGTAAAGCGACAACTTTGGTTTCTTGCTAAACCATAGTTCATAAGGCGTCGTCTCAACGGATTTTGACGGTGTCCTATTTAGCGTGAATGCGGCCGTCTCAAGAGCATAACCCCAAAATGATAGCGGTAAATCTGTAAGAGACATCATAGATCGCACCATATCCAAAGTAAAGTGCGATTCTGACGTTCGGACACACCATTGCGCTGTGGTGTTCGGGTGGCGTGGAGTTGAAACTATTCGCTTTGTTTCAAATGTAGACCAAACTCGTAACTCAAATATTCGCCTCCACGATCAGATCGTAGAAACTTTATTTTCTTATTACGATGATTTTCAACTTCACTCTGAAATTCTTTGAACTTTTCAAATGTTTCAGACTTATGTTTCATTAAGAAGATATACCCATATCTGCTCAAATCATCTGTGAAGGTGAGAAAATAACGATATCCGCCACGAGCTTCAACATTCATTGGACCACATACATCCGTATGTATGATTTCCAATAAATCTGTTGCTCTCTCCATAGTACCGAGAACGGAGTTTTAGTCATCTTGCCCATGAGGCACGGTTCGCAAGTGCCAAGTGATTCATAATCAAGTGACTCCAAAAGTCCATCAAGCATGGAGTTTCTTCATGCGTTTTACACCGATATGACCTAAACGGCAGTGCCACAAATAAGTTGCACTATCATTATCAACTCTGCATCTTTTGGTTTCAACATTATGAATATGTGTATCACTACTATCGAGATTCATTAAAATAGACCACTCTTCAAGGGTGCATGACCATAAAAGATATTATTCATATAAATAGAACAACCATTATTCTACGATTTAAATGAATAACCGTCTCGCATTAAACAAGATCCAGATATAATGTTCATGCTCAACGCGGCACCAAATAACAATTATTCAGGTCTAAAACTAATCCGAAGGTAGATGTAGAGGTAGCGTGCCGATTGCGATCACATCGACTTTGGAACTGCTTCCCACGCGCATCGTCACCTCGTCCTTTGCCGGTGTTAAGCAATCCGTAGTTCTGTTTGAGTTGCAAATATTAGCAATGAACCGAGATCAAATACTGTGTACTCTGCGAGCTCTAGTAAGGTACACATCAATAACAAGTATATCACATATACCTTTGTTCACTTTGCCATCCTTCTTATCCGCCAAATACTTGGGGCAGTTCCGCTTCAAAGTGACCAGTCTACTTGCGGTAGAAGCACTCGATTTCAGGCTTAGGTCCGGACTTGGGTTTCTTCTCCGATCGACAACTTGTTTGCTGTTCTTCTTGAAGTTCCTTCTTCTTCCCTTTGCCTTTTTCTTGAAACTAGTGGTCTTATTGACCATCAACACTTGATGCTCCTTTTTGATTTCTACCTCCGCAGCTTTTAGCATTGCGAAGAGCTCGAGCATAGTCTTTACTAACCCTTGCATATTGTAGTTCATCACGAAGCCTTTGTAGCTTGGTGGCGGTGATTGAAGAATTACATCAATGACACAATCATCCGGAAGATTAACTCCCAGTTGTTTCAAGTGATTGTAATACCGGACATTTTGAGTATGTGCTCACTTGTGAACTATTCTCCTCCATCTTGCAGCTATAGAACTTATTGGAGACTTCATATCTCTCAATCCGGGCATTCTGTTGAAATATCAACTTCAACTCTGGAACATCTCATATGCTCCATGACGTTCAAAAGCGTCGTTGAAGACCAGTTCTAAGCCGTAAAGCATGGCACACGAACTATAGAGTAGTCATCAGCTACGCTTTGCCGACGTTCACAACTTCGGCTCGGCATCTGCAGCAGTTCGTCACCCGGCGGTGCTTCCGGGGCGTAACTTTTACGTGCAGCAATGAGGATTATCCTCGATTACGGACCCATCCGTGTAATTGCTACCATCATCTTTCAACTTTGCTTTCTCAAGGAACGCATTAAAATTCAACGGAACAACAAGACGAGCCATCTATCTACAGTAAACATAGACAAGCAAAATACTATCGGTACTAAGTTCATGATAAATTTAAGTTCAATTAATCATATTACTAAAGAACTCCCACTTAGCAGACATCTCTCTAGTTATCTAAGTGATCACGTGATCCAAATCAACTAAACCATAACCGATCATCACGTGAGATGGAGTAGTTTTCAATGGTGAACATCTTATGTTGATCATATCTGCTATATGATTCACGTTCGACTTTCGGTCTCCGTGTTCCGAGGCCATATCTGTATATGCTAGGCTCGTCAAGTATAACTGAGTATTCTGCGTGTGCAAAACTGGCTTGCACCCGTTGTAGATGGACGAGAGCTTATCACACCCGATCATCACGTGGTGTCTCGGCACGACGAACTTTGGCAGCGGTGCATACTCGGGAGAACACTACTTGATAATTTTAGTGAGAGATCATCTTATAATGCTACCGTCAATCAAAGCAAGATAAGATGCATAAAGGATAAACATCACATGCAATCAATATAAGTGATATGATATGGCCATCATCATCTTGTGCTTGTGATCTCCATCTCCAAAGCACCGTCATGATCACCATCGTCACCGGCGCGACACCTTGATCTCCATCGTAGCATCGTTGTCGTCTCGCCAACTATTGCTTCTACGACTATCGCTAACGCTTAGTGATAAAGTAAAGCAATTACATGGCGTTTGCATTTCATACAATAAAGCGACAACCATATGGCTCTCGCGATTGCCGATAACTCGGTTACAAAACATGATCATCTCATACAATAAAATATAGCATCACGTCTTGACCATATCACATCACAACATGCCCTGCAAAAACAAGTTAGACGTCTTCTACTTTGTTGTTGCAAGTTTTACGTGGCTGCTACGGGCTGAGCAAGAACCGTTCTTACCTACGCATCAAAACCACAACGATACTTCGTCAAATAGACTCCGCTTTAACCTTCTCAAGGACGGGCGTAGCCACACTCGGTTCAACTAAAGTGAGAGAGACAGACACCGCGGTCACCTTTAAGCAACGAGTGCTCGGGCGGTGAAACCAGTCTCGCGTAAGCGTCACGCGTAATGTCGGTCCGGCCGCTTCATCTCACAATACCGCTGAACCAAAGTATGACATGCTGGTAGGAAGTATGACTTGTATCGCCCACAACTCACTTGTGTTCTACTCGTGCATATGACATCAACGCATAAAACCAGGCTCGGATGCCTTTGTTGGGGAGCGAGTAATTTCAAAAATTTTCCTACGATCACGCAAGATCATCGTGATGGCATAGCAACGAGAGGGGAGAGTGTCCGCCCGTACCCTCGTGAGACCGTGAAGCGAAGCGTTATAACAACGCTGTTGATGTAGTCGACGTCTTCACGATCCGACCGATCCAAGTACCGAGCGTCACGGCACCTCCGTGTTCAGACACGTTCAGCTCGATGGCGATCCCGGACTCGATCCAGCAAAGTGTCGGGATGAGTTTAAACAAGACGACGGCGTGGGACGATGTTGATGCTCCACCGACGCAGAGCTTCGCCTAAGCTCGCGATGATATGACTTCTCCGTAGCAGGCTTCGCCTAAGCTCATGACGATATGACCGAAGTGGAATATGGTGGAAGGGGCACCGCACACGGCTAAGGAAAGATCCGTAGATCAACTTGTGTGTCTTGGGGTGCCCCCTGCCTCAGATATAAAGGAGACAAGGGGAGGTGGCGGCCCTATAGGAGGCGCTAAGGAGGAGTCCTACTCCCACGGGAGTAGGACTCCCCCCCCTTTCCTAGTTGGACTAGGATTGGAGGAGGGGAGAAGGGGGAAGGCGCGCCCCTTCCTTGTCCTATTCGGACTAGAGGGGGGAGGGGGGCGTGCAGCCCACCTTGGGCTGCCCTTCCTCTTCTCCTATGGCCCATTAAGGCCCATTGACCTCCCGGGGGGTTCCGGTAACCTCCCGGTACTCCGGTAAAATCCCGATTTCACCCGGAACACTTCCGATGTCCAAATGTAGGCTTCCAATATATCAATCTTTATGTCTCGACCATTTCGAGACTCCTCGTCATGTCCGTGATCACATCCGGGACTCGAACAACCTTCGTGCATCAAATACTTATAAACTCATTATGAACTGTCATCGAAGCGTTAAGCGTGCGGACCCTACGGGTTCGAGAACTATGTAGACATGACCTAGAACCATTCTCGGTCAATAACCAATAGCGGAACCTGGATGCCCATATTGGTTCCTACATATTCTACGAAGATCTTTATCGGTCAAACCGCAACGACATCGTTGTTCCCTTTGTCATCGGTATGTTACTTACCCGAGATTCGATCGTCGGTATCCAATACCTAGTTCAATCTCGTTACCGTAAGTCTCTTTACTCGTCCGTAATACATCATCTCACAACTAACTCATTAGTTGTAATGCTTGCAAGGCTTAAGTGATGTGCATTACCGAGAAGGCTGGAGATACCTCTCCGACAATCGGATGACAAAACCTAATCTCAAATCGCCAACCCAACAAGTACCTTTGGAGACACCTGTAGTACTCCTTTATAATCACCCGATTCGTTGTGACGTTTGGTAGTACCAAAGTGTTCCTCCCGTAAACGGAGTTGCATAATCTCATAGTTATAGGAACATGTATGAGTCATGAAGAAAGCATTAACATACTAAGCGATCAACTGTTAAGCTAACGGAATGGGTCAAGTCAATCAGATCATTCAACTAATGATGTGACCTTGTTAATCAAATAACAACTCCTTGTTCATGGTTTAGGAAACATAACCATCTTTGATTAACAAGCTAGTCTAGTAGAGGCATACTAGTGACATACTGTTTGTCTATATATTCACACATGTATTATGTTTCCGGTTAATACAATTCTAGCATGAATAATAAACATTTATCATGATATAAGGAAATAAATAATAACTTTTATTATTGCCTCTAGGGCATATTTCCTTCAGATTCAAGCCCCATGATGGGGGTTACATCATATGATGTTATTTTCATTGAAGTATATATCAAAGTCCCAGCTCAATATTATCTTACTGAGCCGGCCCTTGGGGGCTACACGTTGCTGTTCAAAGTTTACATGATTATATTTACAAAGTCCCTGCTCATTATTGCATAATGACCCGGCCCTTGAGGGCTACACTGGTTGAAGTTTTATGAGCATCAGCAATTACAAGTCGAGTTCTTTGCAAGCATGACAACTCGGCACTTGGGTGCTACATATGTGGAATACTCAGTTCTGACTAGTGATTGAGATGAACAACCTGGATTTCTTCAAGCTTGTGACATTCATATTGAAGCAAATCTTAAGCTGTTACTACGTTACCTTCTTAAGATTTGAGGGCTACAAGTGATAGGCATATAAGCGGTATATTTTCAAAAGCTGATGTTAACAAACAGTTATGATCCGGTGCCATCAATATTTGTAAACCGGCAAAGTCCTACATTCTTAAACCGGCTGAAGATCACATGAGGATTTCAAGGACCAATATTTTTGTTAAGCATTGGGAGCTGAGTCAAAGAAGTTATTCTTCACAATATTTCTCTATGACAAACCAATGTCAGCAAATTGATTATGAAGCTGGCCTGTTGACCCGGAATTTCTAGAAGAAGGAAGTGACAAGGACTTAAGGATGATTAGGATCAGTTTAACATGGATAAATCCAAATTAAACTGGGGGCTAATGTCGGGGATATACCCCGCGGTATGACCCGGCCGGAGTCGTAACCCGGCCAGGACATGGTAAACCGGCAGACAATTAAGACAGATGGCTAAGACAGACGGTAAACTGGCGAGTGTTAAACCGACAGAGTTAAGACAGATGGTAGCACCGGCAGGTGTTAAGACAATCATAACCCGGGAGACCATGTTAAACCGGCAGACAATGTTAAACCGGCAGACAACGTTAAACCGACAGACGTTAAGAAGCCCAGGAAAGGAAGTAAAAATAGTTTAAGTCTTAGTCCGAGATGGACTCTACATGTAACCCGCCCCTTCAACTTATATAAGGAGGAGCAGGGCTCCCCAAAGAGGGACAAGCAAGAAACAATCTCTAGGGCTAGACACAACTAGAGGAGGGCCGGTTTACGGTGACTCCCTCGTGATGATAATGAGATCTAGCCTCAAACAACATGTAATGTTTTTACCGGATGATGTTTCCCGGGGCCTGAAGCTGTCTAAACCCTTGTCTTGTGTTGCGTCTCTCGATTCCGCTCAACCCCTCTCAAGCTACCACATAGATGCGTTGGCCTCGCGACTAAGTCCTCACACTAAGGACATCTGACGTGTTAATTCCACACACAAACGGTGGAGTCACATACCAAGCAACAATCCCCCAAAACAGTTTTAGAAATGGAGCTTCGAGCAAAGAGATCGAAATCCGTGGGTTTGAGAGCAAGAACACGAGAGAGACAGCAATGGATAAATTTTTCTGGAGGTAGGTGATGATGTGGTGTAAAGAGATGAGTGAGAGGGCTCACGTGGGGACCACAACCCACCAGGGCGCGCCTGGGGGTCCTAGCCCGCCCAAGTGGGTTGTGCCCACCTGGTGCACCTCACTCTGATATTATTTGCACCAGAAATTCTTAAATATTCAGAAAAAGATCGTATTAAATTTTCAGAGCATTCTGAGAACTTTTATTTTTGGGTCATTTTTTTATTGCACAAGAAATTCAGAAAACAGACAAAACATTGCATTTTATTTTATTTAACTAGTGGGAACAGAAAATAAAAGGTAGGGACAGAAGGTAGTGCTCACTAAATTCATCAACTTCATACCTCTAAAAAATGATCCATTAATAAGGTTGATCAAGTCTTATTAACAACCACTTTCGATTAGCATGAAACCGAAGAACTTTCGTAAATCACTAGGTTACCTCAACGGGGATATGAATGTCCCCAACAATAAGCATTTCATATTTCTTTTTAACAGTAGGTAGAAGTAGTTGAAAACTTCCAATAGTGACTGTCGGAGATTTTTCAATAACATTAATACCATTCGCTTGGAATTGTTTTCTCGGAAAGTGCACCGTATGCTCATTACCATTGATATGAAAAGTGATCTTGCTTTTATTGCAATCAATAACAGCCCCTGCAGTGTTCAAGAAGGGTCTACCAAGAATAATCGACATGTTGTCGTCCTCGGGCATCTCAAGTATAACAAAGTCAGTCAAAATAGTAACATTAGCAACAACAACGGGCACATCCTCAAAAATACCGATAGGTATGGCCGTCAATTTGTCAGTCATTTGCAAAGATATTTCAGTAGGTGTGAGTTTATTCAAATCAAGTCTTTTATATAAAGAGAAAGGCATAACACTAACACCAGCTCCTAGGTCACATAAAGCAGTTTTCACATAATTCTTTTTGATGGAGCAAGGTATAGTTGGTATTCCCGGGTCTCCAAGTTTTTAGGTACTCCATCTTTAAAAGTATAATTAGCAAGCATGGTGGAGATTTCATCTTCTGTTATTTTCCTCTTATTGGTGATGATGTCTTTCATGTACTTTGCGTAAGGAGGCATTTTCAAGATATCAGTCAAGCGAGTACGCAAAAAGACTGGTCTCAGCATTTCAGCAAAGTGTTCAAATTCTTCATCATCTTTCTTTTTAGGTTACTTAGGTGCAAAAAGCATAGGTTTTTGAACCCACAGTTCTCTTTCTTTACCGTGTTTTCTAGGAATGAAGTCTCTTTTATCATATCGTGTATTCTTAGGTTGTGGGTTATCAAGATCAACTAGAGGTTATATCTCAACATCATTAGCTGGTTCTTTTTCATTGTTTGGTTCAATATCTTCATGAACATCAGCATTATCTTTTTCATTGTCACTAGGTGAATGTTCATTACCAGATTGAGTTTCAGCATCAGAAATAGAGACAACATTTTCATTATCAGGAGGTTTTTCTACTTCAGGTTCACTAGAAGCATGCAAAGTCCTATCATTTTTCTTTTTCTTCTTCTTTTTAGAAGGACTAGGCGCAGTAGTGTTCTTCCTTTGTGAATCTTGTTCAATTCTTTTTGGGCGTCCCTCAGGATAAAGTGGTTCCTGAGTCATTTTATCTCCTCTCTAACAACAATGTCATGTGTATTGTTATTCATTTCATCAAGCAATTCTCTTTGTGATTTAGCAACTTGTTCTAACTGGGTTTGTACCATAGAAGCATGTTTTCCAACACCTCTACATCATTTGAGATTCTAAATAACAAGTCACTCAAGCGAGCAATCATATCGGAATTGTATTTCAATTGTTTCATAACATTTGCATTGGAGTGATCTTGCTTTTTAATATATTCTCAAACTCATAAAGGCATTGGCTAGGGTGCATATTGTGAGGATTGTCATTATCATTGAATTTCATTAGATAATTTACTTCTACCACCTTAGGCAGTGGTGGTGCATTAAGCCCATGTATTTCTTCAATAGGAGGTAAAATTTTAACATCCTCAACTTTAATACCCTTTCCTTCATAGATTTCTTTGCCTCTTACATATCTTCAGGATTGAGATATAATATACCCCTCTTCTTTGGAGTGGGTTTAGGCGGTGGTTCAGGAAGAGTCCAATCATCATAATTTTTCAATATGTTATTCAATAATTCTTCAGCTTGTCCAATAGTTCGTTCCCTGAAAACACAACCAGCACAACTATCTAGGAATCCCTAGAAGCATCGGTTAGTCCATTATAGAAGATATCAAGTATTTCATTTTTCTTAATAGGATGATCAGGCAAAGCATTAAGTAACTGGCAAATCCACCGCCAAGCTTGTGGGAGACTCTCTTCATTAGTTTGCACAAAGTTAAATATTTCCTATAAGGCAGCTTGTTTCTTATGAGCAGGAAAGTATTTTTCAGAGAAGTAATAAATCATATCCTGAGGACTACACACACAACCAGGAGCAAGAGTATTGTACCAAGCTTTAGCATCACCCTTTAATGAGAACGGAAATAATTTGAGAATATAGTAATAGCGAGTTTTCTCATCATGAGTAAAAAGGGTGGCTATGTCATTCAACTTAGTAAGATGTGCCACAACAGTTTCAGTTTCATAACCATGGAAATGATCAGATTCAACCAAAGTAATTAACTCTGGGTTGACAGAGAATTCATAATCCTTATCATCAATAAAGATAGGTGATGTAGCAAACTTAGGATCATATTGCATTCTAGCATTTAGAGATTTTTTCTTTATGCTTGCATAATAATTTCTCTAGATCATCTCTATCCTTACAAAGCAAGAATATCTCTAGTTGTCTCCTCATTCATAACATAACCTTCCGGTACCTTAGGCAATTCATATCTAGGAAGTCTAGTTCTAGCAGGTGTTTCAGGAGTTTCAGTTTCAAGCTCATCATCAGATTCAACAACATCATGTTGTATTACTCTAGCAATTTGTTCATCAAGAAATTCACTTAGTGGTATATCATTATCATCAAGCAACGTACTAGCATCATCGTAAGCATCATTCAGAGTAGAAGTAGCATCATCAACAACTTGCGACACATCAGGATTAATAGCATGTGGTGGTGTTGCAAGTTTACTTATAACAGAAGGTGAATATAAAGCAGAACTGGATGGCAGTTCCTTACCTCCCCCCATCTTCGAGGGATAAATATTAGTCTTAGCATCCTTCAGATTCTTCATAGTGATAAATTGATAATAATCCCAAGTGACTCAACAAATATAGCTATGCGCCCCGGCAACGGCTCCAGAAAAAGGTCTTGATAACCCACAAGTATAGGGGATGGCAACCGTTTTCGAGGGTAGAGTATTCAACCCAAATTTATAGATTCGACACAAGGGGAGCCAAAGAATATTTGTAAGTATTAGCAGCTGAGTTGTCAATTCAACCACACCTGGAGATTAATTATCTGCAGCAAAGTGATCAGTAGGAAAGTAATATGATAGTTTTGATAATTGTAGCAGCAACGACGGTAACAATAACAGTGATAGCAGTAAATTTGTAGCAAGTATAACAATGACGATAGCAGTAGTAACTGAGCAAGATCAATATAAGATAAATTCGTAGGCATTGGATCGGT
The DNA here is from genome assembly GCA_021605205.1 of Aegilops longissima. Classification (NCBI taxonomy): domain Eukaryota; kingdom Viridiplantae; phylum Streptophyta; class Magnoliopsida; order Poales; family Poaceae; genus Aegilops; species Aegilops longissima. The sequence continues at coordinate 193,470,108 of CM038682.1, forward strand.
AATTTGTTGGATGATATTCATCATGTGACAGTCATAACCTAGGGCGATACGGCACTAGCTCAAGTTCATAAATATAATGTAGGCATGTATTCCGTAAATAGTCATACGTGCTTATGGAAAGAACTTGCATGACATCCTTTGTCCTACCCTCCCGTGGCAGCGGGGGCCATATTGGAAACTAAGGGATATTAAGGCTTCCTTTTAATAGAGAACCGGAACAAAGCATTAACACACGATGAATACATGAACTCCTCAAACTACGGTCATCACCGGGAGTGGTCCCGACTATTGTCATGCCGGGGTTTCCGGATCATAACACGTAGTAGGTGACTATAACTTGCAAGATCGGATCTAGAACATGGATATAACGGTGATAACATAAACGGTTCAGATCTGAAATCATGGCACCCGGGCCCAAAGTGACAAGCATTAAGCATGGCAAAGTCATAGCAACATCAATCTCAGAACATAGTGGATACTAGGGATCAAGCCCTAACAAAACTAACTCGATTACATGAGAATCTCATCCAACTCCTCACCGACCAACGAGCCTACGAAGGAATTACTCATTCCCCGTGGGGAGCATCATGGAATTGGCGATGGAGAAGGGTTGGTGATGACGAAGAACAAAGATCCCCCTCTCCGGAGCCCCAAACGGACTCCAGATCCACCCTCCCGATGAAGAACAGGAGGTCACAGCGGCTCCGTCTCGTGGATCATGATAATTCTTTGTCCCTGATTTTTTTCTGGAAAAATAGGATTTTATAGCGTTGGTTTTAGGGTTTGCGGGGCCACCATGTCACGCCCAATATGCGACCCTATCCAAAAGGAACTCGACGGTCCCACCAAGGATAGACCCGCATATTGAAACGCTTTTGCAAGGTGGATATCATTACATCAACATTACATAATAGGTAGGGATACATACATAAGGCACAAATGCCACAAGAATACATCAACCTCATATACAAGATCAACATCCGACTACGGATGAATCATAAACAGAAGCTCAAACAATATCCACCCTGCTAGCTCAGGCTGCCGACCTGGAACCTATCCCCTGATCGAAGAAGCAGAATAAGAACTCAACGCAAGCAAGCATCGCTCTCGCGTCATGATCATCGCAAACCTGTACCTGCAACTGGTGGTGTAGTAATCTGTGAGCCACGAGGACTCAGCAATCCCATTACCATGGGTATCAAGACTAGCAAAGCTTAAATAGGAAAGGAAGGGATAAAGTGGTGAGGTTGCAGCAGCGACTAAGCATATATGGTGGCTAACATACGCAACTGAGAGCGAGAAGAGAAACAAAGGAACGGTCGTCAACTAGTAATGATCAAGAAGTGATCCTGAACTCCTACTTACGTCCGACATAACCCGAAACCGTGTTCTCCTCTCGATCAACCCGAAAAGAGACACTCACAGTTACGCTACGGTTGGTGTATTTTAGAAGAGTTTGCTTCAAGTTTACTAGAACCGGATATTAACAAATTCCCATCGCCACATAACCATGGCACGGCTCTCGAAAGTTTATACCTGCAGGGTGTCCCAACTTAGCCCATGATAAGCTCTCGCGATCAACAAAGGATATTCCTTCTCCCGGAAGACCCGATCAGTCTCGGAATCCGGCTACAAGACATTTCGACACAATAAAACAAGACCAGCAAAGCCGCCCGATCGCCATCAATCCAGATAGGAGCTGCACATATCTCGTTCTCGTGGCAACACGGATGAGACTAGCTACGAGTAAAACCAATCCTCGGGTTGCCTCAAGGTGGCCCTGCAGTCTATTCGATTCAGCAAGACTTAGAGAAGCAACCGCCCGGGGCTAAAATAAAGATGACCCTCGGCTCTGAAACCCAAGGGAAAAAGGGCATAGGTGAGGCAAATGGTAAAACCAATGTTGGGCCTTCTTGGAGGAGTCTTATTCAAAGCGAACTGTCAAGGGGTCCCATAAATCACCCGACGCGTTAGGGACGCAAAATCCGGGAACATAATACCGATATGACGGAAACTAGGGCGGCAAAGTGGAACAAAACACGGGCATAAGGCCGAGCCTTCCACCCTTTACCAAGTATATAGATGCATTAATTAAATAAGATATATTGTGATATCCCAACAAGTAAAACATGTTCCAACAAGGAACAACATCTTCATGTTCCAACGAGGAACAAACTTCATCTTCACCTGCAACTAACAACGCTATAAGAGGGGCTGAGCAAAGCGGTAACATAGCCAAACAACGATTTGCTAGGAAGGGTGTAAAAGGTTAGAGGCTGACATGGCAATTTGGGATGGCTTTATAAACAGGTAATAGGTAGCGCATCATAGCGATAGAACGAAGCAACTAGCATAGCAATGATAGTAGTGAGATCCAGGGTAGCGGTCATCTTGCCTGAAATCCCGCAAGGAAGAAGAACGAGTCCATGAAGAAGACGAACGGATGAAGCCGAACCAAGCGTAGACGAACGAATCCTCACGATCGCAACGATACGGGAACTAATAAGAAGAAGCACACAACATAGTGAACACACCACACATGAACAAGACATGATGCACAATCAAGCATGATGCATGACAAGCTACCTGAAGCTACTCATGGCAAGAGATGATGCATACAAGAGCAACACATCAAAGCAAGTTTAAATGAGGCCGGAAACAACATATAACAATTCCGGTAAGTCCTCATATGCAAATTTCGAAATTGGTCCAGATCTGAATAAACCTTATGTTCAAGTTGTTAAACAGCAAGTTAATATGCACTACGATGATCTACACGAAATTCTAGTCAAGTTACATATAAAGTTTATTAGATTCGGAGGTACGGCCTAGAAGATATGAGCAAAACAAGTTAAACATGGCATTGATGCAAAATGCATACAAACATCAAGAAAACACCTCAAAACAAGGATGCAACATGATAATACGAAAATACATGCAAAATCAAGCAAGTTTCATAAAGAGCACACTCAAAACGGAGCAACGGTTCAACACATACACCCTATACAAGTCATGGCAACAATCTGTCCAAAACAGCAACTAGGCATAATGCAAGCATCAAAACAACATGCTACAGGACCTCAACATGAAAACAAAAGGCATGGGCATGATGTACAGGTAAAGCATTACAAAACATGAACACTGAGCTATCTCCCGAAATCACTAGAACATGCTCAAACACACATGGCAAGATTGCAAATAATAACAGTTTCAGACTTATCAGGAAATAACATCAGGTTGCAATGTTTAGAGCTATCAAACAACATGTTTCAGGAACTTATGATGGAAAACAAAGGCATGGCATGAATCTACTAAATGCATAGAACACAAGTCCCTTACTGACCATGAGCCAAAAAGGATCAGAAAATACGATGGCACCCATGTAAACATGGCAAGTTATATTACAGATTCATACATGGCAGGAACAACAATAAGTAGGCATGTTGGTGAGCTTGAACCACTCACCACAGAGCAAAACATGGCATGGCAAGGCAACCAACAGTAAGAAGACATGGCATAGAAGCTATACATGGCAAGAACAACATCATAGCATACACGGATCAACTACAACAACCTTGGCAAAAATGACAAAAGTGTATGTTCCGATAAGAATCTGAAACTAACATCACATAGCCCTCTTCTAACAGCATTTAGGGCATCAAGATGAGCTCAAATGAAAATGATGCAATGAGATGAAATGATGTACTCGTCGAGACGAGCAATTTGACATATTACACGCACGAAACGGAGCAGCGATGACAGAGTTATGATGCGATGGAAATGCATGAAAATGTGCAAATCTCGGGGACTTAGTAGGAAATCGGGGTCAACCTCATCTGCACGGATTACGAGGTTCACCGGAGAACCTCGCCGGAGTTGGGCGCTGCGGGAGGGGGTAGGGCGGCGAGAGCTCCGGGCGGATCTCGCGGATCCGGCCGCGGCGAGCCGGAGAGGCGACGGGCGACGAGGAGGCTGCGGCATGGCAGGCGGCGCCGGAGAGCGGCGCTTCGGGCCGGATCTAGCGGGCGGCTCCGTGGAGGAGGCGCGAGGAGCCGGGAGGCGCAGGGCGCGCCGGGCGCGCAGAGGCGGCGGCGGGACGCGCGGCGCGGGCAAGGGCGGCAAAGGGGCGGGAGGGCGACGGCGGGCTGGGCGGCGGCCATGGCGGCGGCCGGCGACGGGCGCGGAGGCGGAGGAGGGGCTGTGGGCGGGAGGATGGGCCTGCTGGTCCGCCCGGTCCCATGATAGCGGACGGGGCAGCAGCGGTGGCGGCGGTGGAGGCCACACGGCGGCCTCCGATTAAGCTGAGGAAGCGGCGGACATGTCTGTCGGGCGGACATGTCCCGTGAGAGGGGAATTTTAGGGTTTCGGGACCCGGATTTGGATGGGGAGGGCTTATTTATAGGTAGAGGGAGCTAGGAGAGTCCAAATGAGGTGCGGTTTTCGCCCACACGATTGTGATCGAACGACCGAGAGCATGGAGGGGAGTTTGCTGGGTTTTGGGCCACTTTGGAAGGGTGTTGGGCTGCAACTCAAAGAGGGCTTTGCGGTTACCGGTTAACCGTTGGAGTATCAAACGACCTCCAAATGGCACGAAACTTGACAGCGGTCTACGGTGCTATACCAAGGCCGCAGCAAACCTCGGTCCGTTCGAGACCGTTTGACACCCGCTTACGAAAAGAGGTAAAAGGGGCGTAGGGAGACATAGGAGTGCGGATTGGAAAAGCGGACAACGGGAAAATGCTCGGATGCATGAGACGAACATGTATGCAAATGCGATGCACATGACGGCATGATATGAAATGCAGACGATGACATGGCAAAGTGCAACACGCAAGCAAATGACAAGGCAACAACGACGAATAACTAGCAGACACCTGGCACATCGAATCCGGGGCGTTACACACCAGATGGGGACAACCCCCCTAGGCGCGCCTGGGAGGGCAGGCGTGCCCTGGTGGGTTGTGCCCACCTAGGTGCCCCCTCCGGTGGCTCTTGGCTCCAGAAATTCTCTTTTATTGTATAAAAAATCCTTGCAAAGTTTCGTTCCATTCCGAGAGCTTTTATTTTCGCACAAAAACAACACCATGGTAGTTCTGCTGTAAACAGCGTCAGTTCGGGGTTAGTTTCATTCAAATCATGAAAATTAGATTTCAAAACAAGAGGAAAAGCGTTAGGAAAAGTAGATACGTTGGAGACGTATCATGCGTCCCAAAGACTGAGATCCCCCTCCCCCTCCATTTCCCCATTCATACACCGTCGGCACCACAACAACCTCCCCACTCCGGCCAGCCTCCTCCTTATGCCACCCCATCCTCCACCTTGCCGGAGCCGCTAGCCCTACCCCATCGTCCACTGTAAGAGATGAATGTCTCTCATCCATGGCGCCGGACCAGGATCCTTTCATCGCGTCCTCTCGTTTCACCGGCGCCATCGTCCACCTTGCTGTTGCCGCCCCTACGACCACCTCGTCCACGGCAACATGACTTATCCCCCGACCCGACCGTCTACCGTCTAAATTCTTCTTCTGCGCCGTCGACATCCATCCCACCCGCAGCACCCTCAATGTATCAGCAGAGCCTACACGCCGTCGCAAGAGAGGTGGTACTTCTTCATATTTGCTTAAGTTATTAATCTCACCCGGAAAATAGATCGTAACTTGTTTATTATACTTTTCTTGTCCATACCAAATCGTAGTGGCTAGTTGAAAGAAAACATTGATTGCGAAGTAGCCTTTGTCCGGTTTGCACCTTCAGATCCGCCATGGCATGGTCACTATACTCGTAAAGCTTATGGTTTTCCCCTTTATATTCACTACCATCATCATAGGTGCTTCGTGTTGTGCTAACACTACTCCTCAAGACCTCAACCCATCAAGCGAAACAACATGTCACTCATAATTCCAAAGCTTAATTGTTGAAATACGAATCTGATATGATGCTCATATTACTAAAACAGAGAACGTTTAATTGGTCAGCTAATGTTCCTATATTCGTTTTGAAAGCATGTGCGCCACATATAGAGAGACAACATGGATTTGCATTTCTTTGTGCGCTCTCGTTCATCATTGGTGGGCAACACACATTGTATTATCTAACTAGAAACATGCCCGTGCGTTGCACGGAACATCAAGATGCATTTGTATGAATAGTTTATCTTGTGGGAGAAAAGGATTAACGAGGGAAGGCCTTATTTGCAAATGTGGAGAGGGGTGTGGGTATCTTTTTCCAAAATTGTCATAGTTTCCTTCCTATCCGTCAGATATAAATCGGATGACCTATATTGCAGGATGGCAGGCACACCATCATCACCAACTCTGTTTTTCATAAGAGCACTAGCAAGATGCCCGTGCGTTGCACGTAACATAAAGATGCATTTGTATGAAGTAGTTTATCTTGTGAGAGAAAATGATGAATGAGGGAAGGCCTTATTTGCAAATGTGGAGAGGGGTGTGGGTATCTTTTTGCAAAATTGCCATAGTTTCCTTCCTATCCTTCATATATAAATCGGATGGCCTATATTGCAGAATGGCAGGTACACCATCATCACCAACTCTGTTTTTTATAAGAGTAGATAAGAGTATAAGAGTAGAGAAAAAAGTAGAGAAATCTTCTTGCTCTTTGTTATCATGTTCCTCTTCTGTTCTTCTTAATTAATAAGTACATTACTTCCTTCGTTCCTAAACTGCCTTGGGTGCATGCTTGTGTTGTGGTGGCATGCGTTTGTACCGATTTTTGTTCATCGTTGCTTTATTTATAAAGCGGGGCGAAAGCCTTTTTTGGTAAAACACAAGTCTTTTTAGATATTCCAATAATAACTACATACGGATGTATAGAGACATATTTTAGAGTGTACATTCACGCAGTTTGCTCCATATGTAGTCCAAATTCGAATCTCTAAGAGATATATATTTAAGAACGGCGGGAGTAGTACAGTATGTTCCTTGTCGGGAAGTGGAGCAGGGGCATTTGCAGTCGACATGTCTATTGGGTCGCTTCAGATGGATGCTTTCAACGATTCTAGATGGTCTGCCATAATATCCGTGAAATGCTGGGAGCTATGTCGTCTTTGATAGTCTAGACTGATAGTAACAGTATTGTGCCTTCAGCTGAATAGAGCTGCCCCTTTTGGGGCCGAAGCCTTTCCGAACCCTTTCTTGCCGTACTGGCAATACAAGCCCATATGGTCCAGCTAGTCCCACTTTCTTGATTTTACTCTTGATGCTTAGGGTTTTCCCCTTTTATCTACCCTACTATGATCTGCATAGGTGCTTTCTGTCGTACAAGCAGTATTCCATCCTTCAAGCTAAACAACACAACACTCATAATTCCAAAGCTTAGTTGTTCAAATATGATTGTGATATGATACTGATATTAGTTAATAGACACATTTAATTGGTTAGATAAAGGTCCCACTTGAGTTTCCAAATGCATGTCGCGACATATAGAGAGACAGCCGAATTGCATTTCTTTGTCACTTGTTGACTGTACTTTCTTGTCCATACCAAATCTTAGTTGTTATTTCAAAGCAAACATTGGTTGCTAACTACCATTTGCACGGATTGCAACTTCAGATCTGCCATTCCACTGCCACGGTCAACACTATACTCATCATGCTTATGGTTTCCCCATTTTATGATGACCACGATCAACCTACGTGGTTCGTGTCATAATAGGACTGCTCCACCCATCAAGCTAAACAAGCTTAGTTGTACAAATTGAATACGATATTATGCTGATATTAGTAAAACTGAGACATGTTTAATTGGTCAGCTAGATGTTCCTACTTAGTTTCGAAATGCATGTGAGCCACATATGGAGAGACCGGAAGGAATAGTATTTCTCTGCGCTCTGGTTCATCATGGGTGGGCAACAGAGATTGTATAGAAAGACTTGTAATATCTTCAGTCTGCTTGCTCTTCTGCTCCTCTTTAACATGATCCACTTCTCTTCTTTCATAAGTATGTTCCTTGTTGGGAAGAGTAGCAGAGACATTTGCGGTCGACTGGTCATGTCGAGTTGTTCTCCCTTAGCATATTTTGAATCTGTCAGGTCATGCCGACTTGGTCTTCTTTACTATATGTTGAAGTTGTCATCTGCGAAGTATCATCACTTCTGGAGCTCTCATGTTTTGAGTAGTAGGCCACATTATATTAATGCACACACCGAATTACAGCATGCATGGCATCTCTTAGAAGAATTGTAGAGATAGAACAAAGGGGTTTACAGGGTGGCAGTATTGGATTAGATTCACTTCTGCATTACAAAGATAATCTCACTTGTTTTTTATGTTTTCATGCATTTCATGTATTGAACATGATCAAAATGAATATGAGAATGGGTGCACAATAGGAATATTGCAGAACAATCCAGTGGCTAACAAACTTGGCATGGTGGAGGATGGCCTATCTTGTTCACCCATGAAGGTGCTTGCTCTAACTTGGCAAGGTTGTATTGGTCGCACATATTTTGCATATGACCTCTTGCATTACTTCTACTTTGTTACACCACCATCTGCTTAGTTTAAGCATCATATATGAGTATATGCCATACCTATCCATTTTCTGTACCTATTCCATGTGTCATCATACTATGTTTTTCTAGTCCAATGTTGTTCTTTCGTAATAGATGTCCAAAAGGAAGAGGGTGAGTGCAGATCCTCAAGGAGTACAAACTAGGTATTTTGAAAAGGTAGTGATACCTGTTAAATCAGATAGATCAGTAGCCACAGAAAACACATGCCCAACTTGAAGGAAATATGCCCTAGAGGCAATAATAAAGTTGTTATTTATATTTCCTTATATCATGATAAATGTTTATTATTCATGCTAGAATTTTATTAACCGGAAACTTAGTAAATGTGTGAATACATAGACAAATAGAGTGTCCATAATATGCCTCTACTTGACTAGCTCGTTAATCAAAGATGGTTAAGTTTCCTAAGCATAGACATGTGTTGTCATTTGATAAACGGGATCACATCATTTGAGAATGATGTGATGGACAAGACCCATCCGTTAGCTTAGCATTATGATCGTTTAGTTTTACTGCTATTGCTTTCTTCATGACTTATACATGTTCCTCTGACTATGAGATTATGCAACTCCCGAATACGGAGGAACACCTTGTGTGCTATCAAACGTCACAACGTAACTGGGTGATTATAAAGATGCTCTACAGGTGTGTCTCCGAAGGTGTTTGTTGGGTTGGCATAGATCAAGATTAGGATTTGTCACTCCGTGTATCAGAGAGGTATCTCTGGGCCCTCTCGGTAATGTACATCACTATAAGCCTTGCAAGCAATGTGACTAATGAGTTAGTCATGGGATGATGCATCACGAAACGAGTAAAGAGACTTGCCGGTAATGAGCTTGAACTAGGTATGATGATACCGATGATCGAATCTCGGGCAAGTAACATACCGGTGACAAAGGGAACAACGTATGTTGTTATGCGGTTTGACCGATAAAGATCTTCGTATAATATTTAGGAGCCAATATGAGCATCTAGGTTCCGCTATTGGTTATTGACCGGAGATGTGTCTCGGTCATGTCTACATAGTTCTTGAACCCATAGGGTCCGCACGCTTAACGTTCGATGACGATTTGTATTATGAGTTATGTGATTTGATGACCGAAGTTTGTTCGGAGTCCCGGATGAGATCACGGACATGACGAGGAGTCTCAAAATGGTCGAGACATAAAGAATGATATATTGGACGATGTTGTTCTGACATCGTAAGAGTTCCGAGAGGTACCGGGTAAAAACGGTGTGTTGGAGGGGTTACCGGACCCCCCCGGGGAAGTAATGGGCCAACATGGGCCTTAGGGGAGAGAGAGGGTGTCGGTGTTAAAACCGGCGGATCTCGGGTAGGGGGTCCCAAGCAGTGCGTCTTAGGATCAATGGTAACAGGAGGCAAGGGACACGATGTTTTACCCAGGTTCGGGCCCTCTCGATGGAGGTAAAACCCTACGTCCTGCTTGATTAATATTGATGATATGGGTAGTACAAGAGTAGATCTACCACGAGATCGTAGAGGCTAAACCCTAAAAGCTAGCCTATGGTATGATTGTTGTTGTGTATATCTATCGACTAGCTTTGGCCCGGTTTATATAATGCACCGAGGCCTATGATAACAAGAGTCCTAGCCGAATCGCCGGTGGGGAGGAGTCCTTGTCTTGGTCGCCAAGTCTTGTTGATTCTTCCTTGTATGCGGCAGCTGTCCGGACTAGCCCATGAGTATCTGACCATGGGGTCCTCGGCCCAATCAACCGATCGGAGATGACGCGTTGAGTACCCCTAGTCCGGGACACCGTCGATAGCCCCTGAACCGGTCTTCAAGTTAGGGGCGCTCCTCGATTCTTCGAACTGTTCTTCATCTTGGTTGCGGTCTTGAAAACTGGTTCAACAAATCTTCTCATCTTCTATCTTGAGGATCGCGAAATGCATTCGACGCGTTGGGCATCGAGGAGCCCTTTAAGTTACGGCCTTTATCAATGCCTTGTTATTTTTATGCCATGCCTCGGGTTTGAAGTTGTTCCCGGTGGCAAGGTCCTCTTGCGTCCGAGCTCCAACGCCGGACTGCATTCGAGTATCTTTGCAGCGAGCACCAATGCCGGATCGCTTCCCAGCTCTAACGCCGGACTATATATCCGAGCTCCAACGCCGGACTGTATCCGAGCTCCAACGCCGGACTATGTATCCGAGCTCCAACGCCGGACTTTATCCGAGGTGTCATAAATCACCTTGGTTCAAAGAAGTTGGAAGGAGTTTAACCGAGCTTAATGCGGAACGCCCTCTAAGGAGCCAGCCACTTGCATCCGAGCTATATGTCGAGCTGCTTCGAGGTGGTTAAGTACCTCGGTCGTGGGCTGATTTTTGGTCAATGTTTTTATTGATGTAATTTATTCTCCGACGAGATATATAGCCAGTAGCCCTCAAGGTATGTATCGGTCTAAAACCGAGATGCACTGAAGGATGACATAAGACCGCCGATCTCCGAGCATTGAGACTCAAAGTTGATTTGCAAAATCGATGCGAGGATCAAGTCTAACTTCGATAGAACACTTCGGGACACAAAAAGCGGCATGCTCAGTCCTCGAGACTCACGTTGGGTGCGGCCGACCAACCCGAGGATCAAAATCTCCTCGAAGCTGTATTGCACTTAAGATTTTACGCATAGAACAAGCAATGCAAGAGTAGCCCCGAGACAACGGTCGGGTGGCAACACCGATCGGGGATCAATGTGCCCTTTAATATTTGTAAGTAATAAGCCCGAAGCCCAAGAGCCCCGAGCCTTAATGCGGCACGGGTGGCGAATTAAGGATCAATATCCATAGTAAAGTCACAAATTATGTGTAATGACTCAATGTATCCAAGTACTTTATGTCATTAATGCTCGGATCCGCATTGTACAAAACTTTGTTGACCGACCATGGCTTTAACCTCCTCGGCGGTAGGCGAGGAGTGTTTATCCTATTTTATAAAGCCTTTATGAGGGCAAAGATTTACGACAAACAAGGCAATCTGGTCATACGGCTTTCTAAACAAAGTGCACGCAGAGAGATATGTTATATTGCTGTTTAACGGAAGAAATGTCTTCCAAAGAAAATAGTCCCGCTTATCGGTTCCTTTCTTTGGGTTGTCATGCTAAGCATGATCATGAAACCTCAGCTCAATGTAAGAGCAAAAGATCGAGGATTTAGTTCGGGAGGCGGTTACTAGCCCCGCCGTGTTCGGCGACATGCACGAGGTCAAGCCGAAACACTTGACCAATGTTATGAATGGCCCATCATTTAATATAGTCATCGGATCGCTGACCAGTTTACACCTATTGTGATCGGTTTCGCTTTCTCCACGAGGTGCTTGACCATGCAAGCTAGAAGCACAATCGCGATGGTTCTCCTTTGCACACCTAGCCGAACAAAGCGGGCGTAGGAGGCAAGCGCGAGCCGCAACCCAACTATTGACCGAAGACACAATTTGAAACTGATGCATATATAACAATATCCGAGAATGTTTTGCGAATCTCTAAAGAAGTCGGCGTTGATCTGCGAGACTTGTGCTGAAAACACACAAATAGTTGAAAAGTGCCAAAATCTTGGTAAACCAAAAAAGTCGGTAAAAACATGGCGTCCGAACAAGATCAAGTGTTCGGTGCCAATCCAAAATTGGATTTGTAGAAAAAAAGTGCTTCGCCGTGCTTGAACATGACACATCCTATCTCAAGGCGTCAAGTGGGTCAGCCTATGGATTAGGCAAGTTTAGAAAACTAAACTCTAGCGATTTCGAGAGAGAAATTAGGCTCCTCGGCTAGTGACCGCACACTCGTGTTGAGAAAAGGAGTGATAAATAATAAAAACTTTGCAAGGACTAAGAAGAAAAACACTTAGTATGAAACGGCTCAAATAACATAAGAGCCCCCAAGTGACTTGGGTAAAAGTTGATAATGTAAGGTGACATGTAGAATGCCTTCTAGCGGATTGTAGATCGTTTGTCATAGCGGACCTTTTCGCCGACCTCAGGACCCAATAGTCCGAGTGTGTCGAATATCTTCGTGGTTATATAAGAACCGTGGTATGCATGGAGACAAGGCGTAGGGGTTATTAGTCTGTATCGGACAAGTGCCCAACTAGTTATGTTATATTACATGGGTAGTAAGAAACATCTTCCGGGAGAATAGTTCCGTTAAGGGTTCCTTTCATTGGGATGCATGCCCTAAAGTGCATGTCAAAGCTGCTATGAAAGCGAGAAAATCATCCGGGGCAGATGGGTAAATAATTAAAAATCATCTTTTAGTTCACCGACCGAGTATTCCCTTAAGAACGCTAGTTTTGGCTTCACCAGTCGAGGTACACATCCGGCTGACCCGCGATAACAATCGCAGAGGTGCTCCTTTACCACCTAGCCGAACAATCGGGAGCGAGGGGTAAGCACAGAGCCGAGCAACCCAGCTTGGCCAAAACTTAAGTCATATCGATGCATATATGGTGAATAAAAGGTACATGCGGAAGTGTGACACATGTGTTGGGCATAAAGCCCGCATTAATAAGCACATTGAAGAAGCCCCGGTATAATGGTAGCGGGTAGCGCGTCAAGTGTGTGTGAACAAAGTTTCGACAAGGAAAATTTCTACAAGCAACTTTTTACAAAAAAGTATAATTCTTGGTCGAACCGAACACAAGTTAGAAATTTAAAACTTTGAGCATGAAGGCAACTTAGCTGGTTAATGTGTTCGGTATTGACGACGCGGGCGAGCTTGATGCGGGACAAGGTTCCATCCCCAAGCCGGTCCCGAGGTGGCGAACAAGGAGCTCGGCACTTGAAGTGGTGACATAGCACGGTCAATGCAGGACGGCAGAGTGATGCGAAGTCCCGGCATGGGGTAATGAAGTGTTGATGAAGCCCCGTCCGGCCGAGGTGGCGTCAAAGGATATAGTCCGGTGGATCATTTTCCGTGCACAAAAAATAGTGCAGGCGGGGATAATAGTAATAATAGGAATTAAAAAATGTTGCATAATAAATAATTTATGCAAAGTGAGTAGTAAAAGAAATATGGCTGGCGCGAAGTTGATGTTGATGCAGGTCGTCGGCGTAATGCAATAAAGGCGTGGCAAAGTCTGGATTCACAGGCGGTCCGAGTTCGGATCTGGCGTTCAGCGGCTGTGTACTAAAACTGACCGAACCATCATGCGACCGTCGATAATGCGCCACCATTTGATAGACCTGTGTACATATGCTGGACTAACCAGAGTAATAATTCCTTGGGAAAAATTTAACCCAAACAAGCAAAAAGAAATACTAGGATTAATAGCACTTGGTTTATTTGTTGTAGCAATCCGAAGGAAGGTGATTCCCAAAATTGAGACTTGATCCGCGCACCCATGCGGTCGGCTAGTGACTTGAAGTGTCCGGAGTAGGTTGATGAAGAGATGGCGAAGCCCGGTCCAGCCGAGATGTCGAAGTAGGTCGGTGTGATGGACACCAGCTTGAAGAAGCGATGAGTGCGGCCCCGCCGATGCGTGTCGTGGCGTGGTCGATGCGGCTTGATGAAGGGACCGTGCGGCGATGCTGGTATGCCCGCTCCGTGTAATCCGTGGGGCGGCAATGTTGGTGATGATTTATCCTTCACGATGCCGGACTCTTGTCCGGCTTGCCAAGATGATGATCCGAAGAAGTTGAGCTTGGCTCAACAAAGTGACGACGTGTCTAGCGCAGGTCGGCAACCGTGGAGCAATATTGCCGGACTGGTTTGACACCAGCATGATGTTGAAGATCATGTTCAAAAGATCTTAAAGTTAGTGGGATGTGTTCGGAAACAAAACACAATACCCCATACAAAACTTCCTTCAAAAAGGATGTCTGAAATCCCGTTCATAAAAAAGACGAACTCAGGTCGGATTCGTTTTCGCGCAGAAAACAGATCCAAAAAGTGATGCACTAATCGGAAGTTTCCCGGAGTTTGGACGGTCGGATCGAGCTGAATTGTTGGCAGGTGGTAGATAAGGGAATTCCGCAGCAAATCAACGGTTGGATCCTCCAAAGGACATCCGAGCTAGACGCTGGATACCACGCCCTAAACTCGTCCGGATTCTCGTCCAGATTCAACGGGGCTCCGGTATATCGGAGATTGCTGGAGATTCCTCCATAGGAACTCGACGAAATTTTTGCAGGGTTGTTGTAGACTTAATTCCGCATAATTCCACCGAAGTAATCGTTTAGGCGACACTCGAGGAGGCGGTGGCGGCGGATACAAGTTCGCTGTCCAGAAAAACAGCACGATCGCCTGAGGGCAATGTTGACGTTGAGCCCCCGAGATCCATGGATGACTCCTCCATGATCTTGATAGAGATCGGAGTAGGTGTTGATGAAGCTCTTCATCCGAACATGACGATCGGAGGTAGGACGCAGTCCTCGGTCAAGCCAAGGTGACCAGTCGAGCTGGTGACGAAGAAGCCGACGTCGCAGTTGACCTGCAGTCGAGCCATTGACCCTTTCGCCGATCACACAGCGGAACTCTCAATGAAAGCACCAATGTCGGTGTCAAAACCGGCGGATCTCGGGTAGGGGGTCCCAAGCAGTGTGTCTTAGGAACAATGGTAACAGGAGGCAAGGGACACGATGTTTTACCCAGGTTCGGGCCCTCTTGATGGAGGTAAAACCCTACGTCCTGCTTGATTAATATTGATGATATGGGTAGTACAAGAGTAGATCTACCACGAGATCGTAGAGGCTAAACCCTAAAAGCTAGCCTATGGTATGATTGTTGTTGTGTATATCTATCGACTAGCCTGGCCCCGGTTTATATAATGCACCAGAGGCCTAGGATAACAAGAGTCCTAGCCGAATACGCCGGTGGGGAGGAGTCCTTGTCTTGATCGCCAAGTCTTGTTGATTCTTCCTTGTATGCGGCAGCTGTCCGGACTGGCCCATGAGTATACGACCATGGGGGTCCTCGGCCCAATCCAACTGATCGGGAGACGACGCGTTGAGTACCCCCTAGTCCAGGACACCGTCAGAGGGCAAGCCATGAGGAGGTGCCCCCCCCCATGGGGAGTCCGAATAGGACTAGGGGAGGGGGCGCGACCCCCCTTTCCCTCTCCCTTCCTTCTCCCCCCTTCCACCAAGTGGAATCCTACTAGGACTTGGAGTCCTAGTTGGACTCCTCTCTATTGGCGCGCCCTACAGGGGCCGGCCGGCCTTCCCCTCTCCTCCTTTATATACGGAGGCAAGGGGGCACCCTAGAACACACAAGATCAATTGTCTTAGCCGTGTGCAGTGCCCCCCTCCAAAGTTTACCACCTCGGTCACATCGTCATAGTGCTTAGGCGAAGCCCTGCGCCGGTAACTTCATCATCCCCGTCACCACACCGTCGTGCTGACGGAACTCTCCATCGTCCTCAACTGGATCAAGAGCTCGAGGGACGTCATCATGCTGAACGTGTGCTGAACACGGAGGTGCCATACATTCGGTACTTGGATCTGTTGGATCGTGAAGACGTTCGACTACGTCAACCGCGTTACTAAGCGCTTCCGCTTTCGGCCTACGAGGGTATGTAGACACAGTCTCCCCGCTCGTTGCTATGCTTCTCCTAGATAGATCTTGCGTGATCGTAGGATTTTTTTGAAATACTACATTCCCCAACACAATTGTACCACACTTTACCCCTACTCCACTGGTCAAACCCCTATTAGAACTGCAGAGAGCCCATCGTCAGGTACTGTCGATGATATCAATTCGAAATTTGAACCCCTAAATTTCTACATGTGCCTTACCTTCTCTCTTGTATGAAAACTAATTTCAGATGAATCTCCTTTCTTAAAGGATCATAGGATCTCACAACAATACTGGACACTGCATTGCTCTTCTTAGTACCTCTTGCCCTTTGTCAGCATACTTACACTCATTGCTATTTGATTATGTAGCATCAATGTAAATGTTCGCTTCTTTATCCTCCCTTTGCTCGAAATTATAAGATCTATATTTACTCTTAGATAAATGTAGAATTAACACAATGGTTATGAAATTTTGGATTGCTCATGTAAGTACATGTTGTCATGTACTCCCTCTGTATCGAATTAATTGTTGCTCAATAGGATGTATTTAGAACTTAATAGTGCTAGATACATCCATTTGAGCGACAAGCAATAACGGACGGTGGTAGTATTACTGTACTTGCATTGCGAGATAGTTGATTGTCTAGCATTACTCTGCAACTTATCCGCCTTGCCCTCCACTTTCTCCAAATTATCAGATCTACATTTACTCTTACCAAAATGTTGAATAAAGCCAATGCCACAACACACGTTGATGTCTACATTACTCTTGTCAGTACCTTTTGCCTTGTAACGCTGTACTTAATTAATTGCTATTTGATTATGTATCATCACTCTGGACCTGAGCTTCATTATCCTCTTGTCGGAGTAAATGACCACGGGTAGCCTAGCCGGCTCCCCCTGGCTCTTCAGAAAAATTACAGGCCGATCGAGCCTTCAAGCACCCTAGACATAGGGCCGCCTACCTGGCCGGTCTCTCTCAGCCGACTACCGGAGGCGGCCCGCCCTAAAACCCTCATGAAGAAAGCCACGAGAGGGCCGACTCCAAGAAGCCGGCCACGAGAAGGCCGACTCCAAGAAGCCGGCCCCCAGCAGGCAGCCAAGATAGTACCCTCAAACTCTGCACCCACATAACGGCAATGAGGCAGGCGTGGCTACAGTGAAGCACTGCCACCCCGAATCCCGAACACGCGCCACAGTCTGTCTGACGGGCAGCCATCACCCGTCCGTGGCACTGTCACCATGTTGACCATGGCGTCACCCACGACAAGCCGTCAAGTCTGGCCCTTGGCAGCGGGGCCCCTTGATCGAGAGACGCCTGAAGGCGGCGGGCCTCCCTCGTCGGCTGGGATGTGGCCGCTCCCAACAGCCGGCTTGCTCTTCTTCCTCGGAGGCGCCTCATTAAGGAGACAAGACGAGGTAAGGCTACAGTGAGAGCCCGCCAGGCGGCGGCACTGTAGCCATGCTTACCTCGACAAAGCCCTCGTCATCAAGAGTGAGGCAACGGTAACCAGCCCCCGACAAGATGTAACATCCCAAATTTTCAATTTGGAATGTTATACATAGATCATCATTGCATATCATATTTTTGTTGCATATTTTGGCTCGATCCTAGAAATTCTACGCAACTCAAGGACCCACGGAGAGAGTTGGGGATTTCGTTACTTTCATATTTGAGTTTTCTCAAATTTTGAGAATAGGATCATTTGATTTTAATTATTTTATCTTCAATTATTTCTATTACAAAAATATGAGAGAGGGAATAAAATGACTTTCCCAAAATAAAGAAATAATGAGGATTTAATAATAAAATCAAATAAGATTTTATTTTGGAGTTTTTCGCCATTTTATTTGAATTTAGGAAAAATGCGCGTTTTCCAAAATTGCATTTAGGCCCCAAATAAATGTTCATCTAGTCCGCTTGATTTTAGAAGCGGGAAAATTTATTCGAATTTTTGGAGACCGTTTAGTATTTCTTTAAATCTGCTTTTTCTGCGCGATTTTTTAAAACGAACCGACCTCGAGCCGTGCAGCGGGACTCACTTGGGGCAGTTTTTAAATAGTCCGCCGCCTTGAGCCGCCCGGCACAACCGCCGCTTGACCAGACGCCGCCCGCCAAACCCTAACCCTAGCCCAGCGCCGCCGCCGCCCGCCGCCGCCGTGACCCATGCCGAGGTTCGCCGCCACCTCGTAATCCACACGGTTTTTATAAAACCGATCCGTTTCCTTTGGTTTTATTCGGTTTTTTAGTTTCCGTTTTTAGATCGGTTTATTTTTTTGGTTCGGTTAAATAGCGGCGTTAAATTGCTCGTTCGTTCGTTTAACAACGTGTTAAATGATTAGCTCTAGTTAACGAGCGTCCGTTCGTTAACTTGTTTCGTCGCTTTTTCTTTTCTCGGATTTAATCCGCGATTTTTCTGATTGTGATTTCCGATCAGATTTTCGTTTTAGTATAACTTTTCGCTCGTTTATCGGAATCAGGCGATTCAAGCGCCCGGAGTTTCGTCTCGAAACCCTCTTTCCGAATAACCAACTTAAACAAGTTTTTGCGTTTGTAAAATTTGACTTAGATCCAGATTAGTAAAACGGAGCTTTTTTCTTTTGTCGTTTGACTTCCGTTGCTTCGTTTGATTTGATTCTTTTTGCAAACCGGAGTTCTTAAGTTGAACTTTCTGGTTAGATCTTTTGTTTGAGTTTTACCCATGCATTAGATGAGTACTTATTGAATGCTTGTTTGTTTGTCTGCGGTAGAATACGAGGTCGCTACTTTGTTACTTCGAGTCTCTAGGTTTCGCGGATCATCAGCAAGGCAAGTAACACTTTGATCATACCTTTTCTACTACATTGCATTATATCAATCCTCAAACATTGCATGATTAGGATCTAATTAAATTGTGGGATGGGAAGTAGATGAGGTAGTACCCATTACCTGTTTATTTTCAAACCTTTGGGAGTTACTTCTACGTTTGCTTATTATGCCATGCTATGCTAGTAGACATGGATTGGGTGAGTGTATCCATGACAGATGTGAGAATTGTTAAATTAATGGTTTACTTAAGGTGGCAACTTAAACACACATCTGGGTGGATTGAGGCACCTGGTTTCCAGGACTTGCCTGTTTTTCTTCGGACCGCCACCCAGGCTCAAAGGGATCATGAGATTATTCATGCTAGAAACTTCCGTGTGCAGCCACATGCTACTATGGGCTCTAGCATAGTTTACTAAGTTGTGCGAACTCTTACGGGTAGACTAGCTGATGTAGGGTGTCACGCCCAATATGCGACCATATCCAAAAGGAACTCGACGGTCCCACCAAGGATAGACCCGCATATTGAAACGCTTTTGCAAGGTGGATATCATTACATCAACATTACATAATAGTGGGGATACAAACATAAGGCACAAATGCCACAAGAATACATCAACATCACATACAAGATCAACATCCGACTACGGATGAAACATAAATAGAAGCTCAAATGACATCCACCCTGCTAGCCCAGGCTGCCGACCTGGAACCTATCCCCTGATCGAAGAAGAAGAAGGCGAACTCCAAAACAAGCAAACATCGCTCTCGCGTCATGATCATCGCAAACCTGTACCTGCAACTGTTGGTGTAGTAATCTGTGAGCCACGAGGACTCAGCAATCCCATTACCATGGGTATCAAGACTAGCAAAGCTTAATGGGTAAGGAAGGGGTAAAGTGGTGAGGTTGCAGCAGCGACTAAGCATATATGGTGGCTAACATACGCAAAGGAGAGCGAGAAGAGAAACAAAGGAACGGTCGTCAACTAGTAATGATCAAGAAGTGATCCTGAACTCCTACTTACGTTAGACATAACCCAGAAACCGTGTTCTCCTCTCGATCAACCCCGAAAAGAGACACTCACGATTCACGCTACGGTTCTTGTATTTTAGAAGAGTTTGCTTGAAGTTTACTACAACCGGATATTAAAAATTCCCATCTACCACATAACATGGCACGGCTCTCGAAAGTTTATACCTGCGCAGGGTGTCCCAACAGCCCATGATAAGCTCTAGCGATCAACGAAGGATATTCCTTCTCCCGGGAAGACCCGATCAGTCTCGGAATCCGGCTACAAGACATTTTGACAGCAATAAAACAAGACCAGTAAAGCCGCCCGATGCACCGACAATCCCGATAGGAGCTGCACATATCTCGTTCTCGAGGCAACACGGATGAGACATCCTATGAGTAAAACCAACCTCAAGTTTCCCCAAGGTGGCCCCTGATCTGCTCGTTTGGGCCAACACATAGAGAAGCATTGGCCGGGGGGCTAAATAAAGATGACCCTTGGGCTCCGAAACCCAAGGAAAAAGGGCATAGGTGAGGCAAATGGTAAAACCAATGTTGGGCCTTTTGGAGGAGTCTTATTCAAAGCGAACTGTCAAGGGGTCCCATAAATCACCCGACCGCGTTAGGGACGCAAAATCCGGGAACATAACACCGATATGACGGAAACTAGGGCGGCAAGAGTGGAACAAAACACCAGGCATAAGGCCGAGCCTTCCACCCTTTACCAAGTATATAGATGCATTAATTAAATAAGATATATTGTGATATCCCAACAAGTAAACATGTTCCAGCAAGGAACAACATCTCCTTGTTCCAACAAGGAACAAACTTCATCTTCACCTGCAACTAGCAACACTATAAGAGGGGCTGAGCAAAGAGGTAACATAGCCAAACAACGGTTTGCTAGGAAGGGTGCAAAAGGTTAGAGGCTGACATGGCAATTTGGGAGGCTTGAGGAACAAGTGATAGGTAGCGCAGCATAGCGATAGAACGAAGCAACTAGCATAGCAATGATAGTAATGAGATCCAAGGTGACGGTCATCTTGCCTGAAATCCCGCAAGGAAGAAGAACGAGTCCATGAAGAAGATGAAGCCACGAAGACGAACCAAGCGTAGACGAACGAATCCTCACGATCGCAACGAAATGGGAACTATCGAGAAGAAGCACACAACATGGTAAACACACCACACATGAACAAGAGATGATGCACAACCAAGCATGATGCATGACAAAGCTACCTGAAGCTACTCATGGCAAGAGATGATGCATACAAGAGCAACACATCAAAGCTAGTTTAAATGAGGCCGGGAACAACATATAACAATTCCGGTAAGCCCTCATATGTAAATTTCGAAATTGGTCCAGATCTGAATAAACCTTATGTTCAAGTTGTTAAACAGCAAGTTAAGATGCACCACGATGATCTACACGAAATTCTAGTCAAGTTACATATAAAGTTCATTAGATTCGGAGCTACGGCCTAGAAGATATGAGCAAAACAAGTTAAACATGGCATTGATGCAAAATGCATCCAAACATCAAGCAAACACCTAAAAGCAAGGATGCAACATGATAATATGAAACTACATGCAAAATCAAGCAAGTTTCATAAAGAGCACACTCAAAACGGAGCAACGGTTCAACACACACTCTATACAAGTCATGACAACAATCTGTCCAAAACAGCAACTAGGCATATTGCAAGCATCAAAACAATATGCTACGACACCTCAATATGAGAAAAAAATGCGTGGGCATGATGTACAGGTAAAGCATGACAAAACATGAACACTGAGCTATCTCCAGAAATCACTAGAACATGCTCAAAATGACATGACAAGATTGCAAATAATAACAGTTTCAGACTTCGCAGAAATAACATCAGGTTGCAATGTTTAGAGCTACCAAACAACATGCTACAGGAACTTATCATGGAAAACAAAGGCATGGAATGAAGCTACTAATTGCATATAACAAATGTCCCTTACTGACCATGAGCCAAAAAGGATCAGAAAATATGATGGCACCCATGTAAAGATGGCAAGTTATATTACAGATTCATACATGGCAGGAACAACAATAAGTAGGCATGTTGGTGAGCTTGAACCACTCACCACAGAGCAATACATGGCATGACAAGGAAACTCACAGTAAGAAGACATGGCATAGAGGCTATACGTGGCAAGAACAACATCATAGCATACACGGATCAACTACAACAACCTTGGCAAAGTTGAATAACATGTAAACAACCTGTCAGGAAACATTTTATAGAAAAAGTAGAGCTCGATTGAGTCAAGCTAGGGCACTCCAAAATTGCAAACAAGGGCATGGATGGATAGAGAATAACCATATGTACAAAACATCCTTACTGAAGTATCTCAAAATAAGCATGGATCTCTCGGTAGCATCAAGTTTACATGGCATAAAAATATCAGCAGAACAGGGGCTGAAATCAGCAACATCATGGAGCCTAGTTTGCATGCTTGTGCTAGTCACCAAAGAGATCACAAAAATACATGGCATACACCCCTGTAAAGATGGCATGGCATATTACAAAACACATGTAGGGCTCAAGTTCATAGGGTGCACACATCAATCATGGCAAAAATGACAAAAGTGCATGTTCTCATAAGAATCTGAAACTAACATCACATAGCCCTCTTCTAACAGCATTTCGGGCAACAAGATGAGCTCAAATGAAAATGATGCAATGAGATGAAATGATGTACTCGACGGGACGAACAATTTGACATATTACACGCACGAAACAGAGCAATATGCAGAGAGTTACGATGGCATGAACATGGCAAATAATATGCAAAATCTTGGGACTTAGGCGAAAAACGAGGGGGGGGCAGTCAACTGCGGGATCCAGATCTGGCGGAGTTACGAGGATGGCGGGACGGCAGACGGCGAGGGGCGCCGGATCCAGTTGACCCACGACCGGATCTGGCCGAGACGGGCCGGCGGTCGGCGAGGGACGGGCGCTGGCCCGAGCGGAGGATGGGGCGGCGGCTTGCTGGCGCGAGCTCGCCGGAGGAGCGGCGGCGCCGGGCGGAGGCGGCGGCCAGGCTCACCGCGCGGAGCTCACCGGCGCGAGGGACCTGGCGCCGGGAGGCGCGGGCGGGCGGAGGGCGCGGGGAGGCGGGCAGGCGACGCGGGCCATGGGCCGGGGGCCATTCTGGCGGGCCACGTGGTGCTGGCTGTGTTGGCAGGCGGCGGCGGCGACTTCGTCCGGCTCGGGACGGACATGTCCGGCGGGCGAGAGGGGAAAAACTAGGATTTCATCCGCGAAAGTTTCGGGGGAGGCACATATTTATAGGTAGAGGGAGCTAGGAGACTCCAAATGAGGAGCGGTTTTCGGCTACGCGATCGTGATCGAACGACCGAGAGCATGGAGGGGAGTTTGCTGGGTTTTGGGCCACTTTGGAAGGGTGTTGGGCTGCAAAGATAAGGAGGCTTTTACGGTTACCCGGTTAACCGTTGGAGTACCAAACGACCTCCAAATGGCACGAAACTTGACAGCGGTTCTACGGTGCTATACCAAGGCAGCTTGGCAAACCTCGGCCATTCCGAGAACGTTTAACACCGCTTTACGAAAAGAGGTAAAAGGGGTGCGGGAGACATAGGAGTGCCGGATTGCAAAACGGACAACGGGGAAAATGCTCGGAAGCATGAGACGAACACGTATGCCAATGCGATGCACATGATGACATGATATAAAATGCAGATGATGACATGGCAAAATGCAACACGCAAGCAAATGACATGGCAACGACGGCGAATAACTGGCGGACACCTGGCGCATCGAATCCGGGGCGTTACAACACTCCTCCACTAACAAGAGATCTCGTCCCGAGATCTTAGGACCGAGACGGCAGGGAAAAAAAGGATGAGGTGAAACAAGAACTCAAGAGAAGAAGCAAAGAATCGAGAGCACTCGAGAAGAAGAGAGGAACGATGAGAATGACGAGAATCGAAAGCTCACGGAATTAGATAGACTATGAAACAACTGTTCTAACCGGAGTGGTTAGAATGAGAAAAGAAACTAATAAGACTGAAAGGATTTAGGCAGCACTCCTGCTGAAAATGGAAAGATTAGAACATGAACTTGAGAGGATGGAATGGTACTTGATGAACTCTTGAAAAATGAATTAAATCATGAAGAACCACCGTGAAGAACTCCGGTAACAAAAGGATGACGAGATAAAATGAAGGAAGAAAGAATAAGATTAAAGCTTGCGATGATTTAGATGGAGGTTCCGACGAAATGGCCGAGAAAATTTGAACTCCAGAAAAGAAAAGATGAAAACACTTGGAACTAGAATTTATTCATCAAGAACAAACTCCAAAGGAAAGGATTACTTGACGATGATGAAACAAGAATAAGATTTATTGTATGCTTATCCTTCATCAAATTAAATTGATGATAAGCAATGGATTTTGCATATTACTTATTCTTCTTGAAAAAGAATTGAGAAGTGACATATCACAAACTTGAGAAGGACTTCATGAATCACCGGTAGGTTGAAAAGAACGAATGGATTAATACGATAACAAAGGAAAAAGAATCTTGAACGAACCACTGTAAGAATTCGAAAATGACTGATGGAAGGGAATGAATCACCGGGAAGAATTAGAAGAACCAATATGCTAGAGGGAATTTAGATGCAAAAGAACAAAGAGATCATGAGCTGATTAAAGAACACTTGAACGAAGCACCGGGATAAATTGAGGCGAACGAAAAGGGCACGGATATAGAATAATTGAGAGAACGGATTTGAAAACTTAGAACGAAGAAATCTTCCAAAAAGATGGCCTCCGGATGATTGAGACGGAAAATAACTCCTGAAATACTCCGGATGGATGAAAAGAATTTGCATGACTGGAAACAATTAGATAGGATAACATCGAGCTAGCACCATGAATCTCCGGGGAACGGACAAGATTTAAGAGAAACTCTACTTCGATCTTCAAAGACGATGATAAACACCACCAAAATTACTGAGGAACTCCGGGAGAATGAAAAGCGAAGAGGTTGAGCCAACAATGAAAAGAATTTGAACAAGATCTTGGAAAAGCATCTGACTGATGAAATTCATACTTACGTCACACTTGAAAAGAATTAGGAATAACTCCGGAATAATTAGAAGAGTCAGGTAAGATCCTGGGGAAAGACCTATGGGTTAGGGCCCACTGAAAAGAAACACCGTTGGAAAAGATTGTCGAATGAGAAATGATGCACCGGAACGATTGAAATATTTGACTGAGGTGACAACCTCGAACTAATTCGAACACAGACGAATCTCTTGAGATGTCTTCAGCACTCCGGAAGGATAAACTGGCGAGAGGTGAACGAGCAAGGGGAAATATTTAAGCTGAGGGAAAGAATACGATCGACAACGAAAAACTTGAATTGAATCCACCGGGGAAGAAAAAGAGATGATGAATTTCAAACGAGACGAGAATTCACCGGTTGAAACAATTGAGGAAGACTCCACACGAATGAAATTGATGGTGGAAGAAACTCGAACTCCGGGAATAATAGGGTGGGAGGGCGGGAAAACACAGAGGCAACTTGGAAGGGAAAAAACGACGAATATCTTGAAGAGAAAACACCAGTTGAGAACAATGAGGATAGAAAGCAAAGACTTCGCACGAGTAGAATGGGTACTCGATTACAGACTCCGGTTCCGAGAAGAAAAGGGGTGGGTGGGTGGGAAAAGAAAACAACTGAGGATTGAACTTGGCAAAGATGAAGAGACTCGAGTCAACTTGACGAGAAATGCACCAGATAAAAAGAGATGAGAACCAATGATCGGAAAACCAACTGCGTGATCCTAAAGAAAAATTTGAAGGGGAAGAGGAGTAATTCAAAACACCTACGTCAAGATTCCTCACCAGAGCGACGAAGGGACTGAGGAGTAAAAAGAATTCCTACTCTCCGATATAACTAGACTCCGAAAATAGTTTTCTTCTAGACTCAACAACGACCAAACTACACGATCAATCAAGGGGGCTCCTAGGGTCGGTCGAGGGTCTGATACCAACTTGTCACGCCCAATATGCGACCCTATCCAAAACGAACTCGACGGTCCCACCAAGGATAGACCCGCATATTGAAACGCTTTTGCAAGGTGGATATCATTACATCAACATTACATAATAGTGGGGATACAAACATAAGGCACAAATGCCACAAGAATACATCAACATCACATACAAGATCAACATCCGACTACGGATGAAACATAAACAGAAGCTCAAACGACATCCACCCTGCTAGCCCAGGCTGCCGACCTGGAACCTATCCCCTAATCGAAGAAGAAGAAGACGAACTCCAAAACAAGCAAACATCGCTCTCGCGTCATGATCATCGCAAACCTGTACTTGCAACTGTTGGTGTAGTAATCTGTGAGCCACGAGGACTCAGCAATCCCATTACCATGGGTATCAAGACTAGCAAAGCTTAATGGGTAAGGAAGGGGTAAAGTGGTGAGGTTGCAGCAGCGACTAAGCATATATGGTGGCTAACATACGCAAAGGAGAGCGAGAAGAGAAACAAAGGAACGGTCGTCAACTAGTAATGATCAAGAAGTGATCCTGAACTCCTACTTACGTCAGACATAACCCAGAAACCGTGTTCTCCTCTTGATCAACCCCGAAAAGATACACTCACGGTTACGCACACGGTTGGTGTATTTTAGAAGAGTTCGCTTCAAGTTTACTACAACCGGATATTAACAAATTCCCATCGCCACATAACATGCAGGCACGGCTCTCGAAAGTTTATACCTGCGGGGTGTCCCAACTTAGCCCATGATAAGCTCTCGCGATCAACGAAGGATATTCCTTCTCCCAGGAAGACCCGATCAGTCTCGGAATCCTGGCTACAAGACATTTCGACAAGCAATAAAACAAGACCAGCAAAGCCGCCCCATGCGCCGACAATCCCGATAGGAGCTGCACATATCTCGTTCTCGAGGCAACACGGATGAGACATCTTACGAGTAAAACCAACCCTCAAGTTTCCCCAAGGTGGCCCATGATCTGCTCGTTTGGGCCAACACTTAGAGAAGCATTGGTCCGGGGGGCTAAATAAAGATGACCCTTGGGCTCCTAAACCCAAGAGAAAAAGGGCATAGGTGAGGCAAATGGTAAAACCAATGTTGGGCCTTCTTTGAGGAGTCTTATTCAAAGCGAACTCGTGAAGGGGTCCCATAAATCACCCGACAGCGTTAGGGACGCAAAATCCGGGAACATAACACCGATATGGCGGAAACTAGGCGGCAAGAGTGGAACAAAACACCAGGCATAAGGCCGAGCCTTCCACCCTTTACCAAGTATATAGATGCATTAATTAAATAAGATATATTGTGATATCCCAACAAGTAAACATGTTCCAACAAGGAACAACATCTCCATGTTCCAACAAGGAACAAACTTCATCTTCACCTGCAACTAACAACGCTATAAGAGGGCTGAGCAAAGCGGTAACATAGCCAAACAACGGTTTGCTAGGAAGGGTACAAAAGGTTAGAGGTGACATGGCAATTTGGGAGGCTTGAGGAACAAGTGATAGGTAGCGCAGCATAGCGATAGAAACGAAGCAACTAGCATAGCAATGATAGTAATGAGATCCAAGGTGGCGGTCATCTTGCCTGAAATCCCGCAAGGAAGAAGAACGAGTCCATGAAGAAGATGAAGCCACGAAGGCGAACCAAGCGTGAGCGAGCGAATCCTCACGATCATAGCTAAGCAGGAACTATCGAGAAGAAGCACACAACATGGTAAACACACCACACATGAACAAGACATGATGCACAACCAAGCATGATGCATGACAAAGCTACCTGAAGCTACTCATGGCAAGAGATGATGCATACAAGAGCAACACATCAAAGCAAGTTTTAATGAGGCCGAGAACAACATATAACAATTCCGGTAAGCCCTCATATGTAAATTTCGAAATTGGTCCAGATCTGAATAAACCTTATGTTCAAGTTGTTAAACAGCAAGTTAAGATGCACCACGATGATCTACACGAAATTCTAGTCAAGTTACATATAAAGTTCATTAGATTGAGACTACTGACCTAGAAGATATGAGCAAAACAAGTTAAACATGGCATTGATGCAAAATGCATCCAAACATCAAGCAAGCACCTCAAAGCAAGGATGCAACATGATAATATGAAACTACATGCAAAATCAAGCAAGTTTCATATAGAGCACACTCAAAACGGAGCAACGGTTCAACACACACACTCTATACAAGTCATGACAACAATCTGTCCAAAACAGCAACTAGGCATATTGCAAGCATCAAAACAATATGCTACGGCACCTCAATATGAGAACAAAAGGCATGGGCATGATTTACAGGTAAAGCATGACAAAACATGAACACTGAGCTATCTCCAGAAATCACTAGAACATGCTCAAAATGACATGACAAGATTGCAAATAATAACAGTTTCAGACTTTGCAGAAATAACATCAGGTTGCAATGTTTAGAGCTATCAAACAACATGCTACCGGAACTTATCATGGAAAACAAAGGCATGGCATGAATCTAGTAATTGCATAGAACAAATGTCCCTTACTGACCATGAGCCAAAAAGGATCAGAAAATATGATGGCACCCATGTAAAGATGGCAAGTTATATTACAAATTCATACATGGCAGGAACAACAATAAGTAGGCATGTTGGTGAGCTTGAACCACTCACCACAGAGCAATACATGGCATGACAAGGAAACTCAAAGTAAGAAGACATGGCATAGAGGCTATACATGGCAAGAACAACATCATAGAATACACGGATCAACTACAACAACCTTGGCAAAATTGAATAACATGTAAACAACCTGCCAGGAAACATTTTATAGCAAAAGTAGAGCTCGATTGAGTCAAGCTAGGGCACTCCACAATTGCAAACAAGGGTATGGATGGATATAGAATAACCATATGTACAAAACATCCTTACTGAAGTATCTCAAAATAAGCATGGATCTCTCGGTAGCATCAAGTTTACATGGCATAAAAATATCAGTAGAACAGGGGCTGAAATCAGCAACATCATGGAGCCTAGTTTGCATGCTTGTGCTAGTCACCAAAGAGATCACAAAAATACATGGCATACACCCCTGTAAAGATGGCATGGCATATTACAAAATACATGTAGGGCTCAAGTTCATAGGGTGCACACATCAATCATGGCCAAAATGACAAAAGTGCATGTTCTGATAAGAATCTGAAACTAACATCACATAGCCCTCTTCTAACAGCATTTCGGGCAACAAGATGAGCTCAAATGAAAATGATGCAATGAGATGAAATTATGTACTCGACGAGGCGAACAATTTGACATATTACACGCACGAAACGGAGCAATATGCAGAGAGTTATGATGGCATGAACATGGCAAATAATATGCAAAATCTTGGGACTTAGGCGAAAAACAAGGGGGGTGGGGAAGTCAACCTGCAGGATCCAGATCCGCGCGGGTTCTGAGATGGCGAGGACAGGCCGTGCAGCGAGGAGCGCGGATCCAGTCTACCACGACCGGATCTGGCCGGAGACAGGCCGGGCGGCCAGCGAGGGGACGGGCGCGGGACGGGAGGAGGACAGCGGGCATGGGCGCGAGCTTCACGGAGGAGAGGCGGCGGTCGCCGGGCGGAGACAGACGGCGGCGGGTCGGCACCGGAGCTCACCGGCGGCGGGACCGACGCTGGGAGGCTTGGCCGGGCGGAGGGCGCGGGCGCGGCGGAGGCGGCGCTGGCCTTGAGGGCAGCTGGGCTCAAGGCTGGCGGGAGCATGGCGTGTGATGGCCGAACAACGTGGCGCTGTGTGGTTGGCCGGGCGGCGGCGGCGACTTCGTTCGGCTCGGGACGGACATGTCCGGCAGGCGAGAGGGGAAAAACTAGGGTTTCATCCGCGAAAATTTCGGGGGAGGCACATATTTATAGGTAGAGGGAGCTAGGAGACTCCAAATGAGGAGCGGTTTTCGGCCACGCAATCGTGATCGAACGACCGAGAGCATGGAGGGGAGTTTGCTGGGTTTTGCGACACTTTAGAAGGGTGTTGGGCTGCAAAGAGAAGGAGGCTTTTACGGTTACCCGGTTAACTGTTGGAGTACCAAACGACCTCCAAATGGCACGAAACTTGACAGGCGGTCTACCGGTGCTATACCAAGGCCGCTTGGCAAACCTCGAACCATTCGAAACGTTAACACCCGCACACGAAAAGAGGTAAAAGGGGGCGCCGGGAGACATAGGAGTGCCGGATTGCAAAACGGACAACGGGGAAAATGCTCGGAAGCATGAGACGAACACGTATACCAATGCGATGCACATGATGACATGATATAAAATGCAGACGATGACATGGAAAATTGCAACACGCAAGCAAATGACATGGCAACGACGGCGAATAACTGGCGGACACCTGGCGCATCGAATCCGGGGCGTTACATAGGGGTTGTAGGTTGGTACGGTCTACCCATACGTAAGGTGCTAGCGCTTCTGAAAGACCATGTCTCGGTCATCCGTTTCTCAAACACCATGTAGTGCGAGAAATCAAGCGGAGGAGATCGAGTCTTGTGGGGAAAAGTGCACAAACCTCTGCAGAGTGTATAAACTAATCATGATTAGCCGTGTCCCCGGTTATGGACATCCTGAGTATCTAGTACTTGGATATCATGTGAATCTCATCATGTTACTCTAATTAATATTGTTGGGTTGTTAATGAGTACTTTTAATTGGGATTGAGGATGCTGTCAACCATTCTCAATGTTTAACAACCACCATGATAGTTAAATAAATTTTATTCCTTTGCAGTAGGGAAAAATTGGCTTTACGCAAAACAGTAACCATAGAGCTTTCCACCAGCCATATATGCATGTAGTATAGGCTTACTCTTTCATTATTCCCTATGTGTTACATTGCCAGCATATTCCATGTGCTGACCCGTTTTCGGGCTGCAACGTTTCATGTTGCAGACTTTTCAGACGACGAGTAAGGTGCTTAGGTCGTGGTTCTATACTCAGTGATGCCGTTGGAGTTGATGGACTCGCTTATTCTTCCAAGCCTTCTACTGTTATCATTATTAGATGGCCTTAAGCCATATTTATTTTTTCAAGTTCTCTCTTGAGACATTCGATGTAATAAGTGTGTGATTGCTACTCTGTTATAAATCCTTCGAGTACTGTGTGGTGTCAGCATTACTGATCCAGGGATGAAACTTGAGCACAAAGATCAGACTGTTTGAGGTCTGGTCGCTACAAAGATGGTATCAGAGCACATGCTGACCGTAGGACACGACCACTAAGCTAAAGCCCTAGATCACTACTCTCTTCTCATTTCTAACTCCTCATATTTTCTACTCTTTTAGGATGACGGAAGCAAGGATCAAGTTCATCCAGCCGGATGAAGATACACCCTTTGGACGACACCTGAAGGAAGTCACTATGTACCTGAACATCGGAATACCAAGCTTCACCGGGACCTAGAATTCCACTTTACCCGAAGAGGAGCGTTGGAAGATTCAAGCTCAAGTTCCCGGAAGGACGTTCGTGCCAGTCACAGAGCCCATAGAGTGTGTTTTTAATGCACCAACCTAGAGTCTGGGAAAGAGCATGGCAGCTCACATAACCATGGGACGCATTGGAGAAGTTTACCAAGATGACCTCAAGGATACTATCTACCAGATTTGCGGACGCCAAGATGAACAATGGGAGATAGTTGGCACTAAGAAGGATCGATCCATTGCAGCTTTCATCCTAGAGTTAAAACAGCACATTCGGCCGCCAGGAGAACGGATGTCTTGCAGACATGATGGAGTTGAAGAAAGCAAAAGCCAAGATTATCGAACTAGAAGGAGAACTGAAGGCCACTCGCAAGGACTACATGGAGGAGATTGTAGCTCTAGTGAGACAAAACGACGATCCTTAAGGAGAAGATTGAAGAACTCATGGGAAATTCAGCACCCGGAGGAGAAGATGAAGATTGCACCTGTCCAGAGAACTACATCATCATCGACAACACCGATTCCGATCCTAGTGATGATGATTTCGAAGATGAAGCTGGAGCAGATATCATGGAGTCTTCATCGGAGCAGTTTTTCTAGTTGACCACCATAACAGTAGTAGAATTCCCCCATTAAAAATTAGTTTTAGTCCCAGCACTTTGTAACGATAGTTAGACCGTTGTATGCCCTTGTTTGATTTGATTGGAGTGATATTGTGTGTTTTTTTCTCATGTGCATATGGGTAGTGTTTTATCCCTAGACCTCATTCTATTCTTAACTCTCGTCTTTTCTATAAAACCCCTCAGATGCCTCCGAGACGCGACCCCGGATTTGTTTTCCCGCCGCAGATCACTCAGTTGATCCAGCAGCAGAATGCCTTGATTCAAACATTGGTACATAACCAAGGCAACAACAACAACAACAACAACAACAACAACAACAACCCACCACCACCACCACCTGTTGACCATTTGACCCGTTTCTTACGGCTGAATCCGCCGGTGTTTTCCAGTAGCACCGAGCCGATTGTTGCAGATGATTGGCTCCACAAAGTAGGGAGGGAGTTGACCACTGCAGGATGTACATATGGGGAAAAGGTGAAATTTGCCGCACATCAGCTTGAAGGACCCGCAATAGCATGGTGGGAGAATTTTACAGCCACTTACCCTGTAGACACTGTCACATGGGATCAGTTTCAGCAAGCTTTCCGTACTACCCATGTTTCAGCAGGAGCTATGGCCAAGAAGAAGCATGAGTTTCGCAACTTGCGCCAAGGAGGCGGACAGTTGGCCAGTATGTGGATGACTTTAGTAAGCTAGCACGTTATGCCCCAGATGACGTTGCTACGGACACAACTAAGCAGGAGAAGTTTCTAGAAGGACTGAACGATGAGTTGAGCATGCAGTTGATGGTAGCCACCTTCAATAACTACCAGGAGTTAGTAGATCGTGCTCTTATGATTGAAGGGAAGCAGCAGCAGATTGACAATCGCAAGAGAAAATATGGACATGGGAAGTATAACTCTGGAGCTCGGCAGAAACTACGCTTTATCCCGAAGCCAGGAGGACAATTTCAGCATACTCACGGAGGAGGTAGCTCGCACAACCATAATGGCACAAAGAATGGAAACGGGAATGGAGGAAGCAATGGACAAAACCGCACCAACCCGTCCACACCATCCAAGGTAGACCTGAGCCATATCACTTGTTATAAGTGCCGTAAGACTGGGCATTATGCAAATGAATGTCCAGAAGCCCAAAATGGTAACGGCAATGGAAGCTCGGGAAAGAAGTCGAACCCTTTCAACAGGGGACAGGTGAACCACGTTACCGTGGAGGAGGTTGAAGCTCAGCCAGACGCAGTAATAGGTAAGTTTTTGGTTAAGACATTTACTGCAGTTGTTCTTCTTGATACTGGTGCATCACATTCATACATATCAAGGGGATTTGTGGATAAGTATAAATTACCAACCCAAGCCCTTAGGTCACCCATGCTAGTAACCTCACCCGGAGCGGAATATATGGCAAGTACATGGTGCGATCGACTGCCATTAAGGATTGGAAACTATGTATTTCCCTCGGACCTAATAGTTTTGGAATCCCAAGGATTGGATGTGATATTAGGTATGGATTGGTTATCAAAGTACGGAGGGAATATTGATTGCGCCAGTAAGTCGATTTTGCTTACCACCCCAGAAGGTAGGAGAATCAAGTATGTATCACGGCATGAGCCGAGGAGAGCACATGTAAATTCCTTATCAGGAGTTGTGCAGGAGGAAGTACCAGTGGTAAGGGATTATCCGGACGTGTTTAGGAAGAGTTGCCGTGCATGCCGCGGACGAGAGACATCGAGTTTTTGATTGAACTACTGCCAGGCACTGGGCCGATATCTAAGAGACCGTATAGGATGCCAGCCCAAGATTTGGAGGAAATTAAGAAGCCGATTAAGGAGTTACTGGATAAAGGCTTTGTTCGCCCAAGTTCCTCGCCTTGGGGATCACCAGTACTTCTAGTGGAGAAGAAGGATGGATCATTAAGAATGGTTGTTGATTATCGAGGATTGAATGAAGTGACCATTAAGAACAAATACCCGTTGCCAATGATCAACGACTTGTTTGACCAATTGCAAGGAGCTAAGGTATTTTCCAAGATCAATTTGCGATCAGGATACCATCAGTTGAAGATTCGAGAGCAGGATATACCTAAGACGGCTTTTACTACCAGGTACGGGCTGTATGAGTATACCGTTATGTCATTTGGTCTGACTAATGCCCCAGCCTATTTTATGAACATGATGAACAAGGTGTTTATGGAGTTTTTGGATAAGTTCGTCATGGTATTCATTGACGATATTTTGGTCTACTCAAAGAATGAAGAAGAACATAAGGAGCATTTGCGTTTGGTACTCGAGAAGCTCAGAGAACATCAGTTGTATGCCAAGTTCAGCAAGTGTGAGTTTTGGTTGAAGGAAGTTGGATTTCTCGGACATGTTATATCCGGAGAAGGTATAGCAGTAGACCCCACTAAAGTTGCCACGGTGACAAACTGGGAAGCGCCAACAACAGTTGGAGAGATCTGGAGTTTCCTTGGACTCGCAGGATACTACCAGAGATTCATTGAGAATTTCTCGAGGATTGCGAAGCCTATGACAGAATTATTGAAGAAGGATACCAAGTTCATATGGACTGAGGAGTGTGAGGCTAGTTTCCAAGAGTTGAAGAAGTGTTTGGTTACCTCATCAATATTAATCTTGCCAGACCAGACTAAAGATTATGAAGTTTACTGCGACGCTTCATGTCGAGGACTTGGAGCAGTGCTCATGCAGGAGGGAAGAGTTGTTTCGTATGCTTCACGACAACTGAAACCTCACGAATTAAACTATGCCACGCATGATTTGGAGTTAGCAGCCGTAGTGCATGCATTGAAAACATGGAGACATTTCCTCATTGGAAATCATTGTGAGGTGTATACGGATCACAAGAGTTTGAAGTACATCTTCACGCAGAAGGAGTTAAACCTCAGACAAAGGCGATGGTTGGAGCTCATCAAGGATTATGATATGAGATTACATTACCACCCCGGAAAGGCTAACGTGGTAGCAGACGCGTTGAGCTGTAAGCGTCATGTCAACATCCTAATGACCGGAGGTTTACCAAAAGAATTAGCCAAGGAATTTCGGGAGCTATGTTTGGAAATAGTTCCGAGAGGCTATGTAGCAGCGTTGGAGATTCAGTCTACTTTGATGGATAAAATCAGAGAAGCTCAAAGGACAGATAAGGAAGTTGCTTCTATTAAGGAGAAGATGAGCAAGGGAAAAGCAAAGGGATTTCGTGAGGATGAGCACGATACCCTATGGTTTGAGGACCGCGTTTACATACCAAATGATCCGGAGATTCGGAATTTGATTTTGCAAGAGGCACATGATTCGCCGTATTCGATCCACCCGGGAAATACCAAGATGTAATTGGATTTGAAGGATACTTTCTGGTGGACCGGAATGAAGAAATATATCGCAGAGTATGTAGCAGTTTGTGATGTGTGTCAGAAAGTGAAAGCAGAACATCAGAAGCCAGCAGGATTGTTACAGCCATTACCTATACCCGAATGGAAGTGGGATAAACTAGGCATGGATTTCATCACGGGATTGCCCAGGACCCGTTCAGGCTATTACTCGATTTGGGTTGTAGTCGATCGTTTGACGAAAGTAGCTCATTTCATTCCAGTAAAGACTACCTACAGCAGTGCCAAATTGGCTAAGATATACATGACAAGGATTGTATGCTTGCATGGAGTTCCGAGGAGTATCGTGTCGAGATAGGAACCCAATTCACCTCAAAGTTCGGAAGTAGTTGCGAAACTTTGGGAACCAGGTCGAGTTTACTACAGCTTTTCATCCTGCATGATGGACAAACCGAGAGAGTCAACCTGATTTTGGAGGATATGCTGAGAGCATGTGCTTTGGATTATGGATCAAGTTGGGATGACAACTTGCCATATGCGGAGTTTTCTTATAACAACAGCTACCAAACCAGTTTTAAGATGGCACCTTTCGAAGCCTTGTACGGAAGGAGGTGCAGAACCCCGCTATTGTGGGATGAAGTTGGAGACCACCAGTTGTTTGGACCGGATTTGATTAAGGAATCTGAACGGAAAGTAAAGTTGATTCGCGATAGGCTCAAGGTAGCCCAGTCAAGGCAGAAGAGCTATGCAGATTCAAAATGCAAGGAGACAGAATATGAAGCCGGAGACAGAGTTTATCTTCGAGTATCTCCGCTACGAGGAGTTAAGCGTTTTGGTGTTAAAGGAAAATTAGCGCCACGTTTTGTGGGACCATACAAAGTTTTGGAGCGCATGGGAGAAGTTGCGTACAAGTTGGAATTACCCGAAGGTTTGTCAGGTGTTCATGATGTGTTTCATGTTTCTCAGTTGAAGAAGTGTCACGCAGAGATGGCGGATATACCACTGAGAGATACTGTGCCACTGGAGGCGATTCAGTTGAATAACGATTTGACCTAGGAGGAGAAACCAGTCAAGATTCTGGAGTATGCCAGACGAGTCACCCGCAACAAGGTCATTAAGTTTTGCGAAGTTCAGTGGGGCCACCACACTGAGGATGAAGCCACCTAGGAGCGAGAGGAAGATCTGCTTAAGGACCACCCTCACCTATTTTCTAGCCAACCCGAATCTCGAGGGCGAGATTCATCTTAAGGGGGTAGGTTTGTAACATCCCAAATTTTCAATTTGGAATGTTATACATAGATCATCATTGCATATCATATTTTTGTTGCATATTTTGGCTCGATCCTAGAAATTGTACGCAACTCAAGGACCCACGAGAGAGTTGGGGATTTCGTTATTTTCATATTTGAGTTTTCTCAAATTTTGAGAATAGGATCATTTGATTTTAATTATTGTAAGTGCATCTAGTGCCACCCCTAGTTGGTTTTGGAGTATTGACAACAAATGTGGTTGAGGGACTAATGCGTTTGTAAGAATTGCAGGATAATGCAGGTGGTGTCCCCCATTAATTCGGTTTACCTACCGGAGATGACCCCTAAAAATGTATGAAGACATTGACGACTATGGTGGTATGTGAAGATATTCACATTGAAGACTATGACATGAGAACACATTGAGTGAAGACTATAGAGCGCGAAGAATGTGTCGTTTTGTTGTTTCCTTTTCTTCTTTGTTGAGTCATAGGAACCACCGTCTTTGTTAAGTGGGGTCCAAGTGATCATAGTCGAGAATGGTCAAGTGATGCTCAACCCAAATCCTATGTCTTGACGAAGACAATGAGAGCAAAACTTATCCAGAGCTGGATGAGTCGCTTTGCTTGTAGCCCAAGTAAAGTTGCCGTGTGTGTTTGAAATCTGACCGTTGGAACACGTGTCAGTTCCTTAGTGACCCAGGGTCATTTCGGATATAACAGGTTGGGTTGCCTAGTGGCTATAAATAGCCCACCCCCTACACCATAAATTGGTGGCTGCTCAGAGTTAGTACACGGCTTTTGTCGTTTGAGAGCAACCCACCTCTAAGCCTTTGAGAGAGAAATCCTTGCGAGGACAAAGCCCAAACACCCGAGCCAAAGAGTGTTAGGCATCATGAAGTCTTTACATGCTGTGTGACCGAAGACTTATTACACTTGAGGA
The DNA here is from genome assembly GCA_021605205.1 of Aegilops longissima. Lineage (NCBI taxonomy): Eukaryota > Viridiplantae > Streptophyta > Magnoliopsida > Poales > Poaceae > Aegilops > Aegilops longissima. The sequence continues at coordinate 193,507,662 of CM038682.1, forward strand.
CTGTGAATCCTCCGGCCGGTTAGGCGTCGCGCTGAGCATCCAAGAGTCATTGTGGATTGCGGTGAAGCATGATCTGTGAAGGTTCGGAAGTCTACCTTGAAGACTTACAGAGTGATTGGGCGAGGACTGTGTGTCCTTAGCTCAAGGGGAATAAGGTGAAGACGCGGTCTTGAGTTGAATCTCAGCCTCCCTAACCAGATGTACAGTTGTCACAAACAATGGAACTGGTCCAAAAAATCCTGTGTCTTCAACAAGTGAGTGGTTCTATCTTCTCCCTCTCTTTACTTAGAGTTTGTCTTCGTGAAGTCATTGCCTATCTATCATACCTATTTGACTTCATTGCTTGACTACTTTTGTTGATTGGCTTCTCACTATCTTCCATCTTGATCCTTACTACCAAGCTGCTATTAGTCTTGTACTTTCACGTTATTCCATACTTGACTATGGTTTGCTTGTTGTAGTTTACCTTCCGCTACATATCAATTAGGTCATTTCTATTGTTTGTCTTCGAAACATCCGTGTTTTGAAGACTTTCCTAAAAATCGCCTATTCACCCCCTCTAGTCGATAACTAGCACTTTCAATTGGTATCGAGCAAGGTACTCCTTGTTACGTGTGATTTGGTTTAACCACCGGAGTTTTAGCTATGTCGATTGCGGGGATAATCAAAGTCTCCGCTGCTTGCCCCGTGTTCGATGGAACTGACTATCCCTACTGGAAGAATAAGTTGCGCATGCATCTTGAAGCCATTGATGTCGACCTCTGGTATGTCGTCAAGAACGGCGTTCCCAAATCTGGTGAAGGTGTCACCCCTGCTGATGTCAAGAAGTTCATTCAACCGAACTCTACTGCAAAGAACATCATCTGTGGTCATCTAACCAAAGGACAGTATGACCGTGTGAGTGCTCTGGAAATGTCGAAGCTAGTCTGGGACTGGCTATCCAAGGTCAACGAAGGCGTCTCAACCCAGAGAGATCAAAGAATCAGTGTTCTTCGCAACCTCTTCAACCGCTTCAAGAGAAAGCGACAATGAAAATGTCCAGCTCACGTTTGATCGCCTCATCGACATCACAAATGAGCTTCATGCTCTCGGCGCCACCGAGATCACCAAGCATGAAATCGTCAAGACACTCTCGAGATCACTTGACAGCTCTTTTGACACCCTTGCCCTCATGATACAAGAAAGTCCGACTTCAAGACACTCGATCCGTCGATATACTTGAGAGGCTCAACACACATGAGTTCCGACTTTACGAGAAAAGAGATATCTATGGTCCCAACTATGCCGAACTCGCGCTTTGAAGGCAAAAGTTGTTTCCTCATCGAAGAAGAATCATTGCGGTTACGATGATCCACGAAGACATTGGAAAGGAACTTGCTATGCTTGTGAAGAAGTTCCAGAAGTTCACTAGGAAGAAAGGCTTCAGAAAGTCTTCACGATCCAGCTCAAGAAGTGATGAAGCTTCCACTCATGACTACAAGAAGAGAACCTGTCACAAGTGCAAGAAAACTGGACACTATATCTCTGAGTGTCCACAGTGGGACAATGAGAAGAAGAAGAAGAAGAGAAAGGAATATGATTCTGATGACAAGAAGAAGAAGAAATCTTCAAAGTCTTCTTCCAAGTCCTCATCTAAGTCTTCATCACATAAGAAGAGCTCATCTGGCAAGGCTCGTGCTTTTGTTGGCAAGGAAATGGATTTAGAGGAGGAGTCTGCTTCTGAGGAGGTGGAGATGGAGTCTGAAGAGGAGTCCGACCCTGGCGTTGCAAGTCTGGCTTTAGCCACAGCCTATGTTGCCAAGTCCATCTTCAACACCGAAGACAATGACTTCCACACCAACGCTGAAGCTGATGACGAGGATGACCCTGCTCCCACCTACTGCTTCATGGCACGTGGTGCCAAGGTAAAATCATGTGATGCTTACTTTCAAACATCAAGTCAAGATGACTCTGATTGTGAATCTAAACCCAGCTACAAAACACTTGCTAAAATTGCAACCGAACAACAAAGAGCTATGGAACATACTCAAAAACTGTTAGACAAAAGCGATGACCTGTTGGACGCGGAAATGACACGTTCACAGTCCTTAGTTGAAGACATTAAAAATCTTCATGCTAAGTACCAAGAACTTGAAAGTCGTCATGAAACGCTCTCAACTACTCATGAAAAGCTCTCCTATGATTATCTTCAAAGGAGGCAAGAGCTTGAGAAATTGAGAGCGGCTCATGAAGATCTTCAAAAAGAGAATGAGTCACTTCAAGCTCAACAGATCAGTTCGCTCGGGATGGATTTGAACCACCATGTCTAAAATGTCTTGAGTGTGATATCGCTACCTCTGTTGCTGAATGTTCAATCTGCTGCTATTGTTGCATTGTCTTCAACTACTAATGTGGTAACTAACCCTCTGCGGAGGATACCACTTGCTATTGCTGATGAAAATGCTAGGTTGAAGACATTGCTTGAAACAGGATGTATAAAAGTCGAAAGGGCATCGACACTTTGCGATGTCCTCAAAAGTAGATTCGAACCGAAACCCTAGGAAAGAGGGTGTTGGGTTCGAGAGGAAAATGAATGTTGATGGTTCCTCTTGGAATCTGAGCGGTATCCCAAAACCACATGGGTTGCTGCAAAGGGACCTTGATGGATCCTTCCACCTTATCCGGCTTTACTGTGCTAACCCTATTATCATTGATGAATCCTTTGATGCAAACTATAAGCTGTTCAAGAATCAGAATGGTGAAGTGTTTGCGGTATATTGGTACTAAGCTGCAGGAATGGACCACCTATGAAGAAGATCTGGGTTCCCAAAAGTTGTCTTGAGAATCTTCCGGTGAATGTCATCATGACACCACCAGGAAGAAGACAAACCCAGACCTAAGGCGTCATATGGTCCAAAGGCTTCATACAGACAGAGGACTCACCTGAGTCACCCTAACGCCAATGTTTTGCAGGGAAACCGTACTCAAATTTATGAATATGAGCGTGTGTCTTCAAACCGCTATGTTCATAGAACTAAGAACTTTTCTGCTTATTCATATGAGTATCATTCATCTCCTGCAAGGCTATTTGCTAGGGCTCCAAAGCCGAAGTTCTCAGATGCTGCACTTAGACTCATTGCTTCTAAGCCACCCCTGAAGATGTGGGTGGTTAAGAAGAATTAACTTTCTTTTGCAGGAAAGGGTCTCCAGCCGAAAATCAAAGGCGTCTGATGATATTGCTGGGGACCTAAAACATCTTGTAGGGCACAAGATCAAATGCCCAAATGGTCTCACTATGTATTTTGTTCCTGAATTGTTTGCCATCCATCCTATTAGTCCTAATCTTGATTTAAGCTTCAATAATCCACCTGCCCGTCAAATGTTTATGCTTCACAATGCTCTTGGTGAAGCTATCCCCCTAACTTTACTGTAGGGTATGACACCTCATGCTTCAGAATGGATTATGGACAGTGGATGCAGTAATCATATGATTGGTGATCAAAGTCTTCTCATGGACTCAACCTTACGTCCATCAGACAAGAGTCACATCACATTTGCTAACACTGGTAAAAGCAAGGTATTGGCTCTAGGTAGAGTTGCAATCTCAAAGGATCAACACATGGATAAAGTGATGCTTGTTGAATCCCTTGGTTTCAACTTGATGTCTGTCTCAATGCTTTGTGACTTGAACATGATTGTGATATTCGGAAAATATCATTGCCTTGTACTAATGGAATCTGACAAGTCTCTAGTCTTTGAAGGGTATAGGAAAGATGATCTATACATGGTAGATTTCTCAGCAGGTCCACAGCTTGCCGTATGTCTTCTTGCAAAAGCTTCAGAATGCTGGCTCTGGCATCGGAGGCTGGGGCATGCTGGCATGAGGAACTTACACACACTCGCCAAGAAGAAGCATGTCATAGGCATCGAAGGTGTCAAGTTCAAGAAGGATCATTTGTGTGGTGCCTGCGAAGCTGGAAAGATGACTAGGGCAAAGCACCCCTCGAAGACAATCATGACGACATCTCAACCCTTCGAGCTGTTACACATGGATTTGTTTGGCCCTACTCATTACTCTACCCTCACAACAACTGCTTGTCTCTATGGCTTCGTCATTGTTGATGACTACTCAAGATACACATGGGTGCACATAATTCTCTACAAGACTGAAGTGCAAGATGTCTTCAGATGCTTCGCCAATCGAGCAATGAACAATTATGGCGTCAAGATCAAGCATATCAGAAGTGATAACGACACTGAATTCAAGAACACCGGACTTGATCTTTATCTGGATACCATGGGAATCACTCATGAGTTCTCTGCTCCATACACACCTCAGCAAAATGGCATCATGGAGCGCAAGAACAGAACCCTCATTGAGATGGCTCGAACAATGCTCGACGAGTACAAGACACCAAGAAAGTTCTGGCCTAAAGCTATTGATACATCATGTCACATCATCAACCGTGTTTACATCCATAAGCTTCTGAACAAAACATCCTATGAGCTCCTTACTGGCAAGAAGCCAAATGTCAGCTACTTGAGTATTTGGGGCTAAGTCTGGATCAAGGATCCCCATCACAAGTCAAAATTTGAACCCAAAGCTCACGAAGGCTTCATGCTCGATTCTGGAAAGGACTCGCACTCCTACTGAGTCTTCAACCTTTATCTCTACAAAATCGTCGAAACGGTGGACGTGCGATTTGATGAAACCAATGGTTCACAAAGAGAGTTCCTGCTAAGTACACTAGACGAAGCTCCACCCAGCGAGTCTATCAAGCTAATGGGAACAGGTGAAATCATGCCTTCCGAAGCACAGCCTGAAGAGGAACTTATCATTTCTGCACCTAACCAACCGAAGACAATGCTCGAGCTCAAGACAATCCTCCCAATGATGACAATGATCGGCATGAGCAAAGTCTTCGCCCGATTCATCTCGAGTTGCAAATGAAGTACAGATTGAGAAGATAATCGATAGCATCAATGCACCTGGTTCGCTTACTCGCTCAAGAGCAACACAACTAGCAAATTTCTGTGGGCACTTTTCTTTTGTGTCAATATCGAGAACCCAAGAAAGTTCTTTGAAGCCTTTATGGAACCGAATGGATACAAGCTATGCAAGAAGAACTTCAACAGTTCAAGCTAAACAATGTTTGGGAACTTGTCAAGCGCCCGACCTCATAAGCATAACATTATTGGCACCAAATGGATATATCGAAACAAGCAAGATGAGCATGGTCAAGTAAATGAGAAACAAAGCACGTCTTGTGGCTCAAGGATATACTCAAGTTGAAGGAATTGACTTGATGAAACATTTGCTCCTATAGCTAGGCTTGAAGCTATTCGCATACTACTAGCCTATGCTAACCACCACAACATCTTGCTATATCAAATGGATGTGAAGAGTGCATTTCTCAATGACAAGATTGAAGAAGAAGTATATGTCGCTCAACCACCGGCTTTGAAGATCCAAAACATCCCGATATGGTGTACAAGCTAAATAAAAGCATCTTTATGGCCTCAAACAAGCTCCTCGTGCTGGTATGATACGATCAAAGACTTCGAAGAGCAAAGGCTTCAAACCTGGATCCCTTGATCCCACACTCTTCACGAAGACATATGATGGTGAACTGTTTGTATGCCAAATATATGTGGATGACATTATCTTGGCTGCACCAACCGAAGTATAGTGATGAATTTGGATACATGATGCAAGAACAATATCGATGTCCATGATGGGAGAGCTCAAGTTCTTCCTTGGTCTTCAAATTAAATCGACAAAGGAATGGCATCTTTATATCTCAAGAAAATACCTCCAAGATTGTCTGAAGAAGTTTGGAATGCAAGAGTGCAAAGGATACACGACGCCAATGCCAGCCAAACACAATCTGGGTCCCGACGACAATGGTAAAGAGTTCGATCAAAAGGTATACCGCTCCATGGTTGGTTCCTTACTTTACCTATGTGCATCTAGGCCAGATATTATGCTTAGTGTTTGCATGTGTGCTCGATTCCAAGCGGCACCAAAGGAATCGCATCACTTAGCTGTGAAGCGAATTCTTCGATATTTGGCTCACACCCCAACACTCGGATTATGGTATCCAAAGGGCTCAAAATTTGATTTGGTTGGATTTTCGGATGCTGATTATGCTGGTGACAAGGTGGATCGCAAGTCTACATTAGGCACATGTCAATTTCTGGGACGATCACTCGTTTGTTGGTCTTCAAAGAAGCAGAACTGTGTATCACTCTCAACTGCTGAATCTGAATACATTGCTCTTTGGATCTTCTTGTGCTCAGCTTCTATGGATGAAGCAAACTCTCAAGGACTATGGCATCAATCGACACAAGTACCTCTCTTCTGCGACAACGAAAGCACCATCAAGATTGCCAACAATCCAGTCCAGCACTCAAGACAAAACACATTGAAATTCGCCATCATTTTCTCGTGGATCATGTCATGAAGAAAGATATTGACATCATTCACGCCAACTTTGAAGAGCAATTGGCGATATCTTCACAAAGCCCTTGGATGAGAAAAGGTTTTGCAAGTTACGGTGTGAGCTAAATATCTTGGAATCCTCAAATGTCCGTGATCAAGCACACATCCTAACACTTATGCATGTTGATGACTTATATGTGCAACACACGAAGTAACGTATATCTTCAATCAATGAAGACTTACATTTCGAGTGTGAATACATTAACGTGAATTTGACTTGGAGCGCCACGATAATTGTGCGCCGTGTCCGGGTCTAATACTTCCTATACGGTGGGTAACGCCACCACCAAATTTCTTTGTTTGAAGTGTTTCACTCATGGCGTTATTTCGCAATATCTTCGCATTTGATTTGTCTTCAACTTCAACCTATCTTCATGATTTTCTTCACTATGTTGATTTGGTTGTTATATATATATATATATATATATATATATATATATATATATATATATATATATATATATATATATATATATATATATATATATATATATATTGTTCTGTCTCTACAACATTCACTTATAGCTATGTCTTCCAAGTTGAATCTTTTGAACTAAGTGAATGTGATCGGACCCCAATCTCTCTATGCTTTCTATCTCAAACTCTATCTGTGCAAATCATATGCATTCTATTGAAACTGTCGAATGTCTTCTCTGCGTCCTTGTCAGCAGAAGACACAGAGACACACTTTAAGTCTGTTTTAAATGATTCATCCTTACTGTTGAAATCCGAAGAAGCCGGAATGACCATCCAACAAACCTGGCAGGCGTGGGAACGTGGGACAACTCAGAGTATGTTGCATGATTGCCACGTGCCCCTCAGATGTGAACCGCCAGGGGCACCTGCGTAATTGCGCTATGCCGCACACCTCCTTATAAATACATGTCCCCTGCGGTAAAGAAGACCGTCTTCCACCTCTCCACCTCGTCAAAACCCTAGCGCCACCGCTAGCTCTCGACGATGCCGGCGACGAAGCGCTTAGCTGCCGCGACTTCTCCGACGCCGTCTTCACGCCAGCCGCAAACATCGTCCTCTCTGCCGCCGCTGTAGGTGTCCTCCGTCGCCAAGTTAGGGCACGGTGGATTGAACTGCTCGGCTTCCTTTTCTTCCCGTCTAGCAGTTCTTTGAGTGGTAAATATAACTCTATTTTTACCATCTTTTTGATCTTCAATATTCATCCTACTTACCAAAATTGGTTTCTGCCCATAAAATGTTAGATCTATTCTGTCTGCATTTCATACTACCTAGTATATTCACTTAAGCTTCACAAATAATTAGATTCCTCACTTGTACTTATTCACGGATTCGTACAAATCTGGAACCAACTCTCAGCGTATAAGTGAATGTCTTCGCATCATGAGGTCAATGTCTTCAAACTGATTTATCTTCAAAATCTTCTGAGAATGCATATGACCTCTTCCCCTTCCCTCGCATCTCTAATGCTGTCACAGGTACATGTCCGTGGGAGAATCCCTTGGTTCTCATAGTCTACATTCGTTTGCAGAATTCTTACAAGATCAAATTAACTCTCCGAAGCCGGTTCTGTTTGTCCAGCAAGCGCAAGCCTTTGAAGCCTTTGAACGATTGAAGCCATTCAGTTTGAAGTTCATGGCTGCGAGATAAATCAGTCGGGAAGGCGGCGGACAGCGTCGTGGGGGAACCTCAAAAGATCTGCCTGATGACCTCGCAGAGCTTTACAAGACAGATCCCGAAGAGAATTACAATTAGCGCAAGACGCGAATCCAATGGATTCATCGATATTGGGCTGAACAATGGTTCAAGTACAATTTCGTGACCCAGGAATATGCCGAGAAGAATGCTATCAGAAGCCCTTGGGGTGATATTCTCTTTCGAGGCCTTCCACCCAAGAACATGGCTGAAGCTATTGCACAAGGTTTCTATCCTTGTATGGTCCATGGACCTCAGCCTGAAAATGCCGACCCAACGTCATTGCTCTGGTGTCGTGACGATAATCTCTTCAAGCGCAACTTCCAAAGACGTAAAGGCTTCGCCAAGGAAAACAAGAAGTCATTGGGATTAGACTTCAACCCTGGTCCCTCTGCTCCCGTGTTGACGGCTCACGTGATCTTGAACCCAATGTCATCGGTCCGTTTTCAAACCTTGATGGCCTCATCACTTACATCTTGGTCCAAGGTGCCAAAGTGGATCACTCGATAACGATGTTGATTACGATGAAGCCCAGCTCCAGCTCCTGCTCCTGCTCCAAAGCTGCGAAGCAAAAGAAAGTCAAGGCTTCAAAGTCATTGCTCCTCCAAAAGCTTCACGTGTGAAGCCACTGGCCACTGCACCTCCTGAAGCCAGTGTGCAGTCTGAAGATCAATCCCGTATCTCCAAGAAGATGGAGAAGAGAAAGAAAATTGTCAAGAATACTGAACTGACACTGACTCCTGCTGCCATTCTGCGTGAAGAGCACATTGATCTGTCCAGTGATGAAGATCTTGCAGATGATGCTCTTGAGCAACTTATCAAGAGCAAAGAAGAAGCAGAAATCTTCAACAATTTTCCTCTCTTTGATGTGGCAATCATCCATCACTTCATTGATGAGTGGTTTGACACCCCAAACATCAGCTTTGAAGATCTGCAACTTCCTATCGGCCTCAGCGTCTCCTTCAATGGCGCCATTGCTTCTGAGCTAGCTCTTGCTCGGCGCATTGTTGAACCGAAGAACAAAATCGACTATGAAAAGCTCGGTTCAAGAAGCATATGGCTGCACTCAGCGTGCAAGATGTCAAAACTTCAAGGTCATGCTGCACGAGCTCAAAGAAGCCTTTCTCAAGAAGCGAGAAGAAGCCGAGGCTCTCGTGAGCGCATGAAGAGTCTGGCCGACAAGTGTGTGCTTGCCTACAATGAATTTGAGAAGCGCAAGGCTCTTGGCCGTCCGGCATTGACCAGAATGGCTGCAAAGAGGAAGAAGTCTTCAATGACCAAGCTGCACCTTCAAGGCAGGAAGAACCCCGCATAGTCTTCCCAAGCAGCATGGTGGCTCGAAGCCAAAGGTCCGGTCAACCGCTTACGAGCGAGAAGAAGACGAGGGCTGCCGAGGCTGAAGCCGTAAAAGGAAACTTCTGAAGCCTCGATGCTGCTCCTCCAAGAAGAAGCTTAAGACCAAGAAGAATCGGGCTGCTCCCACAGATCCCTTGGTTGTTGAACCCATTTCGATGGTTAGTCCGGATCCGCAACCCAAGAACTACGATGACTGTTCATGAGCCTGCTTCCACAGAGGCTCCGAAGTGAAGAGATTCCAGCAGCTTGATCCCATCACTGCTGAAGACATTGGTCACCATGACAATGTTGAAGATGATGAAGTTCTTCCTCAAATCGAGTACAATGTGGTATCATCGCTCGTTAAATGCGAACAGCGAAATCATCGGCATTGGTCGTCCTCTGACGCCAATTGCTCAGGATGCTTCATGGGCTGATCGCCCGCAACAAGAAGACTCCCCTAGTACTCCCCAACAACAAGTCACTCCCCAACAACAACAACTACAAGAAGAGGAAGACTTTGAGGCCCAGACAACCCCATCTCCAAAGGCGTCGCCAGCATTTCGCAGGCTTCGCAAAGGTCAAAGGCCTCAAGTACCTCTCTCGAGCGTTCCAGAAGGAGAAGTGCACCACCAACCTGTTGCACGTCAAGTGTTTTCAGAAGCCACTCCAACTGTGAATGTCTCCGAGTCTGAAGCCAAAGCTGCTGAAGACAATCCGGCTGCATCAGCCGAAGACACCCAAGAAGAAGAAGAACGTGTCCCTACACCCCCTGTAATTGAAGAAGTTATTCCTGATATCAACGTGCGATGCCCGACCCTCCGGTTCCTCAAGTGGAGGTTGAAAACATTGAGGCTGCCACCTCCAACACCAATGAAGCCAATGGCGTGGTCATGGCTGAAGCAAATGTGGAGCCTGCACCAACAGCTCCCAAGCCAATGAAGGAAATGTGCTGAAGCCAATGAGGCAATCTGCTCCCGAAGCATCTGGCTGAGCAGCACGAAGCCTCGCTTGTTGCCACTGCTCGATTCCGCCACCAAGGCCCTACACAATTGAGCAAGCATACAACTATGGTCAGCTAATCACAGTAAGATGGCCTGTTCTGGTCCCTCCGCCTCATGCCTCTGGTCCTCAGTTTGAATATCATATTGCGCATAGGCCTCAGGTCCAGAAGCCGAAGCCAAGACTGCCAAGGTTTCCAGGCACTGCCACCTCTACAGGTTCTTTCAATGCAAATGGCTTCAAAGCCCACAACACTTTCTTTGACAGAGCAAAGAACCCCTACACAAGGCCAAGGATATCATCTGACCGTTTCTGGAGCTATCAGCAACGAAGCTATTACTCATGCGTTCTGTATGATCAAGGGCGCATTTTCCCTCATATGTGCCTCGACACTGAAGCCATTGCCGGACTGCCGTGCTTAGAAGAAGCACTTGATTGCTTTCGTGATGCAGGTCTGCTCGACTTCGTTACAGACAAAGAACATTGGAATGAAGAACTTGTGCTTCAATTCTATGCTACCCTCCACATCCGCGGCTACTACAGAGATACGAAGACATGGATTCTCGAGTGGATGACAGGAAATGTTCATCATGAAGCCAAAGCTCTTGACGTCATTGAGCTCACAGGCCTGCCCACTCCCGGAGAGCTGTTTGAACCTGGTTGTCAACTCCACCGCGATGCACTGGAGAGCATATTTCATAAGCCATAACCCAACATGAGTCAGATGTTGAGCATGATGAAGCCACTGCCACATGACGCTGAATACCCTCAGGACTTCTTTGTTGATGACCTTGAGTATCTGCCTCGTACAATATATCACATCATCAGGCGAACTCTATGGCCTATCAAAGGGCATTCATCATCTGCAAAACTTGAAGGAGCAATGAAGACATTGGTCTTTTACATCCTCAATGGCATCAGCTTCAATACGCAAGAATTCTTCATCCGACAATTAGCTGCGTCTGGATCTGATCTGTTTGGTCTGAAATTTTATGTTCCATGGGTCATGCGCCTCATCAAGATGCACTCGCTATCAACTATCAGCCCTCCGCCGCAATCATCCGATCTTTCTACCGAGAGGTTGATATGTCGAGTTGAAGCCATATACCCGAGCCTACCAAAACGCCACTTTGTCTTCGAATGCCGATCACCATAGCTTCTCTCAACCCATGGAAGGCGCCCAAGCGGTATCTCGTGTCTATCCTCCTGGTGGGAACACACGTACGCCTCGCCGCGCGGACTGAAGCTCACCGAGAGCACTATTGCACAAAGGCCTGTGAAGCGCCTCGCATCCTAAATGATCGAGAACTTCTTGTGGCCTTGCATCAAAAACAAGATAAGCATCACTCTGGCTCAAGCGACAAATGCAAAGCCTCTTGGTGGGCGTCAATCGCATTGAAACCTTGCCACCAAGAATGCCTTTGTCACTCACGAGACCCATCGGCGATCATGGAAGAGTTTGACCCTACTCGGTCAAGCAGATCTTCAAGACGATGGCTTCATCGAACGCTTCAAGTTTGACTCCACTCCTCCACGGAATGCAGTCCCACGACGAAATCCATCACTTGAAGACTCGACTATTCTTCCTCCGCTGCAGCTGTCAATGCAGAGTGATCAATGATGAATATGATGCTACTTCACCGCCCCTACTTCGCACGCGATCGACATCGCACCAAGTTCGCTCGCACCGCCAACCAACAACGACATCCCCGCTGCATCATCTACTTCAAGAGGACGAGTAGATGCTCTATGTCTTCAAACCTTTTGGTCCTTCTCGACAAAAGGGGAGAAGCATATGAGTTTGATAGTCTTCAAGCGGGTTCATAAGGGCGGTTGCATAATATTTTGCCTAGTGTTTACAACTCTCGCTTTTGATACATTTGGTTCTTTGAGTTGTAACACTTAAACTCGATGGTCGCTCGCTACTTATTTGCTTTACTCAGTGCGATGATAAATTCCGCATGTGCGATGATAACTTCCGCACTTAGATCATTCTGCAGACGTCCATTTTCATTATGCATGTCATTCTCTTAGTTATATCATTTCATGCATGATGAATTATCTTCATAAGTTGAAGAGGATCTCCACAAGTACAACCTGCCATGTGCATTTGCATTCCAAAAGCAAACTACTTATATGCACATCTTCGAGGGGCCTTTGCCACTTATGAAGACAATTCCTATCCTTTACAATTTCACATACTTTATCCCGTTGAAAACTTCAACCAGTTTGTCATCAATCACCAAAAGGGGAGATTGTAAGTGCATCTAGTGCCACCCCTAGTTGGTTTTGGAGTATTGACGACAAATGTGGTTGAGGACTAATGCGTTTGTGAGAATTGCAGGATAACAGTAGTGTCCCCATTGATTCGGTTTACCTACCGGAGATGACCCTAAAATGTATGAAGACATTGGCGACAATGGTGGTATGTGAAGATATTCACATTGAAGACTATGACATGAGAAGACATTGAGTGAAGACTATGGGCCAAGACGTGTCGTTTAGTTGTTTCCTTTTCTTCTTTGTTGAGTCATAGGAACCACCGTCATTGTTAAGTGGGGTCCAAGTGATCATAGTCGAGAATGGTCAAGTGATGCTCAACCCAAATCCTATGTCTTAGAGCGAAGACAATGAGAGCAAAACTTATCCAGAGTGGATGAGTCACTTTGCTTGTAGCCCAAGTAAAGTTGCCGTGTGTGTTTGAAATCGACCGTTGGAACACGTGTTAGTTCCTTAGTGACCTGGGTCATTTCGGACATAACAGGTCGGGTTGCCTAGTGGCTATAAATAGCCCACCCCCTACACCATAAATTGGTGGCTGCTCAGAGTTAGTACACGACTTTTGTCGTTTGAGAGCAACCCACCTCGAAGCCTTTGAGAGAGAGAAATCCTTGCGAGGACAAAGCCCAAACACCCAGAGCCAAAGAGTGTTAGGCATCATGAAGTCTTTACGTCTGTGTGACCTAAAGACTTATTACACTTGAGGATCGTGAATCCTCCGGCCGGTTAGGCGTCGCGTTCTGAGCATCCAAGAGTCATTGTGGATTGCCGTGAGCGCAGATCTGTGAAGGTTCGAAGTCTACCTTGAAGACTTACAGAGTGATTGGGCGAGGACTGTGTGTCCTTAGCTCAAGGGAAAAAGGTGAAACGCGGTCTTGAGTTGAATCTCAGCCTCCCTAACGGATGTACAGTTGTCACAAAGAATGGAACTGGTCCAACAAATCTGTGTCTTCAACAAGTGGTGGTTCTATCTTCTCCTCTCTTTACTTAGAGTTTGTCTTCGTGAAGTCATTGCCTATCTATCATACCTATTTGACTTCATTGCTTGACTACTTTTGTTGATTGGCTTCTCACTATCTTCCATCTTGATCCTTACTACCAAGCTGCTATTAGTCTTGTACTTTCACGTTATTGCATACTTGACTATGGTTTGCTTGTTGTAGTTTACCTTCCGCTGCATATCAATTAGGTCATTTCTATTGTTTGTCTTCGAAACATCCGTGTTTTTAAGACTTTCCTAAAAATCGCCTATTCACCCCTCCTCTAGTCGATAACTAGCAGTTTCAATTATTTTATCTTCAATTATTTCTATTACAAAAATATGAGAGAGGGAATAAAATGACTTTCCCAAAATAAAGAAATAATGAGGATTTAATAATAAAATCAAATAAGATTTTATTTTGGAGTTTTTTACATTTTATTTGAATTTAGGAAAAATCCTCGTTTTTCAAAATTGCATTTAGGCCCCAAATAAATGTTCATCTAATCCGGCTTGATTTTAGAAGCCGGGGAAAATTTATTTCGGGATTTTTGGAGACCGTTTAGTATTTCTTTCGTTTGTTTTTCTGCGTGATTTTTTTAAAAAAAACGAACCGACCTACGGGCCGTACCCGAGCGGGACTCCGCCCGGGGCAGCCTTTAAATAGCAGCCGCCCGAGCCCGCCCCACCACTGGCCGCCCGGCCCAACCGCCGCCAGCGCCAAACCTAACCCTAGCCATTGCCGTCGCCGCCGCCGCCACGACCATTACCCGCGCCGCCGAGGTTCGCCGCCGCCTCGTAATCCGCGCTGTTGTTTTATAAAAACCGATCCGTTTTTCCGTTGGTTTTCGTCGGTTTTTTTTGTTTCCGTTTTTTAGATCGGTTTATTTTTTTTGGTTCGGTTAAATAGCGAGCGTTCGCTTATTCGTTCATTTTAACGAGCGTGTTCGTCAGATTAGCTCTAGTTAGCGAACGTCGTTCGTTAACTCGCTTTGTCGTTTTTCTTTTCTCGGATTTAATCCATGATTTTTCGATCGCGATTTCGATCCGATTTTCGTTTTAGTATAATTTTTGCTCGTTTATCGAATCGAGCAATTCAAGCGCACGGAGTTTAGTCTCGAAACCCTCTTTCGAATAACAAACTTAAGCAAGTTTTGCCTCTGTAAAATTTGACTTAGATCCAGATTAGTAAAAGCGGAGCTGTTTTCTTTTGCCGTTTGACTTCCGTTGCTTCGTTTGATTTGATTCTTTTTGCAAACCGGAGTTCTTAAGTTGAACTTTCTGGTTAGATCTTTTGTTTGAGTTTTACCGTGCATTAGATGAGTACTTATTGTATGCTTGTTTGTTTATCTGCATGGGAGGAGAATACCCGGAGGCGCCTTTGTTACTTCGAGTCTCTAGGTTTCGCGGATCATCAGCAAGGCAAGTAACACTTTGATCATACCTTTTCTACTAAATTGCATTAGATCAATCCTCAAACATTGCATGATTAGGATCTAATTAAATTGTGGGATGGGAAGTAGATGAGGTAGTGCCCATTACCTGTTTATTTTCAAACCTTTGGGAGTTACTTCTACGTTTGCTTATTATGCCATGCTATGCTAGTAGACATGGATTGGGTGAGTGTATCCATGACAGATGTGAGTATTGTTAAATTAATGGTTTACTTAAGGTGGCAACTTAAACACACATCTGGGTGGATTGAAGCACCTGGTTTCGGGACTTACTGTTTTTCTTCGGACCGCCACCCAGGCTCAAAGGGATCATGAGATTATTCATGCTAGAAACTTCCGTGTGCAGCCACATGCTACTATGGGCTCTAGCATAGTTGACTAAGTTGTGCGAACTCTTATGGGTAGACTAGCTGATGTAGGGGTTGTAGGTTGGTACGGTCTACCCATACGTAAGGTCCTAGCGCTTCTGAAAGACCATGTCTCGGTCATCCGTTTCTCAAACACCATGTAGTGCGAGAAATCAAGCGGAGGAGATCGAGTCTTGTGGGGAAAAGTGCACAAACATCTGCAGAGTGTATAAACTAATCATGGTTAGCCGTGTCCCTAATTATGGACATCCTGAGTATCTAGTACTTGGATATCATGTGAATCTCATCTGTTACTCTAATTAATATTGTTGGGTTGTTAATGAGTACTTTTAATTGGGATTGAGGATGCTGTCAACCATTCTCAATGTTTAACAACCACCATGATAGTTAAATAAATTTTATTCCTTTGTAGTAGGGAAAAATTGGCTTTACGCAAAACTGTAACCATAGAGCTTTCCACCAGCCATATATGCATGTAGTATAGGCTTACTCTTTCATTATTCTCTATGTGTTACATTGCCAGCATATTCCATGTGCTGACCCGTTTCGGGCTGCAACGTTTCATGTTGCAGACTTTTGAGACGCGACAGTAAGGTGCTTAGGTCGTGGTTCTATACTCGATGATGCCGTTGGAGTTGATGGACTCGCTTATTCTTCCAAGCCTTCGCTGTTATCGTTATTAGATGGCCTTAAGCCATATTTATTTTGTCAAGTTCTCTCTTGAGACATTCGATGTAATAAGTGTGTGATTGCTACTCTGTTATGAATCCTTCAAGTACTGTGTGGTGTCAGCATTACTGATCCAGGGATGACACTTGAGCACAGAGATCATACTGTTTGAGGTCTGGTCGCTACACAAGACCCCCAAGCGGTGAGACCTGCTTGTCGACCAGGAGGCCGACAGCCGGCAGGACCCAGCAGTCGGCGGGCCCCATCGGCCGGCGGAGAAGCCGGCGAACATAGACACTGACGGCTAGGGCCCACGCCCAACCGGATTACCATTGTACCCCTGGGGGGGTAGGCCTATATAAACCCCCCCAGGGCACCCATGCAAAGGTTGATCTCTTAGAGTTTTAGACACCACATTGAGGGAAGAAGTGAGCTAGCCCTGCCCTTCTTCTTCTTCTCACCGAACAGCTCAAGGAGCCTCTTGCAGCTTAGGAGTATTATCTCTCCGGAGAGCTCCGAAGCTGGGTAAGATCCGCCGGCGTGCATGTCTTTGCCTCATCCCGTTTCCAGGCACCAGCTATGTTTTATTGGCTCCCACAATGATAAGCCACCTGTTGGCATATGTCGCACCTACCACCCGACATTTGGCTCCCACCGTGGGGCCAGGTGCACCGTCGTCCGGAGACCTGCTCTGGACGGGAACCCTTTTCCTTCCCAGCGAGCATAGCCAGCCCGGCACGCCCGATGGCGCTTGCCCTGACGCGCTGCAAGGCGTCGCCGACGCCTGCGTGGCGAGCTGCCTCGCCTATCTTCTTGGCGAGGCCCGCATCTCCGACGAGCCCGCATCCGACGCAGTCACAGGCTGCCCCGAGAGCTGCCTCATCAGCCTCCTCGACCAACTCCACGTCTCCAGCGAGCCTGCTGCGGACTTGGAGTCGGTTGGCTCCACCGACCCGATGCTTGTCGACTCCGACCGAGTGTAAACAGCGCTTCCCCACCAGCGTAGTGATCTTGACGACCCTCTTCCTCGAGCCGACAATGGCGGCGGCGCCATCACCGAGTCTTGGTCATCACCGGCGTCGCCTCTGGCGAGAACGCCCGACGCTGCAAGCGGCGCCGCTGCGACTTGTCCGTCCCTATTTCGCCGGCAGCCGGCGCCGACACCGAGGCACGCCGCCTCGCCCTCATTGCGGAGGGCCGAAGATAGCCTCCATGAGATGCCTCAATCGAGGTTCACCGGCCTTGAAAGTCGACCGCGCCGCTTTTGCACGCCGCCTCTGACGGGCGAGCCGAGCCGGCGTCGTCAAGAAGCGGTCTGACCATCGCCAACATCTTTGAGATAGACCGCCCGATCTATGCCCGCCCCCGAGAACCTCGCACCGCCCGATCGGCCGTGGACGAGCTGAATGGGTCGGGCAACGACGAGCTCCACATGACGAGACGCATCCGAGTTGATCGCGACGCAGAGCGGCATGAAGCGAAGTTCGCGCGAAAGTCCTCCCCACGCCGAGAACGCGGTGCGACGTCCACGGACGCCATTGCGGGCAACACGCAAAGGCAAGAAAAAGAAGATGGCTGCTAGCGCAGCCGACTTCGAATCTCCATCGGCGAAGCGCGAAGGCCGCCCTCAAGCCGTGGAATGACGAGGCAACCCACCTCCTCCGCCTCGTGGGGAGAGATATCCCACCCGCCGCTTTGTCACGCATCCGACTCTCGCCGGACCGACTAGGCCGCCACGAAATAGTCGGTGAGAATAGCGCCCGCCATTGGATCGACCGCCTAAGCGCGATCCACGGCGCTTAGAAGAAAAGCGATGTCGCCCGCCTTGCTTTGGCCCCCGATCCGCGAACGAAAGCCCTTCCCCAAAGGGTACTCACTCCCAAGAGACACGCCTAGTACAGCAGCTCGTGGCCGGAAGATTGGTTGATCGATTACTCCACCGCAGATTCGCATAGCAAATGGCAACAGGCGTGTTGCCGTGAAATACGTCCCCCTCATGCTCCAAGGCACGGCGCGCACCTGGCTCAACAGCCTCAAGCCTTACATCATCAATAGCTGGCTAGACTTCACAGAAGCCTTCATCCGCAACTTCACCAGCACCTACAAACGGGCTCCCAAGCCCCGACAGCTCTCCTTGTGTGTTCAAGGGCCCAATGAATCAACTCGCGACCACCTCACGTGTTGGGCGACTCCGCAACTCCCTGCGAAGGGTGCACGAGGTTCAAGCCATAGAGTACTTCATCACGGATGCCGAGAAGGCACCTCCTCAAGCACCGACTCCTCTCGCGATGAGCCGACTACCCTCATTTAACTGTTGATCATAGCGGCACAAAGTACGCCAAGGCCGACTCTTCGATGAAGATCGAGCTCGAGTAGACGCCTGAAGGTGCTCACCTGCTCCTGAAGACGCGCGGTGGAGACTCAACCGACGCCTGCCCGTCGTAACGACAACAAGCACAAAGCTTTATGCGCCTTCCACGATCGGGCGGTGGCCACGGTCGAAGATTTATCGAACAACCCAAGGGCGCACCAGCGCTAAGAAGCGAATGGGTGGCAGGCCTTCTTGGCAGCCAATTTCTCCTACTGAGCAAGCCCTTGATGCCCATTGCAAGTTCCACATGGCGCCAAGCCGTCCAACCACGACTTGAAATGCCATCTGCTCTCACGAATCTCCAAAGGCGAAGGGTTGATGCCGCCTCCGCTTTGTTGATCCGACCGCCCGCCCTCAAGAGCCGGCCGCTCGACCAGCAGTCGGGGCTATTCAAGACGAGTTCCCCGACGAGCATGCCGCCTACGTCGTCTTTACAAGCCAGCCCAAAGACCGGAGCCGGCGCCGACAACACCAAGAAGTCAACGTGGTCGCCTCCAACAACCCCGAGTTCATGCACTGGTCGGAAAGGCCTATCAGCTGGAGCTGGGCCGACCACCCAGAGGTGATGCCGTCTCCCGGCTCTTATGCATTGGTTTTGGATGCCACCCTCGCAACAGAAAGGTGAGCCGCCTGTTTCTCCCGCATGCTGATAGATGGCGGGAGCATCATCAACATATTGTACCGTGACACCATGGAGAAGCTGAACATCAAGACGAAGCAGCTCATGCCTAGTCGGACTGTGTTCCATGGCATCATACCCGACCTGTCCTGCTGACCAATCGGCAAGATCAAGATAGATGTTCTCTTTGGGGACAAGGATCACTTCCGCTGAGAAGCAGTATGGTTTGAAGTAGTGGATCTGGAGAGCCCTTACCACGCGTTGCTTGGCCGACCTGCTCTGGCCAAGTTCATGGCTGTACCCCACTACGCCTACCTCAAGATGAAGAAATCGAGTTCCAAGGGCATCATCACCATAGCCGAGACTACAAGAAATCCTCCGAGTGTGCGCGCAGCTAGCAGCCGGCTGGCCGAGTCCTCGTGATCGTGAAGAGAAGAAGATGCGGATCGAGAGTTGGCCATGGCTGGCAAGCAACCGCACTTCGCCCCCCTGATTCCCAAGGAATATGATGCCCAAGGTTCTTTCCAAATGGCGAAAGAAACAAAGAAGATACCTCCGACCCGGAGGAGACCGTAAAGGTTTGCCGCCATTGGGGCAAACCTGGACAACAAATAGGAAGGCGAGCTTGTTGATTTCCTCCGTGAGAATCGGGACATCTTCGCATGGTCCCCCAAGGACATGCCGGATGTTCCAAAGGATTTCACCGAGCATAAGTTACACATCCGAGCAGATGCAAAACTAGTCAAGCAGCCCCTCCACCGACAGTCGGAGGAGAAGAGATAGCCCGGCTTCTCGCAGCCGGCTTCATTATGGAGGTGTTCTTTCCAGAGTGGCTTGCCAACCCGGTCCTCGTGGTTGAAGAAGAATAACAAGTGGCGATGTGTATAGATTACACCAGCCTCAACAAAGCCTGCCCCAAGGATCCATTTGCCTTACCGCGAATCGACTAAGTGATAGACTCCACCGGATGCGAGCTGTTGAGCTTCTTGGATGCTTATTCAGGCTACCACCGATAAAGTTGATCCGATCGATCATCAAGACCGCCTTCATCACACCATTCGAGCTTTACACACCGACTATGACATTCAGCTGAGAAATGCGGTGCCACTTTTCAGCATTCCATGCGTAAATGCCTCCTCAAGCAGCTCGGCAGAATGCCCACGATCTATGTAGACGAGTATTGTGGTGAAGACGAAGCGCTGCACCTTGGCCGAAGACCTCAGAGAGACATTTGAAAACTTGCGCCGGTTTCGATCAAGCTCAACCCCGAGAAATGTGTGTTCTAAGTACCCACCGCCAGGTTCTAGGCTTCTGGTTTCGAACGCGCATCGAATGCAACCTAAATGAAGATCAAGGCCATAGAGAGAATGGAGATTCCCACCAAGCTACTTAGAGGCGTCCAAAGTTTACCGGATGCTCTGGCCTCTCTCGAACCGCTTATCATCGATTGGTGAGAGAAAGCTCTCCCTCTACCGACTCATGAAGAAATCCACACACTTTGAGTGGAGCGACTGCTGCACTAATCTTTCCACGAGCTAAAGAAGATGTTGGCCACTACTGCCTTTGGCTTAGCGATGCCGACTCAAGAAAGAGCCCATGCTCCTTTACATTGCCGCCACTAGCCGGGTGGTCGACACCGTTATCGTGGTTCGGCGCCACGAAGAAGGCCGAGCTCAGCTAGTCCAGAGGCCGGTGTATTATTTGAGCGGCATCGCCCACCTCGGCGTAACTACCGCACTACCGTAAGATGTGCTATGGTGTGTACTTCGCTGCCAAGAAGCTCAAGCCCTACTTTCAAGAGCACCCCATCACGGTCAGATGTACTGCCCCGTCGCCGAGATCATAGGCAGCCGGATGCATCCGCCGGTGGCAAAATAGGCCATTGCACCGCTCCTTACACAATCTTCTACCAGCCTCGCACCGCCGTCAAGTCCCAGGCATTGGCCGACTTCCTTGTCGACTTGGCCAAGACCCAGTACCTGCCGCCGGCCCCCGACTCCACTCATTGGCGGATGCACTTCGATGGGTCCAAGATGCGACCGCTTGGGAGCCGCATCGCCCTCACCTCTCCCAAGGGCGACAAGCTCGGTACACATTGCAAATTCATTTTGCCGCCTCCAACAATGTGGCCGAGTACGAGGCGCTCATACACGGGCTCCGGCTAGCCAAAGAACTCGGCATCCGCCGGATCCCGTGCTATGGTGACTCAGATTTGGTAGTCCAACAATCATCCGGCGGCATCGACGCCAAGGACGCAAACATGGCGAAGCTTCGCTCTTGTTCAAAGAAATCAGTGGATATTTTGAAGGATGCGAGTTCCTCCACATGCCACGGGCCGACAACGAGCAAGAAGATGCCCTGGCACGAATAGGCTCCACCCGACAAGCTATACCAACCGGCGTCTCTCTCCAATGCCTCCTCAAGCCGTCTGTCAAGCCATCTCCAGAATCCGATTCCATATTCATACCGCCTGACACCGACGCAGTCGGATCCGACTTGGGGAACCGAGCAGGCGGCTCGAGAACTTCGACAAGCGGCCCGGGGACTGCCATAGTCGCACCCGGCCCAGGGACTACGGCAGTCGGCCTGGGGACTGCATCGACACAATAGGCGGCGGCCGACTCCAACTCTTCACCACCCACCAGCCACCAGTGCATCGGTAGCAGAGTATTGGCAATAGAAGAAGTCACAGCTCCATCATGGGCCCAGCCCATCCTCAACTTCCTGGTAAACAGAGAGCTGCCGACTGACGAGATCTCGGCAAGGTAAGTCCAACACCGAGTCGGAGCATACACGATAATAAACCGAGAGCTCATAGGTGCAGCATCCTGCTGGAGTCTTCCAATAGCCGCGTCGAGCCGCAGAAGGGCATAGCAATCCTCAGCGACATTCACCAAAGGCGAATCGCGCCACCACGACGCTCAAGATCACTCGTCGCCAAAGCTTTCCGCCATGGATTCTTACGCCGATCGCTTTGGATAGCGCCAAGGAATTAGTCAAACACTGCAAAAGGGTGCCAAGTCTTCAGCTCCAAGCAACACTTTGCGGCCGCACTCAAGACCATCCCCTCACACGGCCTTTTGCTGTCTGGGGATTTGGACATGGTGGGGTTATTCAAGACGGCAGTGCAGCGTGACACATCTGTCGCCGCCGTGGACAAATTTACCAAGTGGATTGAAGCGAAGCCGATCAAGAAACTAAATGGGCCGACTGTCGTGACATTCATCGCAGATATCACAACCCGGTATGGCGTACCGCACAGCATCATCACCAACAACGGCACAAATTTTGCCAAGGGAGCACTGGCACGTTTCTGCGCGACACAAGGCATCCGACTGGACCTAGCGTCCGTTGCCCACACGCAGTCAAATGGCCAAGTCGAGCGAGCAAACGGCCTCATCCTCTCCGGCATCAAGCCCCGATTGGTCGTGCCACTGGAGCGTTCGGCCGGCTGTTGGCTCAACGAGCTGCCGGCTGTCCTCTGGAGTTTGCGCACTACCCTGAACAAGTCAACCGACTTCACCCCTTTCTTCCTCGTATATGGTGCCGAGGCTGTCATCCCAACTGACATCGAGTTCGACTCACCTCGGGTTACCATGTACACGGAGGCGGAGGCCAAGGAATCACGAGAAGACGGTGTCGACCTGCTGGAAGAAAGCCGGCTGTTAGCCCTTAGCCGGTCCGCCATCTACCAGCAGGGTTTACGCCGTTACCACAACCGGAAGGTCAAGCCAAGATCCTTCCAAGAGGGTGATATTGTGCTCCGGCTGATCCATCGGACAACCGACCAGCACAAGCTCAAGGCCCCTTGGGAAGGCCCCTTCGTCATCAGCAGAGCCTTAGACAATGACTCCTACTACCTGATCGACGCGCAGAAGCCGAAGGCACGCAAGAGAGATGATTCCGGCAAGGAGTCGGAACGACCATGGAACGCCAATCTCCTCCGAAGATTTTACAGTTAAAATGCAGTATGTACCACGCTACCTTTTGTATTAAGTACGAGACAACATGCCCCTCGAGGAACACTCGGAGACTACCCTCTTTTATCTATGAATGATGAGTATCATGCCTATGATTATGTTACTACATTTGTTTTCTCGTCCGCACCGGTTGACCGATCAGCTCCGGGACTTGCGCTTTGAGTTATATCCAAGTTCTACCTGTAGTCGACAAGTAGTGTGCCTCAAGACCCAAACCCTCTCTTGTTGAAAGTCGCAGCTCAAGAATCAACTGTCCGGTGGCAAGAGCCAAAAGGTGAAAGGATGCCCACATGAAAAACGGCTAAGGACTAACGAACTTATATAACACAAGCGGCCTCCCACCTCACCGCCGACTGGCCGAGCAGCCGGTTCGGCCACTCCCTGCTCACCTTGCTACAATCTAAGAAAGTTTGAGTACTTGTCTTCCCAAACGGCCAGTTCTTCTCCCAGCCACAGATCGCAGAGCAGCTGTCCAGTTGGGAAGGCGCAAGTACTAAGGAGGGCGACAAAAGGAAACAACCAAAAGGATGAAAAGCAAATATGAACGGAAGCCAAGAACATGCATGATTATATTTACACAAAAAGGCCTTCGAAAGGCCAGCATTCAACATAGTTTAAATACACCTTCTGGGTGGAACTGCAAATTTAATAAAAATTGTTCAAAGAGTAACGCAGCAGGAAAGCAAAGACGCTAATCAGGCCAAGGGAGCAACAAAGTAGTCGGGGCAGGTTGGTGGAGACAGCAGTGCTTGGTGGAGGAGTGCCGTCTGGCGAAGTCTTAAGATGGTCATCACTTCTTGTAGCGCCAAGGCTTGCACGCCGCCTCATTGCCGGAGGCACGATCAAGCCGAGGTTGGCTGGTCGCTTCAGTGCCCGCACGATGTCTTCATACCATCCTCCCCTCTTCCTTCGCCTTCGCCGCCGGAAGCGATCTCCTCCGCCGAAGTCTTCACTTCGCCGGGTTCAGCCCTTAACCACTCCTCCGGCTGAGCGACGCCGCATCATTTACCTAAGGGGCAAAGGCATTGGTGTCGGTGCATCGGTGGATCGCCGAGGCGCTGCCGGATGATAGCCGTCAGCACCGCCTCCAGCTCGCCGCCTCCCCGCCGCCAGTGCTCAATCGCCAAGTTAAGCCTGTGATA
The DNA here is from genome assembly GCA_021605205.1 of Aegilops longissima. Classification (NCBI taxonomy): domain Eukaryota; kingdom Viridiplantae; phylum Streptophyta; class Magnoliopsida; order Poales; family Poaceae; genus Aegilops; species Aegilops longissima. Next base: position 193,532,010 of record CM038682.1, read on the forward strand.
CCAAGCTTGATTTAACTTTAGCGCCCGCTTAGCACCGACCGAGCTGCAGGTTTTCCAGCCTCGGCGGCCGATCACATTCTCCAGCCCAATACGGCAGTCCGACCGGGGTGAACCACTTCAAGGCCAGAGGGCGGTTAACACCGCGCCTGCAGCATGTCAAGATGGCGGAGCTTTGCGAGTCTGCCGCGCGACGGGCTTGAATCGCCGTAAGCTGTTCCTCAAGTGACCGCCAGCATCAGTGTGATTCAACCCCTGCTCGCTTGCCGTGGCATCGCGTGGGCCTCGGCGGCTTGGTTGGCGGCAACGGAGTAACCAGGAAAGTAGTCCGCATAAAGAAGAAAGAAGTAGCACAAAGTCATAAGACAAACCAGATGACAAGGGCAAGCAAAGGACGGCGAAGAAGGGGCCTACTGGCACAATCAAATCTTCAATCTGCCCATAGCCGCCAGCCAAGACTTGCCTAGCTCGCCCAGCTCGCCGCTGTCTCTCATACTCGCTTTGAGGGCAGCCTCGCTTGTCTCAAGGCTGTCTTCGTGGTCAGCTTTATGGCTCTCCTCCTGTCGCAGTTTTTGGCATGCCAAGGGTGGTCTGACCCCACCTAGCTGCTCCTCAAGTCGGCATTGGCCCTCGCAGATATGAAGAAGAAGAAAAAAGCAATAAGGAAGAAGTCGCTGTGAAAGATCCGACCCGACACAGCTAGCCGCCCAATCTCGGGATTACACTCTGCTGGTGCAGGAAGCGCCCCCACATGAGATAAAAATGAAGCACTTATCTGCCTCCTTGGCCGACTGCTGGCCTTCGTTCATCTCCTGGCCTGGAGTTGAAAGCAGCCGCAGGAGGTTGTGATATTCCTGCAAATAGGACGGAGGTGCGAATAAGAACAAGACAACAATCAAAGTTCATTGTTGAGTTCCAGCCGCCGCCAGCCGACTCGAACTCTGGATTACACTCAGCAGGCCGGGACACGCCTCACGGAAGAAATCAAGAGTAATCCACGAAAAGCGGAGGACTAATTAATGGCCGCCCGCAAGGCCGCGAAGTAACTCTTGAGTATATCGCCTGCAAGCGCGGTCGGGATCAAGCCGGTTCTCGACATCCTACGCCGCCATGTTCAAAGACGGCCGTCTTCATCGCCTTCCTGGCCCACCTGACGAAGCCAAGGCCGCCGCCTCCAGATCCGGGGTCGACGAGCTGAAGCTCAGGCTTTCAGCGTCTTGCCGCGCTGAAGTCGCTTTCCCAGGGCCACCGACGAGACGGCGACAGACCACCAGATTCGCCCACCGCTTGGTTTCTCCCGCCGGATGCTTAGGCGGCACGTCAGCCAGCCGCCTTGGGTCTGCTCGCCGCGAGGCGATGGCGGTGCCACTCTGTGACGATAATCGCGCGCCTCCTTCCTCTCCATCGCGGGCCGGTCGTGGTCGTTTCCCGCGCGGCACCGGACATTTGGCCACGGTGCGGCGGGGATGATGAGCTGCGAGGCTGGTTACGCAGGCCTCCGCCTCTCCTCTGCCGCAGCCCTCGCCGAGCCTTTGGTCGCCACTGCCCACTTGCGCCCACCGACCTCTCCGCTGCCTCTCGAGCCGCCTTCCCGCTCTCGCCTCGCCCGCCTCCTGCTCGGGCTCAGCTCCAGTAGGAGATCGGCACGGGATCCACGCGGCGGCGCCGAGAGATCCCGCCGCCCAACTATGGAGGGCGTGGGCCCCGCGAGAAAGCGGAGCCCTGTTTGATAAGTCAAGGAAAGGCTTAGAAGAATATCAACCAAGAGAAAAAGGAAGGCGTGAGAAAATTGACACTTACTAAAACCGCCGCGATCGCTTCACCACTCTACGGAAGCGGCTGCCTTCGCGCCACCTGCTCCCGGTCGCCGCCAGAACCTTTTGGGCCTCTTCGCCATTGCCAAAGAGGGCCGGGCGCTGCCCGACGCTTTCGCGCCGCTTACCACGCATCACGCAGCCGGCGCGGCAGACGAGCTCAAGGCCGATGATCGGATGCCGCCGACGGCGCGGAACAACTCTCGCCTCGCTGCTATCCGCCGGGCCTCGAAGACGTTCTCGAGCCCGCGCCGCCTGCCTCACCGCTTTCCCCATACGACGCCGTTGTTTAGGGCGGCCGCCTCAAGTCGGGCCAGGTCGAGTCGTCGGTGTCGCGCGGGATTTAACCAGCGCCTCCACCTCGCGGCTCCGCCTACCGTTGAAGGAGGGGGCTCGCTAAAAAACATGCCGACGGATCAAGAGTTGGCCATTATGAACTCGCAACATGAGAAGAAGAAAAGAAGGAAGCTTATCAAGGCGGAGGATTGGCGCGAGTACGACTCTTCTTGCCGAACCGCCACCTCGTGAGTTTGCATACATGCATATTTACTATGTAAGATACCGTCATGAGGCATCTCTGGTGCTTAGCCGACATTGGTCGAAACGACCGCCATCCGCAAATCATGAGGGCGGCTCTTTTGGAGTGGGAGCACTTACGCCTACAAAGCCGCTATCGTCGGCCCCGGCCAGGCTCTTCCGATTGACCATCACCCGAGTGCAAGCGACGGCGGCAGCCCCAAACCGGAGACAGCGACCTGGCTCGGTAGTACCATGAAGGCTGCCTCCCAAAGAGCGGCTGGCTATGTAAGCCGGCAGATTGACGGAAGTCGCTTTATGGAGCGACGCTTCACGTAGAAGTAAGATTTTTGCCGTAGCTTCACCGATCGATCAACGGATGGGCGGAAATGGATTGTCGCCGACTCGTGACGACGGTGAAGGCATCGAGATGGGTGGGCACGCCCATGACGACGACGGTGCCGAGCTTGGATCGAAGAATTTCAGAGTTTGAGGTGGGGAGGACGCTAAGGAAGCTTCCTTCAGACAGAGTGACGGCGCCGGACAACAACATCACCGTGTTTGGAGTAAGGTGGTGCGGCCAGATATGGTAGAACTGAAGAAAGGCGGAAGAATCTGGCTTGCCGACAGCCGACGCTGCAAGTGCAGTGCGAAGCGAATATTATCGCTGGCTCCTCCACCGGCAAGATAGATCTCCTTCTCCGGCGCGAGAAGGACCCACACATAATCCGTGCTCGACATCCGCCGGGTCTTGCGGAGGAAATCGACGTGGTCCTCGTGAACATTGGAGCCATCCCAAGAGCTGGACAACACCATAAGGATGGAGAGGCGACGTGGAAAGGCCTACCATGAGGGCGCGATTCAGCTATGCGAAGCTACTACAAGCACCAAGAAGATTGGCGGAAGGGCAGCGCGCGGCAAGGAGCTGCGGGCGACGGAGAGGAAAGAAGAAGAAGAAAATGGCGGTTAGAGGCGAGCGGCGAAGGCTGGCCGCCGCCTCCCTCCCCCTATTTATAGCCTCGCGCGGCAAAGCCGAGGAGGCGAGGCGGGGGACGGGATTAATCGCGCCCACCCCCACGCCCCGCGACATTACGCCCCTAACGGCGGGCGGAAACCGCCGCCGAAGGTGAGCGCCCGCTGGGCCACCGAAGATCCACACTTGGGCCGAGGCTGTGGAGTGGCGGGTTCTCGATCCACGACGACGCCTCGTCTGCAAGGTATTGGCAGGCCCTTCCAGCCGAAGGGTGCCATGTGGCGTGCAGGCAGCAAGCGGTCAGCCCGTAGCCTGGCTCACGCGCTAGCTGGCTCCCACCTTCAGATTTTGAGGCCTCCCAAAGACGACACACCTAATCAAAGCGGGCTCCTAGCTGCCGGCTCCTCAAGATAGGAAGCTGATTGAGCTTCTCGTCCTCCCTTCAGCCTCGAATCCCAACCAGCTTTGGTGACTACTGTCGGAGTAAATGACCACGGGTAGTGAGGGAGTCCTGGATTAGGGGGTGTCCGGATGGCCGGACTATGACCTTTGGCCGGACTCCTAGACTATGAAGATATAAGATTGAAGACTTCGTCCCGTGTCCGGATGGGACTTTCCTTGCCGTGGAAGGCAAGCTTGGCTACACGGATATGTAGATCTCCTTCCATTGTAACCGACTCTGTGTAACCCTAGCCCTCTCCGATGTCTATATAAACCGGAGGGTTTTAGTCCAGAGGACTTAACAACAATCATACCATAGGCTAGCTTCTAGGGTTTAGCCTCTCCGATCTCGTGGTAGATCTACTCTTGTACTACCCATATCATCAATATTAATCAAGCAGGAATAGGGTTTTACCTCCATCGAGAGGGCCCGAACTCGGTAAAAACATCGTGTCCCTTGTCCGCCGTTACCATCCGCCTAGACGCATAGCCTCGGGAATCCTCACCGAGATCCACCGGTTTTGACACCGACATTGGTGCTTTCATTGAGAGTTCCTCTGCGTCGCCACCTTTAGGCCCGATGGCTTCTCCGATCATCAACAATGAGGCGGTCCAGGTGAGACTTTTCTCCCTGCATGCATCTTCAGATTCGGCGGCTTTGCAATCAGGCCAATTCGCTTTGGCCATCCGGAGCAGATCGAAGCTACGCCCGCCATCGTCAGATTTGGAAGTTTGAACTACACGACCCACGTCCCTGCGGAGACTTGATCTTCGATGGGTTCGAGCCACAGCCAAGCGCCCAAGACCGTCACGATGGGCATGATCTAGCTCGCCGAATAAAGGTCCTCGGAGGTCAAGATTAAGATCCGCCCGACCCTTAGCTCGGAGCCAATCGCGCTTATCGAGGACGGGTGGCTGGACACCGCCTGAGGGGGCTGCAATTCTTACGACGATCGAGCCGAACACCATACCTGTCCTTGGCGGCTCGTGACTCCAAAGCGCCGGACTCTCTCCGGACCAACCTTCCGCTACCGCCAATCGAATCCGATTGGACGCCGATCATGGAGTTCACCGCAGATATCTTTTCAAGACTCGCTTTTCGCGACATTCTGAATTCACTATAGTCTCTCTCTTTATCAGAGAGCCCTGGCCGGACTATGGTCAGCAAGGTTGGGATACGGACAACGCATTTAAATTCAAAGCCCACCCACCACCCACTTCAGAGCCACCGCCGATGATTTAACCGACATGCTCGATTCGACTCAAGACTTGGTTTACATGGACGATTTATGTAGGAGACGAAAGGAATCAGCGCCTATAGGGCACCGGACAACCACCCCATCTCACGATGTATACATGGTGGATACACCTAAAGGAAACGACGACGAGGAACAAAGGGACGAACGAGGGATCGCTCCTCGAAAGCAATCAAAGCGGCGCGTAAGCGCCTACCCAAACCCCACCTCGACAGAGAAAGCAGCCATAGCTGAGACTCCAGCCATAGAGCAGGGCTAACCGCGGACGGCATTTAACACGCCATCGAGCAACTATCCCAACAGGCAACTTGGATAAACAACCCGGCCCTCGTGAGAAGACAATAGTCCCGACAACCTCACGACAAGTTATAGAGCATAAGAACTCTCCAAAAAGGCTCGCCGCCCGCGCAGTAGCCTAAAAAAGCAGTAATGAAGCTCAAACAGCGGAAGATACACTAGAATTAGATGGAGAAAAGTACTCAACACTACAGACAAATACGGCGATAGTCGCCGACAAAGAGCTATCCGCTTAAAATTACTGCCGAATTTGATGAAGAGGCCTTAGAGCCCCGCAATCAAAAAATAAGGAAACCACCCGGTCGGACAACCGACCCCATGGCCAACATAGTGCGGCAAATGGCGCCGCACACAAGCCGACACGCGATCCGCACAAGGATTCGCATCAAAAAGATGGCCCAGCCAGATCTATCTATGGGCCAAGAAAGCAAGCTCCAGTAATCAATGCAACACATCAAATATCCGAACATCATGGTACACCCAGATATAGGGGTGCCGCACACCCCCTATGTTTCACCAATGAGGTGCTGGATCATGAATTTCTAGCGGGATTCAAACCCGTAAACATAGAGGCATACGACGGAACAACAGACCCTGGAGTTTGGATTGAGGATTACATCCTCCACATACACATGGCTAGAGGAGATGATCTCCACGCCATAAAATACTTACCCCTCAAACTCAAAGGGCCAGCCCAGCATTGGCTTAAAAGCCTTCCCGAAAACACCATTGGAAGTTGGGAAGAGCTTGAGGATGCTTTTCAGGCAAATTTTCAAGGGACCTATGTCCGACCTCCGGATGCAGATGATTTAAGTCATGTAAGTCAACAACCCGGAGAGTCAGCCCGGAAGATCTGGAACAGATTTCTTACTACAAAGAACCAGATAGTCGACTGTCTGGATGCCAAGCCTTAGCAGCTTTCAAGCACACGCTCGAGACAAATGGCTCACCTGACACCTCGCCAAGAAAAGCCAAGAGCAATGGCGCGATTAACAAGCCTCATGACCCGCTTATGCTAGGAGAGGATAGCTGGTTGGCAAGATGCGCACTACCAGCACCCAAGTACATCCGGGTTAGGGATGGAACGGGAAACCATGACGCAGCAAGGACTAGCGCCGACCAAGGGAAACAGCCCAAGAGCATGATACCAATGCCGGATTCAAAGCTCTCGCAGAATCGTAAAAGCTGCCCATCATGGATAACAGGGACGAGCTATCTAACCTAAACAAAATCTTGGACAAGATATGTCAAATACACAAGATTCTGGAAGCTCGCAAACCATACCCACAGAGATTGTTGGGTCTTCAAGCAAGCCGGCAAACTCAACGCCGAACACAAGGGGCTCGACACACCAAGTGAGGACAATGACGAACCCCACAAGCAGAGCACCGGAAAACAAAAGAACTTCCTACAAGAAGTCAAAACAGTAAATTCACTTCACGTGACAAAGGGGAGAAACAGAGTGGCGCCTATAGAGATCGCTTCCATACGGCCTATCCTGCAGGAGTCCCGCCACGGGTTGTTAAAACCAATCACCTTCGACCATCAGGATTACTCTAGAAGTATCCGAATGCAGTCCTGGACTGCCTTGGTATTAGATCCGATAATTGACGGACTCCACTTTACACAAGTCCTAATGGATGGCGGCAGTGATTTAAACATGCTATATCAGGACACAATCCCAAACCGGGATAGACCCAACAACAATTCGCCATAGCAACACTTCCTTTCAAAGGGTAACGCCAGCCCAGATGCCCATTGTACGGGCTCTTCCTCGCTAAAAGTTATGTTCGCTCACCCGACAACTTCCGCCAAAATCTAATCCTTCCACATCGCCCCATTTACAAGTAGCTATCAAGCACCATCGACGTGAAGCTACCGCTTTAACGCAATACCGCATTATGCATCCCTTACACTTAAAATGCCCGGTCCACGAGGCATCATCTCATTAAAGGGAAACATCGAGTGTTCCTCGAGCACGGAAGATTGTGCGGCTGCATTAACAACCACACACTAAACCGGCTTCACTAAGCAAAGCACCTAAACAGGCCGTTCAGACCTCGGACACGGCTAGACGAGTCTGGCGTAAGGGCTTACTAGCCGCATACCCCCGTTCAAGGGGCTCCGCGCATGTACAACAAGAGACAATAAAGCTCAATTTTATTCATTTTTTAAAATTGTACTTTGTTTATTTAATATAACATACATTTTTGCACTATCTTTTTCAACTAAGTTCCTCTCTTTTACAGATGAACACCGTGCTACACCCGTCCAGGATACAACACAACGGAGACACAGGCGCAGACGTGCAGTAGGGACCCATTCCAAGGATTCTTTTTCAGATTAAGACCCTGCATAAACCTTTTTTACTGTCTCTTGTTGTTACACATCCCCTGGTTTCTTGCTATAACCGAGGTGGAGGCTGGCGCCTTGGCATCGCCACGCCAGATTTTTATGCTGCACTGGACACCGTGGGCTTATTACTAAGGGCGTTGTTCAGCCCGTTTTCATAAAGACCGAACACCTTAGGGAGTGTTCAACGTCGCTGAGTTTGGCCTTTATATGCATCAGCTCGAATCATGTCTTTGGTCAAATGTTGGGTTTGCCTGCCCTGTGTTTTGCTACCTTACGCCCGCTCTATCGGCTAAAGCGGCACCAGGAGAACTATCTGCGATTGTGCCCCGTTCGCCAGCGTAGCACCTCAAAGAGAGAAAGCCAAAACCTGATGTCATGATATAGCGTGAGACTGGTCAACCACTCGATGACTCACCGGAATCTTTAGGATTCCTTCAGATTAACGAAGGGCCGTTTCTGGTCAGCACACACGCCGCCCGAACTCGGGCGAAGCGGTGCCCCTAGGGGCTATATAGTAGCCCCAATTGTCAAACTCCTATGGCTAAGTGAAAGTGATAAAGCACTATAGTCCGGTTGCCTAGTTAAACACGCTATCACCTCCTTTATAGGACCAAGACGTTGATCAAGTGTGAAAATCGCTTTCATAACACCCCGTGATTCTATGCGTGGGGGCTCAAGACTGCCATCTTTCAGGTTATATACACATGTACATTAACGGCCGCACAAGAGGTATTTTAATTCTTGCAGGCACAAGTATAAAAAGCTTTTATATTCCATCTAAATATTGTTTTACAATCATACATGTTATTCAAACATGATATCCTTCGAGCACCGCGTCTCTATTAAACGAGCGCCCTGTAGAACTTCCTGAAAATAGTGCTCGGCGGTACTGCTCCGTCTCAATCTTGGGATGCAACGTCGGTGGCTTCCATCTCCGCCCAAGATGTCCCGACACGGCAAGAGCCATCTGCGCACCTCTATGCATCTTGACCTCTTCATTGCATTGATATGCGGCACCGCATCAAAATCGCTGCACCAAACCAAAATAACTCTTCGACTCGGGCCTTTCCGGCCATAGATGACTCACGACATCCTTCATGGAGAGTCCGGATAACCTATTTAGCTCCGCCCATTCAGCCAAACGCTCGGATAATGGAAGTGGGCGCTCTGGATGGTGGAACTGCGACCAAAAAAGCTTTTCCACTTCGTGATCCTGTTGATCTCGCAAGTGTTCGGCCGCGTCCGCGACACTTGCCGCCAAGTCCAGATAAGTGTCCGCCGCACTCCACAGCCGGTCTTGCTGAGCATACTTAGGATCCCCGAACTTCATCCGCAGCATAAAGGGCTTTCCAGCCGCGATATCTCCGGCCTGACGTAGCTCCTGCTTCATGGCTCTCATTGCAGAGCGAGCATCCTTGGCCTCGGTAGTGGCCTTTTCCAGGTCCTTTTGTTCCGCCCGATCTTCTTTTTCAAGAAGCTTGCAACGGTCGGTAGCATCCTTCCACTTCACAGCCATCTCGGCCATTTCCTTCCTGCTTCGGCAGTGAGCAGCCTGTTCGGCCTTCAGCTCTTCGGCCGCCTTTAAGGCAACCGCATCACTTTTTCTGGCCTGCTCCTTGGCTCGGGCGAGTTCCGCCCGAAGGTTCTCCATGGCAGCGGCTCCATCTGCATCAAGCATACATGTTGTAAGGCACGGGCATCAAGCCCCCTTACTAGGTGTCCATGGAGAAATTGCATACCTTGTGATTCGTCAAGCCGCTTGTTGACAAGAGCGATGTCGGCATCCGCCATGTCAAGTTGCCGCTTTAGCTCGGCAAATTCATCAGTCCGGCTAGCCACCGGACACTTCGCCACCTACATAGGAAGAGCGACATGTTATACCTAGGATTACGATCCTCGGTGCGCTGTCATTTTTGACAACGCACCGAGTCTCAGGGGCTACTATCTATACAGGGCGCATCTTTTATATGCGGAACTGTCAAAAGGTACATCATTTCGCGTACCTCAAAACCTGTTAGTAAACTCATGACGGCCTCGTGCAACACGCTCTCCGCGGATGAAATCCTTTTAATCACCGTGCCCATCAATGCACGGTGTTCTTCTGAGATAGACGCTCGCCCGAGCAGATCCTTCAGCTCCTCCAACCGTGCACCGGACGGTGCCGGACCCGTCCGATGGCCTTTTTCGAAGGCCGGACACGGAGGGCTTTGGGGAGCCATACGGGTGCTTTCCGGCCCTGCCGGATTCGGAGAAACCCTCCGTGACGACACCTCAGGGTCGCCCGCCTCGCAAGGCGGTACGACAAGGGGAGGCGTTCGCTCTCCATCATCTCCGGACGAAGATACCTCAAGATGAGCTCACGAGAAGGGCTGAGATCCGAACTACAAGGTAAAAATTCAGTTATCTTTCTCAGAATAGAATAGGGATGTCTCTTATTTTAAAAATCCTCTCTACTTACGGCTCATTGGAGGGCTGATCCCTTGAGGGCACAGGCGGCCGAGGCACCTCACGGGCTTGAGGACCCTCGACGAAGATTTCTTCCCCGCTTTGAGACCATGGTCTCGGGTCTTCGAGGCGGTCCTCTTCTTTCCACGGATGAAGGGATTCTCGATTCCTCCCTTCCTGATAGCCTCCTTCGAGGAGACGGTAGCTTCCTTGTTCCCCCCTTCGCCTTCTTCCAAAGTGTCTCATCCTAGTTAGTCCATGCATTAGAGTGTTGCATCATGTTTACCTTTCATCAGAAACTTGAATTGGGGAAGGCAGAACCCCGTAACCCCTCGAATCGGACTAGGGTTTACTAAAATATTTTCAATGAACCTGAAATGCCCTTTTAAAATGTTCATCACCTTTGCCTTGGTCATAAACCATCGTCGAAGTGATGCACAGATTTCTAGGTCACTCTAAGGTCTTTGGATTAAATCTTTAGCTATTTGAATTTGGGCATTTAAATTATATAAAATATTTCAAATGCTCAAATAATCCCAAACTAAAATGTTCCATGCTGGATATATTCCAACTAAGGACCAGGTGCAGTTTGGTGATTTTTGGAGTTGCCTAGGTATTTTTTTAAAAATACAACAAACCTACAGAATAATTGAAAACAGAAACAAAAGGGAAAACCCACTTACCTGGCCGCAGCCCACCTGGCAGCCCAGCTGGCCGGCCCAGCACCGTGCTGGCCCATGCCAGCCAGCTGCTTCGTCGTCGCCACGCAGGCACAGAGGTGACGCCGGCGAGCGTGAGCATGCCATGGCGTCAGATGCTTGCCGCCCGCGCCACCGAGCACCTGGGTGAGCTCTACGTCGCTGCCCTGACCCCGTGGACATCTCATTCGCCCCCTGCCCCTCTCCCTCGCTCTCCCACACGATGGCCGACGCACCTGCCGCCACACCGCCGACGTAGTCGCGTCCACCATCGTCCCCGTACCAAGCCACCGTGTCCAACCACTCCGCCGTCGTCGACTCCGTCGAACAGCCCGAGCCCCGAGAGCTCGCAAGCCCTGCTTCGTCTTCCTCAAGCTCGTCTTCACCGAACCTCGCCGGAGATCCCCATTGCCGTCGCCACCGCATCACCTCGTCCCCGGCCTCGCCGACTACTTCGTCGCACTCGCCGTGAGTCCAGCTACCTTTCCCTCCTTCTCGTTCCCGCTCTCGAGCCCCGCACCGACTGCACTGAGCTCGGCCGCACTCGCCGCCGCCACCGCACGTCGCCGTCGTGGCCACAGCCACGTTGGCTCGACTCCGAGCACGCCATCGCACTCACCGCACTCCCAGGAGCCCAACGCACCTCACCCCGTGCCCTGTCGTGCCCCGTAGCCACGGGTTCGTCCTCACCCGACTCGGGCGACCGCCAAGCTCGTCGCCGACGACGTTCCCGGCCACCCCGAGCTCAACCACCACCACCAAACGTCGCGGGTTGTCTCCGGCTACCCGTAGATGGTCTCCGCCGTCCAAATGGTCACCGGAATGCACAATCACACTCTCGCCGCCGTGTCTGGCCTCGCCGGCGGCTAAACATCGATGGGTTTGACCCCGCTGACTTAGTTGACTAGGTGGGGCCCCTTTGCTAATTAACATAGTTTAGGTTTAATTAAAATTAGTTAGCCTAGTTAGCTACTGACATACGGGACCCACTAGTCAGGTTGACCTGGACGCCCCCGTTGACCCCTGACGTCACTCGACGCCTTCTTTGACTTAATAATTAATTTCTGGTTTTATTTGTTCACAGGAAATTCCAGAAATTGTTGCAAACTTCAAAAAAAAATCATAGAAATTAATCTGTAACTCCAAATGCAAAGTTTTATATATGATGTTTGATCAGAAAAATTCAATCTATCCATTGGTAATGGTTTCATGCATGACAGAACAAGTTAACCTTGCTGTTTAAGCAGAATAAGATAATACACCTTTATGGCTATGTTAAATGAGCTAACATTTGAATCTTTGATTCAAATGAGTTCATTCCTTCTGTTCTAGCTTGCATTGGGCCAACACACATTCATATTGCCATGTCATAGCATGCATCATTTTGTTGCATATTGTCATGTGTTGTTTATGTTCGGTGTGTCTTTCGTGATAGGTTCTGCCTCCGAGGATAACCCCGAATATCCGTATGAAGGGCAGTATCCTACTACCACTACATCAGGCAAGCAACCCATTGATCATTCTGATACAAACCCATGTTCTCGCTTATGCTCTTGTTTACTGCATTAAGACAACGCGTTTCAAACTGTTGTGTGCTGCGGTAGTTGAACCCACTTCCTTTGCATGACCTGTCATTGCCACAGTAATTAGATGAAACCCACTAGTATGTGTAGGAGTTGATTGAGCCATGTTTGTGAATCCTACCATGCTATTCTTGCTATGCTTAGAGTTGTGTTAGGTCTGGCTCATCGGGATGATGAACTAGAGTGAAAGGTTGTGTCGGTTTCGAGAGCGAAAGTGTGGAATATGTTTTGGTAAAGGAATCGATGAGATGCCATGTAGGAGTACATGGTGGGTTGTTTCATTGAGGCCGTCCCTAAGAACTGAGATCTGTATGTGTGATTTAAGATCAGCTACTACCACACGTTGGGCCCTGAAATATGACCCCACTCGACTTACCGACCCCTCTCGTCCTCTGTCCAGGAGTTGCAAGTAGTTTCTGGTGTTTGTAGCATGCTGGGGGCCGCACGCAGCGCTGACCTTAGGGGTGGGCTGTGTTGCGGTAGGCACGTGGCCCGGTGTACCGATTTGCCCGTTTGGTGTCTCGGGAACCATGCACACATCGTTCGGGCCGTTAGTGGAAACCTCGGCCGGACTCCCTGGGGATGGAACCCGATTAGGCGATAAACCTGGACTAGAGACTTGTGTGGTTGGTCAGGTCGTGGTCTACACCCACGTCGGCTTTCGCTTGAATCCTGCCGAGCACATATCGTGTGCAGACGCTAGGTGGTGGAAACATGTGTGACGAAGTACACCCCTGCAGGGTATAAAACTATTCGAATATCCGCGTCCGCGGTAAAGGACTACTTGGTCGCCTATGCAGTTCATAGACAAGTAAATGGATACTACTAAAAGCCTCAAGATAAGTGTGAGTACCGCGGATGGCCCTCTTGTGGGTTGACGAGAGAGGATCCACGGTGGAGTATTGTGATGGTGATTAGTGGACTCGTGTGCGACAAATGCTTTTCAAGTAATGTCACGTAGGATAGCTTAGCCAAGAGTCAAAGCTGGCTTGCTGCAATAACTCCACTACCTTCTTGAGAATATGCATGTATGATAGGATTCTGTTGTAAGACTTGCTGAGTACCTCCGTACTCATGTTTGCTTAATTAATGTTTTCAGATGACAACGCCGCCCCCTCCGATGGGTTTTATGTAGACCTTGACGTCGACGAGTGAACTAGCCACCCAGGTGGTGAGCCAAGGCTTGTGAAGGGCCACTGTAGATAGAAGGGCTTCATCAAGCTTTCTTTCTTTTTAGTGTCTGTACTCAGACTAGTTTGCTTTCGCATGTGCTTGTATGCTTGTATGACTTGAGTGTTGGGTCATGTGACCCCTATCTGTATGGATATGTTATGTATGGCTCCTCGGAGCCTCTTAAATAAAGTACTTTGAGTTGTAGAGTTCTGTTGTGATGCCATGTTGTATGCACTCATATCGGGCATATTGTGTGTATGATTGAAATTCTTGGTATGAGTGGGATCCGACAATCTAGTTGTTTATCCTTGGTAGCCTCTCATATGGGGAAATGTAGTCTAGTGCTTCCTAAGCGATAGTAGTCTGCTACAGCCCGGTTCACCGGAGTCCTGCTAGCCCAGCACTACTGCTTTGGACACTTGACTGGCCGGCATGTGTTTCACTTCGTTCCTACGTCTGTCCCTTCAGGGAAATGTCACGTGGAGATATCCGGAGTCCTGCCTAGCCTGCTACAGCCCGGGTTACCGGAGTCCTGTTAGCCCAGTGCTACAGCCCGGATTCATATGTTGATGACCGACATGCTCGATGTGATTCATGTATGCCTGTCCCCATGGGTTAGCGCCGCTTTGGGTTCACGACTAGCCATGTCGGCCCGGGTTCTCTGTCATGTGGATGCTAGCGACACCATCATATACGTGAGCCAAAAGGCGCAAGCGGTCCCGGGCCATGGTAAGGCGACCCGTGGGAATACCATGCGTGAGGCCGCAAAGTGATATGAGGTGTTACCGGCTAGGTCAATGTGACTTGGAATCGGGGTCCTGACAGGGTTGGCATCAGAGCCGGACTGCCTGTAGGTTCGCTAAGCCAAACTGGTCGATGTCGAGTCTAGAAATGCTTTAGTTATATGTAGGGGAATTGATTGTGGGAGGGACGTAAGGCTCTTTTTACTCCTTTACCTTATGCCCTCTGATCTGAGTCATCCTATTCTCATTCTACGTGGGTATAGGACTAGGCTCTCTCCTCTCTATCAGGTTCACGTGTTACTAATCCTTAGTAACTTATAGGATTGTTGGCTACAGCCTCAGTTCAGTTTCTACTACTTTTAGTATGTTATCAGTTGAACCAGAACCTTGATATGATGTTGTTGAGTGGTTTTGCAATCTGATTTTGAATGTCTCAAATCTGTTCTTGAGCATTTACAGATGTTATGCTGTCCGATTTTCCATAGAAATTCTAATGTCTTTGCATTGTGGTTGTGCTTTCAGATGGCCACTCGTGCTCAAAACCAAGTGGTTCGTCTGACCAGGTGCATCGATGTGCCCGGTCATACGGCTATGTTAGTCCGGGTTATGATTGAGACGGGTTACCGTTGGTATCCGAATACACCGTCGAAGAGCAATTCCGAGATTTTAATCAAAGCCAATACCTCTGCACTGTCAGGATATTTCCTTCTTATCCTGGATCGAGTGAGCCTCTTCACCACTCCTATGGACTGGGGTCACTATTGAGATGGCTGTGCGGGATGCTGCATACTCTATGATGACCATCATGAGAGTCAGACTGGCCCGCTTGAACACGAATTTTCGTTATATGCCGGCTTCGCTCTGTGGGCGCAAGGGTATCTTCAGCCATCTATCTGATTCCACTCGGGAGGACTCACTAACCCGCACCACCTTTGAGATGCTCGAGGATAAGGACCGAGAGAATCAGGCCTTGAGAATGGAGCTTTTCAACACCCGTGCGATCATTGGGCCACTTTGACTCGGTTTGCACCGGCTGCAAGCTGGATGTATAGATATGAGGGATCTGTATCTGTGAGATCTGCTCTGCCGGACATGATGGATTGGCGTGATGTGGGAGGCATCACCCCACCCCGTGGTCGCCGCAGGCCATCGTTTGTTGGTCCAAGACCTCATCCTAGCCCCTATGGTCCACAAGCTCCTCGGGCCGCCTGCTTTCCGGATAATCATGTTGATCTTCCGGGCTATGGAGGTGACTTCTATGAGGACTACTACGAGCTATGCGAGTTAGTAGTAGTATCTCTAGTATTGTAATAGTTGTATTTCCACCGTCCTGCGTGACCTGTGGAATATGACTTAGTGTGTATCAATTCCGGAAGTGTAGAAAAATAATGTATAGGAGTTTGGGAATGCTTCCGATGAGATGTAACGCCTTTCACTGTAGTTGTACTCTAGCCGGGCTTGTACTAAACTATGAATGGTGTGTATGACCGTTGGTATATATATGGCAGTTTCTATATTACCATGTCATACGGATGAACATATCTGCATTCCGTGTTATCCATTACATTCCGCACTTCCTTGCCAAATTTTGCCATCCTTGTTTAAACCGTTGTTTTGTTTCTTAGGATGGTCAACACCCGCAACAACCCTGCTGCTCCGTAGCAGGGAGAAGCCAGCACAGCTAGGAATGTAAATCTGCCTCAACCGCCTTCTTTGGCCGAAGTTATGATGGAGGCAGAACGCAACAAGCGTGAGACCAATCACTTGCTAGAGCGGATTGAGCAGAATACCGCACGCCAGCCAAGGAATGACCTAGTGTCACTCAATGACTTTGTCAAGCTGTATCCACCGAAGTTCAAACATTCCGTTGAGCCTCTCGATGCGGATGACTGGCTTCGCAGCATCACCCACAAGCTACGTTCTGCCAACGTGGCTGAAGCTGATAAGGTTATCTTTGCTGCCTATCACCTCGAAGGCCCTGCTAGCCTTTGGTGGGAGAATTTCGAGGCTATGCGCCCGGTTGGCCAAATCACTACCTGGGCTGAGTTCAGTGCGACTTTCCGTGAGCATCACATTCCGGAAGGTCTCATGGATCGTAAGAGGGAAGAATTCTGCAATTTCACCCAGGGTAGACTGACTATGGATGCATATAGTCGCGAGTTTGGAAATCTAGCACGTTATGCTCCTGAAGAGGTTTCTACCGCGCCAAGAAGCAGACAAGGTTCTGCAAGGGACTTAGCCCCGAGCTTCGCCGTGATCTTAAATGCGCACGAGTGCACCTCCTTCCGAGTTAGTCAACAAGGCTATCGGTCTTTGAAACCGGACGATCGACTTTGAAGCTTCACGCAAGCACTCCCGTGACTTTGGTTCTTCATCCGGCTCTGGATCTCAGAAGCGCCGGGTCTGGATCCCAAGCACCGCTCTGCCACCCAGATTCACTCTGAGGCCATCCTTTGAGGCGCCTCGCCCCAACCAGCAGTTTGCACCGCCCAAGGCCTATGGTGGCCCCGCTGCTAATGCTGCTCCACGTCCCAATGTGATAACCTGTTGTCACATCCCAACTAGACCATGCATTAGGGTGTGCATCATGTTTAAATTTCATTTGAATTTGAAATGGGAAGACAGAAACCCCAGTAACCCCCCCTTAATTCAACTAGGGTTTACTAAAATTATTTCAATGAACCTGAAATGCCCTTCAAAATGCTCATCATCTTTGCTTTGGTTCAGAGCCTATGTCAAAAGTGGTGCATCATTTTCTAGGTCATCCAAAGGTCCTTGAATTAAATCATTGGCATTTGAATCTGAGCATTTCAAATTATATAAAATATTTCAAATGTCCAAAAATTGCCAAACCAAAATGTTTCATGTTGGAAATATTTCAACAATGGGCCAGGAGCATTTTGGTGAATTTTAAAACTATTTTGGTATTTTTAAAAACCCCACAAAGTTGCAGGAAAAATAGAAAAAGATAAAACAGGAAAGGACTTACGGGCGCCACCTACCCGCCCACTGCCGGCCCAGCCAGCAGCCAGCCAAGGCCAATGAAGCTGCTTGGCTCGGCCAGCAGGCAGTGCAGTGCTCGACGGCGGGCACCGCATGGGTGCCACGCACCTGGTCGCCGCCTCGCCGCTCCTCTCGCTAGCTGCCGACGAGGATCGCCTCTCTCTCTCTCCCCGAACCCCCTGGACACCTCCTCTCCTCCCCGGTTCCTCTCCCTCGCGCTCCCCATACAGCCCGCCGCCGCCAAGACCATCGCCAGAACCACGCTCCCGCCGTCCGTGCTCCTCCTCACCTTGTCTAGGAGCTCCGCCGCCCTCGACTACCCCAAATTAGCCGAGCCCTTTGCTCTAGTGCCCCGAATCCACCACACCGCCTCGGCCGAGTCCACCGTCGCGGAGATCCCCTTCAACGCCGTCGTCGCTCCGGTCCGTCCCGACCTCGGCGAGAGCTTCTCTGCGTCACCCGTGAGCCCATCTACCTCCCCTTCCTCCTCTCGCTCTCTCGAGCAGCGTAGCAACCGAGCAAGCTCACCGCACCCGCCGCCCATGGAGCTTCGTCGCCGACGTGCTCAGGTCACCCTCCGCCACCTCTGGGTGTCCATCACACTCACCGCACCCCATGGGGTCTAACCACACACTCCCCGCACCTCACCGACCCCTCTAGCCCCAAGTTCGTCTTGGCCGAACCCGGCAGCCGCCTAGCTTAGTCGCCCGGCGCCGACTCCGCCACCCGACCCCACCGACTCCACCAATAGCCGCGGCTTGCTCCCAGCTACCCATAGCCACCTCCGCTGCTCGTTTGGTCGCCGGAATCGCCAACGCACTTCCTCCGCTTGCGTCTGGCTCGCCCGTGGCTAGACGCGCGGCGCAGCAGACGTGGACTTTGACTGGTGGGCCTGGTTGACTCAATGAGTCATCGATGATGGGGCTCAGCCACTGCTAACTAAATAGGATTAGTTTAATTAAGTTTTAGTTAAACTAATTACCACGACACCGGACCCTTTCGTCGGGTTTGACCTGGACGTCTCCGTTGACCTGACGTCATCTTCGACGCATGGTGACGCAATAATCTAATTTCTGGATTTATTCTAATATAGTAAATTACAGAATATAATTCAAATTTCAAATGCTTATAACTTTTAATCTGTAACTCCAAATGCAAAGATTTATATATGAAAATTTATCAGAAAAATCCATTCTATCCATTGGTACAGGTTTCATGCATGTTAAAACAAGTTAACCTTGCTGTCTAACCAGAATAAGATAATGCACCTTTAGGGCTATCTCCAATGGGCTATCATTTGAATCTTTGATTCAAATGAGTTCATCCCCTATTATTTTAGCTTGCACTAGGCCAACACACATCCATATTGCTATTGAAGGAAATATGCCCTAGAGGCAATAATAAAGTTATTATTTATTTCCTTATATCATGATAAATGTTTATTATTCATGCGAGAATTGTATTAACCGGAAACATAATACATGTGTGAATACATAGACAAAGCAGTGTCACTAGTATGCCTCTACTTTACTAGCTCGTTAATCAAGATGGTTATGTTTCCTAACCATAGACATGAGTTGTCATTTGATTAACGGGATCACATCATTAGGAGAATGATCTGATTGACATGACCCATTCCGTTAGCCTAGCACTTGATCGCTTAGTATGTTGCTATTGCTTTCTTCATGACTTATACATGTTCCTGTAACTATGAGATTATGCAACTCCTGTTTACGGAGGAACACTTTGGTACTACCAAACGTCACAACGTAATCGGGTGATTATAAAGGAGTACTACAGTGTCTCCAAAGGTACATGTTGGGTTGGCGTATTTCGAGATTAGGTTTTGTCACTCCGATTGTCGGAGAGGTATCTCTGGCCCTCTCGGTAATACACATCACTAAGCCTTGCAAGCATTACAACTAAAGAGTTAGCTGTGAGATGGTGTATTACGGAAACGAGTAAAGAGACTTGCCGATGCGAGATTGAACTAGGTATTGGATACCGACGGCCGAATCTCGTGCAAGTAACATACCGATGACAAAGGGAACAACGTATGTTGTTATGCGGTCGACCGATAAAGATCTTCGTAGAATATGTAGGAGCCAATATGGGCATCCAGGTCCGCTATTGGTTATTGACCGGAGATGTGTCTCGGTCATGTCTACATTATTCTCGAACCATAGGGTCCTTGCGCTTAAGGTTTCGATAGCGGTTATATTATGAGTTTGTGTATTTTGATGTACGAAGGAGTTCGGAGTCCGGATGTGATCACGGACATGACGAGGAGTCTCGAAATGATCGAGACATAAAGATTGATATATTGGACGGCTATATTCGGACAGGAAAGGTTCGGAAGTTTCGGAGAAAAACGGAGTGCCGGAGGGTTACCGGAACCCCCGGGAAGTAATGGGCCTTATTGGGACAAGAGGGGAGAGAGGGCTGCACCAGGAGGTGCGCGCCCCCCATGGGGAGTCCGACTGGACAGGAGGGGCGCGCCCCCTTCCCTCTCCCTCTCCTCTCTTTCCTTCCCCTTCCTTCTTCCTAGTGGGACTAGGAAAGGGAGTCCTACTCCCACTAGGAGGAGGACTCCCCCCTCCTGGCGCGCCTCCTAGGGGCGGCCGGCCCTCCCCTTGCTCCTTTATATACGGGGCAGGGGGCACCCTAGAACACACAAGTTGATCCTTGAGATCGTTCCTTAGCCGTGTGCGGTGCCCCCTCCACCATATTCCACCTCGGTCATATTGTAGCGGTGCTTAGGCGAAGCCTGCATCGGTAAAACATCAAGATCGTCTACCACGTCGTCTTGCCGGAACTCTCTTTCCCGGAGCTTTGCTGGATCGGAGTCCGAGGAGCGCCACCGAGCTGAACGTGTGCCAAGAACTCGGAGGTGCCGGAGTTGGCGCTGGGATCGGTTGGATCGCGAGGAGAACGTCGACTACTTCCTCTATGTTGTGATCGCTTCGCTTCGGTCTCACGAGCGTACGAGACAACACTCTCCCTCTCGTTGCTATGCATCACCATGATCTTGCGTGTGCGTAGGAATTTTTTGAAATTACTCGTTTCCCAACAATGGCATCCGAGCCTAGGTTTTATGGTTTGATGTTTTGCACGAGTAGAACACAAGTGAGTTGTGGGCGATATAAGTCATACTGCCTACCAGCATGTCATACTTTGGTTCAGCGGTATTGTGAGATGAAGCGGCCCGGACCGACATTACGCGTGCATCTTACGCGAGACTGGTTTCACCGCTACGAGCACTCGTGCTTAAAGGTGGCTGGCGGGTGTCTGTCTCTCTCACTTTAGTTGAACTGAGTGTAGCTACGCCCGGTCCTTGAGAAGGTTAAAACGGAGTCTATTTGTGAAGTATCGTTGTGGTTTTGATGCGAGGTGAGATTGGTTCTTGCTTAAGCCCGTAGCAGCCACGTAAAATTTGCAACAACAAAGTAGAGGACGCCTAACTTGTTTTTGCAGGGCATGTTGTGATGTGATATGGTCAAGACATGATGCTATATTTTATTGTATGAGATGATCATGTTTTGTAACCGGTTATCGACAATCGGCTGGAGCCATATGGTTGTCGCTTATTGTATGAAATGCAAGCGCCTGTAATTGCTTTACTTTATCACTAAGCGGTAGCGATAGTCGAGAAGCAATAGATGGCGAAACGACAACGATGCTACGATGGAGATCAAGGTGTCGCGCCGGTGGCGATGGTGATCACGACGGTGCTTCGGAGATGGAGATCACAAGCACAAGATGATGATGGCCATATCATATCACTTATATTGATTGCATGTGATGTTTATCTTTTATGCATCTTATTTTGCTTTGATTGACGGTAGCATTTTAAGATGATCTCTCACTAAAATTATCAAGTTGTGTTCTCCCTGAGTATGCACCGTTGCCAAAGTTCGTCGTGCCGAGACACCACGTGATGATCGGGTGTGATAAGCTCTACGTCCATCTACAACGGGTGCAAGCCAGTTTTGCACACGCAGAATACTCAGGTTATACTTGACGAGCCTAGCATATGCAGATATGGCCTCGGAACACGGAGACCGAAAGGTCGAGCGTGAATCATATAGTAGATATGATCAACATAAGATGTTCACTATTGAAAACTACTCCATCTCACGTGATGATCGGTTATGGTTTAGTTGATTTGGATCACGTGATCACTTAGATGACTAGAGGGATGTCTGTCTAAGTGGGAGTTCTTAAGTAATATGATTAATTGAACTTTAATTTATCATGAACTTAGTCCTGTTAGTATTTTGCAGATTATGTTGTAGATCAATAGCTCGCGTTGTTGCTTCCCTGTGTTTTTATATGTGTTCCTAGAGAAAATTGTATTGAAAAATGTTAGTAGCAATATTATGGATTGGATCCGTGATCTGAGGTTTATCCTCATTGCTGCCTGTAAGAATTATGTCCTTGATGCACCGCTAGGTGACAGACCTATTGCAGGAGCGGATGCTGAGGCGTTATGAACGTTTGGCTAGCTCAATATGATGACTACTTGATAGTTTAGTGCACCATGCTTAAGCGGCTTAGAATCGGGACTTCAAAGGCGTTTTGAGCGTCATGGACCATATGAGATGTTCCAGGAGTTGAAGTTAATATTTCAAGCAAATACCGAGTTGAGAGATATGAAGTCCGCAACAAGTTCTATAGCTAAAAGATGGAGGAGAATCGCTCAACTAGTGAGCATGTGCTCAGATTGTCAGGTGCTTCAATCGCTTGAATCAAGTGGGAGTTAATCTTCCGAGATAAGATAGTGATTGACAGAATTCTCTAGTCACCATCACTAAGTTACTAGAACTTCGTGATGAACTATAATATGCAAGGATGACGAAAACGATTCCCGAGCTCTTCGTGATGTTGAAATAGACGAAGATAGAAATCAAGAAAGAGCATCAAGTGTTGATGATTGACAAGACCACTAGTCTCAAGGAAAAGGGCAAAGGGAAGAAGGGAACTTCAAGAAGAACGGCAAGCAAGTTGCTGCTCGAGTGAAGAAGCCCAAGTCTGGACCTAAGCACGAGACTAAGTGCTTTTGCTGAAATGGAACTGGTCCTTTGAAGCGGAACTACCCCAAGTATTTGGCGGATAAGAAGGATGGCAAAGTGAACAAAGATATATTTGATATACAGATTATTGATGTGTATTTTACTAGTGTTCATAGCAACCCTCGGTATTTGATCTTTGGTTCGTTGCTAAGAGTAGTAACTCAAACGGAGTTGCAGAATGAGCAGAAACTAGTTGAAGGGAAGTGACGATGAGTGTTGGAAGTAGTTCCAAGATTGATATGATCATCATCGCACACTCCCTATACTTCGGGATTAGTGTTAAACCTAAATAAATGTTATTTGGTGTTTGCGTTGAGCATGAATATGATTTGATCATGTTTATTGCAAAAGGTTATTCATTTAAAGTCAAAGAATAATTGTTGTTCATTTAAATAAATAAAACCTTCGATGGTCATACACCCAATGAAAATAGTTTATTGGATCTCGATCGTAGTGATACGCATATTCATAATATTGATGCCAAAAGATGCAAAGTTAATAATGATAGTGCAACTTATTTGTGGCACTGCCGTTTGGGTCATATCGGTATAAAGCGCATGAAGAAACTCCATAAGGATGGATTTTTGGAATCACTTGGTTATGAATCATTTGATGCTTGCGAACCGTGCCTTTTGGGCAAGATGACTAAAACTCCGTTCTCCGGAACAATGGAACAAGCTCCTGACTTGTTGGAAATAACACATATATACCGATGTATGCGATCCAATGAGTGTTGATGCTCGTGGCAAGTATCGTTATTTTCTGACCTTCACAAGATGATTTGAGTAGATATGGGTATATCTACTTGATGAAACATAAGTCTGAAATAGTTGAAAGGTTCAAAGAATTTCAGAGTGAAGTGGAAAATCATCGCAACAAGAAAATAAAGTTTCTGCGATCTGATCGTGGAGATGAATATTTGAGTTCTGAGTTTGGTCTTCAATGAAAACAATGTGGAATAGTTTCACAGCTCACGCCACCTGGAACACCACAACGTTATGGTGTGTCCGAACGTCGTAACCGTACTTTATTTTGATATGGTGCGATCTATGATGTATCTTACAGATTTACCGCTATCGTTTTGGGGTTATGCTCTTGAGACGGCCGCATTCACGCTGAATAGAACACCGTCAAAATCCGTTGAGACGACACCTTATGAACTATGGTTTAGCAAGAAACCAAAGTTGTCGTGTCTTAAAGTTTGGGGATGCGATGCTTATGTGAAAAAGCTTCAACCTGATAAGCTCGAACCTAAATCGGAGAAATGTGTCTTCATAGGATACCCAAAGGAGACAGTTGGGTACACCTTCTATCACAGATCCGAAGGCAAGACATTTGTTGCTAAGAATGGATCCTTTCTAGAGAAGGAGTTTCTCTCGAAAGAAGTGAGTGGGAGGAAAGTAGAACTTGATGAGGTAACTGTACCTTCTCCCTTATTTGAAAGTAGTTTATCACAGAAACTAGTTTCTGCGACATCTACACCAAATAGTGAGGAAGTTGATGATGTTGATCATGAAACTTCAGATCAAGTTACTACAGAACCTCGTAGATCAACCAGAATAAGATCCGCACCAGAGTGGTACGGTAATCCTGTTCTGGAAGTCATGCTACTAGATCATGATGAACCTATGAACTATGAAGAAGCGATGGTGAGCCCAGATTCCGCAAAATGGCTTGAGACCATGAAATCTGAGATGGGATCCATATATGAGAACAAAGTGTGGACTTTGATGGAGTTGCCCGATGATCGGCACGCCATATTATATAAATGGATCTTCAAGAGGAAGACAGATGCTGATAGTAGTATTACTATCTACAAAGCTCGACTTGTCGCAGAAAGGTTTTCGACAAGTTCAAGGTGTTGACTACAATGAGATTTACTCAACTGTAGCGATGCTTATGTCTGTCCGAATCATGTTAGCAATCGCCGCATTTTATGAAATCTGGCAAATGGATGTCAAAACTACATTCTTTAATGGATTTATTAAAGAAGAGTTGTATATAATGCAACCAGAAGATTTTGTCAATCCTAAAGGAGCTAACAAAAATGTGCAAGCTCCAGCAATCCATCTATGGACTGGTGCAAGCATCTCGGAGTTGGAATAAACGCTTTGATAGTGTGATCAAAGCATATGGTTTTATACAGACTTTTGGAGAAGCCTTGTATTTGCAAGAAAGTGAGTGGGAGCACTACAGCCTTTACGATAAGTATATGTGAATGACATATTGTTGATCGGAAATAATGTAGAATTATTCGAAAAGCATAAAGGAGTGTTTGAAAGGAGTTTTTCAAAGAAAGACCTCGGTGAAGCTGCTTACATATTGAGCATCAAGATCTATAGAGATAGATCAAGGC
Organism: Aegilops longissima; assembly: GCA_021605205.1. Classification (NCBI taxonomy): domain Eukaryota; kingdom Viridiplantae; phylum Streptophyta; class Magnoliopsida; order Poales; family Poaceae; genus Aegilops; species Aegilops longissima. The sequence continues at coordinate 193,556,732 of CM038682.1, forward strand.
GCTTGATAAGTTTTTCAATGAATACATACCTTGACAAGATTTTGAAGTAGTTCAAAATGGCACGATCAAAGAAAGAGTTCTTGCCTGTGTTACAAGGTGTGAGATTGAGTAAGACTCAAAACACGACCACGGCAGAAGATAGAAAGAGAATGAAAGTCATTCCTATGCATCAGCCATAGGTTCTATAAAGTATGTCATGTTGTGTACCAGATCTATTGCATACCCTACCACTAAGCTTGGCAAGGGAGTGCAACAGTGATCTAGGAGTAGATCAATGGACAGCGGTCAAAATTATCCTTAGTAGAATAAGGATATGTTTCTCGATTATGGAAGTGAAAAAAGGTTCGTCGTAAAGGGTTACGTCGATGCAAGTTTTAACACTAATCTAGATGACTCTGAGTCTCAATCTGGATACATATTGAAAGTGGGAGCAATTAGCTAGAGTAGCCCCGTGCAGAGCATTGTAGACATAGAATATTTGCAAAATACATACGGCTCTGAATGTAACAGACCCGTTGACTAAGCTTCTATCACGAGCAAAACATGATCACACCTTAGTACTCTTTGGGTGTTAATCACATGGCGATGTGAACTAGATTACTGCCTCTAGTAAACCCTTTGGGTGTTGGTCACATGTCGATGTGAACTATGGGTGTTAACCACATATAGATGTGAACTATTGATGTTAAATCACATGGCGATGTGAACTAGATTATTGACTCTAGTGCAAGTGGGAGGCTGAAGGAAATATGCCCTAGAGGCAATAATAAAGTTATTATTTATTTCCTTATATCATGATAAATGTTTATTATTCATGCTAGAATTGTATTAACCGGAAACATAATACATGTGTGAATACATAGACAAGCAGTGTCACTAGTATGCCTCTACTTGACTAGCTCGTTAATCGAAGATGGTTATGTTTCCTAACCATAGACATGAGTTGTCATTTGATTAACGGGATCACATCATTAGGAGAATGATCGATTGACATGACCCATTCCGTTAGCCTAGCACTTGATCGTTTAGTATGTTGCTATTGCTTTCTTCATGACTTATACATGTTCCTGTAACTATGAGATTATGCAACTCCGTTTACGGAGGAACACTTTAGGTACTACCAAGCGTCTGGCGAAGCGGGTGATTATAAAGGAGTACTACAGGTGTCTCCAAAGGTACATGTTGGGTTGGCGATTTCAAGATTAGGTTTTGTCACTCCGATTGTCGGAGAGGTATCTCTGGCCCTCTCGGTAATACACATCACTAAGCCTTGCAAGCATTACAACTAAAGAGTTAGCTGTGAGATGGTGTATTACGGAAGCGAGTAAAGAGACTTGCGATGTGAGATTGAACTAGGTATTGGATACCGACGATCGAATCTCGGGCAAGTAACATACCGATGACAAAGGAACAACGTATGTTGTTATGCGGTCGACCGATAAAGATCTTCGTAGAATACGTAGGAGCCAATATGGGCATCCAGGTCCCGCTATTGGTTATTGACCGAGATGTGTCTCGGTCATGTCTACATTATTCTCGAACCGTAGGGTCCGCACGCTTAAGGTTTCGATGGCGGTTATATTATGAGTTTGTGTATTTTGATGTACCAAGGAGTTCGAGTCCGGATGTGATCACGGACATGGCGAGGAGTCTCGAAATGATCGAGACATAAAGATTGATATATTGACGGCTATATTCGGACACGAAAAGGTTCCGGAAGTTTTAGGAGAAAATCGAGTGCTTGGGGGGTTACGGAACCCCGGGAAGTAATGGGCCTTATTGGGCCAAGAGGGGGAGAGAGGGCTGCACCAGGAGGTGGCGCGCCCCCATGGGGAGTCCGACTGGACGGGGGGGCGCGCCCCCCTCTCCCTCTCCCTCTCTTTCCTTCCCCTTCCTTCTTCCTAGTGGGACTAGGAAAGGGAGTCCTACTCCCACTAGGAGGAGGACTCCCCCCCCTTGGCGCCTCCTAGGGCCGGCCGGCCCTCCCCTTGCTCCTTTATATCGGGGCAGGGGGCACCCTAGAACACACAAGTTGATCCTTGAGATCGTTCCTTAGCCGTGTGCGGTGCCCCCTCCACCATATTCCACCTCGGTCATATTGTAGCAGTGCTTAGGCGAAGCCTGCGCCGGTAAAACATCAAGATCGTCACCACGCCGTCGTCTTGTGGAACTCTCTCTCCTGGAGCTTTGCTGGATCGGAGTCCGAGGAGCGTCACCGAGCTGAGCGTGTGCCAAGAACTCGGAGGTGCCGAGTAATGGCGCTGGGATCGGTTGGATCGCGAGGAGAGCGTACGACTACTTCCTCTACGTTGTGATCGCTTCGCTTGGTCTCACGAGGTGCACGAGACAACACTCTCCCTCTCGTTGCTATGCATCACCATGATCTTGCGTGTGCGTAGGAATTTTTTTTGAAATTACTACGTTTCCCAACAGCTATGTCATAGCATGCATCATATTGTTGCATATTGTCATGTGTGTTTACTTTCGGTATGCTTTTCGTGATAGGTTCTGCCCCCGAGGATAACCTCGACTATCCATCTGAAGGGCCGTACTCTACCCCCGTTCCATCAGGCAAGCAACTCATTGATCATTCCGATACAAACCCATGTTCTCGCTTACGCTCTCGTTTATTGCATTAAGACAACGCGATTCAAACTGTTGTGTGCTGCGGTAGTTGAACCCACTTCCTTTGCATGACTGTCATTGCCACAAGTAACTAGATGAAACCCACTAGTATGTGTAGGAGTTGGTTGAGCCATGTTTGTGATTCCTACCATGCTATGCTTGCTATGCTTAGAGTTGTGTCAGTCGGCTCATCGGGATGATGAACTGGAGTGAAAGGTTATGTTGGTTCGAGAGTGAAAGTGTTGAACACGATTTGGTAAAGGTATCGATGAGAGGCCATGTAGGAGTACATGGTGGGTTGTTTCATTGAAGCCGAAGCCGATCCTAAGAACTGAGATCTGTGTTTGTGATCCATGAAATAGTTACTACCACGCATTGGGCCCGAAACCAATGGACCCTCTCGGCTTCTTAACCACCCTTATTCTTAGTCAGGGAGTTGCAAGTAGTTTCGGTGTTTGTAGCATCTTTGGGGCACGCAACGCTGACCTTAGGGGTGGGTTGTGTTGCGGTAGGCACGCGGCCGTGTGCGAGTGCCCGTTTGGTATCTCGGGAACCCCTGCACAAATCGTTCGGGCTGTATGGGAAACCTCGGCGGACTCCTGCGGATGGAACCCGAATAGGCGATAAACCTGGACTAGGAACTTGAGTGTTTAGGTAGGCTGTGGCCGACACCCACGTTGGGCTTCCGCTTGAAGGTTGCCGAGTACATGTCGTGTAAACGCGTAAGTGGTGAGAGTGTGTGAAGAAGTACACCCTGCGGGGTTTGTAATATAATCTATTGAATAGCCGTGTCCACGGAGAAGGACTTCTGGGTTGCCTATATCGGTTCATAGACAAGTAAATGGACACTACTAAAAGCCTCAAGATAAGTGTGAGTATCATGGATGGCCCTCTCGGGGATGACGAGAGAGGATCCACGGTGGAGTATTGTGTTGGTGATTAGTGGACTGTGTGCGACAAATGCTTTACAAATGGTGTTACGAGGATAGTTTAGCCAAGGGTCAAAGCTGGCTTGCTGCAAATAACTCCACCACCTTCTTGAGAATGTGCATGTATGATAGGATTACGTGGTAAGACTTCTTTGAGTACCCCGTACTCATGTTTGTAATTAATGTTTTTCAGAGGACAACACTGCCCCCCCGTGGTTTCTATGTAGATCTCGACTTGACGAGTGAACTAGCCACCTGTGGCGATCTAAGACTTGTGAAGGGCCCTGGTAGATAGAAAGGCTCCAACAAGCTTCTTTCTTTCTAGAGTGCGTACTCGAGACTAGTTTGCTTCGCATGTGCTTGTATGATTGTATGACTTGAGTGTTGGGTCATGTGACCCCTACCTGTATGGATATGTTATGTATGGCTCCTCGGGCCCTTAAATAAAGTACTTGAGTTGTAGAGTTTTGTTGTGATGCCTTGTTGTATTTACTCATATCGGGCATATTAGTGTATGATTGAAATGCTTGGTATGAGTGGGATCCGACAAACTAGTTGTTTATCCTTGGCAGCCTCTCATATGGGGAAATGTAGTCTCGTGCTTACGGCGATAGTAGTCTGCTACAGCCGGTTCACGGAGTCCTGCTAGCCCAAAGACTACTGCTTGGACATGAGTGGCGGCATGTGTTTCACTTGTTCTTATGTATGTCCCTTCGGGAAATGTCACGCGGTGGTATTGAGTCCTGCCTAGCCTGCTACAGCCCGAAATCTGGAGTCTGTTAGCCAGTGCTACAGCCCGAATATATCGTTGATGACCGACATGCTCGATGTGATTCATGTATGCCTGTCCCCATAGGTTAAGCGCCGCTTTGGGTTCACGACTAGCCATGTCGGCCGGGTTCTTTGTCATGTGGATACTAGCGACACCATCATATCGTGAGCCAAAAGCGCTAAGCGGTCCGGGCCATGGTAAGGCGACACCTGTGGAATACCGTGCGTGAGGCCGCAAAGTGATATGAGGTGTTACCGGCCAGGTCGATGTGACTTGGAATCGGGGTCGACAGCGTTGGCATCGAGCAGGGTTGCTGTAGGTTCGCTAAGCCAAACTGGTCAAGTTGAGTCTAGAAATGCTTTAGTTATAAGTAGGGAATTGATTGTGGGAGGAGCGTAAGGCTCTTTTACTCCTTTACCTTATGCCCTCGATCTGAGTCATCCTCTTCTCATTCTACGTGGGTATAGGACTAGGTTCTCTTCTCTCTATCGAGGTCACGTGTTACTAATCCGTAGTAACTTATAGGATTGTTGGTTACATCCTCGATTCGGTGCTACTAAATTTTAGTATGCTACCAGTTGAACCAGAACCTTGATATGATGTTGTTGAGTGGTTTTGCAATCTGATTTTGAATGTCTCAAATCTGATTTTGAGCATTTGCAGATGTTATGCTACCCGATTTTCCCTAGAAATTCTAATGTCTTTGCATTGTGGCTGTGCTTTCAGATGGCCACCCGTCCCCAGAACCAAGTGGTTCGTCTGACCCGTTGCATCGGTGTGTGTGGTCACACGGCAATGTTGGTTAGGGTGATGATTGAGATTGGTTACCGATGGTATCCTAAATATACCGTCGAGGAGCAGTTTAGGGATTTCAATCAAAGCCAATATCTATGCACGGTCCGAATCTATCCATCTTATCCAGACTCTTGAACCACTTCACTGTTCCTATGGGCTCGGGATCACCATTGGAATGTCTGTGCAAGATGCAGCCTATTCTATGATGACTATTATTCGAGCCAGAACTGCCTTGTTGAGCAACACCGACTTCCGCTACATGCCAGCATCCCTCCCTGGGGCGCATGGCTACCTTCAGGGTTTGTACAGCGATGCATCCCATGAGGACTCACTCCTTCGCACTACTACTGAGATGCTGGAGGACAAGGACCGTGAGAACCGGGCCTTGCGTATGGAGCTTTTTAATGCCCGTTCGATCCTTTGGGCTACTCGACTCGGTTTGCACTGCCGTGCAAGCGGATATATGGACATGAGGGACTTGTACCCTGTGCGGGCTGGTCTGCCAGACTTTATGGAGTGGCGTGAGGTTGGAGGCATCACTCCTCCTCGTGGGCCTCGTCTGCCACCGTTTGTTGGACCACGGCCACATCCGAGTCCTTATGGTCCACAGGCTCCACAGGATTGTCTGTTTCCGGATGATCATGTTCCACTTCCAGGCTTGGGTGGTGACTTCTATGAGGACTACTATGGAGCTGCCTGAGTTAGTAGTAGTATTCCTAGTATTGTAACAGTTGTATTTCCACCGTCCTGCGTGACTTGTGGAATATGACTTGGTGTGTATCTTTCCGGAAGTGTAGAAAAATAATGTATAGAAGTTGGAATGCTTCCGATGAGATGTAAGGCCTTTCCTTATAGTTGTACTCCGTCGGGCTCGTACTAAACTATGAATGGTGTGTATGACCGTTGGTATATATATGGCAGTTTTATATTACCATGTCATACGGATGAACATCTTGCATTCCGTGCTATCCATTACATTCCGCACTTCCTTGTTGAATTCTGCCATCCTGGTTTAAACCTTTGCTTGTTTCCTAGGATGGTCAACACCCGCAACACTCCTGCTGCTCCGGAGCAGGGAGAAGCTAGTGCAGCCAGAAATGTGAATCTGCCGCAACCGCCATCTTTGGCGAGGTTATCTTTGAAGCGAGCGCAATAAGCGTGAGACCAATCGCCATCGGGCGGATTGAACAAAACACCGCACGCCAGCCAAGAAATGATTTGGTTTCACTCAATGACTTCGTCAAGCTGTATCCACCGAAGTTCAAATATTCCGTTGAGCCTCTCGACGCGGATGATTGGCTTCGCAGCATCTACCACAAGCTGCGTTCTACCAACGTGGCTGAGGCTGACAAGGTTACTTTTGCCGCCTATCATCTTGAAGGCCCTGCTAGTCTCTGGTGGGAGAATTATGAGGCGATGCGTCCGGTCGGACAAATTACAACTTGGGCTGAATTCAGTGCCGCCTTCCGTGAGCATCACATCCCAGAAGGTCTTATGGACCGCAAAAGGGAGGAATTCTGCAGTTTCACCCAAGGTAGGCTATCAGTGGATGCCTACAGCCGTGAATTTGGGAAGTTAGCACGTTATGCTCCCGAAGAAGTTTCTACCGACGCCAAGAAGCAGGCAAGGTTCCGCAAGGGACTCAGCCCTGAGCTACGCCGAGACCTTCGTCTGCATGAGTGTACCTCTTTTCCGAAGCTAGTCAATAAGGCTATCAGCGCCGAAACTGGGCAGTCTGATTTTGAAGCTTCACGCAAGCACGTCCGCGACTCCGGATCTTCATCCGGCTTTGGATCCCAGAAGCGCCGGGTCTGGATTCCAAATACTGCTCTACCACCCAGGTTCACCCCGAGGCCATCCTTTGAGGCGCCTCTCCCCAACCAGCAGTATGTTCCGCCCAAGACATATGGAGGCCCCACTTCTAATGTTGCTCCACGCCCAAATGTGATAACTTGCTTCAAGTGTGGAGAGACGGGCCACTATATCCGTGAGTGTCCCCAGAACAACCCCATCAAGTTGGAAAGTCATTGGCCGTGGCAAACCAGCGGGAAAGGTGCTCTATGCTAAACCAGCCACCACCGCCGTGGCCATGTCAACTATGTTTCTGCTGAAGAAACTTATGAGGATCTAACGTCGTTCTCGATGCGCTCCTTGTTAATTGTCATCCGCAACTGTTCTTTTTGATACTGGAGCATCTCATTCATTTATTTCTGAGAGCTATGCTCGATTGCACAACACCACATTCTCGTGACATGCATACCTTCATGGAAATTCAAACTCCCGGTTCTAGATGGCAAACCTCTAGAATAAGTCATGGGAATGAAATTCTTGTCGATGATTAGTCTTTCTTGCCTCTCTAATAGCTCTTAAGTCCTCGGACATAAACATCATCTTAGGTATGGGTGGATGTCAGCCCATTATGCTAAGATTGATTGCTCTACTAGAACTGTTCAACTCACCCATCCTTCGGGCAAGACAGTTAATGTTTTAACCCGAGTGTCTAAGCGCCAACTTTACTCCTTAAATGCCAACCCCCTTCCAGACCTCGAAGATATTCCGGTAGTCCGTGATTTCCGGATGTCTTTCAGAGGAACTGCCGGTGTTCCACAGCGGGGATGTCGAGTTCGTGATAGATCTTGTTCCGGAACCGTCCCAATCTCTAGGAGACCTTATAAGATGGCACCCTTAGAACTAGCTGAACTTAAGAAACAATCGATGAGTCCTTGCAAAAGGGTTTCATCCGTCCTAGTTCATCTCCATGGGCTTGCCCGTCCTCTTCGTCAAGAAGAAGGATGGTGCGGATCGGATGGTTGTAGATTACCGACACTGTCAACTTAGTCACTATCAAGAACAAGTATCCGCTCCCGGGATCAACGATCCGTATGATCAGCTCGCTGGATCCTCGATCTTTTCAAGATGGATTTGAGGTTGGGCTACCATCAAATCAAAATCAAAACGAGGACATTCCTAAACGGCCTTTGTTACTCGTTATGGCCAATCTGAGTACACCGTCATGTCCTTCGGTTTAACCAATGCTCCACCACCTTCTCTCGGTTAATGCACTCAATCTTCATGGAGTATTTGGATAAATTCGTAGTGGTATACCTCGATGATATACTCATCTACTCCAAGAATGAGGAAGAACATGCGAACATCTACGGCTAGTATTGATGAAACTTCGAGAGCACCGCCTTTATGCCAAATTCTCTAAGTGTGAATTTTGGTTACCGTAGTGACCTACCTAGGCCATGTAATCTCTGGTAAGGGCATTGCTGTCAATCCCGAAGCGAGTTCAAGTCGTCCTTGGTGGACTCCACCGAATCGGTCAAGCAAGTTCGAGTTTCCTCGGTTTAGCGAGCTATTGCCGCCGCTTAAATCGAGAATTTCTCTAAAGTTGCTAAACCTCTAACCGAACTCCTCAAGAAAGATAAAAAGTTGAATGGACGCCACAGTGCGAGTTCAGCTTTCGAGGAACTGAAAAGACGCTCGACATCTGCTCCGTACTTGTTCCCCAGATTTTTCTAAGGACTTTATTATCTATTGCGGCGCCTCGCGACAAGGACTAGGTTGCATACTCATGCAAGATCGTCATGTGATTGCCTCACGCTTCTCGACGATTCGTCCACATGAGGATAACTACCCCACACACGATCTAGAGCTTGCAGCAGTGGTTCATGCACTCAAAACCTGGCGACATTACCTTCTTGGTAATCGTTGCGAAATCTACACTGATCACCAAAGTCTGAAATATATCTTCACCCAACCGGATTTGAATCTCAGGCAAAGACGTTGGGTCGAGTTGATTACAAATTACGACTTAGGAATATCTTATACCCCAGGCAAGGCCAATGTCATGGCTGACGCGCTAAGTCGCAAATCTTACTGTAACAATCTGATGTTACAACAAAGTCAACCAATTCTCCACGAGGAATTTCGCAAGCTTAATCTTCACATTGTTCCTCGAGGATTCCTTTCCACCTTGGTGGCGAAGCCTACCCTTACGGATCAGATCATCAAAGCACAGAAGGTAGATCCGGGAATCTCCCGTATCAGGAGAAACATCAAGAAAGGAGTCACAGATTGTTTCTCCATTGATGAACAAGGTGTCGTGTTCTTTGGAGACCGTCTAGTGGTCCCCAAGGTGCGCAACCTGAGGCGATTGATCCTTAAGGAAGCTCACAACTCTCCTCTCACCATTCATCCCGGTAGTACTAAAATGTATCAAGACCTACGCCAGAGGTTTTGGTGGACTAGGATGAAGAGGGAAATCGCTCAATACATTGCTAATTGCGGCGTCGTAAATCGAGTTAAAGCAGAGCATCAACGGCCTCTTGGTAACCTTCAACCTTTGGAAATTCCTAAATGGAAATGGGATAAAATCGGTATGGATTTCATTACCGGGTTCCCTAGGACCAAGAGAGGGAATAACGCTATCTTCGTTGTCGTTGATCGTCTTTCCAAAGTAGCCCACTTCCTACCCGTTCGTGAGAGTATAACCGCTAGCCAGCTAGCTGATTTGTACATCTCTCGAATAGTGTCTCTTCATGGTGTTCCATTAGAGATTAACTCAGACCGTGGAAGTCTCTTCACCTCTCGATTTTGGGAAAGTTTCCAAAACGCTATGGGAACTCGTCTCTCCTTTAGCACCGCCTTCCATCCTCAATCAAGTGGTCAAGTAGAACGGGTCAATCAAATTCTAGAGGATATGCTTGAGCTTCATCATCTCTTTCGCATGAATTGGGAGAAATGCCTTCCATTCGCCGAGTTCGCTTATAACAATAGTTATCAAGCCAGCTTGGGCAAAGCTCCTTCGAAGTTCTTTATGGGCGAAAATGTGAACGCCTCTTAAGCGGTCGAAACCGGGAAAGACAACTCTTTGGCGGATATGATTCAGAAGCGTAAGAGCAGGTTCGCGTTATTCGTGAGAAATTGAAAACAGCCCAATCTCGTCAAAAGAGCCAATATGACCGCAAGCATAAGCCTATGGCTTATGAAATTGGCGAGAAGGCTTACCTTCGGGTTACTCCTTTGAAGGGAACCCATCGATTCGGTATCAAAGGCAAGTTGGCTCCTCGATACATTGGACCCTTTCGCATTCTTGCCAAACGAGGAGAAGTTGCCTACCGAACTACCTCCGCATCTTTCTAGAGTCCATGATGTCTTCCACGTTTCCCAACTCAGGCGTTGCTTCTCGGATCCTATCCGTGGAGTGGACCACGAAACGCTTGATCTCCAAGATAACCTCACCTATCGAGAATATCCCGTTCGTATTCTCGATCAAGCCGAGCGTACCACTCGACGTCGAATATCAAGTTTCTAAAGGTTCAATGGTCAAACCATTCCGAGCAAGAAGCAACTTGGGAAAGGGAGGATCGTCTCGACTTGAGTATCCCACCTTCTTCTGTGATTCTAAATCTCGGGGACGAGATTCTTTTGAGTGGGGTGAGTTGTCACATCCCAACTAGACCATGCATTAGGGTGTGCATCATGTTTAAATTTCATTTGAATTTGAAATGGGAAGGCTGAAACCCCGAACCCCCCTTAATTCAACTAGGGTTTACTAAAATTATTTCAATGAACCTGAAATGCCCTTCAAAATGCTCATCATCTTTGCTTTGGTTCAGAGCCTATGTCAAAAGTGGTGCATCATTTTCTAGGTCATCCAAAGGTCCTTGAATTAAACCATTGGCATTTGAATTTGAGCATTTCAAATTATATAAAATATTTCAAATGTCCAAAAATTGCCAAACCAAAATGTTTCATGCTGGAAATATTTCAACAATGGGCCAGGAGCATTTTGGTGAATTTTAAAACTATTTTGGTATTTTTAAAAACCCCACAAAGTTGCAGGAAAAATAGAAAAAGATAAAACAGGAAAGGACTTACAGGCGCCACCTACCGGCCCACTGCTGCCCAGCCCAGCAGCCAGGCCAATGAGCTGCTTGGCTCGGCCAGCAGCAGCCAGTGCTCGACGGCAATGGCACCGCATGGGTGCCACGCACCTGGTCGCCGCCTCGCCGCTCCTCTCGCCAGCTGCCGACGAGGATCGCCCTCTCTCTCTCCCCCGAACCCCCTGGACACCTCCTCTCCTCCCGGTTCCTCTCCCTCGCGCTCCCCGGCCGGCCGCCGCCGCCGCCAAGACCATCGCCAGAACCACGCTCCCGCCGTCGTGCTCCTCCTCACCTTGTCTAGGAGCTCCGCCCTCGACTACCCCAAATTAGCCGAGCCCCTTTGCTCTAGTGCCCCGAATCCACCACACCGCCCTCGCCGAGTCCACCGTCGCGGAGATCCCCTTCAACGCCGTCGTCGCTCCGGTCCGTCCCGACCTCGGCGAGAGCTTTCGCCGCGTCGCCGTGAGCCCATCTACCTCCCTTCCCTCTCTCGCGCTCTCGAGCAGCGTAGCAACGAGCAAGCTCACCGCACCCGCCGCCGCGGAGCTCGTCGCCGACGTGCTCCCGGTCACCCTCCGGCCACCTCTGGGTGTCCATCACACTCACCGCACCCCATGGGGTCTAACCACACACTCCCCACACCTCACCGACCCCTCTAGCCCCAAGTTCGTCTTCGGCCGAACCCCGGCGGCCGCCTAGCTCGTCGCCGGCGCCGACTCGCCACCCGACCCCACCGACTCCACCAATAGCCGCTTGCTCCCGGCTACCCATAGCCACCCTCCGCGGCTCGTTTGGTCGTGAAATCGCCAAACGCACTTCCTCCGCCTGCGTCGGGCTCGCCGTGACTAGACGCCGTGCATCCGGCGTGGACTTTGACTCGGGTGGGCCTGGTTGACTCAATGAGTCAGCGGCAGATGGGGCCCACCCGCTAACTAAATAGGATTAGTTTAATTAAGTTTTAGTTAAACTAATTACCACGACACCGGACCTTTGTCGGGTTTGACACGACGTCTCCGTTGACCACGGCGTCATCTTGACGCATGGTGATTTAATAATCTAATTTCTGGATTTATTCTAATATAGTAAATTACAGAATATAATTCAAATTTCAAATGCTTATAACTTTTAATCTGTAACTCCAAATGCAAAGATTTATATATGAAAATTTATCAGAAAAATCCATTCTATCCATTGGTACAGGTTTCATGCATGTTAAAACAAGTTAACCTTGCTGTCTAACCAGAATAAGATAATGCACCTTTAGGGCTATCTCAAATGGGCTATCATTTCAATCTTTGATTCAAATGGGTTCATCCCCTATTATTTTAGCTTGCACTAGGCAAACACACATCCATATTGCTATGTCATAGCATGCATCATATTGTTGCATATTGTCATGTGTGTTTACTTTCGGTATGCTTTTCGTGATAGGTTCTGCCCCCGAGGATAACCTCGACTATCCATCTGAAGGGCAGTACTCTACCCCCGTTCCATCAGGCAAGCAACTCATTGATCATTCCGATACAAACCCATGTTCTCGCTTCTGCTCTCGTTTACTGCATTAAGACAACGCGATTCAAACTGTTGTGTCTTCTGTAGTTGAACCCACTTCCTTTGCATGACTGTCATTGCCACAAGTAACTAGATGAAACCCACTAGTATGTGTAGGAGTTGGTTGAGCCATGTTTGTGATTCCTACCATGCTATGCTTGCTATGCTTAGAGTTGTGTCAGGTCTGGCTCATCGGGATGATGAACTGGAGTGAAAGGTTGTGTTGGTTCGAGAGTGAAAGTGTTGAACACGATTTGGTAAAGGTATCGATGAGAGGCCATGTAGGAGTATATGGTGGGTTTTTCATTGAAGCCGATCCTAGAACTGAGATCTGTGTTTGTGATCCATGAAATAGTTACTACCACGCATTGGGCCCGAAACCAATGGACCCTCTAAACTTCTTAACCACCCTTGTTCTTAGTCCGGGAGTTGCAAGTAGTTTACGGTGTTTGTAGCATCTTTGGGGCACGCATAGCGCTGATCTTAGGGGTGGGTTGTGTTGCGGTAGGCACGTGGCCGGTGTACCGAGTGCCCGTTTGGTATCTCGAACGCTGCACACATCGTTCGGGCTGTATGGGAAACCTCGGCGGACTCCTGCGGATGGAACCGAATAGGCGATAAAACTGGACTAGGAACTTGAGTGTTTAGGTAGGTGTGGCCGACACCCACGTTGGGCTTCGCGTGAAGGTTGCGAGTACATGTCGTGTAAACGGCGGTAAGTGGTGAGAGCGTGTGTGAAGAAGTACACCCCTGCAGGGTTTGTAATATAATCTATTCGAATAGCCGTGTCCACGGAGAAGGACTTCTGGGTTGCCTATATCAGTTCATAGACAAGTAAATGGACACTACTAAAAGCCTCAAGATAAGTGTGAGTACCGCGGATGGCCCTCTCGGGGATGACGAGAGAGGATCCATGGTGGAGTATTGTGTTGGTGATTAGTGGACTCGTGTGCGACAAATGCTTTACAAATGGTGTTAGTAGGATAGTTTAGCCAAGGGTCAAAGCTGGCTTGCTGCAAATAACTCCACCACCTTCTTGAGAATGTGCATGTATGATAGGATTCTGTGGTAAGACTTGCTGAGTACCCCCGTACTCATGTTTGTAATTAATGTTTTTCAGAGGACAACACTTTGCCCCCTCCGGGGTTTCTATGTAGATCTCGACTTGACGAGTGAACTAGCCACCGGTGGCGATCTAAGACTTGTGAAGGGCCTGGTAGATAGAAAGGCTCCAACAAGCTTCTTTCTTTCTAGAGTGCGTACTCGAGACTAGTTTGCTTCGCATGTGCTTGTATGATTGTATGACTTGAGTGTTGGGTCATGTGACCCCTACTGTATGGATATGTTATGTATGGCTCCTCGGGCCCCTTAAATAATGTACTTGAGTTGTAGAGTTTTGTTGTGATGCCTTGTTGTATTTACTCATATCGGGCATATTGCGTGTATGATTGAAATGCTTGGTATGAGTGGGATCCGACAAACTAGTTGTTTATCCTTGGAAGCCTCTCATATGGGGAAATGTAGTCTCGTGCTTACGGCGATAGTAGTCCGCTACAGCCGGTTCACGGAGTCCTGCTAGCCCAAAGACTACTGCTTGGACACTTGACTGGCGGCATGTGTTTCGCCGTTCCTATGTACGTCCCTCGGGAAATGTCACGCGGTGGTATTCGAGTCCTGCCTAGCCTGCTACAGCCCGAATACCGAGTCCTGTTAGCCCAGTGCTACAGCCCGAATATATCGTTGATGACCGACATGCTCGATGTGATTCATGTATGCTGTCCCCATAGGTTAGCGCCGCTTTGGGTTCACGACTAGCCATGTCGGCCGGGTTCTTTGTCATGTGGATACTAGCGACACCATCATATCGTGAGCCAAAAGGCATAAGCGGTCCGGGCCATGGTAAGGCGACACTGTGGGAATACCGTGCGTGAGGCCGCAAAGTGATATGAGGTGTTACCGGCTAGGTCTATGTGACTTGGAATCGGGGTCCTGACATTCAAGTGTGGAGAGACGGGTCACTACATCTGTGAGTGTCCCCAGAACAATCCCAGTCAGATCGGAAAGTCTGTTGGCCGTGGTAAGCCGCAGGGAAGGTGCTCTCGCCAAGCCGGTGCCCTTTGCTGCGGGCCACGTCAACTACGTTTCAGCTGAGGAGACCCATGAGGATCCCAACGTCGTTCTCGATACGCTCCTTGTTAATTGCCATCCGGCAACTGTTCTTTTTGATACTGGAGCATCTCATTCCTTTATTTCTGAGAGCTATGCTCGATTGCACAACACCACATTTTGTGACATGCACACCTCCATGGAAATTCAGACTCCTGGTTCTAGATGGCAAACCTCTAGAATAAGTCATGGGAATGAAATCCTTGTCGATAGATTAGTCTTCCTTGCATCACTAATAGCCCTCAAGTCCTCGGACATAAACATCATCTTGGGTATGGACTGGATGTCAGCCCATTACGCTAAGATTGATTGCTCTACTAGAACTGTTCAACTCACCTATCCTTCGGGCAAGACAGTTAATGTTTTAACCCGAGTGGCTAAGCGTCAGCTCTACTCCTTAAATGCCAACCCCCTTTCAGATCTCGAAGATATTCCGGTAGTCCGTGATTTTCTGGATGTCTTTCCAGAGGAACTGCCAGGTGTTCCACCTGACAGGGATGTCGAGTTCGTGATAGATCTTGTTCGAGAACCGTCCCAATCTCTAGAAGACCCTATAAGATGGCACCCTAGAACTAGCCGAGCTTAAGAAACAACTCGATGAGTCCTTGCAAAGGGTTTCATCCGTCCTAGTTCATCCCCATGGGCTTGCCCGTCCTCTTTGTCAAGAAGAAGGATGGAGCGGATCGGATGGTTGTAGATTACCGACACATCAATTTGGTCACTATCAAGAACAAGTATCCGCTCCCGGGATCAACGACCCTGTATGATAAGCTCGCTGGATCCTCGGTCTTTTCAAGATGGATTTGAGGTTGGGCTACCATCAAATCAAAATCAAAACGCGGACATTCCCTAAAACGGCCTTTGTTACTCGTTATGGCCAATACGAGTACACCGTCATGTCCTTCGGGTTAACCAATGCTCCAGCCACCTTCTCTCGGTTAATGAACTCGATTTTCATGGAGTATTTGGATAAATTCGTTGTGGTATACCTCGATGTTATACTCATCTACTCCAAGAATGAGGAAGAACATGCCGAACATCTAAGGCTGGTATTGATGAAACTTCGAGAGCATCGCCGTTATGCCAAATTCTCTAAGTGTGAGTTCTGGTTGCCAGAAGTAACCTATCTAGGCCATGTAATCTCTGGTAAGGGCATTGTTGTCAATCCCAAGCAAGTTCAAGCCGTCCTTGACTAGACTCCACCTGAATCGGTCAAGCAAGTTCGGAGTTTCCTCGGTTTAGCGAGCTATTGCCGCCGCTTCGCCGAGAATTTCTCCAAGGTTGCCAAGCCTCTAACGAACTCCTCAAGAAAGATAAAAGTTCGAGTGGACCCCACAGTGCGAGTTCAGCTTTCGAGGGCTGAAAAGGCGCGACATCTGCTCCGTGCTTGTACCACCAGATTTTTCTAAGGACTTTATTATCTATTGCGGCGCCTCGCGACAAGGACTAGGTTGCATACTCATGCAAGATCGTCATGTGATTGCTACGCTTCTCGATAGTTGCGTCCACATGAGGATAACTACCCCACACGATCTAGAGCTTGCGGAAGTGGTCCATGCACTCAAAACCTGGCGACATTACCTTCTTGGTAATCGTTATGAAACCTACACCGATCACCAAAGTCTGAAATACATCTTCACCCAACGGTTTGAATCTCGGGCAAAGGCGTTGGGTCGAGTTGATACGGATTACGACTTAGGAATATCTTACACCCGAGCAAAGCCAATGTCATGGTGGCGCACTAAGTCACAAATATTATTGTAACAATCTGATGTTACAACAAAGTCAACCACTTCTCCACGAGGAATTACGTAAGCTTAACCTTCACATTGTTCCTCGAGATTCCTTTCCACCACGGTGGCGAAACCTAACCTTACGGATCAAATTATAGCTGCCCGAGCGTGATAAGGGCATATCTCGGATTAAGGAGAACATCGCTAGCGGAGTTGCTAAATGTTTTTCCATGGACGAACGAGGTGTAGTTTTCTTCGAGAATCGTTTGGTGGTTCCCAAGAAACAACATTTACGGCAATTGATCCTTAAGGAAGCTCATGAATCCCCTCTCACCATTCATCCCGATAGTACTAAAATGTATCAAGACCTACGCCAGAGGTTTTGGTGGACTAGGATGAAGAGAGAAATCGCTCAATTTATTGCTAGTTGCGACGTATGTCGTCGTGTTAAAGCAGAGCATCAACGGCCTGCTAGCACCCTTCAACCTTTGGCTATTCCTGAATGGAAATGGGATAAAATCGGTATGGATTTCATTACCGGGTTTCCCAGGACCAAGAGAGGGAATAATGCCATCTTCGTCGTTGTCGACCGTCTTTCCAAAGTAGCCCACTTCCTACCCGTTCGTGAGAGTATAACCGCTAGCCAGCTAGCTGAATTGTACATCTCTCAAATAGTGTCTCTTCATGGTGTTCCATTGGAGATTAACTCAGACCGTGGAAGTCTCTTCACCTCTCGATTTTGGGAAAGTTTCCAAAATGCTATTGGAACTCGTCTCTCCTTTAGCACCGCCTTCCATCCCCAATCAAGTGGTCAAGTAGAACGAGTCAATCAAATTCTGGAGGATATGCTTCGAGCTTCTGTCATCTCTTTCGGCATGAATTGGGAGAAATGCCTTCCATTCGCCGAGTTCGCTTGTAACAATAGTTATCAAGCTAGTTTGGGCAAAGCTCCTTTCGAAGTTCTCTATGGACGAAAATATTGAACACGTCTTAACTGGTCAGAAACCGGGGAAAGACAACTCTTTGGCCCGGATATGATCCAGGAAGCAGAAGAGTAGGTTCGCATTAGCCGTGAGAAATTGAAAACAGCCCAATCCCGTCAAAAGAGCCAATATGACGGCAAGCATAAGCCTATGTCTTATGAAGTTGGCAAGAAGGCTTACCTTCGGGTTACTCCCTTAAAGGGAACCCACCGATTCGGTATCAAAGGCAAGTTGGCTCCTTGTTACATTGGACCCTTTCGCATTCTTGCCAAACGAGGAGAAGTTGCCTACCAACTGGAATTACCTCTGCATCTTTCCAGAGTCCATGATGTTTTCCACGTTTCTCAACTCAGGCGTTGCTTCTCGGATCCTATCCGTGGAGTGGACCATGAAACGCTTGATCTCCAAGATAACCTCACCTATCGAGAATATCCCATTCGTATCCTTGATCAAGCCGAGCGTACCACTCGACGCCAGAATATCAAGTTTCTCAAGGTTCAGTGGTCAAACCATTCCGAGCAAGAAGCAACTTGGGAAAGGGAGGATCGTCTTCAACTTGAGTATCCCATCTTTCTGACGGATCCAAAATCTCGGGACGAGATTCTTTTGAGTGGGGGTGAGTTGTCACATCCTAGTTAGTCCATGCATTAGAGTGTTGCATCATGTTTACCTTTCATCAGAAACTTGAATTGGGAAGACATAACCCCGAACCCTCCGAATCCAACTAGGGTTTACTAAAATATTTTCACTGAACCTGAAATGCCCTTTTAAAATGTTCATCACCTTTGACTTGGTCCTAAACCATCGTCGTAAGTGATGCACAATTCTAGGTCACTCTAAGGTCCTTTGGATTAAATCTTTAGCTATTTGAATTTGGGCATTTAAATTATATAAAATATTTCAAATGCTCAAATAATCCCAAACTAAAATGTTCCATGCTAGATATATTCCAACTAAGGACCAGGTGCAGTTTGGTGATTTTTGGAGTTGCCTAGGTTTTTTTTTAAATGCAACAAACCTACAGAATAATTGAAAACAGAAACAAAAGGGAAAACCCACTTACCTGGCCTCAGCCCACCTGGCAGCCCTGCTGGCCGGCCAAACACTGTGCTGGCCCATGCCAGCCAGCTGCTTCATCGTCGCCACGCAGGCACAGAGGTGACGCCGGCGAGCGTGAGCTCGCCACGGCGTCAGCTGCATGCCGCCCGCGCCACCGAGCACCTGGGTGAGCTCCACGTCGCCGCCCCGACCCCGTGGACATCTCATTCGCCCCCCTGCCCCTCTACCTCGCTCTCCCGCACGATGGCCGACGCACCTGCAGCCGCACCGCCGACGTAGTCGCGTCCACCGTCATCCCCGTACCAAGCCACCGTGTCCAACCACTCCGCCGTCGTCGACTCCGTCGAACAGCCCGAGCCCCGAGAGCTCGCAAGCCCTGCTTCGTCGTCCACAAGCTCGTCTTCACCGAACCTCGCCGGAGATCCCCATTGCCGTCGCCACCGCATCACCTCGTCCCCGACCTCGCCGACTGCTTCGTCGCACTCACCGTGAGCCCAGCTACCTTTCCCTCCTTCTCGTTCTCGCTCTCGAGCCCCGCACCGACCGCACCGAGCTCGGCCACACTCGCCGCCGCCACCGCACGTCGCCGTCGTGGTCACAACCACGTTGGCTCGACTCCGAGCACCCCATCGCACTCACCGCACTCCCAGGAGCCCAACGCACCTCACCCCGTGCCCTGCCGTGCCCCGTAGCCACGGGTTCGTCCTCACCCGACTCGGCGACCGCCAAGCTCGTCGCCGGCGACGTTCCCGGCCACCCCGAGCTCAACCACCACCACCAAACGTCGCAGGTTGTCTCCGGCTACCCGTAGATGGTCTCCGCCGTCCAAATGGTCGCCGGAATGCACAATCACACTTTCGCCGCCGTGTCTGGCCTCGCCGGCGGCTAAACGTCGGCGGGTTTGACCCCGCTGACTTAGTTGACTAGGTGGGGCCCCTTTGCTAATTAACCTAGTTTAGGTTTAATTAAAATTAGTTAGCCTAGTTAGCTACTGACATGCGGGACCAACTGGTCAGGTTGACCTGGACGCCCCCATTGACCCCTGACGTCACACTGACGCAGTGCTGACGCAATAATTAATTTCTGGTTTTATTTGTGCACAGGAAATTCCAGAAATTGTTGCAAACTTCAAAAAAATCATAGAAATTAATCTGTAACTCCAAATGCAAAGTTTTATATATGAATTTTGATCAGAAAAATTCAATCTATCCATTGGTAATGGTTTCATGCATGACAGAACAAGTTAACCTTGCTGTTTAAGAAGAATAAGATAATACACCTTTATGGCTATGTTAAATGAGCTAACATTTGAATCTTTGATTCAAATGAGTTCATTCCTTTCTGTTCTAGCTTGCATTAGGCCAACACACATTCAAATTGCCATGTCATAGCATGCATCATTTTGTTGCATATTGTCATGTGTTGTTTATGTTGATTGTGTCTTTCGTGATAGGTTACGCCTCGAGGATAACCCGAATATTCGTATGAAGGCGTATCCTACTACCACTACATCGGGCAAGCAACCCATTGATCATTCCGATACAAACCCATGTTCTCGCTTCGCTCTTGTTTACTGCATTAAGACAACGTGTTTCAAACTGTTGTGTGCTGCGGTAGTTGAACCCACTTCCTTTGCATGACCTGTCATTGCCACAGTAATTAGATGAAACCCACTAGTATGTGTAGGAGTTGATTGAGCCATGTTTGTGAATCCTGCCATGCTAAGCTTGCTATGCTTAGAGTTGTGTCAGGTCTGGCTCATCGGTATGATGAACTAGAGTGAAAGGTTGTGTCGGTTTCGGGAGTGAAAATGTTGAATATGTTTTGGTAAAGGAATCGATGAGAGGCCATGTAGGAGTACATGGTGGGTTGTTTCATTGAGGCCATCCCTAAGAACTAAGATCTGTATGTGTGATTTAAGATCAGCTACTACCACACGTTGGGCCCTGAAATATGACCCCGCTCGACTTACCGACCCCTCTCGTCCTCTGTCTAGGAGTTGCAAGTAGTTTCTGGTGTTTGTAGCATGCTGGGGGCCGCACACAGCGCTAACCTTAGGGGTGGGCTGTGTTGCGGTAGGCACGTGGCCCGGTGTACCGATTCACCCGTTTGGTGTCTCGGGAACCCTGCATACATCGTTCGGGGCCGTTAGTGGAAACCTCGGCCGGACTCCCTGCGGATGGAACCCGACTAGGCGATAAACCTCTACTAGAGACTTGTGTAGTTGGTCAGGTCGTGGTCTACACCCACGTCGGCTTTCGCTTGAAGTCTGCCGAGCACATATCGTGTGCAGACGCTAAGTGGTGGAAACATGTGTGACGAAGTACACCCTGCAGGTATAAAACTATTGAATAGCGTCCATGATAAGGACTACTTGGTCACCTATGCAGTTCATAGACAAGTAAATGGATACTACTAAAAGCCTCAAGATAAGTGTGAGTACCGCGGATGGCCCTCTTGTGGGTTGACGAGAGAGGATCCACGGTGGAGTATTGTGATGGTGATTAGTGGACTCGTGTGCGACAAATTCTTTCAAGTAATGTCACGTAGGATAGCTTAGCCAAGAGTCAAAGCTGGCTTGCTGCAATAACTCCACTACCTTCTTGAGAATATGCATGTATGATAGGATTCTATTGTAAGACTTGCTGAGTACCTCCGTACTCATGTTTTCTTAATTAATATTTTCAGACGACAACGCCGCCCCCTCCGATGGGTTTTATGTAGACCTTGACGTCGACGAGTGAACTAGCCACCCAGGTGGTGAGCCAAGGCTTGTGAAGGGCCACTGTAGATAGAAGGGCTTCATCAAGCTTTCTTTCTTTTTAGTGTCTGTACTCAGACTAGTTTGCATCCGCATGTTCTTGTATGCTTGTATGACTTGAGTGTTGGGTCATGTGACCCCTATCTGTATGGATATGTTATGTATGGCTCCTCGGAGCCTCTTAAATAAAGTACTTTGAGTTGTAGAGTTTTGTTGTGATGCCATGTTGTATGCACTCATATCGGGCATATTGTGTGTATGATTGAAATGCTTGGTATGAGTGGGATCCGACAGTCTAGTTGTTTATCCTTGGCAGCCTCTCATATGGGGAAATGTAGTCTAGTGCTTCCTAGCGATAGTAGTCTGCTACTGACCGGTTCACCGAGTCTCGCTAGCCCGGCACTACTGCTTTGGACACTTGACTGGCCGGCATGTGTTTCACCGTGCCTATGTCTGTCCCTTCGGGAAATGTCACGTGGTGATATCCGAGTCCTGCCTAGCCTGCTGAGACCGGGTTACGAGTCCTGTTAGCCAGTGCTACAGCCGGTTCATACGTTGATGACCGACATGCTCGATGTGATTCATGTATGCCTGTCCCCATGGGTTAGCGCCGCTTTGGGTTCACGACTAGCCATGTCGGCCCGGGTTCTCTGTCATGTGGATGCTAGCCACACCATCATATACGTGAGCCAAAAGGCGCAAACAGTCCCGGGCCATGGTAAGGCGACACCCGTGGGAATACCGTGCGTGAGGCCGCAAAGTGATATGAGGTGTTACCGGCTAGTTCAATGTGACTTGGAATCGGGGTCCTGGCACAAAGGCGCAACCTCCAGCATCCTGGTTAACACGGGATCCGGCGTGGTCTCGGGGAGGGGGGCCGGACACCTGATTATCTTTGCTTTCGCTGTCCACTCCTGTTTAAAGGGACAACTCTTTTAAGGGCAATTTTATGATGAATATACGGATAGCATGTCCGGGTACAGGGCTACTTACTTGAGTATCCGGACGATTGCAGCTTAGACCTGCGTCCTCGGTCAAGTCCGGACACATTGCTTGTAATCTGAAGAACAATTTATACATCTCCATGGGCGTCACGCCCGTAAAGTGTTGGAGAGCTCATGGTCCCTCCGGATTAAACTCCCACAGGCGGAGGGGGCGGCGTTCGCACTCCGCTTGCTGCCCCTTGATCATCTTCGGCTCCACTTCGAAGGTCTTAAGCCACAATCCAAAGTGAGGAGTGATGCGGAGGAAGGCTTCGCATACGACAATGAACGATGAGATGTGGAGGATGGACTCCGGATCCAAGTCGTGAAATTCCAACCCATAATAAAACATGAGCCCCCTCAAGAAGGGGTCCATCGGGAAGCCTAACCCCCGAAGGAAGTGAGACGCGAACACCACGCTCTCGCCAGGCTTGTGAGTGGGAATAACCTGCCCTTGAGCAGGCAGCCTATGCGAAATTTCGCCAGTTAAGTATCTGGCATCTCTTAGCTTTAGCACGTATTCTTCCGTAACGGAGGAAGGCATCCACCAGCCTTGAAGGTCGGAGCCAGACATCATCAAAGGTCCGAAGCGCCTGAATCTGGAGCTTTGGGTGTTGGAACTCAAGGCGAGGGGCGGATTCGATTGAGATTGAAAGAAAGGAGTAGAGCCTTGGTCTCTTTATAAAGAGGTTGAATACCAAGAGCCCTCCCCGTGACCGTTTGGGACTCGCCTTCGATAGAGGAGACGTGCCGACGGGCACGATTGGGTTACCCACGCCCGTATTGATGAGAATCCCGGAATAAGGGGACACGATCTCTGCTTCGACAAGACGTGCCAAGGAAACCGCCTCGCTAAACGCGCTGAGGTGGAGTAAAAACGATTCAAATAAAGGCTTGGCCGTGGTGTGATGTCACATTGCGGAGTACGTCAGCAGATTGGATTTGTGCAAATATTATTCTCTCTATGGTGGTATGTGGAAATTATTTTGCAGAGCCGAACACTATCCTTGTGTTCAAAATCTTCTATAAGTATTCGGAGGAGGAACCCGCCTTGCAATGCCGAAGACAAACTGCGCGCCGGACTCGTCGTCATTGAAGCCTGGTTAGAGGCTCTTGAGGAGTCTGGATTAGGGGGTGTCCGGATGGCCGGACCATGACCTTTGGCCGGACTCCTGGACTATGAAGATACAAGATTGAAGACTTCGTCCCGTGTCCAGATGGGACTTTCCTTGGCGTGGAAGGCAAGCTTGGCGACACGGATATGTAGATCTCCTTCCATTGTAACCGACTCTGTGTAACCCTAGCCCTCTCCGGTGTTTATATAAACCGAAGGGTTTTAGTCCGTAGGACGAACACCAATCATACCATAGGCTAGCTTCTAGGGTTTAGCCTCTCTGATCTCGTGGTAGATCTACTCTTGTACTACCCATATCATCAATATTAATCAAGCAGGAGTAGGGTTTTACCTCCATCGAAGGGCCCGGACCTGGGTAAAAACATCGTGTCCCTTGTCTCCTGTTACCATCCGCCTAGACGCATAGTTCGGGATCCCCTACCCGAGATCCGCCGGTTTTGACACCGACAGGTAGCCTAGCCGGCTCCCCCTCGCTCTTCAGAAAAATTACAGGCCGATCGAGCCTTCAAGCACCCTAGACATAGGGCCGCCTACCCCTGGCCGGCTGTCTCTCAGGCCGACTACCGGGAGGCGGCCTGGCCCTAAAACCCTCATGAAGAAAGCCACGAGAGGGCCGACTCCAAGAAGCCGGCCATGAGAAGGCCGACTCCAAAAAGCCGGCCCCCAGCAGGCGGCCAAGATCGTACCCTCAAACACTGCACCCACATAACGGCAATGAGACGGGGCGTGGCTACAGTGAAGCCTGCCACCCCCGAATCCCGGAGCACGAATGACGACAGTGCGCCGTACGGGGCAGCCATCACCCGTACGGCGCGGCACTGTCGCCATGTTGACCATGACGTCACCCACGACAAGTCTTCAGTACGGCCCGCAGGCGGCGGTCCCCATCAGTCAGAGAGACACCCGAAGGCGGCCAGGCCTCCCCCAGTCGGCCTGGGATGTGGCCGGCTCCCAACAGCCAGCTTGCTCCCTCCCTCGAAGGAGGCACCTCATTAAGGAGACAAGACGAGGTAAGGCTATAGTGAGAGCCCGCCAGGCGGCGGCACTGTAGCCATGCTTACCTCGACAAAGCCCTCGTCATCAAGAGTGAGGCCACAGTAACCAACCCCCGACAGGACCCCCAAGCGGTGGGACCTGCTTGTCGACCAGGAGGCCGGCAGGACCCACCAGTCAGCGGGCCACAGCGGCCGGCGGAGAAGCCGGCGAACATAGACACTGACGGCTAGGGTCACGCCCAGCCGGGTTACCATTGTACCCCTGGGGGGTAGGCCTATATAAACCCCCCAGGGCACCCATGCAAAGGGTTGATCTCTTAGAGTTTTAGACACCACATTGAGGGAAGAAGAGAGCTAGCCCTGACCTTCTTCTTCTTCTCACCGAACAACTCAAGGAGCCTCTTGTAGCTACTTGTTGATCTAGTGATCATGCGGAGACCCCGCAGAGCAGCAGTAGGAGTATTATCTCTCCGGAGAACTCCGAAGCTGGGTAAGATCCGCCGGCGTGCATGTCTTCGCCTCATCCCGTTTCCAGGCACCGGCGATGTCTTATTGGCTCCCACAATGATAAGCCACCCGTTGGCATATGCCGCACCTACCACCCGACACCTCTATTTCTTCCAATATTATTTGATCTATATTTACTCTTTACAAAATGTAGAATAAAGGCAACACTTATATAGAAGTTTCTTTGGGGAATTTATTGAATTATCCTTCCATCCACATGGGGAAGGGCTTTGTCCCGCCCATTTTAACATGTAATGTAAGTTCATCCTTCTCAAGCCTTCAAACTTTGTTCTAGTATAGATTTGGATAGGCATCATTTCCTCCACTACTGTTTACTTTGGTGTTTACATCTGATTGGATGTTTGCAACAACTACCAGTTTTAAATTGTGGTTGTAAAAACATGTTCCTTATGCAGAACAGATCCATTTATTTGCTTATATAATTGTGAAACCTATTACGTGTCTCCTTGTTTCTCTTTCAGAGTCGTATCTCTTATGCCAGGCAGAACTTTAAGGAAGATAGTGAGCCAAACCATCTTGAAGAGAGCGAGATGACCCCAAGGTCATGTCTTGATGAAGACAGTGAGATGAAGCTACTCACCAGCAGTTGTGAGACAACCTCTGTGCAGTTACTGCCTCAATCAGTTCGACTTCTTCAGTCTCAACTTATAGTAGAAAGGCTTGCTTCAGCTCAGCTCCGACTTGATGTCAATGATGCAAAGAAGATCCCAGGGGACTGCCTTGCGGGCTTTGGTGCTATACAGCTAGGGATAGAGCATCTATCATTGACACAACTGAGGTCTCATCAGCTTGTTCTACTGCTTGCGGTGCACGTCCTGGCCAGGCCTAATGCCTTCTGAAGTGCTCTCAGTTTTGTATATTCTTTTGTCGGCGCGTTTATATGCACTGGTGGTGACCTTTGTTGCCTAGTGTATATAATCCGTGGTCATGGTGCGCTTTATTATCACCGGTGGCGAACTTTGCTGCCCAGTGGATGTAATATGCCGTAATTTATTTATTGTATAGTCTAGGTTTATTCTTGGTCGGTATGCTGTAATTTAGGCCGGAAGCTTTAATGGATCTCAATGTTGGCGGTCTTCAGGCCAGCCTATAACTCGCCATATATGGGCCAAAACGTGGGCATATAATCATCTTGGGCCATTAGCAGGTCTAAACGTATAGTAGTTTTCCGCCTTTAACAGGCCGAGTAAAGTTCTGGACACCTGGGCCATAGAATACCATGGGCTTCTAACAGGCTAAAAACTAGATTGGGCTAGCGTTGAGCCAAAAAATTCATGGGCCAATACAGGTCGAAACTGCCTTAGGCCCATGTTTGGCCCAAATAGAATGAGCCGTTAACAGGCCAAAATATATCTCGGGCCCTGTTTGGCCCAATAAAATTATGGGGTTTAAGCAGACCGGTATCAACGCGGGCCGTAGGCCCAACAGTGTCACGGGACATTAATAGATGGGCTGTAAGCAGGCCGGATTCAACGCGGGCTGTAATTAGGCCCAACTGTTACACGGGCCATTAACAAGCCGATAGGCCAGTTGGGCTGAAATTTATCCATGAAGACTATGGGCCGTTAAGAGGCCTAAAGTTACTTCTGACAAGAAATAGCCCAGTTTCTACATGGGCCGTTCAAGGGCCTAAAGTGAAACCAGGCCGACAATAGCCCGGATGCACAATGGGCCACTAACAGGCTGAAACTATGGTCGGTCTGAACTGGTAAACGGGCATTTAACAGGTTGAACTACAAACCCGACTTAGAATGGGTCTGATGACCCACAAGTATAGGGGATCAATTGTAGCTCTTTTCGATAAGTAAGAGTGTCGAACCCAACGAGGAGCAGAAGGAAATGACAGGTGGTTTTTAACAAGGTACTGTCTGCAAGTGCTGAAATTCTAAGTAGCAGACTAGTTTGATAGCAAGATAATTTGTAACGAGCAAGTAACGATAGTAGTAAAAAAAGTGCGGCAAGGTAGCCCAATCCTTTTGAGGAAAAGGACAGGCCAAAATGGTCTCTTATGATAAGCAAAGCGTTATTGAGGGTACACGGGAATTTCATCTAGTCACTTTCATCATGTTGGTTCGATTTGTGTTCGCTACTTTGATAATTTGATATGTGGGTGGATCGGTGCTTAGGTGATGTTCTTACTTGAACAAACCTCCTACTTATGGTTAATCCTCCCCGCAAGCATCTGCAACTACGGGGAAAGTATTAAAAATAAATTCTAACCATAACATGAAACTTTTGGATCCAATTGGTCCCTTACGGAATAGCGCATAAACTGGGGTTTAAGCTTCTGTCACTCTCGCAACCTATCATCTAATTACTACAACACAATGCATTCCCTTAGGCCCAAATATGGTGAAGTGCCATGTATTCGATGTTCACATGACACCACTAAGGGAACCACAACATACATACTATCAAAATATCAAACACATATCAAGTTCACATGCTTACTTGCAACATGATTTCTCCCATGACTTCAAGAACAAAAGTAACTACTCACAAATGATAATCATGCTCAAGATCAGAGGGGTATTCAATAGCATATTGGATCTGAACATATAATCTTCCACCGAATAAACCATATAGTAATCAACTACAAGTTGTAATCAACACTACTAGTCACCCACAAGCACCAATCTATAGTTCCGGTAACAAGATTGAATACAAGAGATGAACTAGGGTTTGAGAGGAGATGGTGCCGTTGAAGATGTTGATGGACATTGCCCTCCCCAAGATGGGAGAGTTGTTGGTGATGATGACAACGATGATTTCCCCCTCCGGGAGGGAAGTTCCCCTGGCGGAATCGCTCCGCCGGAGGGCAAAAGTGCTCTTGCCCAAGTTCCGCCTCGAGACGGCGGTGCTCTATCCCGAAAGTCCTCTCCTTATTTTTTCGAGGTCAAAATGACCTATATACCAGAAGATGGGCACCGGAGGTGGGCCTGGGTGAGCACAACCCACCAGGGCACGCCTGGGCTCCCTGGCGCGCCCAGGTGGGCCCCCTCCAGTAGTTATTTGCTCCAATATTCATCATATATTCCATAAAAATTCTCCGTGAAGTTTCAGCTTGTTTGGAGTTGTGCAGAATAGGTAGCCTGGCGTAGCTTTTTCATGTCCAGATTTCCAGCTGCCGGAATTCTCCCTCTTTGTGTGTACCTTGCATATTATGAGAGAAAAGGCATTAGAATTACTCCAAAAAGCATTATTATGGATAAAAACATGATTAATAACAGTAAGAAAATATGATGCAAAATGGACGTATCAACTCCCCCAAGCTTAGACCTCGCTTGTCCTCAAGCAAAAACCGAAATCGAAAAAGATGTCCACATGCTTTGAGAGAGAGGTGTCGATAAAAACAAAATACGGACATAGCAGCATCATGCATATTATTATAACAACAACCAAATTAAACATAAGACTTTTATCATAGAGGTTTTATCATAAACTTCTCATGAATAAGTAACAGTTCATCACACAATTGAAGTATAAAGCATAAACTCTATTAGAAACCAACAAACTGTGTTCTCGGTCAACTTTGCAACTACAATTCATCATCTTTTCAGGAAGGGTCACGTATCAGAGCCTTTAGGCAAGTTCATGATGTCTACTACACAACTTTATTCTTGTAGACATGTGTTGAGCCTCCAAGCGCAGAGTTTTGTAGGACAGTAGCAATTTTCCCTCAAGTGGATGACCTAAGGTTTATCAATGCGTGGGAGGCGTAGGATGAAGATAGTCTCTCTCAAACAACCCTGCAACCAAATACAAGGAATCTCTTGTGTCCCCAACACACCCAATACAATGGCAAATTGTATAGGTGCACTAGTTCGGCGAAGAGATGGTGATAAAAGTGTAATATGGATGGTAGAAATATATTTTTATAATCTGAATAAATAAAAACAGAAAGGTAGCAAATAGTAAACGGGCACAAAAATGGTATTGCAATGCTTGAAAATGAGGCCTAGGGTCCGTACTTTCGCTAGTGCAATCTCTCAACAGTGCTAATATAATTGGATCATATAACCATCCTCAAAGTGCGATGAAGAATCACTCCAAAGTTCCTATCTAGCGGAGAACATAAGAATAAATTGTTTGTAGGGTACAAAACCACCTCAAAGCTATTCTTTCCGTTCGATCTATTCAATAGTTCGTACTAAAATAACATAAAGCTATTATTTCCATTCGATCTATCCTAGAGTTCGGACTAAAATAACACCAAAGAAAATTTGTATTCATAATACTCAATCCAACACAAATAACTTCAAAGAGTGCCCCAAGATTTCTACCGGAGAAACAAAGACAAGAACGTGCATTAACCCCTATGCATAGATTACCCCAATGTCACCTCAAGAATCTGCGAGTTGAGTGCCAAAACATATATCAGGTCAATCAATATGATACCCCATTGTCACCACGAGTATTCAATTGCAAGACATATATCAAGTGTTCTCAAATCCATAAAAGTATTCAATCCGATAACAACGAAATCTCAAAGGGAAAACTCAATTCATCACAACAAGATATAGAAGGGTAAACACCATATGATCCGACTATATTAACAAAGCCCGTGATACATCAAGATCATGATATCTCAAGAACACGGGAGAGAGATTAAACACATAGCTACTGGTACAAACCCTTAGCCCCGAGGGTGGACTACTCCCTCCTCATCGTGGTGGCTGCCGGGATGGTGAAAATGGCCACAGGTGATGATTCCCCCCTCTGCAGGGTGCCGGAAAGGGGCCTAGATTGGATCTCGTGGATACAGAGGCCTTGCGGCAGCGGAACTTCTGATCTAGGTTTATTTATGATGGTTTCTCTATCTATAGGATTTTTTGGTGTCGGTTTCATGCGAAGATGGGCCTCGAGGTGAGCACAACCCACCGGGGCAAGCCAGGCCCACCAGGTGCGCCCTGGTGGGTTGTGCCCTCCTTGTGGCTCTTTAGGCCCTCCCACGAAGCTTCAGGGGTCTCTTTTGTCCCAAAAAAATCATCAAAAAGTTTCAACTCATTTGGAGCACTTGCAATTCTGCACAAAAAAAACACCACGGTAGTTCTGCTAAAAACAGCGTCAGTCCGGGTTAGTTCCAAAAAATGATATAAAAAGTTGCTATAAAATGATTGTAAAACATCCAAGAATGATAATATAACAGCATGGAACAATAAAAAAATATAGATACGTTGGAGACATATCAGCATCCCGAAGGTTAATTCCTACTCGTCCTCGAGTAGGTAAATGATAAAAACAGAATTTTTGATGTGGAATGCTGCCTAACATGTCATCTGTTCTTCTTTTCTTTATAGCATGGACATTTGGACTTTTATATGGTTCAAAGCAATAGTATAGTTTTGACATGAGGACAATACTCAAGCATACCAACAAGCAACCATGTCTTTCAAAATATCAACGCTAAAATAAGTTATCCCTAGCCCATCATGCTCAATCATTGATCCATTCATGAAACACATTCGCATATTAGCTACACCCAATGCTCAAGTACGATCATAGTGCCTCCTAGTTGGTGATTTTATAAGAGAAGATGGAGACTCAATTTAAAAACAAAAATAGCATAAAGTAAAAGAAATGCCCTTCGCAGAGGGAAGTAGGGATTTGTAGAGGTTCCAGAGCTAAAAGCAAATATTGAGAGATAAAAACATTTTGAGAGGCATACTTTTCCCACCAACGAAAACGACTTAGAGCTCCCAACACTTTCCATGCTATATATATCATAGGCGGCTCCCAAAGAAAAAAATAAAGTTTATTCCTTTTTCCACCATACTTTCAGTTTCCAAGGCTAACCTTATCCACGGGTGCCCTCCATACCAACACTTTCCAAGGAACTTATTTTTTGACAACATAAAGTAAATTCATTTTTCATTTCGGGACTCGGCATCCTTAATACCTTTGCCTTACTCTCATGCAATGACAAGTGAATAAACACTCATGGTGAGAATAGAACATCTAGCATGGAAAATATTGGCCACCCCTCACCGCCTCACAAGCGGTACGAGCATACAAAAGAGAAGTCTATTTTGAAAATTAGAGGTGGCACATACAAATTTGCTTAGAACGGCACTGAAATACCGCATGTAGGTAGGTATAGTGGACTCGTGTGGCAAAACTAGTTTAAAGGATTTTGGATGCACAAGTAGTGATCATACTTAGTGCAAAATGAAGGCTAGCAAAAGATTGAGAAGCGACCAACCAACAAATGAATAATCTCATAAGTGAGCATTGATCATAATTAACACCAAATAATGCACCACAAGTAGGATGTAATTTCATTTCATAACTATTGACTTTCGTGCTTGCATAGTGTCGGAGTAAATGACCACAGGTAGCCTCATCGGCCCCCCATGATATTTCAAGACATCGGGGCTTGCTGCGCCCCTCACACCTCTCGGAAGAACGACTGGCTTCTTGGGCCGGCTGGTCTAAGAGTCTGGCTGCTGGAAGACGGCGAGACCACAGAAGGCGGCCATGAGTGGGCCGACTCCTAGCAGGCGGCCCCTCGTCCCCTCAAAGTTTATACCCCATTACCGCGAGGAGACGGGGCGTGGCTACAGTGCGACCTGCAGCCCCCGAATCCAGGGCAGATCATGGCCAAAGTGCGGTGTACCAAGCGGACAACCCTCGCCCGGCGTGGCACTGTTACCACGCAGCCCGTGACATCACTTATGTCAGAGGGAGCCACGCTCCCACGATGGGCGGTCGGTACGACCCGTAGGCGGCGGGGCCTACCTGTCCGCGAGCCACCAGAAGGTGGCGAACTCCAAGCAGACGGCAACAAGGGCAGGCCGACTCCTAGCAGGCGGTCCTTCTTCCCCCCGGAGTGTGCGTGCTATTAATCAGATGAGATGGGGTGTGGCTACAGTGAGCGCTCTCCAGGCGGCGGGACAGTAGCCACGCTCCCCTGACAAAGCCTCCGACATCAAGGGCGAGGCTACAGTATAAAGCAGTCAACATGGCCCGCAGGCAGCGGGTCCTACCTGTCGTCCGAGATCACGACAGCCGGTGGGACCCACCAAGCGGCGGGCCCCAACAGCTGGCGGAGAAGCCAGCGTCCAGAGACACTGACGGCCGGGTCCTACATCAGGCCAGATTACCATTGTACCCCTGGGGGGTAGGCCTATATAAACCCCCCAGGCTTCCCCATGCAAGGGGTTCAGGACCCTAGAGATCATACACACACATATAGAGAGAGGATTAGAGCTTGCCTTGTCCTTCTTCCTCCTCTAGCCGAACAGCTCAAGGAGCAACCTTGTAGCCACTCTATTGACCATAGTGATCATGCGGAGACCCCGTAGAGTAAAACTAGGGGTGTTATCTCCACGGAGAGCCCTGAACCTGGGTAAGATTCGCAGGCGTATGCGGTCTCCCTCACTCCTGCTTCTAGAGCCCAGCGACGTACTCTTGTCCCCATCCATGATAAGACACCCCCTAGCATACGTCGCAAGATATCCCCGACATTTGGCGCCCACCGTGGGGCTAGGTGCACCGTCGCCGGAGACATGTTCTGGACATGAACGCTCTTCCTTCCTGGTGAGCGCAGCCAGCCCGACACGCTTGATGGCGTTTGCATTGACGCGCTGCCAGGGGCGGAGACAGAATATTTGGTCATTGGGTTCACTCCATGACTCGTTGTGAGAACTTGGTACTAATATGTGAAGTGTAAAGTCTAATTTTATATTATCTTACAACAAAACTATAGCACCCAAAAATAGTATAATGAAAGAACATGTTCGGTTGCATTAAAAACTAAGGAATGCCGGACATACCGGTTCGATAAATTATAAAATCACTTGCTTACATATTATAAATAGAGTAGTGCCAAATTACTTTGTAGCTCCAAATGTAGCTTCCCATCTTCCTGGCACATTGAAAAAATTGACAATTTAGTTTGAAAAGTTTAGAATAAGTACTATAAAGTGAAAGAATTTTGCATAGGGCATCTCCAGCCGTTGGCCCCCCCAGGACGCATACAAATCGCCACCTGGGGGCGAGCCGGCGATACACTCGGCGCTGAGGCGGTTTTTTGCCTTGATCGTCGCTTTCAGCGCCGAAATTGGCCCACTTTGCAGCCCAATTTCGGCGAATAAATGGCCCATATGGGCGAGAATAGGCCCATATTCGGCATGGTTTCGCCGTGTCTCGGCGTTCAATTATCAACACAATTATTCCTTATCACATATTTCATCACAGAAAAATCAAATACTTCAACAAAATACTACAACAAATAGTTCAATACAAATTATATAGTTCAACAAATAAGAACTCATATTTCATCACGCGACGTCCCCCTTGAGCCTCCATAGGTGCTCAATCAGATCTTCTGCAGTTGATGATGCACTGTGGGTCTCGGATCTCTGGACGATATCTTGAGATAGGCAGTCCAAGTTGCGGTAGCTGGTGATCAACTTCGCTAGAGGACCTGCATGTAGTATGGTTCAGATGTCAAACACTGGGTCTTCTTGCCGCTCTCGATGATCATGTTGTGCAAGATGACACAGCAAGTCATGATCTCCCACATTTGATCTTTCGACCAGGTCGAGCAGGGTACCAAACAACAGCGAATCGAGATTGGAGCACACCAAATGCCCGCCGACATCCTTCCCGCAAGCCTCCCGAAGCTTCGCAAACCAGCGTTCTTGCCTCCTGCCACAGGGTTTGAGATCGTCTTCACAAATGTCGACCATCTCGGATAGATGCCATCAGCTAGATAGTACCCCTTGTTGTATTGGTGCCCATTGATCTCGATGTTCATCGAGGAGAATGGCCCTCAACGAGCTTGGCAAAACAGGAGAGCTTTGCAGACGTTGATGTCATTGTGAGTTCTGGCATACCAAAGAAGGAGTGCCAAATCCAGAGGTCTGTGTGGCTACCGCCTCAAGCACCACACTGCAACCGCCTTTGGCGCCTTTGTACATCCCCCGCCAACCAAATGGGCAGTTCTTCCATTTCAATGCATGCAATCGATGCTTCCAAGCATCCCAGAAATCCTCTTGCTGCATTCGGGCTAGGATCCGGCAGTGTCTTCCGCATTGGGTGTTCTCAAGTATTGTGGCCCAAACACTGCCACCACCGCCCGACAGAACTTGTAGAAACACTCTATGCTGGTGGACTCGCCATGCGCCCATAGTCGTCGAGTGAATCTTTGGGAGCTCCATATGCAAGCATCCTCATCGCTGTCATGCACTTCGGATGGAGGTGAATCCAAGAGCGCCAAAGTGCAATCCATCTTGCACTTGAAGTAGTTGTCGAACTCCGGATGGAATTCACAAACCGAGGAAGAGCTTTGGCTCATCCGATAATGGCGCCAAATGTTCTCTCGCCATGAAGTGGAGCATCGGCGAAGTAGTCGAGTAGAGCATGCATAGCCTTGCGAGGCGATGCCGTTCTTTGCTTTCACCGCCCGCGCCGAGCCACCTCGACGCTGCTTTTCATTGCTCGCCCGGCAGCTGGCGAGGGCGGCGAGCACCATCGGATGCTCTTCTTCACGGGCGTCGGCGCGGCTTCCTCCTCCAGCAGTGCGGCGAGCTCTTCCTCCTCATCCGAGTCCATCGCCGAGACAGTCAAAACGCCGAACACCTTGCGCTCGGTGGGCGTGTACCCGCCGTTAAACCACGCCTCCGCGGCCGGAAACGGCGGCCGGAAACGCCCAGCTGCTGCGGGAGGGGCTGCCGCGGCGAAGCGCTGCTATTTTCTAGCGGGGAATGGTTATCTAGCGGAGTAGGCCGGCGGCCGTCGCCGGGATATAGCTAGTGGTGGCCGAGGGCGCGGGGGGTGCGAGGCGAGTCGGGGGAAGAAAACCTTGACTTTTCCCCTGTCGGTGTGGGCCAGGCGTGCTTTTCCCTAGTGCCGGAGCCCCCAACGGCTCCCTAGCGCGCCGGGTTCGGCCTGTGATGCCGAGCGGAAAAAAGGTCCGAACCGGCGATTTTCGGCGTCCTGTGGGCGCGACTGGGCCGTTTTTTCGGCGCCGGCGCCGAAAAAGTGGCCTGGGGGGGCCTGTTGGGGGCGCGGCTGGAGATGCCCTAAGCACTCACATTTAGAGTGTCCCCTTTCAATGTTTCATCGCCTTAAAAAGATTAAAAATTCCATCATTGGTAATTGTAGAAAATATATCTTACTCCACATGGCAAATTAAACACTGGAATCTCCGTTGAGTATCTCCAATCTTCCTCTGCGGGTAGTCAAAATTAGAGGTGGCCTGTAAGGCACCCTCGTTAAATATTTGCGCCTAATCTCATCTTCCTTCTTTGGATTTCTTGTGTACTCTGAAATTCTCTTCCGATCAGCCAGATCATAAGGCAACTCATCTAAGTTAATTTCTGTTTGAGTAGTAGCCTTCGGAAGACTAGACATTTGATGCACTTAGCCTACGTCTAACGGGTAACCTTGAAGTGCATGTATCATTCTCTCGATCTGGTGACCGAGTTTTCTTCGAAAAATACCAGCCTAGATCTATCAAAGTCCATGAAAAATAAATCAAAAAGCTAGGGCAAAAAATCACCATAGCACTAGACTATTAGGCTAGATAGAACATATATAAGAGAGAGGAGATGAGGCAATGTAATCTAACAACCTCAAATTTTAGGGTACAACTGTTGCTATTGTCGATCTGGCTGCGGCCGGAGAGGTGGCGTCGCGGAGGCAGCAGGAACACGAACAGATAGGAGGAGAGTTGTGAATTGGAGAAAGAAAAGAGGATGAGGCATGCGGCCACCTGCGTGGCTAATCACGGAGATTAATTACGGCAAGTAGTCCAGGACTCCACGTGGGCTGTTCACTTTTCGGCCCTTTGTTTAGTCGCTCACGTGACAACCTTTCATTGATGAGTTCAGTCTAATTTGTTTAATGGGTTCACCTCAAGTAAACATGGACCTGCAAGCACGTACAAAGAAAAATCCGTTGGGTTCAGTTGAACCCAACGCTTATACGTTGGCTCTGCCGATGCGCGCTGCGCGACGCGGAAACCACTTGTGCTGGAAGCTGCCTCGCTGATCTCATCAGCGGGATCTGCCTCTCCGATGAGCCCGCGCCTGGCGCGGGAGCGACAGCACCGAGAGCTGCCTCGTTGGCCTCCTCGGCAAGCTCAGCATCGCCAACAAGCCCGCCTCCGACCTGGAGTCCGTCGGCTCCACCGACCCGCCTGTCGACATGATCATCGACGCCGCACCCTCTGATGCCTTCCCCGATCATGTGGTGATCATCGACGACCTACTCCCTCCTACGGATAGCGGTGCCAGCACCGTCACGGAGGTGCTGGTTATCAGCCACGATGGAACCTCTGACGGGGCCGGCCAGGACCCGCTGCAGGCAGTAGTACGGGGCCTGTCCGCTCCCATAGTGGCAGACGCCGATGGTGCAATGCTGGAGTCATTCCACGTCTCACTCCTCGACAGCGCCAACAAGCTGAAGGCCATGAGGTGCCTCAATGTAGCCTACCAGTGCGAGATCGACCGCGCCGTCTATGACACGCCGGCTGCTAGCGAACCCAGCCCCGTGGGCATGGTCCGGCAGCGCGGCGCAGCCATCGCCAGCATGCTGGGGGCTGAACGCCCAGTCTACGCCATGCCAATGGAGAACTTACGCGCCGCCCAGGCGACGACAGACGAGTTGGATCACCTAGAGGGCGACGAGCGTCGCTGCATGACGGAGTGCGTTCAGCAGCTCCTTGACGCGGCCGCCATGCAGCAAGAACCCGGCCGCCACATGGTGGAACCCGGCCTGCAGGCTAAGAACCTCGCCCCTCGCCGAGAGCACAACACGACCTCCCGACACCGACAGGCGGCGCCCACGACCGATGAGACAAAGAGCCAGCAGCTAGCCGTAGCCGCACACGCATCACCATCGAGCGCGACCAAGACTGCCGCCCACGAGTAGTGGAACGGCGGGACGATCGTCCGCCTCCCCCGCGCAGGGAGAGGCGCGCCTCCCCGCCGCCTGTTGAGCATCCGATTCTCAGAGGCCAGCTAGGCCCCCGTGAAGGAGCCGGAGAGAACGACGCCCGCCACTGGATTGACCGACTGGCTCGGTCCCTCGCAGTAGAAGTAGAAGATGCAATCGGCCCGAACTGCTTTGGCCCCCACATT
The DNA here is from genome assembly GCA_021605205.1 of Aegilops longissima. NCBI lineage: Eukaryota > Viridiplantae > Streptophyta > Magnoliopsida > Poales > Poaceae > Aegilops > Aegilops longissima. The sequence goes on from CM038682.1 coordinate 193,593,727, forward strand.
CGCGACGAGCCATTTCCCAAAGGGTTCTCGCTCAATCGAGACACTCCCAAGTACAACGACTCCGTGAAGCCAGAGGATCGGCTAGTCGACAAGTCCACCGCCGTCAGCATAGCGAACGACAACAAGTGCGTTGCCGTGAAGTACATTCCGCTCATGCTCCAGGGTATGGCCGGAAATGGCTGAACAGCCTCAAGCCCTACAGCGTCAACAGCTGGCTGGACTTCGCCGATGTCGTCATCCGCAACTTCACCAGCACCTACAAGCGGCCTCCCAAGTCCCGCCATCTCTCTCTATGCGTCCAAGGCCCGACCGAGTCCACCTGCGACTACGTGACGCGGTGGGCTAAACTGCACAACTCCTGCGAAGGGGTGCACGAGGTGCAAGCCATAGAGTACTTCACCGCCGGGTGCAAAGAGGGCACCCTGCTCAAGCACCGGCTCCCCTGCGACGAGCCGGCCACACTCGATGAGCTGCTGATCATAGCAGACAAATACACCAGTCCCGACTCCTCCATGAAGTCAGAGCTCCGGGTGGACGCGTTTGAGAAGGTGCTCCCTCCGGCTCCTCAGACGCCGGCTGGTGACTCTAGTCGGCGCCAGAAGTAGAACGACAACAAGCGCAAGGCCCCGCAGCCGACTTCCACCAGCCGGCAGGTGGCAACCGTTGAATACCAGCAGCCGTAAGGGCAGCCCGACCCCAAGCGTCAAAAGGGCGGCAAGCCTGCTTGGTTGCCCGCCTTCTCCTTCGAGCAAACCCTTGATGCTCCCTACAAGTTCCACAGCGGCGCGAAGCCGTCCAACCACACCACCCGGAAGTGCCACTGGCTCACCTGAATTGCCAAGGGCGGAGGACTGCCGCCTCCGCCTGCGGGCCCGCCGGCTCCACCTTCTCAGCAGCCGGTGGCCCATCCGGTCACCGCCATCCAAGATGAATTCCCTGAAGAACATGGAGCCTACGTTGTCTTCACCAGTGTGGACGACGACAGGCACAGCCAGCGTTAGCAGCACCGTGAGGTGAATGCTATTGCTTCTGAAGTCCCAGAGTTCATGCACTGGTCCGAGAGGCCCATCAACTAGAGCTGTGCCGACCACCCGGAGGTGATGCCTTCTCCAGGTTCCTACGCCATGGTGCTGGATGCCACCTTCTCAACAAAGAGGTGAGCATGTCGCTTCTCCCGAGTCCTGATAGACAACAATAGCAGTATCAACATCCTCTACCGCGACACCCTGGAGAAGTTGTGCATCAAGGAGAAGCCGTTCCAGCCCAGCCGGACTGTCTTCCATGGAATTGTACTTGGCCTTTCCTGCTGCCCAATCGGCAAGATCAAGATAGACGTCCTCTTTGGAGACAGAGATTACTTCCACCGTGAGCCAATCTGGTTCGAGGTGGTTGACCTGGAGAGCCCCTACCATGCGCTCCTTGGCCGGCTTGCTTTGGCCAAGTTTATGGCGATGCCACACTATGCGTACCTCAAGATCAAGATGCCGGGCACCAAGGGCATCATCACCATAGCCGGCGACTACCAGAAGTTGGCCGCATGTGCTATCGCCAGCAGTCGGTTGGCTGAGTCCCTTGTCATCACCTTAGAGAAACGACTCCTTGATCGGGTTGTGGCCATGGCCAGCAAGCAGCCGGACCTGTCACCAGACCCCAAGGAGTCAGAGGCTCAGGGCTCCTTCCAGCCGGCCAAAGAAACCAAGAAGATCCCCTTGGACCCAGAGCACCCGGAAAGATTCACTGTCGTGGGGGCCCACCTTGACAGCAAATAGGAAAGCGAGCTCGTCGATTTCCTCCGTGAGAATCAGGACATCTTTGCATGGTCTCCCAATACATGCCGGGTGTTCCGACGGATTTCGCCGAGCACAAGCTACATGTCAGATCAGATGCAAAACCAGTGAAGCAACCCCTCCACCGCCTGTCAGAAGAGAAGATAATTTTTTTTGGTGAAGAGATAGCCCGACTTCTGGCCGCCGGCTTCATCATGGAAGTGTTTTACCCGTAGTGGCTTGCCAACCCAGTCCTTGTACTGAAGAAGAACAACCAGTGGCGCATGTGTATTGAATACACCAGCCTCAACAAAGCATGCCCCAAAGATCCGTTTGCTCTGCCTCAGATAGATCAAGTGATTGACTCCATAGCCGGACGCAAGCTGTTGTCTTTCCTTGATGCCTACTCCGGCTACCACCAGATCAAGATGAACCTGGCCGATCGACTAAAGATCTTTGCATGCAGAAGTGCCTCCTCAAGCAACTCGGCATAAATGCCCACGTCTATGTAGACGATATTGTGGTGAAGACGGAGAAGCGAGGCACCCTCCTGGAGGGATCTCAAGGAGACCTTTGACAATTTGCGTCATTTTCAAATTAAGCTCAACCCAGAGAAGTGTGTCTTCGGAGTCCCAGATGGCTAGCTCCTTGGTTTCCTTGTCTCTGAATGCGACATCGAGTGCAACCCCGTGAAGATTGATGTCGCTTGATGCTACGTCGGTATTTCCTCAAAGAGGAAGGAATGATGCAGCACAGCGGTAGTAGGTATTTCCCTCAGATATGAAACCAAGGTTATCGAACCAGTAGGAGAACCAAGCAACACAACGTAAACAACTCCTGCACACAAATAACAACACCTCGCAACCCAACGTGTTAAAGGGGTTGTCAATCCCTTTCGGGTAACGGCGCCAGAAACGGCGTGTGGACGGGTGAAAGTTGTGATAGATTGAATAAATAGATCGCAAATAAAATAAAGTGCAGCAAAGTATTTTTGTATTTTTGGTTTAATAGATCTGAAAATAAATGCAAAGGAAAAGTATATCGCAAAGGCAAATATATGAGAAAGAGACCCGGGGCCGTAGGTTTCACTAGTGGCTTCTCTCGAGAAAGATAGCAAAAGGTGGGTGAACAAATTACTGTAGGGCAATTGATAGAACTTCAAATAATCATGATGATATCTAGGCAATGATCATTATATAGGCATCACGTCCAAGATTAGTAGACCGACACCTGCCTGCATCTACTACTATTACTCCACACATCGACCGCTATCTAGTATGCATCTAGTGTATTAAGTTCATCGAAAAACATAGTAATGCAATAAGAAGTATGACATGATGTAGACAAGATCTATCTATGTAGAGATAGACCCCATCATTTTATCCTTAGTAGCAACGATACGTACGTGTCGGTTCCCCTTCTGTCACTAGGATCAAGCACCGTAAGATCGAACCCACTACAAATCACCTCTTCCCATTGCAAGATAAATAGATCAAGTTGGCCAAACAAAACCCAAATATCAGAGAAGAAATACGAGGCTATAAGCAATAATGCATATAAGAGATCAAAGAAACTCAAATAACTTTCATGGATATAAAAAGATATAACTGATCATAAACTCAAAGTTCATCAGATCCCAACAAACACACCGCAAAAGAGTTACATCATATGGATCTCCAAGAGACCATTGTATTGAGAATTCAGCGAGAGAGAGGAAGCCATCTAGCTACTAACTACGGACACGAAGGTCTATAAACAACTACTCACGCATCATCAGAGAGGCACCAATGGAGGTGGTGAACCCAATCAGAGATGGTGTCTAGATTGGATCTGGTGGTTATGGACTCTATGGCGGCTGGATCAATATCTCGACGACTCCCCTAGGGTTTTGGGAATATTGGGGTATTTAGAGAGCAAAGAGGCGGTCCCGGGGGCACTCGAGGTGGGCACAACCCACCAGGGTGCGCCTGGGCCTCTTTGCGTGCCCTGGTGGGTTGTGCCCTCCTCGAGGCACCCCCAGGCGCAGCTAGGGCCCATTATGTTCCTTCTGGTCCATAAAAATTCTCCGTGAAGTTTTGTTGCATTTGGACTCCATCTGATATTGATTTCCTGCGATGTAAAAAAACATGCAGAAAACAACAATTGGCACTTGGCACTATATCAATAGGTTAGTACCAAAAAATGATATAAAATGACTATAAAATGATTATAAAACATCCAAGATTGATAATATAACAGCATGGAACAATAAAAAATTATAGGTATGTTGGTGACGTATCAGCATCCCCAAGCTTAACTCCTACTCGTCCTCGAGTAGGTAAGTGATAAAAACAGATTTTTTTATGTGGAATGCTACATGTCATGTCATATCATATTATTTTCTTTATATCATGGACATTTGGGCTTTTATATGATTCAAAGCAATAGTCTACTTTTGACATGATAATTTAGATACTCAAGCATATCAACAAGCAACCATGTCTTTCAATATATCAATGCTAAAATAAGTTATCCCTAGTCCATCTTGCTCAACCATTGATCCATTCATGAAACACACTTGCATATTAGCTACACCCAATACCCAATACTCAAATTCAAAATACAAATTGCATAAAGTAAAAGAAAGGCCCTTCGGAGAGGGAAGTAGGGATTTGTAGAGGTGCCAGAGCTCAAAGCGAAAAATTAGAGATAAAAACATTTTGGGAGGTGTATCCATACCACCAACGAAAACGACTTAGAGTTCCCAACACTTTCCATGCTAGATATATCATAGGCGGTTCCCAAATAGAAAATAAAGTTTATTCCTTTTTCCACCATACTTTCACTTTCCATGGCTAGCCGTATCCACGGTTGCCCTCCATACCAACACTTTCCAAGGAATTTATTATTTGACAACATAAAGTAAATTCATTTTTTCATTTCGGGACTGGGCATCCCTAAAACCTTTGCCTTACTCTTGTGCAATGACAAGTGAACAAACACTCGTCGTGAGAATAACACATCCAACATGGAAAATATTAGCCACCCCTCACCGCTCCGCGAGCGAAACGAACACACAAAAGAGAAGTTTATTTTGAAAGTTAGAGATGCCACATGCAAATTTGCTTAGAACGGCAAAATAATACCCCATATAGGTAGATATAGTGGACTCATGTGGCAAAACTGGTTTAAAGGATTTTGGATGCACAAGTAGAGATCATACTTAGTGCAAAATGAAGGCTAGCAAAAGATTGAGAAGCGACCAACCAAGAAACGAATAATCTCATAAGCAAGCATTAAGCATAATTAACACCGAATAATGCACCACAAGTAGGATATAATTTCATTGCATGACTATTGACTTTTCGTGCTTGCATAGGGAATCAGAAACCTTAACACCACTATTCTTACTAAAGCATAATTACTCATCAACACAACTCACATATCACATCATTTTATCTCAAAACTATTACTAAGAATCAAGTTTATTTTGTCCAATGATCTTTATGAAAGTTTTATTATATCCTTCTTGGATATCTATCACTTTGGAACTAATTTTCATGTGTTGCTTTTCATAAGCTCAAACAAATATAAGTGAAGATCATGAGCATAATTTTTTTCTTTCTCTCAAAATAATTTAAGTGAAGCAAGAGAGAATTTCTTGAAAATTTTACTAACTCTCAAATAAATCTAAGTGCAGCAAGAGAGCATTTCTCCAAAAATACTAAGCACACGTGCTAAAAAATATATAAATGAAGCACTAGAGCAAGTCCATAGCTCATAAAAATTTAAGTGTAGCATAGAGCGCAATTCTAACAAGTCATGACATAATTTTGGCTCTCTCAAATAGGTGTGTCTAGCAAGGATTGATGACTAATAACACAAAATAAAACAAGCAAAGACTCATATCATACAATATGCTCCAAGCAAAACACATAGTATGTGACGAATAAAAATATAGCTTCGAGTAAAATACCGATGGTCGTTAGAAGAAAGGGGGGATGCCACTCGGATGCATCCCCAAGCTTAGTTGGTTGCTCATTTTTGGATAATAGCTTGGGATGCCGGGGCATCCCCAAGCTTAGGCTCTTCTATGCTTCCTTCATGCATCATAAAATAACCCAAAACTTGAAAACTTCAATCACACAAAACTCAACAAAACCTTCGTGAGATCCGTTAGTATAAGAAAACAAACCACTACTATAAGTACTATATCAAACCAATTCATATTTTTTTTGCATTATATCAACAGTATTCCAACTTTTCTATGGCAAAAACTCATCAAATAAAAACATAGAGCCATCAAAATAAGCACACAACACAAAGAAAATAGAATCTGTCAAAACAGAACAGTCTGTAGCAATCTGACTATTTAAAATACTTCTGTAACTCCACAAATTCTGGAACATTAGTACTACCTGGGTAATTTGTATACTAATCTTCTGCAAAAAGAATTGGCATTTTATCATGTTCTGGTGATTTTTAACAATTGTTTTCATGAGCACATAAGTTTCTGTTTTTCAGCAAGATCAAGCAACTATCACCCAAGAAGATCCTAAAGGCTTTACTTGGCACAAACACTAATTAAAACAAAAAAACACAATCATAACAGTAGCATAATTGTGCAAACACTCAAGAACAGAAATAAAAAATCAAAAAGAAATTTTATTCATTGGGTTGCCTCCCAACAAGCGTTATAGTTTTACACCCTTAGGTAGGCATAAAGCAAGGATCTAAGTATTGCCATCTTTGGTTCGAGATCCGTAAGATGCCCTCATGATTGATTCATATGGTGGCCTAATTCTTGTTCTAGGAAAGTGTTCCATACCCATCCTCGAAAGAAATTGGAACTTAATATTGCCTTCTTTCATATCAATCCCGGCACTGATAGTGCGTAAAAACGGTCTACCAAGAATAATTGGACAAGACGGATTGCAATCAATATCAAGAACAATAAAATCTATGGGCACATAATTCCTACTTGCAAGAATAAGAACATCATTAATTCTTCCCATAGGCTTTTTAATAGTAGAATCCGCCAAGTGGAAATTTAAATAGCATTCTTCAAGATCGGTAAGACCAAGCACATCACATTAAGATTTTGGAATTGTAGAAACACTAGCACCCAAGTCACACAAAGCAAAACACTCATAATTTTTAACCTTGACTTTGATAGTTGGTTCCCATTCATCATGCAATTTTCTAGGAATTGAAACTTCTAATTCCAATTTTTCTTCAAAAGCTTTCATCATGGCATCAACAATATGTTTAGTAAAAGCTTTATTTTGTTCATAGGCATGAGGTGAATTTATCATGGATTGCAACAAATAAATACAATCAATCAAAGAGAAACTATCGTAATTAAAGTCTTTGTAATCCAAAAGAGTGGGCACATCACTAGTTAAAGTTTTGACCTCTCCAAACCCACTTCTATCAATTTTCTCAACAAGATTTTCACCCTCCGAAATATTGGGACGCCTTCCACCTAAAGTTGAATCTTATCCAGTCCCTTTATCATCAATATTAACTTTACTAAACAAGGAATCAACAGAAGAAACACCAATCATTTTAAGATCTTCATCACTTTCACGAAAGTAATCACTAGAGAATGCTTTTTTCTAAAAATTCTCTTTTAGTTCTAAGCATAGCGGTTCTTTCCTTACTTTCATCCATAGAAACATAAAGAGCTTTAGTTGATTCATCAACCTTATGCACAAAACATCTTGAGATTTTCCACATCATGAGCAATTCTATCAACACTTCTAGACAAATCATCAATCTTACTCAACTTTTCTTCTATGGAAGTGTTGAAAACTTTTTGCGTGTTGATAAATTATTTTATATTATTCTCAAGATCAGAGGTGTTCCTATTATTATTATTATAAGATTGATTTCCATAGGAATTACCATAGTTATTAGAGGAATTACTAGGAAAAGGCCTAGGATTAAAATTACCTCTATAAGCATTATTATTGAAATTATTTCGAGAGATAAAATTCACATCTATGGCATCACTATTTTGCTCAATCAAAGTAGACAAAGGCATATATTGAAATCAATAGGGGCACTTTTACTAGCAACCAATTTCATAAGAGCATCAACTTTTTCACTCAAATAAGAAATTTCTTCAACCGAATTAACTTTTTTACTAGTAGGAGCTCTTTCAGTATGCCATTGCGAATAATTTGCCATGATATTATCAAGCAATTTGGTGGCTTCACCCAAATTAACTTCCATAAAAGTACCACCCGCGGCGGAATCTAAAAGTTTACGAGAAACAAAATTCAACCCTGCATAAAAATTTTGTATGATCATCCAAAGTTTTAACCCATGAGTTGGGAAATTCCTTAGCATCATTTTCATCCTTTCCCAAGATTGTGCAACATGCTCATGTTCAGGTTGCTTGAAATTCATGATCTGGGTTATAAGGGAAATAATTTTTGCGGGCGGAAAATACTTAGTGATAAAAGCATCTTTGCACTTATTCCAAGAATCGATACTATTGCGAGGCAAAGAAGAGAACCACTTTTTTGCAGAATCATGGAAAGAAAATGGAAATATTTTCATATTCACCACATCATTCAACGGAGTTTGAACATACACCCCCAGCGGGTGGTGATACGTCCATTTTGCATCATGCTTTTATATCGATATTTATTGCATTATGGGCTGTTATTACACATTATGTCACAATACTTATGCCTATTCTCTCTTATTTTACAAGGTTTACATGAAGAGGGAGAATGCCGGCAGCTGGAATTCTGGGCTGGAAAAGGAGCAAATATTAGAGACCTATTCTTCACAACTCCAATAGTCCTGAAACTTCATGGAGGCATGTTTTGGAATATATAAAAAATACTGGAGAAAGAATCAACCAGAGGGGGCCCACACCCTGGCCACATGGGTGGGGGCGCCCTACAGGCGCGCCCCTGCCTCGTGGGCCTGGCAGCCTCCGTGCCCATCTTCTGCTATATGAAGTCTTTTACCCTGGAAAAATCATAAGCAAGATTTCGGGACGAAACACCGCCGCCACGAGGCGGAACCTTGGCGGAACCAATCTAGGGCTCCGGCGGAGCTGTTCTGCCGCGGAAACATCCCTCCGGGAGGGGGAAATCATCACCATCGTCATCACCAACGATCCTCTCATTGGGAGGGGGTCAATCTCCATCAATATCTTCACCAACACCATCTCCTCTAAAACCCTAGTTCATCTCTTGTATCCAATCTTTGTCCCAAAACCTCAGATTGGTACCTGTAGGTTGCTAGTAGTGTTGATTACTCATTGTAGTTGATGCTAGTTGGTTTATTTGGTGGAAGATCATATGTTCATATCCTTTATGCATATTAATATACCTCTGATTATGAACATGAATACGATTTGTGAGTAGTTACATTTGTTCCTGAGGACACGGGAGAAGTCTTGCTATAAGTAGTCATGTGAATTTGGTATTCGTTTGATATTTTGATGAGATGTATGTTGTCTCTCCTCTAGTGGTGTTATGTGAACATCGACTACATAACACTTCACCATTGTTTGGGCCTAGAGGAAGGCATTGGGAAGTAATAAGTAGATGATGGGTTGCTAGAGTGACAGAAGCTTAAACCCTAGTTTATGAGTTGCTTCGTAAGGGGCTGATTTGGATACATATGTTTCATGCTATGGTTAGGTTTACCTTAATACTTCCTTTGTAGTTGCGGATGCTTGCAATAGGGGTTAATCATAAGTGGGATGCTTGTCCAAGAAAGGGAAGTACCCAAGCACCGGTCCACCCACATACCAAATTATCAAAGTAACAAACGCAAATCATATGAGCGTGATGAAAACTAGCTTGACGATAATTCCCATGTGTCCTCGGGAGCGCTTTTCTCTATATAAGAGTTTGCCCAGGCTTGTCCTTTGCTACAAAAAGGATTGGGCCATCTTGCTGCACCTTATTTACTTTCATTACTTGTTACCCGTTACAAATTACCTTATCACAAAACTATCTATTACCGATAATTTCAGTGCTTGCAGAGAATACCTTACCGAAAACCGCTTATCATTTCCTTTTGCTCCTCGTTGGGTTCGACACTCTTACTTATCCAAAGGACTATGATAGATCCCCTATACTTGTGGGTCATCAAGACTCTTTTCTGGCGCCGTTACCAGGGAGTGAAGCGCCTTTGGTAGGTGGAATTTGGTAAAGAAAAAGTTATATAGTGTGATTTACTGTCACTTGTTACTATGGAACATAATCCTTTGAGGAGCTTGTTCAGGGTATCTTCACCCCAAACAGTAGAGCAAAGAGTTGCTCCTTAACCTACTGAACCTACCGAAAATGTTTACTTTGAAATTCCTTCGGGTATGATAGAGAAATTGCTAGCTAATCCTTTTACAGGAGATGGAACATTACATCCCGATTTGCACTTAATCTATGTGGACGAAGTTTGTGAATTATTTAAGCTTGCAGGTATGCCCGAGGTTGTTACCAAGAAGAAGGTCTTCCCTTTTATATTTGAAGGGAAAGGCATTGACATGGTTTAGGATATATGATGACACTACAAAAAAAATACACTTCCGTGATGATACGTGTTTGTCACACTGGGTCGCGTTTTTTGTCATGCATGTACATCCATGACAAATTTATGACAGAATCAAGATAGTCATACCTATGCTGCCGTAGAAGTGTTCCATGACATTACCAAAATTATCATCACGGAAGTGTCCACTTCCATGACGATAAATCGCGCGTCACAGAAGTGCTTTCGTCAAGGGTGACCGACACGTGGCATCCACCGTAACGGAACGCCGTTAAGCTATCGGGTCCGGTTTTGGATCCGATAACCCGTTAATGACCCGACCAATGGGGATTTTCCACGGTAAAATCATCATTGGTCGGAGGAAACACGCGTCGCTCACCGTTGGGACAGATGTCATCCACTCATTGGACCCAACAGAGGCCCATTCTCGTGAAAAGGCCGACCCATTTGACTTGGTCAAAGGTGGTGGGCGCCCACGGCAAGCTCGTTAATGGCCTGCTCAAGATATAGCCCATTTACGCCCGCTAACCCAGGCCCGTTCTGACCTATCCAAATTAGGCCCAAGAGCGTCATCCGGGCCGTCCAATATAATTCCAGCCCGTTTTAACTTCCAGCCCATGTATGGCCCATGACGTCTTTTGGCCCATCTGAGGCCCTTAGTAACCCTCGGCCCGTTAACGGCCTGTGGTAAAACTGGCCCGTAATGAACAGTTTATCACATTATACCCATTAACGGTCCATTATTCCGTCGGGCCGTTTCCAGCCCATGTTATCTTTCGGCCTTCTCAGGGCCCACTTATTCTTGGGCTCATTTCCAGCATTCGGTTACTTACGGCCCGTTACTTTCATTTTCTGCTTGTGGGCCAAATTCAGCCCGTGCATACAGTCGGCCCGTTTGTGGCTCGTTAATACGTTGGGCCGTTTTCCTAGCATCATCAAATACGGCCGATTAACGACGGCCATTATGGTCGGCCCATGAACGGACGATTCCAACTCTAGCCTGTTTACGACCATAAAGCGGTATGTTATTGGCCCATGTTTGGGCAATCGATCATACGGCCCGTAGAAGGCCCATTGATAATACAGCCCGTAGAAGGCCCATTGATGATACGGCTCGTAGAAGGCCCATTGTTTCTACGCCCCGTAGAAGGCCCATTGTTTCTACGGCCCGTAGAAGGCCCATTGTTTCTACGGCCCGTAGAAGGCCCAGTGTCACTACAATAAATATGTAGCCCATGGTTATTGTGGCCTAGTTAAAAAAAAGGTTATTGCGGCACTAGCAAACCGCGGGAAAAGAACAGCACTGACTACAAGCAAACAAATAAACAAGACAACAAGGAAATAAATAAGCAAGCAACTTACACTAGGCTATCACGGCTATTACACATATTACATCCACTGGGCATCAAAGTTCGCCACCAGTGCAAATATAGGGAACAAAGCAGCATATCATATACATTAGTTGTCAAAGTTGGCGACAAAGGCAAATAAACGCCATGAGCAAAACATGTCCGAACTGAAACCACTTCGTAAGATCTCAAGAAACAATATCCTGGTACCCATAATCTTTGGCAAGATGCTTAGCAAGCTTATTAACTTTCTCTTGTTTGGCGCTTAAATCCTCCAGTGCTTGCTGTTGCACCAGAAAGTATGCATCTGAATTCTGCAGGGACTTCCTCGGTCCTTCAGCTTCTGTCGCAACACATCTGATTGATGTCTTTCAACTTGAAGCTGAGACTCAAGAAGACGAACTTGTGCCAGCGGTAGTGGCCAGTAACTCGAACACTACATCAAGACAGGACTTCTGGGTTCTCTCACTGTCATCAAGGTAGTTTTTATCAGCTTTCTTGGAGACCAACAGGGATGTCTCACTATCTTGAACCTTATCTGCATTACTTCCTTCACCATTGCATAACGGGGTACTTTTCTCCAATATTTTGTCCGCATTCTAAAAGAGAAACAAGCAGACACATCATACGTTTACCATGTTGTATATGAAACTCATTTTGGTAAATCAGTTCAGTAGTAAAGTGCACAGGATAACAACATGAAACAAACATATATCTATGTACCATGGTCAGTCTATATCGATTGCTAATTTTTACGTCTCAGTACCAACATTGCTCCAGGTTTTTATAAATAAGGCTAAGACGCGTATTTATACGTATTGACGCTCGATCCGACAGCTCGGCCCCACCCGTCAGGTGCCGACGTGGCATGTTTTTTGCAGAAAAGCCCCTTACGTTGTATGTAATCACAAAAATGCCCAATTTTTTTGCGGGAAAAAGGCTCCAAGAGGCTTTCTTTTTTGTTCGCAATTTCCACCACCGAATCTGGACTGGTTTGAAAATTTCCGCCACCTGAACAAATAAAGAAAAGAAAAGAATAAATATTCTAGTTTTTGTTGCCACATCAAGATAGAGACACAATTCAAATAATATTTGTTCAAGACAAAGCAGAATAGACAGAATATAAGTGTGGGAAACTATAGAGACACTTGTAATGTGCATGACATGAGAACATAACTGTTCATTCAATTGAAACTGAAATCAATATAGAGCAAGTTCAGCAAACAAGTTAAAGAAACAAGTTTAAAACATACCTGTTGCACCATTAGAGTTTCAATTCCATCCTTCAAATTTAAAAATAGTTGGTCTGAGTAAATACAGTGATGCAAGAGCAAAGGAGTATGAACCATAGCTACAGAACCTGACCTGAGAACAATTCTTCTTCTCCTTTAAGCGTTGAGTTGGGATTCGGAGTGGTGGTCCTCGTGCTTTGGGCACTACAGTTCCCTTACTAACTGCTCGTGTTTGGGTGCTCTGTGGTGGAGACGGTGCTGTATCAACTGGAACTGGGTTACTATCTGCTAGGGTTGGGGTTAGAAGGGGTGTAGCTGGTTCTCTGTCCAACTATGTAGGGGTACAATCTGCGAGAGTCTGGGTTACGTGTGGTGGGGCTGGCTCTTGGGAAAGTACAACCGTGGTTCTATCTGCATCAACTGATAGCACTATCTTTTCTGAAGACCGTGTTGTTACTCCCTTAGATACTGCCATCACCCTCTCCAATTCAAATGGCTGATAAACAAGAAAAGTAATTGAATGTACATACATTGTATGATAGACAGGTGCAATGGATAGTGGGGAATAAAAGAGGGCATGAAATAATTCACATTTATGTTGTCTAACCGAACAGGATAGCATGACACAATTTCACATATATGATGGCTAAATAAACAGGATAGCATGATACAATTTCACATTATGATGGCTAACCAAAAAACATGGAAAGACATAGTTCAAAATATGATGACTATGTAAACAGAATGACATGATATAACTATATAATGTGTTTATTAAATAGGTTGGCATGCCATAATTCACATACATGCCGCCTATGGAAACATGATAGCATGACATAATTCCTGGATAGAATGACATAATTCAAAATATGAAGACTGTAAACACTAAAAAGGATGAGATGATATAACTATATGATGTCTTTATTAAATGGGTTGCCATGCCATAATTCAGATAGATGTTGTGTATGTAAACATGATGGCATGATATAATTCAAATATATGATTTATATAGTAAGCAAGTAAGCAGATGGCAATCCATATATGATGTAAAAACTAAGCAATGCAAGACAACATGCATGACATGGGTAATATAACCCTGCCAAGTTTGAGCATAGACCTCAGGGGGGAACTAGGACTGGTCATCAGTCTCCGAATCCTCCTCTGAGGAGCTCTCTGTATCCAGCAAGATGTCTGCTTCAGCAGGTAGCATTGTCTGCTCTGAATACATTGTTTTCACTCCGGATACTTCCATCACCGCTTCAAATGGCTGATGCATAGGAAGAGTAGTTGAATATACAAACGTTGTCGACCAATGGAACACGTAATACAAAAAAATGATAGCATGATATAATTCACATACATGATGATTGGCTCAACAGCATGGCATTGCATAATTCACATATATAATGCCTTTGCAACAAGATAGCATTGCATAATTCACATATATAATGTCTTGCAACAAGATGGCAATGCATAATTCACGTATATGGTAATTAGACACTAAACAGGTGGCATTCACACAAAGCATGTCTAAAATAATCAAATGACATCGCAATGCAAGACACCATACACACGATATGAGCAACTTAACCCTGCCAAGTTAATTAGAGCATACAATGCTACCTGTTAGATGCCGCAAAGTATTCCCAGCAGGACCGTAAACTAGACAGCCTGTTAGATGGCATTGAAGAGGAATACAATCAGTCAAATTGACTATGTAATTTATGGTGACATGTAAAATTCCTTCTAGCCGGATTGTAGATCGTTTGTCTTAGCGGAACTCTTCGCTTCAACCTCGGGACCCGATAGTCCGGAGTGTGTCCGAATACCCTCGCGGTTATATAAAAACCGGGGCATGCATGGAGACCAGGCGTAGGGGTCATTAGTGCTTTATCAGACAAGTGCCCAACTAGTTATGTTATATTACAGGGTTAGTAAGAAACATCTTCAAGGGAGAATAGTTCCGTTAGGGGTTCCTTTCCCTGGGAGGCATGCCCTAAAGTGCATATCCGGACTGCGAAAAAAGCAGAAAAACATCTGGGGGCAGCTAAATAAATAGGTAAGAAATCTTCTTTTAGTTCACCGACCGAATATTCTCTTAAGAACGCTAGCTTTCGGCTTCACCCACCGAGGTACACATCCGCTGACCCGACAAGAATAATCGCAGAGGTGCTCCTTTACCACCTAGCCGAACAATCGGGAACGTAGGGTTAAGCACAGGAGCCAGGCAACCCAGCTTGGCCAAAACTTAAGTCATATCGATGCATATAATGGTGAATAAAAGGTACATGCGGAAGTGTGACACATGTATTGGGCATGAAGCCCTTAGAATTAAGCTTCTGTGAAAGAAGCCCCCAGGTACAATGAGCGTTGATAGCGCGTCAAGTTTGTGCGAACAATGCGCTAACGAGCCTTTCAAGGCTTGATAAAAAAGGGAGAAGGAGAAAAAATAGAAGACAACTAAAATGTAAAATATGGACAGAGGAAGGAGACGAACTCAGAATCCGGCGCTAGGCGTAGAATCTTCGGAGACGTGCTGCGTTCCATGGGTTCGGCTCGAGTCGGTTATCCGATGCATCTCGCAGACGGTACGCTCCACCGGTCAGGACTTGGTCGATGATAAAGGGACCTTCCCATTTGGGCTTTAGTTTGTCCTTTTTCTTGTCCGGCAGGCATAAAACTAGCTCGCCAACATTGTAAGTTTTGGCCCGTACGTCTCTGCTTTGATATCTTCGAGCCTGCTATTGATAGAATGCGGAACGGGCTTTTGCTACGTCACGCTCCTCCTCCAAGGCGTCCAAACTGTCATGCCGATCGAGCTCAGCTTCTCTTTCTTCGTACATGCGCACGCGAGGTGAGTCATGAATTATGTCGCAGGGCAGAACTGCCTCACGTCGTATACCATAAAGAATGGTGTGAATCCGGTCGTGCGGTTCGGAGTGGTCCGCAGCCCCCAGAGTACGGAGTCGAGCTCCTCTACCTAGTGCGTGTTAGATTCCTTGAGGGACCGCACTAATTTGGGTTTGATGCCGCTCATAATTAGATCATTTGCTCGCTCAACTTGACTGTTAGTTTGAGGGTGATAGACTGAAGCGTAGTCGAGCTTAATGCCCATGTTTTTGCACCAGAGTTTGACCTTGTCGGTCGTAAAGTTCGTGCCGTTATCAGTGATGATGCTGTGGGGGACACCGTAACGGTGTATGCGACCCCGATATGAAGTCTATCACCGGTCCGGATTCGCCGCCTTGACGGGCTTGGCCTCTATCCATTTGGTGAATTTATCCACCATGACCAGTAGGTATTTTTGCTTGTGGGTTCCCCTTTAAGGGTTCCGACCATGTCAAGCCCCTGCACTGCCAAGGGCCGGTGATGGGTATAGTTTTGAGGGGTGGGTGGCATGTGGCTTTGATTATCAAAGAGCTGGCATCCGACGATCGTTGGACTAAGTCCCGAGATCCGCCGGGCCGGGCCGTCGGCCAATAAAATCCTGTACGGAAGGCCTTGTTTACAAAGGCCCGGCTGCGGCGTGGTGCCCGCCGAGTCCGGCATGTATTTCAGCCAGAAGATTCCGCCCTTCCTCTTCGGAGATACACCTTTGAAGGACTCCGGTTGTGCTTTTCTTATAAAGCTCTCTAAGGGAGTCCTGGATTAGGGGGTGTCCGGATAGCCGAACTAACACCGTCGGCCGGACTCCTGGACTATGAAGATACAAGATTGAAGACTTCGTCCCGTGTCCGGATGGGACTTTCCTTGGCGTGGAAGGCAAGCTTGGCGATACGGATATGTAGATCTCCTACCATTGTAACCGACTCTGTGTAACCCTAACCCTATCCGGTGTCTATATAAACCGGAGGGTTCTAGTCCGTAGGACGAACAACAATCATACCATAGGCTAGCTTCTAGGGTTTAGCCTCTCTGATCTCGTGGTAGATCCAGTCTTGTACTACCCATATCATCAATATTAATCAAGCAGGAGTAGGCTTTTACCTCCATCGAGAGGGCCTGAACCTGGGTAAAAACATCGTGTCCCTTGTCTCTTGTTACCATCCGCCTAGACGCACAGTTCGGGACCCCCTACTGGAGATCCGCCGGTTTTGACACCGACATTGGTGCTTTCATTGAGAGTTCCTCTGTGGCGTCATCCTTAGGCCTGATGGCTCCTTCGATCATCAACGATGACGCGGTCCAGGGTGAGACTTTTCTCCTCGGACAGATCTTCGTATTCGGCGGCTTCGCAATGCGGTCCAACTCAGTTGGCCATCTGGAGCAGATCGAAAGCTACGCCCTGGCCATCAGGTAAGATTTGGGAGTTTGAACTACATAGCCGACATCCGCGGAGACTTGATCTTCGACGGATTCGAGCCATAGCTGTTGCGCCAAGATCGCCTCGATGGGCACGATCTAGCTCTACCGCGAGCAGTGCCTCGAGGTCGCACCAGCGCCCGCTCCGACCCTTAGCTCGAGCCGACTCCCTCGATCAAGGACGAGTGGTTTGACACCGCCGAGGGCTACGATCTCACGGGCGATTGAGCCGAACTCCATCCTGTCCTCTGCGAAGACCGTGACTCCAAGGTGCCGGACTCTCTCCGACTCCTAACCTCGCGCCCGCCAATCGAATCCGATTGGGCGCCGTTATGGAGTTCATCGCTGCATGAACATCTTTCAGACTCACCCTTTGGCGACATCCTGAATTCACTAAAGTCTCTCTTTATCAGAGAGCCTGGCCGACTATGGTCAGGAAGGTTGGGATGCGGACGACGAAGAAATTCAACGCCCACCCACCGCCCACTTTGTAGCCACTGTCGATGATTTAACCGATATGCTCGACTTCGACTCCAAAGACATCAACGGTATGGACGACGATGCTGGAGACGATCAAGAACCAGCGCCTACAGGGCACTGGAAGGCCACCTCGTCATACGACATATACATGGTGGACATACCAAAAGATGGGAACGACGATGGAACAACGGAGGATGACCCCTCCAAGAAGCAGCCCAAGCGCCGGCGTCAGCGGCACCGCCTAAATCCCGCCACAAAAAAACGGTGATTCCGCACGGAGATAATAACACCCGGATAGTGTCAAGACAACCCCCCCAGCAGGATTCAGCACAGAGAAGGGAGAAGCCAGCCTTCATGATAGAGCGGCAGATGTGGAGGTGGAGGACGATAATTATATGCCTCCTCCAAGATGAGGCAAGCCTCGACGATGACGAATTTGTCGTGCCTGAGGACCCCGCCGAACAGGAGCATTTCAAAAGCAGGCTTATGGCCACGACAAGCAGCCTCAAGAAAAAGCAGTAGCAGCTTAGAGCTGACCAAGACTTTCTAGCTGACAGATGGATCAAGTCCTCGCAGTCAAGAGTACGAACTCAACGCCTCCAAGAGATAGCTGAAACGCAGGCTGCTACCCCAATTAGAGGAAGCAGCACCCAAACCTACATCACCAGCGCATGATGCGGCCGACCGGCCACCCCGTGGTCGCGACAGAGAGGCCTCTAGACCCTCCATCCAAGCCGTACCCCGGTGTCGCTCGAAAAGTACCAAGGCACGGGGAAACGCGCCAAACCTGCAAGACATATTGGAGGACAAGGCAAGGCAAACAAGATCGATCTACAGATCGCGTGGGCGCCTCACGACACGTGATGATAACCGTCACGCCGGATACAGCAATTCCGGCCGGGCCGAACACAGTAGACAAAGCTCATTTGAGCTGCGTCGTGATATAGCCCAATACAGAGGCACCGCACACCCACTATGCTTCACAGACGAAGTAATGGATCATCAAATCCCCGAGGGTTTGAAACCCGTAAACATCGAATCATACGATGGCACAACAGATCCTGCGGTTTGGATCGAGGACTACCTCCTCCATATCCACATGGCCCACGGTGATGATCTACACGCCATCAAATACCTCCCACTCAAGCTTAAAGGACCAGCTCGGCATTGGCTTAACAGCTTGCCAGCAGAGTCAATTGGTTGTTGGGAGGACCTGGAAGCCGCATTCCTTGATAACTTCCAGGGCACATATGTGCGACCACCAGACACCGATGACCTCAGCCACATAATTCAGCAGCCGTAAGAATCGCCGACAATTACGTACACGGTTCCTAACCAAGAAAAATCAAATCATTGACTGTCCGGATGCAGAGGCCCTTGCAGCCTTCAAACATAACATCCGTGACGAGTGGCTTGTCCGACACCTAGGACAGGAAAAGCCAAAATCCATGGCAGCCCTCACAACGCTCATGACCCGCTTTTGCGCGGGAGAGGAAAGCTGGCTAGCTCGAAGTAACAACCTGACTAAAAACCCCGGTAGTTCGGATACCAAGGACAACAATGGCAGGTCGTGTCGGAACAAGAACAAGCGCCGCATTAACGGCGACAATGCTGAAGACACGACAGTCAATGCCGGATTCAGCGGCTCTAAACCCGGTCAGTGGAAGAAGCCGTTCAAAAGAAATACTCAGGGCCCGTCCAATCTGGACCGAATACTCGATCGCTCGTGCCAAATACATGGCACCCCGAAAAATCAGCCAACCATACCAACAGGATTGCTGGGTCTTCAAACAGCAGGCAAGTTAAATGCGAACTCAATGACAAGGGGCTGCATAGCGATGGCGAGGAGGAGCCCCACCACGAACAATAGAGGACAAAGGGCTTCCCCACAAGTGCGGACGGTGAACATGATATATGCAACCCACATACCCAAAAGGGAGCGGAAGCGTGCACTAAGGGGCGTATATGCGATGGAGCCAGTCGCCCCAAAGTTCAACCCATGGTCCGCCTGCCCGATCACCTTTGATCCAAGGGACCACCCCACTAGCATCCGTCACGGCGGATTCGCCGCTTTGGTTCTTGACCCAATCATCGACGGATTTCACCTCACTAGAGTCCTGATGGATGGCGGTAGCAGCCTGAACCTGCTTTATCAGGATACAGTGTGCAAAATGGGCATAGACCCCTCAAGGATTAAACCCACAAAGACGACCTTTAAAGGCGTCATACTAGGTGTAGAGGCCAATTGTACAGGCTCGCTTACACTCAAGTGGTCTTCGATCCCGGATAACTTCCAAGCAAAGAGTTAATCTTCGACATAGTCCCGCTCCGCAGCGGCTATCACGCGATCGCTTGGACGAACCGTGACGGTAAAGTTCAATGCGGTGCCGCACTCACGCATACCTCAAGCTCAAGATGCCAGCCCTCGAGGAGTAATCACGGCCAATGGAAACACCGAACGCCTCTCCGAACGGAGGAGCACACGGCGGCCCTCGCGGCGGAGGTGCAAAGCAGCCTCTCACAGCTATTCTCGAGCCCGCTATTAAACGTCCGCCACCGCTCAAGCGCGCCGGGGTAACCTACAACAAGACCGCTCGCACGATCCGAGCACGCCAGAGTAATCCGCCCCAACCCCAGCCCTCGCAAAACTACGGCCAAGATTACGCTGCACATAACTACGCCCGAGATACCATGGGCATAAGGGAGGTGCACGACCACGCACGCCTAGAATGCAGCTCAACAGCACTGTGGGCCCCGATTGTGTCATTCTTTTCTTTCTTTTTTCTTCTTCTTACTTTCGTGGCTCCGCTTCCGTAAGTCCCGTCCAGCACTAGAATTTCCAAACTCACGATGCAACAGCCAGGAAGCGAAAGCTACGCCGAGTGTCCAGTGGTCTCTACTACGAGCATTATACCTGTTTTACATACCATCCCGCAGCTTACCCCTGGAGGGGGACATGTTAAATAGTCCCATCCCTTGCTTATCGCATTATTTGTATTGTTCTGCTTCCATTGCAGTACCTATTCGAATAAACAATACATAGATTTTGCCTATTATTGCACTCCTTTCTTTATCTATATATATGTTCATTTCATTACATGTTGCACCCATACACTTTAGTACGGCCAATACACCAGGAGCTTAAGTACCCCAAAAGTATGGTGTGATAAGTCCGAACACTTTCACAAGTGCGGCACCCCGAACTTACAGCATTATATGCATCGGCTCCGAATCATGTCTTGGGTCAATAGTTGGGTTTGCCTGGCTCCCATGTTTTGGTACCTTACGTTCCGTTATATCGGTTAAGGTAGCGCTGGGAGAACCACTGTGATTGTGCCCCGGTTGAGCTGGGTTGAGCACCTCAGTGGAGAAAGCTAAAACTGACCGTCATGATAGGGCGAGAGCCGGTCGCTGTTCGAGAGGTTTTTTTCGGGTCCCTAAAGACTTATGCCGCTTAGAGCGAGGAGTTGGCATTGTCCGGCCAAGCCGTGGATAGCGCTCAACTTGGTATTCGAATACTAGGGGCTTCACGAAATTTAAAATTATAGAATTCTATGGCTAAGTGAGAGTGTTCAAGCACTATAAGTCCGTTGCCTTGTTCGCTATGCTGAGCGCCCTCAAGAACCCTAGAACGGGAACAAGAGCGCCAAGTTTATCCCAACACCCCAAAGACTGTGGCATGGGGGCTGAAGCCAACGACTTGCCATCTCTCAAATTTGATAAACGGCCGCATGTAAGGTAATATTTTAAATTCACAAGTGTTACTTAGGGCATATGAACAAGTTTTCAGCGTACATGATAACACATGCGAGTCTATTCAAAATTACCTCTTTGGAGCATTCACCCGCTATCTGGGCGGAACCCTTCAGACGCCTCATAGTACATTTCGGCTTGCAATGCTCCTTGCCCTTCGGTGGCCCGTCGTCACAAGCTTTCTCAGATCTAGCTTGCCCCAAAGTGCACTTTAGCACGGGCAAGGGCCCGACGGGCACCTTCAATGCAGACGGAGCGCTTGATGACTTCAATCCATGGACAAAGGCCCACCACCGCTGCACTAGCCCAAGTAGCTCCTGTGCATGGCCTCCAATGGCCACACCAACTATGAGGCCCTTCATGGCCTGTTCGGCGACCTTAGGAGCTCGACCAGCTGCTTCAGCTGGTCGCCAGGGCACGGACGCTCGCCTCAAAGATCTCGAGACCGAACACCTTCTCCGTCGAGCTCCCCTCCTTGGCGCGGTAGAACGCGGCAGCATCAGACACACTATGGGGCAGATCTGCGAATGCTCCTGGAGAGCTCCGGATTCGGGTAAGTAATAGGTAATTCACTTTCACATGCTTGCTTTGCATAAAGAATGCCTTACCCGCCGCTATCTTCTTTAATGATTCAATCTCTTGGAGGGCTTTTTGGGCTTCGGCCTTAGCGGCTTTGGCACTCTCAAGAGCTGAGCCGAGCTCAGACTCTCGAGTCTTCGAGCCATGCTCCAAACTCTCTTGATTTTCCACGAGAGCCTGGAGCTCTTGCCGCACCTCCGCCACCCGCGCCTCCTGCTTCTCTCGCTCGGTGCGCTCCACGGCCGCTTTGCTTTCAGCCACGGACACCGCTTCCTTGAGGGTCGCCACCTCGTTCGTGGCCCCTAGAATACCCATGTTACTCCTGTCATTTTTGCAACCAAATCCTTTCTATAAGGTATTTCTTTAATAAGGTATTACTTACCTTCCTTGTCCTCAAGCTACTTATTGGCAAGACCGAGCTCGTTCTCAGACCGCTCGAGGCTTTGCTTCAATGCATTGACCTCCGCAGTCAGTGCGGTAGAGGTCAGCAACGCAGCCTGCATTCCCATATTGACATACTTATGTTAGACTCCTGCAGATATCTTTTAGATCATTAGTCCGGCTTTTCTTTCCTAACACCGAACTAAGCATCGTGGGCTACTGTCTATGCGGTAATATTTTTACATATTCTAAACTTACCTCAAAGCCTATTAGGAGGCTGGTATAAGCTTCACCAGCCCGCTCTTGGCGGATCGAACTTTTGGAACACCACACTCATAACAAAGGCGGTGATCCTCGCCGATGGAGGCGCCTTTAAGCACCTCTAGCAAGCTATCAGGTGCCTCCGGATGGACGGGGGTCACCGGCGTCATAGTCTTACCCTTCTTATGAAGGGGCCGCTGACGGACTTCGTAACCACGAAGGTTCTGCACGGAGTCCGCACAGGCTGACTTAGAGCCCTCCGGGTCTCGCCTTCGCGCCCGAGTCCGGGAGGTCGCCTTGCGGCGCCTCCAGATCACCTCCTCCTGGCTGGGCCCCTTTGGGACTCCACCGCGGTGTCGCCGGCGACACGAGGAGAGGAGGCGGTCGGAAGTGAAGTACTATTCACATCCGAAGAGCTCAGGGAGCCGCCGACGAAGCGGCAAGCTCGCCCTGGGCGGGCTACATGGTCATATTCGGCGCTAGAAGACACTATGCGACAAATAAAAAGTCATGAGCTATTCTGAGTCCGGACGCCACGATCTCGCTTAGGGGCTTGGCCTTGGTGGCCACTCCTCCTCGTCGTTGTCGGCGTTGGTGGAGAAGTCCGAGGAAGGGTCCTTCCTTTTTGACCCTCCGCCTCCCCAAATGGGGGCCTTCCTTTTCTCTCTCCCACTGGGAGGCTTTTCTCCTCCTCCTCGCCCTCGAGGAGGATTCCGCCCGAGTCGCCGGACGATGAGTCCGACAACACTGGCGCCGGGCACTCCTTCGAGTCCCCGTGGCCTTCTTCTTGGTTTTCTTCTCCGACACCACGTGAGGTGTCGGAGCCAGCAGCCCTGGCCAATCGTGTGTCCGCTGGGTCTTCCGGAAGGGGCCGACAGTTAATCTGTCCGGACGCCTTCACCAGTCTTGTCAAAGGTTAGGAGTTTTAGATCCCAGAGAGTCAAACTTTGAAAAAGGAGTCCCATAAAGGGTAAAATAACTTACCTCGCTGCCTTGACCTCTGCGAGCTGAATCCGCGATCTTCAGGCGGATGTAGGAGCTCGACGCCTTGAACAGACCTTCCAGCGCCTTCGCACGTAGTGTCAAGAGCCTTTTCAGAGTTGGGTGCTGTGCCGGGTCGAACTCCCACAATTTGAAGGCCCGTTGTTGGCATGGGAGAATCCGCGGATGAGCATCACTGGATTACGCTGACAAGCCCGAGATTCTTGTCCACCAGGTTTGGATGCAGGTTTGGAGTCCGGATAGCTCGTTCAATCCCCCACGCCAGCCCATCTCTTTCCATGATGTGAGCCGTGGGGAAGCCAGATCGAATTGGGGCCGCCACCATTGAGAGTCGCGTGGCTCGGTGATGTAGAACCACCCGATTGCCACCCCTTTATGGTCTCCACAAAGGAGCCTCGAGCCATAGGACTTTGGCCATCTTGCCAACCATGGCGCCCAAGACTGGCTTGGCGGCCGCCCACTACCTTCGGCTTGACATTGAAGATCTTCAGCCATGTTTAACTGGGGCTAGATGCAGAGGAAGGTTTCGCATTACCCACGATAAACGCCGAGATGTTGAGGATGAAGTTCGGGGCCGATCATGGAAATCCAGCCGTAGTAGAACATGAGCCCCTGCACAAATGGGTGAAGTGGAAAACCTAGTCCACGGAGGAAGTGGTGAGGAACACCACCTCTCATGGGGCCCGGGGTGGAATGATCTGCCCTCATCGGGTAGCCGGTGCTGCGCGATGTCGCTGGACAAGTATCCGCCTCCGCAGCTTTTTGATGTGCCCTCCGTGACGGAGGAGGCCATCCACTTGCCTCTGCTCCGGACATAGTTGGAGAAGGTTGAGGAGGGATGTGCGGACTTGGGCGTTGGAGCTCGAAAAGCGGAAATGGATGAGCAAAGGAGGAAGAAGGCATAGGTGAAAAGGTGGATTCTTATCCCTTATATGGACGGATGAAGCTATGCGCCCCCGCCACCGGTAAAACTCGCTATCTCCCAAATACCGTAATCAATGGCGCGTTGGGTTACCCATGTCCGTATTAATGGGAATCCGGAATAAGGGGGCACGATCTCTGCTTTGATAAGACGTGCCAAGGAAACCGCCTCGCTAAACGCGCTAAGGTGGAACAGTAAGAAAACGATTCGAATAAAGGCTTGGCCGTGGTGTGATGTCACGCCGCGGGATGCGTCAGCAGATCTGTGCAAAAGTTATTCTCTCTACGGTAGTATGTGGAACTTGTTTTGCAGAGCCGGACACTATCCTTGTGTTCAAAATATTCTATGAAGTATTCGGAGGAGGAACCCGCCTTGTAATGCCGAAGACAATATGTGCGCCGGACTCGTCGTCATTGAATCCTGGTTCAGGGGCTACTGAGGGAGTCCTGGATTAGGGGGTGTCCGGATAGCCGAACTATCACCGTTGGCCGGACTCCTGAACTATGAAGATACAAGATTGAAGACTCCGTCCCGTGTCCGGATGGGACTTTCCTTGGCGTGGAAGGCAAGCTTGGCGATACGGATATTTAGATATCCTACCATTGTAACCGACTCTGTGTAACCCTAACCCTATCCGGTGTCTATATAAACCTGAGGGTTCTAGTCCGTAGGACGAAGACCAATCATACCATAGGCTAGCTTCTAGGGTTTAGCCTCTCTGATCTTGTGGTAGATCCACTCTTGTACTACCAATATCATCAATATTAATCAAGAAGGAGTAGGGTTTTACCTCCATCGAGAGGGCCCGAACCTGGGTAAAAACATCGTGTCCCTTGTCTCCTGTTACCATCTGCCTAGACGCACAGTCCGGGACCCCCTACCCGAGATCCGCCGGTTTTGACACCGACACTCTCCCTCATGGACTTGATAGGCTTTAGATCGCCGCACTATGCGGCGGGCCTCGTTTTGGTCCTCGGGAAGTTCCTGCCTGGTTAGGTAGGCTAGGAATGGTTCTGTCCACGGGGGAATGACTGCCTTTATTACGTGGACTGAGGATATTATTTCGTTGGTAGAACCACCAACTGTGTCGTAATGTTTAGTGTGGGCAAGGCGGTTGGGTTCGGGTTGTTATTTCCGGACTCTCCTCCCATAATACGGATGGCTTGAACAACCTCTCTAGGAAGATGTTGGGGACAGATCGCGCCATGCGCCGATGCGCTAACTCATCTCGCTGCCTGGTTGTTGTCCCGGGCTATATGGTGAATTTCGAGCCCCTCAAACCGAGCTGACATTTTTAGGAAAGCATTGCGATAGGCTGCCATTTTCGGATCCTTGGCATCAATGTCTCCATTTATTTGTGATATCGCGAGGTTCGAATCCCCGCGCACCTCTAGGCGTTGAATGCCCATGGAGACTGCCATCCGGAGACCATGTAGAAGGGCCTCGTATTTGGCTGCGTTGTTGGAGTCCGTATACATTATCTGGAGTACGTATTGAACTGTATATCCGGTTGGGGACGTTAGAACGACGCTGGCTCCTAGGCCAGCCAACATTTTGGAGCCGTCGAAGTGCATTATCCAGTTGGAATATGCGTTGTACTCTTTAGGGAGTTCGCTGGTCCATTCGGGCGCATTTAAGTCGGCCAAAACTTGCGACTTAATAGCTCTCAGTTGCTTATAGGTTATGTCGAACGGGAGGAGCTCAATGGCCCATTTGGCAATCCGGCCCGTCGCGTCGCGGTTGTTTATAATGTCGTTAAGGGGTACTTGGGAGGTTACTGTTATTGAACACTCTTGAAAGTAGTGTCGCAGCTTCCGGGATGCCATAAACACCGCGTACGCTATCTTTTGATAATGCGAGTACCGTGACTTGCATGGAGTTAGGAAAGTGGACACGTAGTAAACTGGTTTTTGAAGGGGGAACTTGTGTCCGTCCGTTTCTCATTCAACAACGAGCACCGCGCTTACAACTTGATGAGTTACCGTGATGTATAATAGCATTGGTTCGCCCATGTTGGGCGCGGCCAGGACCGGGTTTGTTGCCAATATGGCTTTTATTTCTTCGAGTCCGGCTGTGGCGGCATCCGTCCACTCGAAGTGTTCGGTGCGCCGGAGGAGGCGATAAAGGGGTAATGCCTTTTCTCCCAAACGGGAGATGAAGCGGCTTAGAGCCGCCACGCATCCAGTCAATTTTTGTATTTGTTTGAGGTCTTTTGGGATATCCAATTGTGACAGAGCTCGGATCTTGGCTGGATTTGCTTCAGTTCCACTACCGGATACAATGAAGCCCAAGAGCTTTCCAGCTGGTACGCCGAAAACGCATTTTTCCGGGTTGAGCTTAATGTCATATGTTCGGAGATTATCGAATGTGAGCCTCAAGTCGTCTACTTGAGTTTCGATGTGCTTGCTTTTGACAACCACATCGTCTACGTATGCCTCCACTGCTTTGCCGATCTGGTTTGCCAGACATGTCTGAATCATGCGCTGATATGTTGCGCCAGCGTTTTTGAGCCTGAAGGCCATTGTGTTGAAGCAGAATGGGCCGTATGGAGTGATGAATGCTGTTGCGGCTTGGTCAGGCTCTGCCATCTTAATTTGGTAGTAGCCGGAGTATGCGTCGAGGAAACACAATGAATCGTGTCCTGCGGTAGCGTTGATGATTTGATCAATGCGGGGGAGGGGGAAGGGATCCTTTGGGCAAGCCTTGTTGAGGTCCTTGAAATCGACGCACATGCGCCAGGATTTGTCCTTCTTTGGTACCATCACCAAGTTTGCTAGCCAGTTCGGATGTTTTATATCTCTGATGAATCCGGCGTCCAATAGTTTGGCTAGCTCCTCTCCCATGGCCTGTCTCTTGGGTTTGGAGAAACGCCGAAGAGCCTATTTGACTGCCTTGAATCCTTTTAGGATGTTTAGGTTGTGCTCGGCCAGCCGGCGTGGGATTCCCGGCATGTCTGAAGGGTGCTGTGCAAAATGTCCCAATTTTCGCAGAGGAATTCTCTTAGTGCGCGCCTACATCAGATTTAATTCTGCCCCGATGGAGGCCGCTTTTGTAGGGTCCGCTGGTGGACTTGGAATTTGACTATTTCGTCCGCTGGTTTGAAGGAAGTGGATTTGGATCTCTTATCGAGTATCACATCGTCCCTATTCATCGTGGAGCGCAGCGCAGTGAGTTCCTCGGCCACTAGGGCTCCGGATAGTGCCTCAAGGGCCAGTGCGGCTGTCTTATTTTCGGCACGGAGTGCTATGTCCGGGTCACTAGCAAGAGTGATGATTCCGTTGGGCCCGGGCATTTTGAGCTTCATGTACCCATAATGGGGTATAGCTTGGAAAATTGTGAATGCCTCTCGCCCTAATAGAGCGTGGTATCCGCTGCTGAACGGGGCCACTTGGAACGTGACCTCCTCGGACCTGTAATTATCCGGCGTGCGTAACACCACATCCAAAGGTGATTTTTCCTGACAACGTGCTTCCCGATCGGGATTATTCCTCTAAAGGTTGTGCTGCTTCGCCAATGCGGCTCCGCCTATCTCCATTTTTCGGAGGGTTTCTCGTAAATGAGGTTCAATCCGCTGCCACCGCCCATGAGTACCTTGGTAGGCGAAGCCGCCCACTATCGGATTGTGGACCAATGCGGCCGGTGCTCGGATGTTCGAATTTAGGTTCACACCGCATTAAAGGTAATAGCCGTGGTTACCCATGGGTTTATTGTTGCTACTTGGTAGACTTCAAGAGGCTATGGAGTGTTTGTTTCACATATTATTTGATGCGAAAGTCTCAAGACTGTTAATACCGCATCGGTATCTCTGGTTGGTGCTCTAGAGCTAGAAGCTCTTCGCCACTTTTGGCCACCGCCGTAGTATCCAACATGCTCTAAGGCTATGAGTTGGAGTGGCGCCTCAGACTATCAATTTTACAGGTCCATTGATCCATCCCTCCAAGACGGTTCCATGCCCTATAGAGAGTTTTTGCTTTTGGTATTTAACCTGTGCTCGGCGATGATGCACCCTTTTATTTCGGATCGGGTTGTATTCAAGGCCGGATTGTCCCAAAATCTTGCTTCGTTTTGCAGCGCTTTCCATCGCGACAAGATTTCAGATTATGGACGCTAAGTCGGTAAAGCCTGTGATGTCACGGCGATTTCTAGCGCTTAGGATCCCATTGTCCGTGCAATCGTTGCAGAATAATGAGATTGCGCCTCCTCATGGCAGTCCTTTATCCCGTCCATAACCGGAGGAATCGCCCAAGAATGGTGTATCGCTTTCATGGGCTCTTGCCGAATTTGAGATAGGTCGCTATGTTTGGGTGGGCGGTGAAATTAAATCGGAACCGCGCCTAATCTGAGACTTAAGGGCCAAGGGGCTTCCAACTTGGAAGCTTGGATTCTTGGATGTTGTCCAATAAATCTAGCCCGCTGCCCGACTTTAGGTTCGTGGCTTGAGGACGCCCTCTCCTCCGGGAATCCGCATGGAGGGATTGGGAATCTGGACGTAGCTAGTCCTTAAGATAGAAGAAGGGTCGCCAGATTGTTCCTCCACCACAAGAACATGGTGGGTAACACCGGGAGAGTTAATCTCTCAAATCGGGTTTAGGCCCAATCTGATCATAGTCTGAAGCGACTCCTGCGGCGGCGCGATCCAAGAGCTCGCTTAAGGAAGAGAGCTCCATCGATCTAACTGCTCGGCGAGCCCGAGTTAACGTGAAGACTGCCGATGACCCGAGAAGTCATCGTCGGCGTGATGACAACAGCGGTCATAAGAAACCGCCTAGCCGGAGAGTTTGGCCGACAGCCAAAGCTTCTTTATAACAAAGGCTGCCTTTTAAAGACGGATGAGGCATCCTTCCCGACAGCGACGACACAGAGGAACTCTCAATGAAAGCACCAATGTGGGTGTCAAACCGCGGATCTCGGTAGGGGGTCCCGAATCGTATGCCTAGGAGGATGGTAACAGGAGACAAGGGACACGATGTTTTTACCTGTGTTGGGCCCTCTCGATGGAGGTAAAACCCTATTCCTGCTTGATTAATATTGATGGTATGGGTAGTACAAGAGTAGATCTACCACGAGATCGAGAGGCTAAACCCTTGAAGCTAGCCTATGGTATGATTGTTGTTCGCCCCACGGACTAAAACCCTCCGATTTATATAGACACGAATAGGGTTAGGGTTACACGTAGTCGGTTACAATGGTAGGAGATCTACATATCCAGACGCCAAGCTTGCCTTCCACGCCAAGGAAAGTCCCATCCGGACACGGACGAAGTCTTCAATCTTGTATCTTCATAGTCCAGAGTCCGCCAAAGGTCATCTATCCGGACACCCCCTAATCCAGGACTCCCTCAACGACGATAAAGTAGCATGTCATCATATTAAGCGATGCATAAAGTAACCAGACACGGAAGAGTGTGACCTCTCTTGCGTGTAGTCCTGAAGGCCATCTGCTCAGTTGATGATGGTAATGCAGTTGTCGTGGCTGCCGACAGAGGGGAAGAAGATCTGAGGCGGCGAAAGACAGTCTGGAGAGCGGATCCCTGCTGTGGTGAACCCTTCCGTTGTTGGAGCAGCTGAGCTGGGGTGGAACCACAGCACCGCAGGAGCAGGACAAACCACACAATGTTTTCTTTGACACATATCTGTAATAGAAGTAAATGTGTAAGGGCTTGTTTGAATTTGATGATTCTAACAATGCAGGGATAGGAAATAGACAGGAATAGGATAGGAATGCACGTGCAAAACAGAGAATTGAAAAACACAGGATTTCTGCCAATCTGGGTGTTTGGTTCACAAGAATTGGAAGATCACATGATGCGAAGAAGCATGTTGAGATTAAGTCAAAACACAAGAAAATGTACGATTATAATGCTATTATGCTACTATCTCTTAGTCTTGTGCTTCATGAATAGGAATTAGAAAAGGAGGACAAGTGGAAATTAAAATTCCTACGGTTTTTCTTTCAAGGAGACACTAAAGGAACAAATCCTACAATTTTCCTTTGCTCCATTCCTTTGCACCAAATTCATGAAAAGTAGTACCATACGAAACTTTCTAATTCCTATGTTTTTCATTCACTTTTCCTTTCAAGCATTAGCAATTCCAGTAGGCAGGCTTGAGAAAGGAAAAGCCTACACTAAAAAAATGTTTTTGTGCTACTTCTATTACTTTGGACCCAGGCCACTGCCCTACTAGCTCAACTCCCAGGGCCATCGACAAATGCACAGCTCAAACGCGTAGAGATAAATAATGATGACATTCAAGAGAGTTGAAAGCACAAGTGCTCCCTGGGTGATTTTGGTAATTAATGTCAACATATCTCTTGTTGGACTAATGTTTCTACCTAGTATGTTTCAGATAAGTTCAACAATGGAGTGGCATGGACTAGAGGATGTGGAACCCCTTCAAGATGCTGAAGACAAAGGGTTGGCTCAAGCTCAAAGCTCAGGACTCTACATTTTCTATTTTAGTGATCCAAGATCACATTGAGTCCATAGGAAAGCCAATACTATTAAGAGGGGATGAGGTGTTGCTTAATGGCTTGCTTGCTCAAAGTGCTTAGTGATATGCTCCAAAGCCCTCAACCACTTTCTCATATCCATATATGTCCCAAACCTAAAAGTCAAACTCGGACCCACCGATTCTTTCCATCCGGAGCCACCGAGTTCACTTGACATAGTCACTGCCAGAAACCCTAGTCTTTTCGGTCTCACCGTTAGGGATCTCGGTCTCACCGAGATGGGATTGCAAACTCACTGTTGCCTATTGCAATAATTTCGGTCTCACCGAAATTTGCAATCGGTCGCACCGAGATTGCGATGCAAACTCTCTGTTTCCCTTTCGGTCCAACCGAGATGAGCGAATCGGTCCCACCGAGTTTGCCTGACCAACTCTCTATTAGTCTATTACCAAAATCGGTCACACCGAGTTTGTGTAATCGGTCTCACCGAGATTACGTTATGCCCTAACCCTAATGATATCGGTCCCACCAAGTTGACATGTCGGTCCCACCGAAACACCTAACGGTCACATTATGAACCAAATCGGTCTGACCGAGTTCTTTGATTCGGTCCCACCGAGTTTGGTGATTTGTGTGTAACGGTTAGATTTTGTGTGGAGGCTATATATACCCCTCCACCCACTCTTCATTCGTGGAGAGAGCCATCGGAACATGCCTACACTTCTAATACCTATTTTCTGAGAGAGAACCACCTACACTTGTATTGAGGTCAAGATATTCCATTCCAACCACATAAATCTTGATCTCTAGTGTCAGGACCCCGATTCCAAGTCACATCGATCTAGCCGGCAACACCTCATATCACTTTGCAGCCTCACGCACGGTATTCCCACGGGTGTCGCCTTACCATGGCCCGGGACCGCTTATGCCTTTTGGCTCACGATATGATAGTGTCGCTAGCATCCATATGACAGAGAACCGGGCCGACACGACTAGTCGTGAACCCAAAGTGGCACTAACTTATAGGGACAGCATACATGAATCAACATCGAGCATGTCGGTCAAGCAAGGATGCGAATCCGGGTTGTAGAACTGGCTAACAGGACTCGGGAACCCGCTGTAGCAGGCTAGACAGACTCGGATGTCATCTGCGTGACATTTCCCAAGGGATGTACACGTGAACAAGTGAATCACATGCCGCCACCAAGTGTTCCGGAGCAAGAGTCTTTGGGCTAGCGGTGACTCGTGAACCAGTCAGAAGCGGACTACTATGGCTCATGGGAAGCACAAGACTACATTTCCCCATAAGAGAGGCTACCAAGGATAAACAACTAGGTTGTCGGATCCCACACATACCAAGCATTTCAATCATACACACAATATGCTCGATATGTGTAAATACAACATGGCATCACAACATAACTCTACGACTCAAGTATTTATTCATTAGGCCCGAGGAGCGAGATATTACAAACATGGGTCTCATGACCCAACATTCTGAGCATACAAATCAAAGCACATGCGAAGCTTAACATGTCCGAGTACGTACATCTACAAATGAAAAAGGCTTAGAAGCCCGACTATCTACTGATCTCGCCAAGGGCACAAGATCGTAGCTGAGGTAACAAGCTAAACGTCAAGTCCACACGAACTACTAGCAAGACCGACGCCTCTCGCAAAACATAAAATAAGCAAACGTGAGTACAAATGTACCCAGAAGACTTACATCGAACTAACTACATATGCATCAGTATCAACAAAGGGGGTGGTGGAGTTTAACTGCAGCAAGCCAGCTTTGACTCGGTGGCTATCCTAAACTACGACTGCAAGTAACTCTTTTGAGGTGGCGCACATGAGTCCACATATTCACCATAACAATATACCACTATGGATCCGCTCCCGTCTCCCTACGAGAATGCCATCCATAGCACTCACGCTTATCTTGCGCATTTTAGAGTATCCACTTCCACTTGTCTATGAACTGATATAGGCAACCCAGAAGTCCATTACCGCGGACACGGCTATTCGAATAGATGATGTTAACCCTGCAGGGGTGTACTTCTTCATACATGTTTCCACCACTTAGCGTGTGCACACGACATGTGCTCGGCAGACTTCAAGCGAAAGCCGACGTGGGTGTAGACCACGACCTACCTAAACACTCAAGTCTCTAGTCTAGGTTTATCGCCTATTCAGGTTCCATCCGCAGGGAGTCCGGCCGAGGTTTCCACATACGGCCCCGAACGATGTGTACAGGGTTCCGCGACACCTAATGGGTGCCCGGTATACCCGGCCACGTGCCTACCGCATCACAGCCCACCCCTCGGGTCAGCGCTGCCCACGGCCTCCAGCATACTACAAATACCAAAAACTACTTGCAACTCCTGGACAGAGGACAAGGGTGATTAAGAAGTCGAGGGGTCATATTTCAGGGCCCAATGAATGGTAGTAGTTGTTTCATGGATCACAAACACGTAACTCAGTTCCCGAGGACGGCTTCAATGAGACAACCCACCATGTACTCCTACATGGCCTCTCACCGATACCTTTACCAAATCGTGTTCACACACTTAGCTCACGAACAAGAGGACATGTTCACACACCTCCGATTCATCCCGATGAATCAGACTGACACAACTCTAAGCAATAAACAGCACGACAAACAAGCATGAATGAGTAGGCACATCGGGCTCAAACAACTCCTACTCATGCTAGTGGGTTTCATCTATTTATCGTGGCAATGACAGTCATGCAGAGGATAAGGGTTCAACTACCGCAGCAAGTAACAGCTTGAATCGATGTTGTCCTAATGCAGTAAAAGAGAGCAGGAGCGAGAGAGTGGGTTTGTATCGGAATGAGCAAGGGGGTTTTTCTTGCCTGGCACTTCTGAAGATAGTATAGCTCTTCATCGGTGTTATCGAACTCATCGTCAGAAGCACGTCTATCGAGAGGGAACAAATACCAACAACAGAGAAGGAAAACACAATCAATGCAATGCTCAATATGATGCATGATCATGACATGTCAATATGTTGTGTTTTGAGCTAATGAAACTAGCAACATGTTAAATGGAGTTGGTTTGAACCCTAGGTTCAAATTCAAACTCCATATGTGAGGGTTTAAATGCCATTCATGTGATTTGGCCTAAACAGCAGCCATAAGTTGTTCTAACATGCATGAAAATAGTACAGATGGATAGATTGGATTTTTCTGATCATTTTTCATATATTACTTATTTCATTCTGAGCTATAGATTAATTTCTATGATTTTTTGAAGTTTTGGCTATTTTCTGGAATTTCCTGTAAAAGAATAAATCCAGAAAATAAGTTACTGCGTCAGCATGATGTCGTGGTGACGTCAGCAGGTCAAAGGCGACAGTCCAGGTCAACCCTGACCTGTGGGTCCGATCTGTCAGTGGTTAGTTAAGCTAACTAAATTTAGTTAGCATTAAACTAACAATAACCGAGTTTAGTTAGCGGCCTGGGTCCCACACGTCAGTGACCCAGGGGGTCAAACTAGGGTCAACCCGGGTCAAACTCGCCGGAGTTGACCCGAGGCTCGTCGCCGACAAGGCCAGGGATGGCGGAGAGGTGCGGGTTTCCTTCTCCGGCGACCAAATGGCCGGCGAAGGGCGTCTACGTGACGCGGGCGCTCGTCCGCGTCGAGTAGTGGCAGCAGCTGGGCCTGAGATAGCCGGAGTCGTCACCGGCGTCGACCTTGGCGGTCGCCGGAGCTCGGGCGAGCTCGGGGTTGACACTACGATGGCCGGGGAGGCTCGTGCGAGGCACCTACGTGCTCTACGCAGCGCGGGGAGGGAGCTGAGCACGAGGGCCGGGCCGCTAGGTGGCCGGAGGCACGTCGGCGACGGTCACAGGCGGCGGCTGGTTCGGTCATCGGCGAAACGGCGACTAGAGCTAGCACACGTCGAGGAGACAAGGGGGACACGGTGTAGAAGCTCACGGAGATCGTGTAGGGCTGGTCGGCGAGCTCGGGGAGGGGCCGGAGCAAGCGGGGCAGCGATGGCGATCTCGGCGGACCGAGGTTGAAGAAGATGGCGTGGCCGGCGTTCGAGGGCGTCCAGCGGGGCGTTGCTCGGTGAGGAGGTCGAGGACGAAGTGGTGGAGCTACTAGGCGCGTCGGTGAGGCGTGGGGTGGCCGGTGGCCGCGGGAACGGCGAGCGGCGCGACGGGCGGGTTCGGGCGGCTGCGCGTGAGAGAGACAGAGGAGGGGAGAGTGGTGTCCAGGGGGTCGAGGCGGCGCCAAGGAGAAGACGCGAGGCGTCGTGGTGGCCAAGCGACGCAGGCAGGCAGCCTGGTGGCGTGGCGCCCGCGTGCGCGCCGTGCGTCGGCCACGCGCCTGTCCTCCTGGCAAGGAGGAAGACGACAAGGGAGGGGCTAGGTGGGCTGGGCCGGCGGTTGGGCCAGCCAGCTGCAGTGCTGGGCCGAACAGGTAAGTTAGCCAAGTAATTCTCTCTCTCTCTCTCTCTCTTTTATTTCTAATTTTCTTTTGTTCTGTAAGTTTGTGGCATTACTAAAAATATCTAGGCACTTTCAAAAATCACCAAACTGTGCATGCCCAATGTTTAGAATATATCCAACATGGAACATTTTGGTTTGGGATTATTTGGACATTTAAAATATTTACTAGCATTTAAATGCCCAAATGCAATTAACTAATGATTTAATCCAGCGACCCTCTGTTGTCCTAGAAAAATGTGCACCATTTTTGTCAGAGGTTCTAGACCAAGGCAAAGATGATGAACATTTTAGAAGGGCATTTTGGGTTCATTGAAAATGATTTTAGTAAACCCTAGTTGGTTTAAGGGGGGTGCTGGGGGTTCTGTCATCCCCATTTCAAGTTTCTTTAAATTTAAACATGTTGCATGAATGCTTATGCAGAGTCAGGCAAGGACTGAGCTAGGGCTGTGACATCTAGCCTTCCCCAAGTTGCTTTCCGCTCAAATCTTCTTTCTACCGAATCCAATCCTATGAGAGAGAGTTGAGTGTTGGAGAGACTATCATTTCAAGCACAAGAGCAAGGAGTTCATCATCAACACACCATTTGTTACTTCTTGGAGAGTGGTGTCTCCTAGATTGGCTAGGTGTCACTTGGGAGCCTCCGTAAAGATTGTGGAGTTGAACCAAGGAGTTTGTAAGGGCAAGGAGATCGCCTACTTCGTGAAGATCTACCCTAGTGAGGCAAGTCCATCGTGGGCGACGGCCATGGTGGGATAGATTAGGTTGCTTCTTCATGGACCCTTCGTGGGTGGAGCCCTCCGTGGACTCGCGCAACCGTTACCCTTCGTGGGTTGATGTCTCCAACAACGTGGATGTACGATAGCACCACCTATCGGTACCACGGATAAAAAATCTTCGTGTCTCCAAATTGCGTTTGCACACTCCAATCCCTTCTCATTACATTCTTGCAACTTGCATGCTTTACTTTCCGCTGCTCATATATTCTTTGTATGCTTGCATGCTTGCTTGATATGTATTGTGAATGTTTAAACTTGTGCTAATACTCCACTTCAACTTAAGAGATTAAAAAAACTACAACTTTTCTTGATTAGAGTCTATTCACCCCCTCCCCCTCTAGACACCTCTTCTCGATCCTTTTAATTGATATCAGAGCGTTGGTCTCCATTGCCTTGGTTTAAACACCTTTGGAGGAAGATGGATGTGTCTACTTTGGGGAGTCTTAGACGTAGAGTGCCTATTCTCGATGGAGAGTTTTTCTATGAGTGGAAAAATGAAATGCTTGAGATTTTCAATGAATATCACTTGAACAAGTACATTACTAGCCCTTGTGCACCTCATATTGATCCTTTGCATCCCACACCCGAAGAGGATCTTGACATGATTCACAATCTTAGAACTATCAATCTTATCATAAGAGGTTTGCCCAAAAATTTGATTGCTAGCTTGCCTACTCTTAATTGTGCCTATACTATATGGAGATTTCTCGAGGAACGATTTCCAAATTATCCCTTGAAAAATTTAGACAAAATTCTCCATAAGTCTATTGCCTTGAGTAAGATGAATTCAAGTGATCCTAGCTTTGGTGATTGTTTAGTTGAGCTTAACAATCTCATGCGTGCCATAGGAGATGTTGGAATCATTAGCAATATCATTTCCGAAGCTATCAGAATTCATAAAGATAACCATAGAAATGATCATTTGTCTAATGAATTACCCTCTCTAGGAGTTGATCAATCACAAGATGATGTTGAAAATGGATACTATGATGAGGATGATGATAGTGACTATGATCTTGATGATGCGATGAGACACTTTGGTCTTATGGCAAATCTTCGCGGCTACATGGCCGGAGGAAAGGAATGGGTCCTTGATAGTGGATGTACTGATCATATGACCGGAGATAAAGATATGTTCCGTGAGCTTGCTGAAAATGACGGCCCTCGAAAGTATGTCACTTTTGGTGATAACTCAAAGGGTAAGGTGGTTGGCCTAGGTAAGGTGGCCATCTCACATGATAGCTCCATACAAAATGTCATGCTCGTTGAATCTCTTGGGTACAATTTACTTTCAGTATCTAGACTTGCTAATTTCGGTTTCAATGTCCTATTTATTGAGGTAGATTGCCAAGTGTTTCGTAGAGACAATCGTAAAATGGTCTTTACGGTATATGTAGAGGTGATCTATACATTGTTGATTTCACTAAAAAGGCTCAACCTAGAACTTGCTTAATTGCTAAATCTTCTAAAGGTTGGTTGTGGCAGAGAAGACTAGGTCATGTGGGCATGCGAAATCTTGATAAGCTTATTAAAGGTGATCATATCCTTGGAGTAAAAGATGTCATATTTGACAAGGATAGACTTTGTAGTGCTTGTCAAGCAGGGAAACAGGTTGGAGGAAGTCATCGCGGGAAGAACATCATGACCACGAGAAGACCACTCGAGCTACTTCACATGGATCTCTTTGGTCCAAATGCCTACAAGAGTCTCGGTGGTGACTCATTTGGTCTAGTCATAGTTGATGATTTTTCAAGATTTACGTGGGTGTTCTTTCTTGATGACAAATCGCAGGTCCAAAAGATCTTCAAAAACTTTGCTAGGAAGGCCCAAAATCATTTTTACGTGATGATTAAAAAGGTTCGGAGCGACAATGGAACGGAGTTCAAGAACACAAATGTGGATACCTTTCTTGACGAAGAGGGGATTTCACACGAGTTCTCGGCTACGTACACACCTCAACAAAATGGAGTTGTTGAGAGGAAGAACCGGACTCTTATGGAGATGGCAAGAACGATGTTTGATGAGTACAAGACTCCAAAACACTTTTGGGCGGAAGCGGTTGAGACAGGTTGTCATGCAACAAATCGCTTGTATCTTCACAAGCTACTCGGCAAGACAGCATACGAGCTCCTCATCGGTAAGAAACCCCAAGTTGGATACTTTCGAGTATTTGGCTCAAAGTGCTACATTCTTGATAAGAATCATCGTTCTAAATTTGCTCCTAAATGTCATGAAGGATTCCTACTTGGTTATGGCTCAAACTCTCACACTTACCATGTCTACAAGAATTTCACCTGAAAGGTTGAAGAGACGGTAAATGTGAAGTTTGGTGAATCTAACGGCTCGCAAGTAGAGCAATTTCCAATTGATGTAGGAGATAAAGACCCTTCGGAAGCAATTCAATACTTGTCTATTGGCAAGATTCGTCCAGCGGAGGTGAAGGAGAGTACCTCGTCTGTCCAAGTGGAAGCTTCTACCTCACGACAAGGTGAACCAAGAATTGATACGGAAGCATCCACAAGTGGGACACACCAAGACGAAGAAAACGAGGAAAAACACCAAGATGAACATCAACAACCTCCTTCTCCACCACGACAAGAGAATGACAACGTCAACAATGAAGAAGGCCAAGAAGAAGAACAAGATGTAGAGGATGTTCCACCCCGAGCCAAGCCAAAGCTCCCACGAGTTCGAGCAAGAACCGCCAAAGATCATCCCATCGAGCAAATCTACGATGATATCCAAACCGGGAGAATCACTCGCTCTAAAACTCGTTTGGCTAACTTTTGTGAACATTACTCATTCATCTCTAGCATTGAACCTATGAAGGTTGAAGAAGCATTGGAAGATCCGGATTGGATAAATGCTATGCATGAAGAGCTACACAACTTTGAAAGAAATCAAGTATGGACATTGGTCGAGAAGCCTGACAACAACCACAACATCATTGGTACCAAATGGGTGTTTCGCAACAAGCAAGATGAAGATGGTCAAGTCGTCCGCAACAAAGCACGCCTAGTCGCCCAAGGCTACACTCAAGTCGAAGGTATGGACTATGGTGAGACATATGCTCCCGTTGCTAGGCTTGAGTCCATTCACATCTTACTTGCTTATCCTAATCACCATGATATCACCTTGTACACAATGGACATTAAAAGTGCTTTTCTAAATGGTGAAATTGAGGAGGAAGTTTATGTTAAGCAACCTCCCGGCTTTGTCAATCCTAAGAAACCTAATCATGTTTACAAACTTCACAAAGCCCTTTATGGTCTTAAACAAGCTCCTCGAGCATGGTATAAATGCTTGACCAAGTTCCTTATTGAAAAAGGCTTTGAAATTGGAAAATTTGATTCTACTCTTTTTACTAAAAGGGTTAATGGAGAACTATTTGTGTGCCAAATTTATGTTGATGATATTATATTTGGTTCAACTAACCCTCATTTTAGTGAGAAGTTTGGAAAGCTAATGTCGGAGAAGTTTGAGATGTCTATGATGAGTGAACTCAAATTCTTTCTCGATTTGCAAATCAAGCAAACTAGGGAAGGTACCTTTGTCTCTCAAACAAAGTACACCAAGGACTTATTCAAGAAGTTCAATATGCAAGAATGCAAAGGTATGTCTACACCCATGCCTACTAGTGGACATCTTGACTTGACTAAGGATGGTGAACCGGTTGATCAAAAAGTTTACCGCTCTATGATTGGTTCATTGTTATATCTATGTGCCTCTCATCCTGATATTATGCTAAGTGTGTGCACGATATCAAGCGGCCCCTAAAGAGTGTCATCTTAAGGCTGTGAAAAGGATAGTGAGATACTTAATACACACACCAAATTTTGGCATTTGGTATCCTAAGAGGTCTTCTTTCGATCTTGTTGGTTACTCCGATTCGGACTATGTCGCAGACAAGGTTGATAGAAAGTCCACTTCGGGTACTTGTCAATTTCTTGGTAGATCTCTTGTGTCTTGGTCCTCCAAGAAACAAAACTCGGTATCCTTATCCACTGCCGAAGCGGAATACATTGCTGCTGGATCATGTTGTGCTCAATTACTTTGGATGACCCAAACTCTTAAAGATTATGGGATATATGTAAAACATGTTCCATTGCTTTGTGACAATGAAAGTGCTATTAACATTGCTCACAATCCCATGCAATATTCTCGAACTAAGCATATTGAAGTTCGTCATCATTTCATTCAAGATCATGTTGCCAAAGGGGACATTGATCTTAAGCATGTTCGCACCGATAAGCAATTAGCGGATATATTTACCAAACCGCTTGATGAGAAAGTCTTTTTCCGTTTGAGAGGTGAATTGAACATCATTGATGCTTCAAACTTGGAGTAGGAACTCCATTTGGATACATGCAATGCATGACCCTTTGACTAATCCTTGATACTTCTTTCATGATGCTATATATATGTCTTGGATATTTTTGCACCCTTGCATGCTATCAAACCCTTGTAGGTACTTGGATGAATCTAAATCCATGAGATTCCAACTCACTCACATCTTGAGCAATCTCTACATCATCAAGTCTCTACACAATGGTGGTTGAAGACAAGGAAACACAAAACTCATCAAACATATCCTTTGACAAATTCTACATTAAGATTTATGATTATCATTTTGGATACACAAGTGCTCTTCCTTGCAAAACTAACCCATGTAGGTAGATGAACTCAAATTCCAAGTGGTGCTCCCAACTCTTGATGAGCTACATCAACCTTGACCAATCCACACAAGTTCAACTACATGACCAAGATCAACACCACCACCCAAGGTATGTTGTTCCATCTTAGAGAAGCTTTACTCCAAATCATGGGGCAAAGCCACTCAACAAGATGTGAATACATCAAGATGCTTAAACAAAAAATGGTAACCCCATTTTTGAGCTTAAACGATGAGTATGACCTATGATCAAGTGCTCTCACTTGACTCCTAAGTCAATGTACTCTAACATATGTGACTTTCTCGCCGCCCAATTCTAGATGAAATTCTCTTGTGTTTCTCTTGCATTTGTCTCATGTATTTGTGTTTTCCCCTTTCAAAAAAAACTTCATCTAGATCTTTTAATTTCTTCTTGTTCTGCATTTTCTGCATCCAATTCTTTGCAAATGTTTTAGCTAATTCCTTGCAAATCCTTGTGAGATCTTAAGTGCCTAGTGAGCTGAGGTGACAAGTGTTCTCTCTATGATGGACTCGGTTCCACCGGTTTATTTTATTCGGCCCAACCGAATTCTCTCAGTGCCACCAAAGCACATAACTCGGTGCTACCGATTTCACTACAGGAAAGACAACTTGCCACTTATTTCGGCAGTCTTTTTGCTCCAGCTCCACTCAATGACTCTTGTTCTGTACCAGCATCACATTCACTTTGCTTTGTGACTCAAGGACCAAACCCTTTTGCAATAAAACAAAAATCCAGAAGAGCCCTTCTTGGAAATTGGTGTCAAAGGGGGAGAGAGGGATCACATTAAAGCTCTATGCTTAATCATTTCTATAGGGGGAGAGGATACTCAGGGGGAGTGTGTGTAAGAAACCTCAGACCTCAGATGCTTGGTGTTCAAGAGGAGAGAAATTACATGTCTTTAAGAGGGGAAAGACATGTTCATATTTGATCATATTTGATTGCTTGCTTTAGCTCTGTTTCTTTTCTTTTGCTCTGATTTTCTGTTCCCTGTCTTCTCCCAATATCCCATGCAAAATTCAGGGGGAGCAAGACATCTAAGGGAAGGAAATCTCTGATTTTATTACACATCTTTATTTCGGGGACATGTCTATATCAACGGAGTACTCAGTACTCACTTTATACATGTCATCCCAGTCTTGGTACTTTTGTGGTTCTTTTGTTTGCTCCGGCTATAAATGTATCTGTGTTATCTAACCTTGTTTACTCAGGTTCATTCTCTTCTAAGCCAACTCAAGACCACAAGGTAAGTATATGCATCTAAGTCATGTGCATGAGGATCTCTTGTTGTTGTACATACTGTTTGCAAGAAGGACTCATGTGCATGAAGTTACATTTCCTATATTCGAATCAGTTGCTCTGATGCATATGGCCAAGATACATGTAACACATGGATTACTCTGTCATGCTTATGCATTCACATGCTCCTATGTTCCGTATTTACATGAGTGCATACATATAGGGGGTGCCTATGCATGTTACATGTCTTTCCAAAGCTTTACTTGTTGTTCTCTATATCTTTATCTAAAGCTTTGATGTATGTTGTCATCAATTACCAAAAAGGGGGGATTGAAAGAACAAGTGCTCCCTGGGTGATTTGGGTAATTAATGTCAACATATCTCTTGTTGGACTAATGTTTCTACGTAGTATGTTTCAGATAAGTTCAAAAATGGAGTCGCATGGACTAGAGGATGTGGCACCCCTTCAAGATGCTGAAGACAAAGGATTGGCTCAAGCTCAAAGCTCAGGACTCTACATTTTCTATTTCAGTGATCCAAGATCACACTGAGTCCATAGGAAAGCCAATACTATTAAGAGGGGATGAGGTGTTGCTTAATGGCTTGCTTTCTCAAAGTGCTTAGTGATATGCTCCAAAGCCCTCAACCACTTTCTCATATCCATATATGTCACAAACCTAGAAGTCAAACTCGGACCCACCAATTCTTTCTATCCGGAGCCACCGAGTTCACTTGACATAGCCACTGCCAGAAACCCTAGTCTTTTCGGTCTCACCGAGATGGGATTGCAAACTCTCCGTTGCCTATTGCAATAATTTTGGTCTCACCAAAATTTGCAATCGGACGCACTGAGATTGCAATGCAAACTCTCTGTTTCACTTTCGTAACGTTTCGGTCCAACCGAGATGAGCGAATCAGTCCCACCGAGTTTGCCTGACCAACACTCTGTTAGTCTATTACCAAAATCGGTCCCACCGAGTTTGTGTAATCGGTCTCACCGAGATTACGTTATGCCCTAACCCTAATGATATCGGTCCGACCGAGTTGACATGCCGGTCCCACCAAAACACCTAACGGTCACATTATGAACCAAATCGGTTTGACCGAGTTCTCTGAATCGGTCCCACCGAGTTTGGTGATTTGTGTGTAATAGTTAGGTTTTGTGTGGAGGCTATATATACCCCTCCACCCACTCTTCATTCGTGGAGAGAGCCATCAGAACATGCCTACACTTCCAATACCTATTTTCTGAGGGAGAAGAACCACCTACACTTGTGTTGAGGTCAAGATATTCCATTCCAACCACATAAATCTTGATCTCTAGCCTTCCCCAAGTTGCTTTCCACTCAAATCTTCTTTCCACCAAATCCAATCCTTTGAGAGAGAGTTGAGTGTTGGGGAGACTATCATATGAAGCACAAGAGCAAGGAGTTCATCATCAACACACCATTTGTTACTTCTTGGAGAGTGGTGTCTCCTAGATTGGCTAGGTGTCACTTGGGAGCCTCCGTCAAGATTGTGGAGTTGAACCAAGGAGTTTGTAAGGGCAAGGAGATCGCCTACTTCGTGAAGATCTACCCTAGTGAGGCAAGTCCTTCGTGGGCGACGGCCATGGTGGGATAGACAAGGTTGCTTCTTTGTGGACCCATCGTGGGTGGAGCCCTCCGTGGACTCGCGCAACCATTACCCTTCGTGGGTTGAAGTCTCCATCAACGTGGATGTACGATAGCACCACCTATCGGAACCACGGATAAAAAATCTCCGTGTCTCCAAATTGCGTTTGCACACTCCAATCCCTTCTCTTTACATTCTTGCAACTTGCATGCTTTACTTTCCACTGCTCATATACTCTTTGTATGCTTGCATGCTTGCTTGATATGTATTGCGAATGTTTAAACTTGTGCTAATACTCCACTTCAACTTAAGAGATTAAAAAAACTGCAACTTTTCTTGATTAGAGTTTATTCACCCCCCCCCCCTCAAGACACCTCTTCTCGATCCTTTCAGGAGTCCATCATGGATAGCTAAGTTGCCTGGTACCTCACTGCTTGTCATATAGTAGGATAAAATAATCGTATTTCCCGTTACTCCGTGTGCTCAGTGGACAATATATATAACATGTAGAGTAAAAAAGATATGCAACAAGTGTACAACCTCTTTGGCGAAGCCATGTCGATCTCAGTGTGATGGGGTTGGCCGGAGAGGATGCTCCGGCTGACTTGGCTGTCGGAGGAGGGGAAGAAGATCTTAGGCGTCTGGAGATGGAGCCCGAGGTACTGCTCCGCTGTGATGGAGGGTTTCATCATTGGAGCAGCGTCGGTGAGTTGTACGATGCCGAGGCTGAAGCAGGACAAGAGAGACAAC
Organism: Aegilops longissima; assembly: GCA_021605205.1. Taxonomy (NCBI): domain Eukaryota; kingdom Viridiplantae; phylum Streptophyta; class Magnoliopsida; order Poales; family Poaceae; genus Aegilops; species Aegilops longissima. The sequence continues at coordinate 193,638,252 of CM038682.1, forward strand.
GTTAACCTGAGTGGAATTCTAATAGCATCTCCAATAGATGACGTAAAATACATAACCACAAAGTGCTAGATGTATACATCAGCCGCCCATCTCTGAGCTTAACTGTCAAAACTGAATTTAACTATCGAAACTGAACTTGACTGTCGAAACTAAATTTTGCTGTCAAAACTGAATTTTACTGTCTAAACTGAACGCAATAGAGGTGAGGCTACATGTCAGTCGACTGACTTTTTCATCTCTGTTCAGTCAATTTTGCAGCCGTTGGATACGAAATCAAGGGCCTGCAGTTCATCTTCAACCTCCACCCCCCTGAGCCGCCAACCACCACCGCCAAACAGCCCCCGCCATACGAAGCATACCACCACCGTTGGTCCGCCGCCCTGCCATCCTCTAGCCCCCCGAGCTTTTCTCCGCGATCCCCATGCCACCGCCCCACCAAATCAAGAAGCGACCACGCCCCCACCTCAACCCTAAGATAGATAGTGGGGTACTTCTCCGTGAGCCCCCCTCCCATGCGGCTGGTTCTTCCTTAACTCCGCAAGCCCCCCACCCCTGAAAATTGACTGACCCAAAAGTCGATTCAGTCGACTGAAGTGTAGCTAAATCGGAGCAACATCCCAAGCAAGAGCAAGAGCGAGAGCAGCAGCGCGAGCAAGAGCAAGATCAGACTAGGCAGGGGACCGAGAGCAAGAGCAGAGCAGCAGCGCGAGCGAGAACTAAAGCAGCAGCAACTCCTACTGATGTGGACGTCGCCGTCGAGGGAGCGACGCCGTGGAGGAAGTGGCGGGCGACGCCGCGGTGGATGGAGCTGCGCCGTGTCGGCTCGGGACCGAGCGTCGGCAGCACCGTGAGATCGAATCAAGAAGAAAATGTGGTGATTAGTGTACAACCTCTTTGGTGGCGCCGATTAGGCCGCAAATTCATCCAAGGAAACGGTGATGCTGATGCTCTTCCTGTGGTGTAGGTGAAGACGGCGGTGTGGGAATGGAGGTGGCGTGATAGACGAGGGGAACGTCGGGGTAGCTCCTTGGAGGTGGAGGACGGGGTGGCTGAACCGGCGGGACGACCAGATCGACGATGGATCCTCATCTGGTACGATGGATGAGGGACGTCGAGGTGTTGCTGTGGACCACGTCGTCGGGGAAGAGGCCCCGGCTGGGTGGCGGACGGAGGAGGGTGTGGGGCTTCGCGGGTTTTCCCGGCCTCGGTGTATGAATGGGTGGGCGGATGGGATGGGAGTAGGGAACCATGGCTTAGGGACGCGCTTGTCTGAAATGTGGGGTAAGTTACAAAAGTACCCCCGCCAATATGAAGCGGTTCTTTCAGTTCAGGGGTATCACGGGCATTTCGCGTGTCGGGATTTCACAGGAGGGGGGAGTTTTCGCGCGTGTTGTAATTTTGGAATAGCAAGGCGCGGGTTGAGATGGAGGGAGTGGTCGGAGCACAAGAAGACAAAGATATATCTTAAATATTTCGGGCCAACAAGGCACGTGTTGAAGAGGCGGGAGTTTCACAGCATGATAGACAGAGACGCTAGCTTGAAATTTCGGCATAACAAGGCGCTGCTTGAAATTATGGGAGAACAAGCTTAACGTGTACCCAAAAGAAAAAAAAGACAATTTAGACTAGTATGATATACTACGTACAATGTGTTTAACACGCACAACACACACACAGACACCATTCAGGCTAGTAAGGTACACGTGCATTGCACGCATGAGATTTGGCAACCAAATTATGAATAAATACTGCATTATGGCATGTAAGATTTATGCATGATGTAGATGTTCGTTTAATTCTTATAGTTCATTTCATTCAAAATCATCTAGTTTTTATAAGAAAGCTAATCTATTTTAAGATTCATGGAATTGTGCGTTGTAAGGTGTAAAGTAAAAACAAATCATGTAGAAAAACATTTGGGCAATTTTGATACGGAAGATTCTAGAACAAAGAAGAAGTACTTGTGTTTTGAGGTTTGTGCTTTATGCTTAAGTTCAACCATAGAGTCTTCTAGATTGTATATGTGGCAAAATCTAGTGGAATCTAGATGATATCCAACGGCCAGTAGTGCTCAAATTTGCCAGCTCTGCACCATCGGATTGGCCTCATCCAACGACCATATTTCAAAGTTAAAGTTATCCGCACACTATATAAAAAATATAAAATATATATATATATATATATATATATATATATATATATATATATATATATATATATATATATATATATATATATATATATATATATATATAGGGTATAGATATAGATATGTGATGTAAAGCCACCCATCATCTCCAATTAGAATAGTTTGTCCATGCACGGATGCAATGTGGCCAAACGATATCTGCCATCGGTATCTCAAATTCAAACCAATATGACCTTGTTCAATGTGTATACATTGCAACATGCTCGTTTCCAAACCACACCACGCAGGTCTTCGTTATATTCATGCATGCATGGGTTTCAAACATCATGATCTCTTATTCAAATATTTGAATTCAACTTTACATTGATTATGACCTCACCTAGTCTTTTACAACACACATTGGTCTTCTCTTCATAATTGTACCACTAACTTTCTCTCGTGCATGCATGCACACACACTACCAGTCGGGATTATCCATCGCACACATGCAATCTTTTTCTTCAGGTCGGTCTCCCATGAAGGAACACACACACACACACACACACACACACCCCTCTCCATCATATCAGGCATTCTTTATCTCTGACGTGCATGCGCAACGATCGATGTTCCTCTATGTGTGTGTGTGAGTGTGTGTGTGTGTGTGTGTGTGTGTGTGTGTGTGTATAGCTAGGTCTTTCATAGTTATCCACATAAACGGATCAATCTATATATCTAGTGAGGTCTCACCCTCTTTCCCACGTCCACGTCGATCAATCTACACCTCTCTATATAGGATTACACTAGCAAATATGCCCGTGCGTTGCAACGGGAGATAAAATAGTATGCATTTAAAGTCAGTGAGAATTATATTTGGGCACACGAAAAAGAAACATTTAGTTTATCGGTTTCGCCGCGTGTGAGGGAATCAATCTGCTATTTTTCCATTCATTGATCGAGGGCATGTAAGAGTTTTGTTACATCATCGTACGTCAGAGAAGGCGCATGAGTTATTCAATCTACTATTCCTTTCAATCCATTCAATCGAGGGGATTTTAAGGTATGAAGTTTCTGAATATTCTAAGAAACATGAGCATTTTTTTAAATGCTGGACAGTTTTTAAAAAAATTAACTACACATTTAAAATTCTAAAACATTTTATGAAAACTCCAATTTTTTTTTAATAAAATCTGAACATTTATTTAAAACGGGAATATGTGCTGAGAAGTCAAAAGATTTTTAGAAAATGTGTATCTTTTCTACACGAACATTATTTTTAATTTTGAAATTTCATGAAACCATGAATATTTTTAAAATTTGGAGCATTTCACAAAATGTCATTTTCTTTTTCGAAATTCTGAACAATTTTGAATAACAATATTGTTTTAAAAAATGGGCAACATTTTGCAATTTTCGAATTTTTCAAAAATAGCAACAAAAGTTTGGAATTCTGAACATTTTCCGAATCTTGCTTTTTTCATTCTGAACATTTTGAGAATTTTTATTTACGAAATAAATTCCAGAAGAAAAATAAACTTGAAGGGAAAAAGATATAGGAAAGGAGAATAAAATAGAAATAAAACACAGAAAAATAAACATTATATGAATTTGTGAACCTTTTTAAACGGGAACATGTGTTGAGAATTCATAAGATTTTTAAAAATGTGTATCTTTTATACACTAACATTATTTTTAATCTTAAATTTTCCTAAAACAGGAATATTTTTCAAATTTGGGGCATTTTTGGAATGCCATTTTAATTTTGACATCCCTAACAATTATGCAAAACAATAACTTTTTAAAAGGGCAACTTTTATAATTTATGAATATTTTTTAAATAGAAACAAAATTTTGGAATTCTGAACATTTTCCAAAATTTGCTTTTTTTTATTTTGAACTTTTTGAGAATTTTAATTTACGAAATAAATTCTAAAATAAAAAAGAACTTGGAACGGAAAAAATATATAGGAAAGGAGAATAAAATAGAAGTAAAAACAGAAAAATATATAAATGGGCCAGCCCATTATTGGTTGCCCTGTCTTGTAAATTCTGACTATTTGTCACACTGTGTGGAAAATAGAGTTTTCCCAGCTGCATGGGCAGAAAAATAAGTGGGTTGGCTTTGCTTCAAACCACAGCGTGCCCACACGACAACAATTCTTTTTCTAGCAAATAAACGATAAGACTTTAGTACCACCTCGGTAGAAAGATTTTTTTCCGACGGTGAACGGATGAAAATATAGGCGAAACGCACCTTGCTTTATTAGTAGGTATAGATATATAGCTAATACACCCACATTAATAATATATCCAACGCCCCCCTCTCGTCATCCATGCCTTCCTCTTCATCTCTCAGATGCACGCACAATGGCCAAGATAGGGGGCAGCAAGGGCCCTGCCCCCCCTAACATCACTATATATCGAGGCTAATATGAACGTGATCATTAGACAATTGCTGGTAAAAATGGTTTAAGTTGATGAATTGGCCCTCCTCGTAAAGGATTAGCAATGCTTGCCCCCTAGCTCACGGGAAATTTTTCATGCATGGCTCCACCACTGCGCGCAGCAGCGCACGTTCTTGCCCCCTCTCTCTAAATATCGATCTCGCAGTTGTGCACTCCTTCATAGTCTCCCTCCACTCGGCCCCTCGCACCATCTTCTAGCCCCCCACCGGATTTTGCCACATGTACAATCTAGCAGACTCCATGGTTGAACTAAAGCATAATGCACAAATCTCAAAACAAAAGTGGTTCTCCTTTGTTCTAGAGTCTTCCGTATCGTAACTGCCCAAACTTTTTTTCTAGTTAAATTGCCATTCTATGTTTGTGCTTTATGCTTTACAACGCACAATTCCATGAATCATAAAATAGATTAAGGGCTTCTTTGATTCAAAGGATTCACGAAGGAATTTTGGAGGATTCTAATCCTTAGGAATTTTTCCTATCTTGGTTGTTTAATTCGTAGGATTCTAAACCATAGGAATTTTTCCATATGATTCATTTGCACTAGATTTCATAGGAAACATCCCATCCACTCAAACCTCTTTGAAAGAATTCTGCGTTTTTCTATGCACAATCAAACACTCGTACCATCCTGTAGGATTCAAGACGACATTCCACTCTAATCCCATGTTCTTCCTATTCCCGCGTTTTGGAAATCCTACGAATCAAAGAGGCCCTATGTTTTTTATAAAAACTAATTGATTTCGAATGAGATGAACTATAAGAATTAAACGAAGGTCTACATCAGGCATATATGAATCAGAGCTTACATGCTACAGTGTGGTATTTATTCGTAATTTGGTTGCAAAATCTGACGCGTGCAATGCACGTGTACCTTACTAGTACTTCGAGTATGTGCAAAACACAATGGCACGCTACGCAGTGTCTCTCTTAGGGTTCATGAAGTCACGTGGGGACGTAGCACATGTGGAGGCGTTGTCGTGACATCCTTGTGTGGATTGATCACAGTGACGTATTGCTAGTTCCAGAAGAATGTACTCATCTTCCCTGAGCCGCACTGGCGGTACATGCACGAAGCAAAGATGTGCACGCATGCCACGCACGCACTCATTCCCTCGCACGCACACGCGGGTACACAGGCGAACGCAATTTTGTACCAAGATCCACCCCATGTGATAATTTGATGCGTGTAAAGTCCATCACTTCATTGATGGTCGATTAATACAGCGCATGCAAATTGAGTGGACGTGAGGGCGGAAGAAAGACATTACTACTCCACTTCGCGCATGCAAGTAGTTAAATCATTGGTTGCTAGTAGTACTTCCATTGGTCTCCTTCGTATTTTGTGCCAATTTTTGACAGTAACATAATATTTACGCATCTGAGCAGTGCAGTCTACTTGAAATTTATGTTCCACTAAACTCATCGGGAGCCGTTTCGGGCCTCGAAACCAAAAACCATCAATTAATCTTTACCTTGTTCCCATCACATTCGAAAGTACTAGTGCTACAATTAAGTGCAAGCCTGCTCACACCTACCAGTACATACCAAACCTGAACGTGTTCCCACTATGTAGGCTTTAGTACTAGTGCTAGTACTTAGGCTATAAAAAGGGGAACTACCTAACCAAAAATTACTCTACCTTCCTCCTCATAAGTCCTGCTTCTTTGTCCGTCCTTGCCATGGCCGGTGTGCAGAGCTCAAGGTCGAGAACTACTCATAACAAGGGAGCGGCAACCAAGGCTGCGGAAAAAAGAGAGGGCTCGCCGCCACGCAGAGACCTCGAAAGATCTCTCACAGGCAGGCGATGGCTCCCAGGAGCGCCCTAGACGCGGAGGCGAACATGCCGAGCTGGCGGCGCTGGAGTCGTTATCCCTCGACGGCATGCCCGATCAGCTCAGTAAGTACCTCAATAAGCAGAAGGAGTTCATCCACGGCTTGGTGGAGCTGCTGAAGGAGAGTCTCGATGACATACCCACTGAGCTCAATGAGCAGGGGGAGTTGACCGCCGGCTTGGTGATGCTACTGAAGAAGAGCATTGCCTCGGAGAAGAAGGCAACCGGCGAAACCCTGCAACTTCAGGAGGACAACGCGAAGCTCTGCCACGAGCTCGACCTGCGGAAGGAGGAGAACGCCGGCTGGAAGAAGCTGCATGAGAATAGTAGTTCCTCGATGAAGATGTTGCAGGCCCTCATCATGGAATAGAAGGAGGAGTTGGCGAAGCTCCGCATCAAGCACCTGGCTGCTATCAAGGTACGTAATGCAGCCGTGGAACAGATGATGAAGGCTCGCGTCGAGAAATCCTGCATCATGGACACAATGATCAAGATGGCGGAGGGGACGCGCAAGGAGATGGAGGTTGTGGAGGCGATGAAGAAGCAGTTACGACTCCGCGGCCTGCAACCCTTCATGTAGTGAGAGCAGCGCCCCAGACTTGTGTGTGCGTCTTCCTTCTTTTTTGGGGGTGATAATCCTCCTTCTTCTTTTGCTCCTGTGTTTCTTATTTTTCTTTGGGTGTTTACAAGACGTGTCACCTTCCTGCGAGGCATGAATAGAACAATGCTAAAATGAGATGACTAGCAAATTAGATCATTCTTTATCGCCAATGTAACAATGCCTCTTGCTAGTAATATATAATAAGAGTAGAGAGTAGAGGATATGGCTTTGGGCTGCCGTGTTTCGTGCTCCTCCGTCGTACTCAAGATGGAAAACTTGAGTATACCGCACGGTTCTTTGCTCCTCCTCGTGTCGTCGGCACATTTATACTGCAGTCAAATCACAAGGCCCCGCCTTCCCAGATAATGAGTCGTCAAATCACAAAGGCCCTCGCCTCTCGTGAAAAGGATCAAGCTAGACTGCCCGACCCTCTAGCCTTTTAAAAAATGTATACATTTGTACAGTAGTAGTATCGATGGATTGCGCCACGGAGCAAAACTATGCATATACAACTACGTATATGACACTACCCACTATGAAGGTACTAGTAACATAGACTAGTAACTGGTCTATGTTACTCTCCACTATGACCAGCCGAAGTCGAGGCGCAGATACCAACGAGGGCCTGGTTGTGTCTATACTTGGACAACTCACCCGATTGCATGCGCACCAGGCAGACGAAGCTCGTGTCGTGTTGGTGCCGTGTGCGGCCCGCACATTAACCAAAACCTCGCGCCTCCATCTTATCCTCCCTGTTTAAAACATCTCAATCTCAAGGCCAAGGAGCAACGTGAAACCTATGATAGAGCCAATCGGATGGTTGAGAACACTACAATTCGTAGCTACAGATTTGTGTGTGAGAGAGGACGAGTGCGTGCGTGCACCTCTTCTCAGAGTACAACTGGATGTGGGTGGCATCGGCCTAGGGAGCAGTAATGGTGCGTGCGAGAAGTCCCGAGAGATAGGTGTAATGCGTCTGAAAAAAATACTAGTCTATAGCTCGCCACGAGGCTATTCCTGTCGAACGCCAAGCGTATGATATGTATCCGACGGTGCCAGTTTTTGCACGTACACAGCAGTAGAAAAAAACTAGTAGTACCATGGCATATGCTACACCACGGCCGAGAAAACGTGCCGACGTTACGCCATCCGGGAATAGTGCCGCACTTCGAAACTAGAACCGTCAATAAATCTTGAGCGCGTCTCGTCACATTCCAAATTACTACTACTACCACGCTATATTTAATTGCACACCTGTTCACACCGATCACAACCTAAACGGTTTCCCACTTAGGAACGTATTAGTAGTACTCGGTTATAAATACTACTATGCTAAGATGACTGCACATTCCTCCTCAACTCCTCATCCACAAGAAACAATCAAGCCATAGCCAGCTTAGTTCTAGGTCGAGAGATTTCCACCAGGGAGAGGTGAGCATGGAAGAGGAAGCACGAGAGATGTCCCGCCTCGCCGTGAAAGCAGCCGACATGTCCAGCCGCACAGCAGTAGCAGCACAGAGGTCCCGCAGCGCCGCCGAAGCAGCACGGAGGTCCCGCCGTGTCGTCGATGTAGCAGACTGGTCTGGCCACGCCGCGGAAGCAGCAGAGATGTCCCGCCGTGCCGCCGAAGCAGCACAGAGGTCCCGCCGCGACGCGGCGGCCTGGGAAAATTTCTCGTGGGCAGGCGAGGACTCTTACAGGCGCATGCATGCGATAGTCCATGGCCAGATGGATCAGATCTCCGGCTGGGCGAGGATTCAGGACGAGGCTACCGGCGTCATCTGACAACTCGGGGAGGGTAATGCGAAGCTCCGTGGCGAGCGCGACCTGCTGAGGGCGAAGATCGCCGGAAGGGTGAAGCAGGAGGAGGAGACCGCTGCCGTGTTGCAGAGGACGGGCATCATCATCAAGAAACTTATGGACGAGAATGCCATGCTCCGCATCGAGTGCAACAGGCTGGTGGAGAAATCCATGGATGCTGCCAAGCAGCGTATTAAGGACATGAAACTGATGAAAGGGATCATCGCCAGCTGCGAGAACTAGTCTCTGCGACCAGCAGCGCATAAAGAAAGTAGAGATCAGCGAGCCAGATCGTTGTATGTGTCTTCCTTCTTCTTTTGCCCTTGTGTATTATGGGCGTAGCCGCATGTGGCTTTTTTAATTATCTTCCTAATTATGTAAGACAATTATTATCCACTCTCTTTGTCCTTATATATATTCATTAGTCTTGCTATAAGTCGCAGTAGATGCTATATAGGTCCGTCGGATCTTACATCAAGATCCTTGCAAAATTTTCTTTTCCGATTTTCTTTTTTCTCTCTTAAATCTCAGTCGAGTGAGACATTGCCACGCCATTAAACAGAGGCTCAGGCGCCATTAATGGTACCTAGGGACAGAGGTGGACAGAAGATGGAGGTCAAAGGGCTCTCCTCCCGATAAGCACGCGCAGGGTCTGATCGCACATCTCCCGTACTCAAATAGCTACCCTGCATGGCGCCTCCTAGCTAATAAAAAAGGGGACGGGTGGCGGCACGTAAATGGTAAATAGAATGCCCACAGTTTCAGTAACACTTGTGTTTCCGATTGTAACGTGACAACACTTGTTCCAAAATCACTTTGTTGATTGTTAATGTGTGCGCCTTCGCAAATCGGACAACAAAATTACCACAGCATGTTGGTGCCATGTCATGGCACCAAGCCAAGTTTCATGATTTTCATGCGTGTTTTGGATTTACAAGAATTCAAAAACCAAGTTTCTCAATGTTTCCAGCCGAGCCATGACGCCCAGATGTTTGAATTTCATTCCCATTTCTGGCGTGGGACCTAGAAATTTACCCGAGGATACACATGTGATTTTTCAACTAGCTTTGGTGCACTGGAGCATGTGCTTGTATTTAAAATTCGAATTATGCACACAAAGGTGACACATTCCCTCTCAGAACCACGAGCCTTCTTAAGAGAAGCTCCGGTTTGCAAGAAACTTACACCAAAACTTGTTCCTATTCTGCATTTTTTTACCACAACATGGTAGTACCATGACATGACACCATGCCAAGTTTCATGATTTTCAGGCGTGTTTTGGATTTACAAGAATTTTAAAACCAAGCTTCTCAATGTTCTCGGCCGAACCACGATGCCCAGATGTTTGAATTTCATTCTCATTTCTTGCATGGAACCTAGAAATTCACCCGAGGACACACATGTGATTTTTCAGTCAACTTTGGTGCACGGGAGCATGTGCTTGTAGTTCAAATTTGAATTATGCACATTAAATGACCAGAAACTCAATTAATGTATTAAAAAGGCCAAACAAACCCAGAATAATTCCAAAATTTAACAGGGCACTCATATAGTTCTATGTTGCCTCTGTAAAGAAAATCTGGCGGTAGGCAGCGTATATTGTTTCGCACACAGAGGTATAAAGAAATAAAGAAATAAAGAAATTAGCCCTATTTAATTCTTGGGTTCTTATTATTTATGCCACTAGTTGTGTATCACTACTCAGTTTTGCCATTAGAAGTTATGACTACTCAAAAAATGCCATCGATCCGTGAGATGCCTGCTCAAAAATGCGATTAGATATCTAAAAATGCCAACGTTAAGTTAGATGTTTGCTCAGAAATGCCATTAAACATTGTTATTTTCACGTCAAACCCCGTTGACCATGTTACATGACAAAAATAAGCCAATTCTCACAATGATAAGTTAATGGTGTCCAACACAACACACCCCTCAAATAAAACTAAGCACCCTGGAATTCTTTGACAAAACTAAGCACCCTGAAATTCTTTGAAAACTAAACTGCTGGCTATATGATGTTGACCATATATATTGTACGTATATAATGTCAGGAAACGAGTGGTAGTACTATACCAACTAAGAGATGAAATGTACGAAATATAACGAGAAGAAACATAACATAGTTCTACTGGGGGCTCAGCACAACACACCCCTCAAATAAAACTAAGCACACCAAAAATTAAACTAAGCAACTAATCCAGTAGACACTACATTAGAACCACCATGAGCAACGACACTGCCACCTTACTCGGAGTCCTCGTCCACATCCTCGACTTCGTCCTTGTCCCTCCTCCTCTTGGGCGATACTTCTTTGCTTGAACCGCACACTTGGCTCTTGCTCTTCATCCAACCATTGTAGATATTTAAACAAAGGTAGCCATCCATTGCAGCGTAGTGGATGTGGTCCATATCTAGTACATTCCACTGCCATGCATGACGATGAAACGTGTACGGAGGTTTCTCTAGTTTACCGTATGAAGGATGAACCATGGCTCCTGCCAGGGTCAGCATTGAAGGCTGATCAAGGGAGGGCACCAGCCCTTCCTTCCAGAGGTCGAAGGGGTCGCCTACAACAAGGCCTATCCGACCCAGGATTTCCTTGTCGTACCTAAAGTCTACAGTAACGAATTTGACTCGGACGCCCTTGAGGAACTTCTTAAATTCCTCGCACTCAACGTAGGCATGGCATATGTGGTAGACCAAGCATAAGTCATGCACGCAAACTTGGATCACGACGGGCTTCTTCTTCTCTGCCTCTGAGGGAGTCTTGGATTAGGGGGTATCTGGACAGCCGGACTATATCCTTTGCCCGAACTGTTGGACTATGAAGATACAAGATTGAAGACTTCGCCTCGTGTCCGGATGGGACTCTCCTTGGCGTGGAAGGCAAGCTTGGCGATACGGATATGTAGATCTCCTCCCATTGTAACCGACTCTGTGTAACCCTAGCCCCCTCCGATGTCTATATAAACCGGAGGGTTTAGTCCGTAGGACAAAAAAACAATCATACCATAGGCTAGCTTCTAGGATTTAGCCTCTACGATCTCGTGGTAGATCAACTCTTGTAATAATCATATCATCAAGATCAATCAAGCAGGAAGTAGGGTATTACCTCCACCGAGAGGGCCCGAACCTGCCTCCTATTACCATCCGCCTTAGATGCACAGTTCGGGACCCCCTACCCGAGATCCGCCGGTTTTGACACCGACATTGGTGCTTTCCACTGTGCCGTAACCATAAGGCTTGATGGCTCCTTCGATCATCGGTAACGATGCGGTCCAGGATGAGGTCTTCCTCCCTGGACAGATCTTCGTATTCGGCGGCTTCACACTGCGGGCCAACTCGCTTGGCCATCTGGAGCAGATCGAGAGCTACGCCCCTGGCCATCAGGTCATGTTCGGAAACTTGAATTACACTGCCGACATCCGTGGAGACTTGATCTTCGATGGATTCGAGCCCATGCCAGGTGTGCCGCGCGATCACGACGAGCACGATATAGCTCTGCCGTTGGACAGTGTTCGGAAGATCACACCAGTGACTACTCCGACCCTCAATCCGGAGCAAATTGCGCCATCCGAGGAGGGGCGGGTAGACCCCGCCTTGGAGGCCGCACTTTCAGCGGCGATAGAGCTGAATACTGACTTTACCCTTCTCGAGAGCCGTGCTGCCAAACTATTGGATTCGACCCCGGCCACAGGCTCCAATCCGCTTGGGCCCATGCCTATCGAATCCGGTTGGGCGCCAATCATGGAATTCACCTCCGCGGATATCTTTCAGCACTCGCCCTTCGGTGATGTACTAAACTTGTTAAAATCTCTTTCCTTGTCAGAGGAAACTTGGCCAAACTATGTCCGGCTAGGATGGGATGCGGACGACGAAGAAATTCGCTCCCCACCCACCACCCGCTTAGTAGCCACTTTTGACGATTTAACCGACATGCTCGACTTCGACTCCGAAGACATTGACGGTATGGATGACGATGCAGGAGATGAACAGGAACCACCGCCCACAGGGCGCTGGACCGCCACTTCATCACATGACATATACATGGTGGATACACCCAAAGAAAATGATGACGAGGAACGGAAGGAAGTAGCGAAGGATAACTCACTCTAGAAGCAATCAAAGCGGCGGCATAGACGCCGCTCCAAGTCCCGCCTCGGCAAAAACAGCGATAATAGCGCGAGAAAAAATAATACCCCGGTCGACTCCGGAAGAAACGACGACCACATAGACCCAGCGATAGAGCAGGGCGAGCCAGCGGACGACGAACACAGTACGGAGCCGCTGTCCGATCACGACGACGCCGAGCGTCAAGCTAATCAACCCGTCTCCGGAGAGGAGAACAGTCCGGATGATGATGCACACATCATCCCGGAAAGGCACTTGGAGCAAGAGAACCTCCATAGAAGGCTTATCGCCACTGCGAAGAGTCTGAAGAAGCAGAAGCAAAGGCTCAAGGCCGCGCAAAATACACTCAACAATAGATGTAACAAAGTGCTCGACACTGCAGAAAAGTACGGTGGCAGTCGCCACACGAAGAGCTATCAGCGCAAGCTGCTGCCTGAATTCGACGATGAGGCCTTAGAGCCCCCACGGCCAGAAAGTAAAACAGCCGACCGGTCGGATCGACGATCTCGTGGCTGTGATTGAGCGGCTAACGAGGCCGCACATAAGTCAGTACACGATCCACGCGAGGACTCGCATCAGAAGACCGGCGCAACCAGATCCATCTACGGATCAAGGAAACGCGCTCCAGCGCATAACCAAAACCGAACACCACAACCGTCCGAAAGCCATGGTACATCTAAATACAGGGGTGCCGCACACCCCCTATGTTTCACCGATGAGGTGCTGGACCACGAATTTCCAGAAGGATTCAAACCAGTAAACATAGAGGCGTACAACGGGACCACAGACCCTGGGGTCTTGATTGAGGACTTTATCCTCCATATTCATATGGCTCGCGGAGACGATCTCCATGCCATCAAGTACTTGCCCCTCAAGCTTAAAGACCAGCTCGACATTGGCTGAAAAGCCTCCCCGATAACTCCATTGGAAGTTGGGAGGAGCTCGAGGATGCCTTTCGGGCTAATTTTCAAGGGACCTATGTCCGACCTCCGGATGCAAACGATTTAAGTCATATAATTCAACAGCCCGGAGAGTCAGCCCGAAAGCTTTGGAACAGGTTTGTCACTAAGAAGAACCAAATCATTGACTGTCCGGATGCTGAAGCCTTAGCAGCTTTCAAACACAGCATCCGAGACGAATGGCTCGCCAGACACCTCGGCCAAGAAAATCCGAGAACAATGGCAGCCCTAACAAGCCTCATGACCCGCTTTTGCGCGGGTGAGGATAGCTGGTTGGCTCGCAGTAGCACCAGCGACCCAAGCACATCCGAAGTCAGGGATGGCAATGGAAAACCACGACGCAGTAAACACAAGCGCCGGAATAAAGAGGACAACCCAGATAACACAGCGGTAAATGCTGGATTCAGAGGCTCTCGACCAGGTCAGCGGAAAAAGCCTTTCAAAGGCAACAGGGATGGACCGTCCAACCTAAACAAGATTCTAGACAAACTATGTCAGATCCACGGCACCCCCGATAAACCTGCAAATCATACCCACAGAGAATGTTGGGTCTTCAAGCAGGCCGGCAAGCTAAACGCCGAACACAAGGGGCAGGATACACTAAACAAAGACGAGGATGAGCCTCGCCAGCAAAGCACTGGGGGACAGAAAAAATTCCCACCAGAGGTCAAAACAGTGAACATGATCCATGTGACGAAGAGGAGAAGCAAACATGCACTCCGAAACACACGAGCCCTAGAGCCCGTCACCCCAAAGTTCAACCCCTGGTTGGCCTGTCTGATCACTTTTGATCGCAGGGATCACCCGACAAGTATCCGGCACGAAGGATTGGCTGCTTTGGTGTTAGACCCAATAATAAATGGATACCATCTCACACGAGTCCTTATGGACGGCGGCAGTAGTTTAAACCTGATATAATAGGACACAGTCCGCAAAATGGGGATAGACCCAACAAAATTTAGCCACAGTAATACTACCTTCAAAGGAGTAATACCAGGCCCAGAGGCCCGCTCCACGGGCTCTCTAATACTAGAAGTAGTATTCGGTTCACCCGACAACTACCGAAGTGAAACATTACACTTCGACATCGCTCCATTCCTAAGCGGCTATCAAGCACTACTCGGACGAACAGCCTTCGCTCATTTCAACGCTATACCGCATTACGCTTCTCTCAAGCTCAAGATGCCTGGTCCGTGTGGCACCATCACATTTAATGGAAACATTGAGTGTTCTTTACGCGCGAAGAACGTGCGGCTGCTTTAACAGCCAAACACTAGACGGCCTCACCAACCAGAGCAAATGAACGGTCGTTAAGACCACGGACACGGTTAAACGAGTCCGGCACATCACCAGATATACTTGAGATAGGTTTGGTGGTTGGACCCTTATACATGGTACCAGGGGCTTCCCGCGTGTAAACAGGGCTACGACTCAACTCTACTTATCTTGAATTTTAAAACGGTTTATTTAGAGTAACCAATTTTTTGCACGACAACTTTCAACTAAGTTCCTCTCTTTTACAGATGACGATCGTGCTACACCCGTCCAGGATACGGCATAGCGAAGACACAGGCACAGACGTGCAGCAGGGACCCATTCAGATGTTTCTTTTTAGATTAAGACCCTGTGTAAACCTTTTTTACTGTCTCTTGTTGTTCACATCCTCCGTATTCTCAGTACAACCGAGAAGGATGCTGACATTATTGGCATGTGGCCACGTCAGAATATTGCATGTACCCGGACACTTGGGGCTCATTTTCAAGGGCATTGCTTAGCCCGGCATATATTATAAAGATCGAATACCTTAGGGAGTGTTCGGCGTCGCGAGTTTGGCCTTATATGCATCAGCTCCGAATCATGTCTTTGGTCAAATGTTGGGTTTGCCCGGCTCCTGTGTTTTGCTACCTTACGTTCTGCTCTATCGGCTAAGGTGGCACCAGGAGAACTACTGCGATTGTGCCCTAGTTCATCCGGACGAGCACCTCAGTAGAGAAAGCCGAAAACTGACTGTCATGATAAAGCGCGAGACTGGTCAACCACTCGACGACCTAGCGGAACCTTCAGGATTCCTCCGCATTAAAGAAGGGTCGTTTCCGGGCCAGGCATGTACGCGCCCCGTATTCGGATGAGCGCGGAGCCACCAGGGGCTATATAGTAGCCCCACTGTCAAACTCCTATGGCTAAGTGAAAGTGTTAAAGCAATATAGTCTGATTGCCAAGTTCGCCGCGCTATCACCTCCTTAATGGACCGAGACGTTGGATCAAGTGTGAACACGCGTCTTCTGCGAACACCCCCGCATTATATGCGTGGGGGCTAAAGCCGACGACTGCAAACTTTCCGGTTATATACATAATCGGCTGCACAGGAGGCATCATAATACTTTCAGGCAAAAAGTATAAACACAACCTTTTCTAACTCAATAAAACATTGTTTTCATACATGTCATTAGAACATAATATTCTTCAAGCACTAAGCCTCTATTAAACGAGCACCTTCAAGGACTTCTTCAAAGTACTGCTCAGCAGCTACTCGGCCCACGGCCGAACCCTGGGTTGCAATAGTGGTGGCCTCCATCTCCGCCCAGTATGTCTTGACACGGGCAAGTGCCATCCGCGCACCCTCTATGCACGCCGACCTCTTCATAGCATCGATGTGCGGCACAGCACCAAGTAATTGCTGCACCAAACTAAAATAACTGTTCGGCCTTGGCCCTTCCGGCCACAGATGATCCACAACAGACCTCATGGCAAGCCCGGACAACCTATGGAGCTCGGCCCACTCGGCCATTCTCTCGTTCAACCAAAGCGGACGCGCTAGAGTATTGAATTGTGACCAAAACAGCTTTTCAACTTCACGATCTTTTTGATCTTTGAAGTATTCGGCTGCGTCAGCAGCACTTGCTACCAAATCCAGATACGCATCTGCAGAACTCCATAGCCGATCAAGAGGAGCGTACGTAGGATCTCCGAACTTCATCCGCAGCATAAAGGGCTTCCCAGCCGCGATATACCCGCCTTGGTGCAGCTCCTCCTTCATCGCTCTGATTGTAGAGCGGGCGTCCTTGGCAGCCACCGTGGCCTTCTCCAGGTCCGTTACCTTTTCTCGACTTTCACCTTCAAGAAGCTCGTAGCGGTCGGCGGCTTCCTTCAATTCCACAGCCATCTTGGCTATCTTTTCCTTACTTTGGCAATGGGCAGCCTGTTCGGCCCTCAGCTCTTCGGCCTCCTTCAGAGCGGCCGCATCACTATTCCTGGCTTGTTCTTTGGCTCGGGCAAGTTCCGCCCGAAGGGTCTCCACGGCCGCAGCTCCATCTGTAGTCACAACATATTAAAGATACTGGCATTATGCTCCTCTTACTACGTGTTGATAACCGGAGAAATCACATACCTTGTGCCTCGTCAAGCCGCTTGTTCACAAGCACGATGTCGGCATTTGCTGCATCAAGTTGCCGCTTCAGCTCGGCAAACTCACTAGTCCGGCTAGCCACCGGACCTTCCGCCACCTGCATATGAAGACGGATTGCTTATTACCTGGGACTATGATCCTCTGTTTGCCGCCGCTCTCGACGGCAACCAAAGTCTCAGGGGCTACTATCTGCATAGGGCACACCTAACATGTGCGGTACTGCCAGAAATACACACTATTTCATGTACCTCAAAACCTTTCAGCAGACTCATAAAAGCTTCATGCAACCCGCTTTCGGCGGATGAAATCCTCTCAATCACCGTACCCATTAGCATACGATGCGCCTCTGAGATAGCCGCTTGCTCTAGCAGACCCTTGATGACGCCGACCGCACAGACGGTGCGGGCTCTTCGATTGCTCTCTTCAAGGGGCGGATACTGAGGACTTTGGGTGGCCAAAGGATTACCCCCTGGCCTTGCCGGATCAGGAGAAACCCTCTGCGACGACACCTCGGGGTTGCCCGCCTCATGAGGCGAGACGACAGGGGGAGGCGTTTCGCTCTCCATCATCTCCGGAAGAAGATCCCCCGGAGACGAACTCTGCCGAGAAGGGCTATGATCCGAACTCCAAGATAAATGCTTCGGTTATTTTCCTTAGAAGTAATGCAGGATATCTTCACTATTAAGTACCCCTTTACTTACAGCTCGGTGGAGGGCTGACCCCCTTGCGGGCATTGTGCGGCCAAGGTACCCCCCGGGGCAGGACCCTCTAGCGAAGATTTCTTCCCCCGTTTGGAAACCATCGTTTCCGGGTCTTCAGAGGCGGTCCTCTTCCTTCCTTGGGGAGGAGGAATTTCAGATTCTTCTCCCCCGCTATCCTCCTTCCCGGAGGCGCTAACTCCCCCGGTTTGGATGAGCGGTGAGCGAGATCCGCTTTCAGCCTCTTTATTCCCCCCTGTATCTTCCTCTAAGGGCGCCTGATAAGGCGTGAGCTCCAGCATCCTGGCTAGTACAGGATCCGGTGAGACCTCGGGGAGGGGGCCGGACACCTGATCATCTTCGCCTTTGTTACCCAGTCCTGGTCAAAGAGCGACTTTTCAGAATGATGTCATTATAAATAAAAAGACAAATGTGTTCGGCTACGGGACTACTTACTTGGGTATCCGGGCGATTGCAGCTTAGACCAGCATCCTCGGTGGCGTCCGGACACATTATTTGTGGTTCGATGAACGATTGATACGTCTCTTCGAGCGTCATACCGAGGAAGTGCTGAATAGCCCGCGGTCCCTCCGGGTTGAACTCCCACATGCAGAGGGGACGTGGGCAGGACTCGACGAATTAACATGACTTGCATTACCGTGGCCAGACTGATATCTCTCTCGAGGAGATCTCAGATGCAGCTCTGCAATGTCGGCACATCCTTTACTGGCCCCCAGTCTAGCCCCTTGTTAATCCATGATGTCAGTGTGGCGGGGGGCCCAAGCAAAAAGCAGGGGCGGCCACCCACTTGGTACCCCTGGGAGCTGTGATATAAAACCACTCCCGTTGCCATAAGCTGGGCACCTCCTGGAAGGAACCCTATGGCCATGGGGCATTGGCACTTTTGCTTGTTACGGCACCTCAGCACTCTACGTGCCGCCCCTCGATCATATTTGGCTCCACATTGAAGGTCTTGAGCCACAAGCCAAAGTGAGGGGTAATGCGGAGGAAAGCTTCACACACGACGATGAACGACGAGATGTGGAGGACAGAATCCGGAGCAAGATCATGAAAATCCAGCCCGTAATAGAACATGAGCCCCCTCACAAAGGGATCTAGAGCAAGGCCTAGCCCTTGGAGGAAGTGAGAGACGAATAAAACGCTCTCGCCGGGTTCGGGAGTGGGTATGACCTGCCCTCGAGTAGGCAACCTGTGTGAGATCTCGCCGGTCAGAAATCTGGCCACTCTTATCTTCTTGACGTCTTCTTCTGTGATGGAGGAACGCATCCACCGACCTTGAAGGTTGGATCCGGACATGGTTGAAGGTCTGAAGCGCCTGGCCTGAGCCTGGGGTGTTGGAACTCGAGGTGGGGGAAGGAGTCGATTGAGCACGAGAAGAAAAAGGGACAGGCCTTGGCCTCTTTATAAAGGAGGTGAATATCAAGCGTCCTCCGCGTGGCCGTTTGGGACTTGCCTAGAATTGGGGAGTCATACCAACGGGCACGATTGGGTTACCCACGTCCGTATTGATGAGACTCCCAAAATAGGGGGACACGATCTCTGCTTTGACAAGACGTGCCAAATAAATCGCCTCGCGAAACATGCAGTGGCGGGCTGATGGAGGAAGACGGTTCGTCATGACCAAACCGCGGCAATACGTCACGTTATGAAAAACGGTCGGCAGATTAGATTTGTGGAAATATTATTCTCTCTACGGCGGTATGCGGAACTTGTTTTGCAGAGCCGGATACTATCCTTGTGTTCAAAATCTTCCATGGAGTATTCGGAGGAGGAACCCGCCTTGCAATGTCGAAGACAATCTACGCGCCGGACTCATCGTCATTGAAGCCTGGTTCAGGGGCTACTGAGGGAGTCCTAGATTAGGGGGTATCCGGACAGCCGGACTATATCCTTTGGCCGGACTTTTGGAGTATGAAGATACAAGATTGAAGACTTCGTCTTATGTCCGGATGGGACTCTCCTTGGCGTGGAAAGCAAGCTTGGCGATACGGATATGTAGATCTCCTCCCATTGTAATCGACTTTGTGTAACCCTAGCCCCCTTCGGTGTCTATATAAACCGGAGGGTTTAGTTCGTAGGACAAAAAACAATCATACCATAGGCTAGCTTCTAGGGTTTAGCCTCTACGATCTCGTGGTAGATCAACTCTTGTAATACTCATATCATCAAGATCAATCAAGCAGGAAGTAGGGTATTACCTCCATCGAGAGGGCCCAAACCTGCCTCCTGTTACCATCCGCCTTAGACGCACAGTTCGGGACCCCCTACCCGAGATCCGCCGGTTTTGACACCGACAGCCTCCTTTAGTTTCTTCTCGCTTCCCAGGACTGTGGTGTACTCAACATCTAGCCCAGCGACCCACTCATGATTTGAGTTTTCGAACATGCGTTTGAAGCGAGCAAGGCATTCTTTCACCGTTGCGGAAGAACGGGTGTAGATGACGTCGAACTCATCGCCGGTGATGGTTCTAACCTTGTACTCACCGCTGATCATGGAGATTTGGGATGCCATGGATTTGGGAGGAGGGTTAGTATTAGTGGAACTGCCATAATGTGAAAGGACGGGACGACTAGGAGCGGTTTATCGATTGTAAAAATGTCGAGTGGGGGCGTGCGAATGGCAGGGTAGTGGCTTGCCTGGTGGATAAATGGATTCATGCACAGTACTATGGGGGCCCAATTAGATGTCATGTCTACTCGACGCCCAATTAAATGGCTTTCGATGCCATGTCAAGCATCGGGAAAATTACAGTGATAAGAAGCTTTCCATTCTCCCATGATACGGGCTTCTGAGAGCCCTTGGATCTGAGATCGAACGGTTGCATGGCGTGATTCTAGACCTATGGGTGAATATCCTATCCTGGAGGGTTATTCTGCAAATTTTCAGCAACTTAGCATGCGACCGTTCGATCTCAGATCCAAGGGCTGCCAGCAGCCCGTATCATGGCCGTGCCTACCACGACCGTTGCCTCGCTCGCGTGCTCGCGCCCTTGGAGATTAAACATGGTGCGTTAGGCTATCTAATGTTGGCATGTCATACATAGTCATCACTTAGTCACTCATACAACAAGGTTAGCTATAAGGTTGGCTATAAGAGTATTTTTTGTTTACTTCTCTCTATCTCTTTCTTCGTAGTATTTATTGCATTTGCCAAGGAGTGACCTCTTCCAATGAAATGGTCCTTAGATGAGGTGCTGTGGGCATTAAATGGCTTAGCGACTCAAGTCCCCAATGCATAGGTGCTTAGTTTTTTATTGCTAAGTTTGCTTCATCTAGGTACACGCGCTTAGCACCGTTTCTTCCTGGGGTCACCAAACTAGTCTCTCTCTTCTTAATTAACTTGCCACATTAGACTTTATGCCTATGTGGCAGGCTTAGCCCCTGTTGGATCAAGTACAATAGTGGTCTATAAGCCCACTTTACATGGCATTTTTGCATATGTGGGGGAAAGAGGCAAGGAAAAAGTGGAGGAGTGGGCTCTCAAAGAAGAGCCAGCCTCTACATGGTGGGGCATCGGGAGAGGCACCTGTATGGAGGTGGTTAGGAATCGAGAGACTCAAGCTCGTCATAGCGCCGTAGTTAAAATGATAATGGCAAGTCAAATCACCGGGCCCCACCTGTCCAGCAGTAACTCACTGTCAAATCACACAACCCTACGTTTGCAGCAGCCTACTCCCTCATCTTCTCGCGTCTCTGTCGAACCGACTAGGCGGAACTGCCCCGCCTACCGCGCGGGAAAAGCCCCGCCCTCGACTTTTAAATAGTACAGTATACTAATTTTGTATCCATGGATTGCAACATGGAGCAAAGCCTCAAGAAAACGGTGGTACACATGTACGGAGTATACAGCACACCCGTCGCGTTCGCGTCGCACCATAGACGGTCGGTCTGTCTGTCGGGTTCTACGGTAGGGTGCGTCGACTGCAAATTAAAAATTCCTACACGCAGAACATCCAGGAACATGCTACGGGAGATGGATCACAGTTCGTTACCACTAGACGCGCAGTGCCGTGCAGCGGAAGAAGAGTTGGGACAGCACGTCCGCGTGGATCGTCTCCTCCTTGTTCGATCTCCCTCGAGCGCCCGGTCGTCCGATCCCACGTACGAGTTCGCTGGAGCGGCGCAAGTGCACCGCCTCTAACGGTATCCGCGCGTGCGGGAGGAACGTCATGCGGCAGACTGCTAGGTCCGATCACACAGTCGGCGGCAAGTGGAGGTGGCTCCTGAGGCCGAAGCGATCAACCTCCTGAGGCCGAAGCGATCTGCCTCCTGAGGCCAAAGCGTTCTCACTACTGATTGGTGTGCCGCACCTCCACTTTATATATAGGCGTCCGTCGCGAGCTCAACACTTGGGCCTCGCACGGACCCTAAAGCCCAAAGTCTACTCGGTCACGTTCCTAGTCCAGTTCGGATCACATCCGACCAATGTCCTACGAACCGACCTCGTAGGTTCCTTCCCTTAAGCGCGCGACCCCTTAGGTTCAAGCCGGCTTGGTCGTAGTTCGGATCACCTCCGGACTACATGGCTGGTAGTGACCTCTAGCAAGCGTGCCGACCACCAAGCGACGATGAAGCTGGTTAAGCGAAACTGCACAACGTGTCACACTTCGCTCCTTTGCCAAGACGATATATGTTGTCGGGCTCAAGGCGTAGACTGTCATCCTTGTGCTAACCCGACCTCTTTTTCGTTCGGTGATATCGACCACAATCCGGATTATATCATAATCCTTGTCGCATGGCCATGCTTTTCCTGGTCAGATCACACGAGAGGCCCAGAGTATATCTCTCCTGATCGGAGGGGCAAATCCCATCTTGCTCGACCATGTCTCGCAGCATGTGACTAGACAAACCCGAAACCTACCTTTGTAACTACCGGTCACGGAGTAGCGTTTAGTCGACCCAAAGCAAGTCTGTCACCATCCAGTACATCGCGCCACTCAGGTCTTAGGACATAGAGCGATATGTTGTACTAGAGACTCACAGATGACATATCGTTATGTCTCATAGTTGGGTCTGTCGACTCGGACCTTATCTCGACTCGGATCCGACTATGTCGAATCCGACCAGACCTTTCCAAGTCCATATTATCCGGTTAGCATCCATTGCTCCATGGCTAGTGAGACCGAGCCATCGACCGTGTCGTATGCTAGTCTAGTCGGCTGCGCGTCCACACAGCCCTTTCGACTAGGGACCTTTTAGGACAGGCATCATACAATGCATAGTCCCACAAACAAGTCACGTACTTGCTGATACACATCATTGATAATGTCCAAGGACTATCTTTATTCATAAACACATAGGAAATATCATCATACATGATTGCCTCTAGGGCATATCTCCAACACTGTCTGGCACGCCGCTCTCCGAATGGAACACGCGTCATATTGCGTATGCACACACATGTGGGACCGCAATTGAGAACCGACCATAGGCACACTCGCCGGCCTCGCAAGTCGGCTGAGTTAACAGCGACAACTGAGTTGGGCTAGTCATTGGGGGCACATGCACGAAGACTACTATCGATGGACCCCTTTTCTATGAGTTTATCTTTAATTTGAGCTTTGATCCTCGTCTAGTTTGTCCGTCGGGATTCATCTTGTCTCCTTTGGGCAGTGAGGTTAGGATTTCTTGTCATGTGGCATTTTTTCATGTTATATGTTATAATCCGGTGCTTCAGATCAAAATGACGACAACTGCGCCTTCGGGGCATGTGCATGAAGACTTCTCGACAGTCATTGTCGAGGTCAAGCCGGCTCCGGCCAGTAGACAAAAGAAAACTAGTACTCCACTATATAGGCAGGAGCCTCCGCGCTTGCTTGCTAGTGTTGCTCTCTTCACACTGTCTCGTCCTCTCCAGATCTAAACACGACAGCGGTGGCCACTCTCTCTCTCTCTCTCTCTCTCTCTCTCTCTCTCTCTCTCTCTCTCTCTCTCTCTCTCTCTCTCTCTACTCACCGCTAGTCACAGATCCAGCCGGATCCTCTCCGCTGGGGAAGGTGAGAAGGTGCAACATTCACGCGGTCATCCTCGGCGACTGCTCTTACCCACTGCCGGCGCGTCCCGATCAGCGTGCCTTGCCGTTCTCTCCCAAGCATCGCTGACGATGGAGGGCCTCCCACACCTTCCTTGCTGCCGTAGTGTGGGCAGATCCGGCCTCCCGCTGCCCACCTAGCGACATCCCGGTGACCCTCAGGTATAACTCCCTTCGAAACCGGCCTTGCTCTACTTCCCGAGCTCCTGACGTCGCTGCATTTGTATCTTTTACTATTTCTCAGGCCCCCTCGTGTAGATAGGATTGATCGGCTGTTCGAAAACCACCTAATTTTTTACTATTAAGAGGTAAAACTAGTTCATGCACTCGAATCTAGTAGTACTTGGTTCAAACAAGGAAGAAAGGGGGTGGGGGTGGGGGAAGATTTTTTACCTGAATCTAGGACTTGGTCGAAAGAGGAAATAATGGGGGCGAAAAGTAGCAGAGACTGGCTATCCAACCGGTCTCTAGGTCTAATATGAAAATAAAGGGAACGTAGTACAAACTCAATATAAACCCGATCTATTGGTTGAAAAAGGAAAGAAAGTGGGGACTGGTGGACAAGTCAACAGAGTAAGTCCAGCACTAGATTTGCTAGCCTCACACAGTATAAGGTGGCTATATACCAAACAAAAATGGGACCAACCAGATATCCTCTTCTGATGTTTTTGCCCTGAGCCGCTCTTATGTAGTGCCACTGGTAAAATGTAGCGGTCACACTGTTAACAGTGAGGACACGTTAAACCAATGTTGTTTTCAATGTAATGCCTCCAGTAATATGAATCAATGGCACTTTTTTTCATGTCCTGCTAAATTTCCTATTAAGATAAGTTGCTTCTTTTCGTTAGAGATGCAAATGTCCTGGTCCGCCTACTCTCCAGGAGCTTCACAACCAACCTTGATGTTGCTCAATTTTATTGCAATAATGAAGAAGCTCTGTGGGTTTCGTTTTTTGATGGAAATGGAACCGGGGCTGGAGCCCTTTTCTTAAAAAAAAGAAGAAGAAGAAGCTGCTAGCTCATGGGACATTGCTTCATTTTAGGTGAACTACACCAAAAGGTCCCATGAATTGAATCATCCATGTTGGTGATTGGTGTCATCCCTTCTACGATGGCGTTGACTGCAGATATGGTTCCCATCATGAGGTATGTTCCTTTTTGGTCTGACCGTTTTCCAAATATCCTGCATGTTGATCCTGCTCTTGTGCTACTGTTTTGGCACTGCCATGATAAAGCAGTAATGTTATTATTTTGCACCTTAATCTAGTGGCACTATTAATTTGAGGCAATGTTTTGGCACCGCTAGTGCCACTGGTTTTTATATATCGAAGAGGGGTTCCTCCGATTTCATTAAAGAAACCCAACCATAGAGAACCATTATCCGACAACATCTCAGTGTAAACGGGCAGTTATGCAACTACTACTAGAACGGACTGAGTACTAGCAGGAATCAAGTTCGCCACATAATCTAGGCAGGTAGGGGGACGCAGCACCAGCTCGACCAAGTTTGGACTACAACCCAAAGGCTACCACAGAAACATCAAGGGGAAGATAGGGACTGAAAGAGCCAGCTTCAGCATCCCAGTCTAAGCACCCCCGGCCTTCATCCTTGCCACGCACGGTACACCTCGTTTGCCACCAGCTCGACCCTAGTGTCACCGATAAAATGAAGTAATATCTGATTAAAATAGAGCTTAATGTCCTCTCTATCATTTCATTTCCAATGCAGATAAAGAAAGTGCTTCTCTTTGTTAATGTATGTTTCATCAACTAGTCCCATTATTAATGTTTAAGTGTTTATGCCAACTGGGGTGCTTAATTTTAGTTGATCTGCACAAAAATAGAGATTTGAATGTCTCAAGGCCCCTCCTTGTACTACTGCTGTACACTGATGTTCATCACTGGCAGAAGGTGTATCAGGGAGACTTGGGTCGATTTCCAGTATGATGTAATATTTTCTTCTGTTTATTAGTGTATGTTTCATCAACTAGTGCCACTATAATGTAATCACGCCTTTTCATTATCTGTGCAAACAAGGTTATTCATCTGCATTTTGGTGGAACTGCACAAATGTACGGATGGAACCGGCATATATGCAGAGTGCTAGGTGCCAAGTAAAAATTACCGACACCAACCCTGCTCCATCTAAGCATTGGCATCCACCACCATCAGTGGGATGTGTGGCGCTTACTGTGGACGGATCTTTCTCGGCAGCATATCCACTAACCAAATACTAGTAGCTTAGACTTAAAAAAATACTAGTAGCTTATATTGGCAGTTTTCTAGGGGTGTACTCTTTTCTGAAAAAAGCACCAATCTATTTTTCTTTATTTGTACACAGTGTCACAACTTTGACCCAAAGGTCCAGAGCTATTTTAGGATGATTGGCATAGTACTCGGAGACTGATTGTAAGCATGATTTTTATTAGTTGTCACACTGATTGTAAGCATGAGCAGATGGAAGATTAGGTTAGTGCGAAGCTTACCTTAAACCCTACCGACGCCGTTGAAACGAGGCGAGTGTCGAGGGAACCGTGGAGAACGGCGGGGAAGCGACATCACGCCATCCGGCCTCCCCTTGCGGTGGGAGAACGGATACTCCTGTGGCTCTGGCTGGCTCTGCACCCTCACGAACGGCACACCGTACTCGATCGATTCATTATCCTCTGGGTGCTCGACCTTCGACCTGTACGCCCACCACCTCCGCCTGACTTTTGCCTCGGGCGAATCTGTCTGCTCCATCGCCCAGAGGAGATACTCGATGAACTCGAAGGACTGCGGCGTGACTGCCGCCGAGGAGTACATCACCGCCCTCATCACCGTCGTCTCGCTCTTTCACATACATTGCCACATGACCCTCACCGTCCTCGAAATCTCCCACTCATTGTCAAACCAAGTAAGGATCTCCTTCAACCTGGCTAACTTTGCCTGGTCGCCATCGGCGATCTGCCAGATTTGCTGTTGCATCCCCTCCATAGATGTCCTTTTAAGTGGTCCGGTGCTAGCTTTGGACGATGGGAGGAGAGACGGTGGTCTTGCAATAGAGAAGATGGAGAGGCGAGACGGTGGTTTTGGAATGGAGATGATGGAGAGGAGAGGTTCCCCTGCCTTTCGGTCGCTGACAGGTGAGCCCCATGCTTGGTGGGACCGATGTGTTAGTGTCTCAATGGCAGGATGGGCTACGTCAGGGGATCCTCGTCCGAGGAGAGAGGAGATAGTTTTGCAATGGCGAAGAGGGAGAGGCGAGACAGTGGTTTTGGAATGGAGATGATGGAGAGGAGAGGAGGTGGTTTTGCAATGGAGAAGAGGGAGAGGAGCATGCGGCAGTGACTTAGGATTGGACGAGAGGGCGGTGTGGCACAGGATGGATCAAAATCAAAATCAATTTACCCTTCAATTAAGAAAGCGACCCCACATTAACTAGTCTCCCTTTTATTCTGGGTCATAATTGACCATGATTTTCGCAAATAAAATATATGTTATACGTTGCAAAAATAATATAATTTGAAAGTACATTCAGATACGAACCAAACAATACAATTTTTGGTGACATGCATTCACATTTTGCTTGTCAAATACAGTACGTGGTCAAACTTTGACCCAAAATACGCAAAAAAAAATACTTCCAAGACCAGCGCCGCTCTTCCACTCTTATCCTCTTAAACCACCGCCGCTCCTCTCCTGTTCCAAACTAAATCCAGCGCCGCTCCTCTCCTCTTGCATTTCAAAACCACCGCCCCTCCTCTCCTGTTCCAATCCAAAACCAGCGTCGCTCCTCTCCCATTCTAAACCAAAACCAGCGCTGCTCCTCTCCTCTTCCATTCAAAAACCACCGCCGGCGAGTGAAGGTGCTGTGGAGAAGTAGATCGATGGAGGAGTACAACCGATACATGAGGATCGCAGACAGCGACCCTGCGAAGCTAGCTAGGATGTTGGAGATACAGTCCTGGTTTGACAACAAGGACCAACTAGCGGCGACGGCGACATCCATGGCCAAATATCTGCAATAGAGCGAAAAGGCGGTGATACTCCCGGAGGGAGTCGCGCGTGAGTACATAGAGCTGCTCCTCTGGGCCATGGAGCAAACAGATTCACTGAATCCAATCGTGAGGGAGCGGTGGTGGGAGTATCGATCCCAGATGGAGCATCCACCAGAGGTTGAAGGATCGAGCATCTGCAGGGTGCCGTTTGTGAGGGTGACGTGCCGGAGCGAGCCGGTGGAGTCTTCGTCGATCAAACCCAAGTGCAAGAGGAGAAAAGTTGTTGGCCTGACGACGCTTCCCCGCCATCCTCTCCCTCGCCGTTCACATCGTCTCACGGGGCGGCTGTCTGCCGCCGAGGAATAGGACGGATTTGCCCCCCCCCCCCAGACCAATAGTCGGGCAGGTTGTGAATTATCAGGAGGAGCTTAGGGTTGTTAGTATTTGCAGGTTGTGAATTGTGTTTTGTGTTGTGTATTTTGAGAGTACTTTCAGATATGAACGTCTTTTGAATTTCAGATTTGCAGTATTGAGCATATGAAGTATTTTATGAATTCTAGAGATCTATTTTTAGCAAATAAAAAAGGTAGTTTCATAGGAGTATAAAAGTGCAGATAATGTGATTCTCAGAGAAGAAAGCGCAAGTTTCAGCCAGATAAGAAACTCCAAGTTCAGTTTCAGATAAGAAAGCTGCAACTTTCAGAGGCGAGCATTTATATTAACACGGCCTTTTCAAACAGTGTTAACATCATGCTCAAGTTTTATTCATGGTCGAAACTGAACTACCAACCAGTTAACATCATGCTGATCAACATTCATGCATAGCACATCTTCATATGATGCACGATCAAAAGATATGCTATTTTCAAAATGCCCACACAATGTCGAGTGTGCGAAAAACAGAGAAAACGAGGGACGAAGTTTTGATAAGTGTAGGACGTGGTGTGCGTAGATGACAATTGGGACCCACATGTCAATAAAGGCAGAGGCAAAAAAATTGGAGACATTTTCTCTGCACAGGTGGAATCGAACCCGGGGCGGAACAGCTGCCCCGTCTAGGCTTTCTTTTTTAACATGCGCAGCCCATGACCTCGGATGGGAGGTCCATAAGGCTGTTTGTATTTTCCTGAGGACCGTCATGTATCGACCGGCCTATGGACCTCCCATCCGAGGTTTTATTTTTCCTGAAACATCGGCAGCCCAATTTATGTATTTTTTTGAAGAAAACGCAGAGGTCTGTTCTATTTTTCTATATAAGATTAGGAACGCCTGGTCCAACTTATGTTTCCCTTCTAACTATATTATATATATTTAAATTATTTAATATGTTATTATATATTATTGTTATTGTCATCATATATTTAACAGATACTTACATATGTAAGAAAACAATATCCCACATCTTGTTAACTTATAAAAACTAGTATGTATACACGTGCAAGGCACGTCTTAGTTGAAGAGAGTGATTTTGGTAAAAGAGAATAAGCCATAGATTTGCTGATAGATAAAAGGCAACAATAAAATATAGAAATGTGTGAGTGTAGATATTAATTAATTATGATTGATAAGTATTATAAAGGTAGGGATTGTTATTCATACAAGAAATTGTATGTGCACATCTAAAAAGACTGCACCTTACTTTTCGCTCCCTGTTTTACTCCCAAACAATCTCGTTTGGGCTCAAACTGCCATGTACTCAAGCGGCAATACGGCCCATGAGGCAGGGAACATGGGCTTCTTTTGTTCTTGAAAGGTCACGTGGTTGTTCCGAACACGAGAGGCGATGTCGACCTCTGTTCATGGCGAATCCTGATGATCTCAGCCATTGGATTTAGGTGACCAACGACTATGACCAAAGCTTTGTAAGATTTAAGGACTAATGTAATAATAAATCACTTATTATTTAAATATATATATATAGCAAAATGCTCAGCCCTTGTTTATTTTTTGATAAAATTGCTGCGCCCACCCCAACATTATAATTAGAATCAGCCCAGCAAAATCGTGTATTTCAAGAAAGTGCAAATGGCCTGTAATTTTTAGGAAAAACATAAATGGGCCGCATGGACGCTACATTATTTGTTCACCCAGCCCAGCTAATGGACTGTCATTCAAAAAAAATCAAATGGGCTGTAAATTCTACCCCGCAAAATAAGACTGTAAATTCTGAAAAAATGGGTTGAATACGTGCCACATTTTTGGAGGCTGAAATGTGGGCCAATAGGCCGAAGCCAACGCAAGTCGTTCTCAACTTAGTCAACAAATGATTCTGGCATCATTAGCCTTTGGATTTACATCCAACAGAGGCATCCATCTTCAATCTCTCGTCTTCTTCCACCAGCGCCGCCGGGACCACCTGCTCCCGCCTCCTGCGCCGCTAGCAAGATCGCTTAGCACGCTCATTTGTGAAGCGCTACTCCACCGTTGGCCAGGCCATCCCTCCACCCCACCACACCTCCTGTTTTTCTCCACCGACTGCCGAACCACACCGCACCAGAACCAGTTAACACTCGTACACCTCTCCGTCTGCGACTCTACTCCCGCGTCTTCCCATCTCCGGCTCGTTGCTGTCCGGGGCCTCGCCGTTGTCCACCACCTTGGATGCGCTTGGCGCGGAGTGGTCAACATGGTCAACGAATGACACCATCGGAAGTAGACTGTGCGTGGAGAGGCTGACAGCTAGGTCCACTGTCGCACGCAAGGAAATGCCTCCTTATTACACGCAAAATAATGATTCCTCCACCTGACAGCTGGGACCTACCGGAAGGGCCTCTGTATTTCGCGAAAAAATGCTCCCACTTCTGACAGGTCGGACCCACCAGCTATATCTTCGCTCGCAAGGAAGTGCCTCCTTATTACGCACAAAGAAATGAATACTCCCCCTGCTAGTTGGGACCCACCTTGGTGGGAGGCTGACTTGTGGGCCTACTAAGTTGACGGGGATGGAGTGCTTTGTCAACTTAGTCAATATGAACGATTCTAGCTCCAAAGGACCGACGATGTCCATCCAACGGACGAGTGCTTCTTCAACCTCTGGTCTTGTTGCTCCAAATTACCAAAGCAGCGCCGGTCATGCCGCATGCTCCTGCCTCCCATGGCCAGTCAGGTGCTGCCATGAGGCCTCACCGCCCCTACTATTCCCACGGCTGGCCGGGCCCACGGGCGACGGCAGCCTCACACCGCAGCCGAACCAGTGAACCTCAGATCCTCTCCGCTGGCTTCCACCGTCGCGTCTTCCCGGCTCTGCGTCATCCCCTTCCTAGGCCTCGCCGTCGTCCACCGCCCTGGTGCTCTCGGTGTGGCGTGGTCAACGTGCTCAAGGAACGGCTTCCATCGGACGTGGACTATACGTGGAGAGGCTGACAGCTGGGCCCACGGCCGCAGCAAGGAAGTGCCTCCTTATTACGCGCAAAATAATTATTCCTCCACCTAACAGCAGGGATCCACCGGACGGGCCACCGTATTTCATGAAAAAAACGTTCCCCCCTAACTGCTGGGATCCACCAGCTACATCTTCGCACGCAAGGAAGTGCGTCCGGGCAAAAAAAATGATTTGCCCCCTGACTGCTGGGACCCACCAGCTACATCTTCGCAGGCAAGGAAGTGCCTGACAGTCGGGACCCACATGGTCGAAGCGTACATAGCGTTGTCATTCTGGTCGCGAACATGTACATACATACTGGTCGATGTAGAGGCGTGCACGTGTCGTAGTAAAGGCGCGCACGTAGCATGTAGACGTACGTACAGCGGCCAGTGTGCAAGAAAGAAAATACGGCCACGTACCTACATACGGGAAGGGTCTCGAACGCCTACTCGCGCATACGTACGGCCAGGGCTCGTGTACATGGCTGGGTTGGAATGGAGAAATAGCGTCGTCGTCGTGTTCATGGGGAGCTAACCGGCTGGGTCGGAACGGAATGCGTCGTCATGTTCATCGGGAGGGCTTGGACGGAACAGCCGATGGAAACGAGGCCTGGCGTATGGCAGAACAGAGGAAACGGCCTTGTGTTCAACCGTCCACGTTCGAAACGGGATCCTGTTCATCGGGAGGGGTCTCGCGTACCGCAAAACGGAGGAAACGGACATCCTACGGTCGAAACGGGGGTCCTGTTGATCGGGAGGGGTGTGGCGTACCGCAAAACCGAGGAAACAGACTTGTGTTGGAGCGCTACGGTCGAAACGGGGGTCCTGTTCATCGGGAGGGGTGTGGCGTACCGCAAAACGGGACTCCACGGGATACTGTTCATCTCCATCGTCGACCCCTACAGCCTCCACGGACACTGCTCATCCACCGTCGACCTCCTCCGGCCTCCACTGCGCTGCTCATCCACGGGCCCTGCTCATCCAACCTCTCACTGGCCATCGCTCAACCAGCCCTCTCCACGGGCTCTGCTCAACCACCCTCCACGGGCTACCGCTCATCCAGCCCTCCACCGCTCTGCTCATCCCGCCTCCACGGGTCCTGTTCATCCAGCCCCACCCGGCTCAAACGATCGGGTCCTGTTCATCCACCCCCTGGGAACTGTTCATCCAAACCCCCCAGAACGCCTTTGCTCATCCAGAGGCAACGCCACGGGTCCTGTTCATCCACCCGCATCAGAACTGTTCATCCACCCCAACGCCATTGTTCATCCGAGGCAGCATCGATTGGCTTGAGTTAGCAGATGGCGGCGAATCGCCGATCGGGTTCGATTAACAGCCATCGATCGATCGCTTCGGATTCATGAACGCGTAACTGCAGTCTGTAATCGCCGGGTTAAGTTAGATCCCAACGCCTCGCTCGGGTTCAGTTAGAGCCCAACGCCTTGCACACACGCGTGTACGTACGAGAGAAACATGCATCGCTCAGTCCCCAACCACCCACCATAACCGGGGACTCCCCGATATTTTCCGCGCCCTCGCTTCTACCACGGTTTTTCCGTCATGGATGGCCCAAAGAATGTCATGCAGCAGCGTCTCCGGCCCGCCCAGGACGAAAAGCCCATTTTCTGTCATGATTTTTTGTCATAGAAGTAGGACCCCACCACATCTATAATGATACCGGGTTTTGTCACAATTATCGTCATAGAAGTGTCATAAGTATGACAGAAAAGATTTTCGTTTGGCAAAAAATGTCACGGATGTGTCTTTTTTTGTAGTGTGATATGGGATCATGGAACTACAATCGATGGAAATTGGAATTTCATCAGAAGTTTTATCCTATGCATCTTGTTCATCATGATCGTAATTAGATATATAATTTTTGGCCTCGCGAAGGAGAAAGCATTGCTCAAGCTTGGGGGAGGCTTAAGTCAATGTTATATTCATGCCCCAATCATGAGCTCTCAAGAGAAATTATTATTCAAAAAATTTATGCTCGACTTTCTCTCAATAATCACTCCATGCTCGATACTTCTTGTACTGGCTCTTTTATGATGAAGACTATTGAATTCAAATGGGATTTATTAGAAAGAATTAAACGCAACTCTGAAGATTGGGATCTCGACGAAGGTAATTAGGAGTCAGGTATAACACCTAAGTTTGATTGTGTTAAATCTTTTATGGATACCGACGTTTTCCATGAAATTAGCACTAAATATGGACTTGACTCTGAGATAGTAGCTTCTTTCTGTGAATCCTTTGCTACTCATGTTGATCTCCCTAAGGAGAAGTGGTTTAAATATAATCCTCCCATTGAAGTAAAAGTAGTTCCACCTACTAAAGTTGAAAAAATACTATCACTTATAATGTTGATCCTATTGTTCCTACTGCTTATATTGATAAACCACCTTTCCCTGTTAGAATAAAGGATCATGCTAAAGCTTCAACTGTGGTTCGTAAGGGTAACACTAGAACACCTACACCCCCTGAGCAAATTAAAGTTGAACCTAGTATTGCTATGGTTAAAGATCTCTTGGCTGATAATATTGATGGGCATGTTATTTACTTCTGTGATGAAGCTGCTAGAATTGCTAGACCTAATACTAAAAATAAACATAGACCTGTTGTAGGCATGCCTGTTATTTCCGTTAAAATAGGAGATCATTGCTATCATGGCTTATGTGATATGAGTGCTAGTGCAATACCTCATTCCTTGTACAAAGAAATTATGCATGATATTGCACCTGCTGAGATAGAAGATATTAATGTTACAATTAAGCTTGCCAATAGAGATACTATTTCACCAATTGGGATTGTTAGAGATGTTGAAGTCTTGTGTGGGAAAGTCAAATATCCTGCTGATTTTCTTGTTCTTGGTTCCCCACAAGATAGCTTTTGTCCCATCATATTTGGTAGACCCTTCTTGAATACTGTTAATGCTAGGATAAACTGCAAAAAGGATGTTGTTACTATAGGTTTGGGGGATATGTCTCATGAGTTTGATTTTGCTAAATTTCACAGACAACACCATGATAAAGAATTACTTAGTAAAATGAAATTATTGGTCTTACCTCTATTGTCGTGCCTCCTAATGATCCGTTAGAACAATATTTGCTCGACCATGAAAATGATATGTTTATGAATGTAAGAAGGGAAATAGATGAAGTATTCTTTAAACAGGGACCTATATTGAAACACAACTTGCCCGTTGAAATCCTAGGGGATCCTCCTCCACCCAAGGGTGATCCCGTGTTTGAGCTTAAACCATTACCTGATACTCTTAAATATGTTTATCCTGATGAAAAGTAGATATATCCTGTTATTATTATTGCTAAACTTCCAGAGCATGAAGAAAAGAAATTATTGAAAACTCTAAAGCAGCACCATGCTGCTATTGGATATACTCTTGATGATCTTAAGGGCATTAGTCCCACTTTATGCCAGCACAAAATAAAATTGGAGAAAGATGTGGCACGCCGGCTCAGAGCAACCAGTTTACCTTGCATTGCCAGCCCAGTGATCAAGTCTTCTGGCAATAGACAATAACATGGTACAGAAACAACCTCTTTATTGATGCTAGAGGATTACATAAGTCTAATATTACATTGAGATACGAGGCCAAGCGGCACACACGGTGCTGCTGGATAGTATGTACAGTATTTAATGAACATGGCGGGGGCCTCGATAACACAAAATACGCGGCAGCGGAAGAACGACGAAGTGGAAACTCCATAGCACAGGGACACCGATGTGGACACGGCCTAGACACAAGATGCACTCTGATGCGAACCGACTTGCCTGAAAGCTGGCATCACACGCAAGGTCAGTACATTGAATGTACTTGCAAGCTCACAACAAACATAAGCATGATGACAGACAATATCATGACAGTTAATCAGATTAATGCAATGCAAGAGCAACTCCAGATGCAATGCAAATGATACATGCACCGAGTCTCACGGAGTCGCTTACCAGACGGTTACCTCGTAACCCAAACGGTGACCTTACCGAAGTCATATCTGAAACCAACAACTCATGAACAACTCCCGACTTCATGAATCGCTCGACCAACAATGCCTCACAACAATCATTTAGTTTGCAAGATTAATTTTAAAAGTTGATCCATGGTGTGACTTACTCACGAGTTATGCCTATAACCGAGGACGCGGCTATCGATAGATTAAATACACTCTGCAGAGGTAGCGCACTTTACCCACACTATGGAACCCTAACCTTGCACTCCCATTCGGGTGGACAAAAGCATTCCGACGAAACCCTCCCTTCGTTGTGGCACTCACCCGGCCACTCCAACCAACTCCCTCTCAGGGCTAGGTCTTGGGTGGCCCCGTGTCTACCAAAGACACCAGCAGTCACCGTCGTGGCAAAACGGTCCCAAACGGGGACAAGGTACCATAAAAACAAAAACGAGCACACAAGGTTATGTCTGCTTACTGGGCCAGGGTACGCACGCCCATAACCTTCCCTCGCGGGAGGCACCGGTGAGATGCACAACAAAGGACCGAATCAAGACCTTCCCACAAGGTAAATGTGGTCGCACTGAATAAAAACCCGATTCAGTGGCACCATGATATGATCAAGATCATATTCAAGTTGAACTTAATCAAGTTTAACTTTGGTAAATAAAACATTTTGTCAATAACATGATACTATGCCATACTCATGCAACTACTCGTCATGCAATGCAAACAAATCATAGGCATGGATCAAACTTAACCACATAATTATCTTGCAATTTTCAGGATCAAAACTCCTCTGGTTATAACTCATTTTTAATATCAAGCAATATTTTTAGTTCATTATTTAAATGTAAATATCACTTAATAAAAGAACTATCATTAGTTTCCATAGCAATATAACTAGTGCAAGGTCTTACTCTACTCAACCAAACAAGTTC
This sequence comes from Aegilops longissima, assembly GCA_021605205.1. NCBI lineage: Eukaryota > Viridiplantae > Streptophyta > Magnoliopsida > Poales > Poaceae > Aegilops > Aegilops longissima. The sequence goes on from CM038682.1 coordinate 193,674,577, forward strand.
ATGCATTCAACCAGTAACTAAAACAAGCATATCAAGCACGATAAAGTAACTAACAATTAACCGAATTTATGTATCAAATTTTAAATGCAAATAAGAACTCATATTCAAGTAGAAAATCATAAATATTGAAATAACACCATCCAAATGCTGGTGTGGCTTGCCTTAGTGTAGAGGAGGATCACACCCCTCTTGGTTTGCTTCAAGATAAGCTTCTACTTCTGAAAAGAATTTAAAACCACAAAAACAATTATCGAAACACATTCTGAAAATCACCAGAAATTCTAGACAGCAAGAAAAAATCCTCCTTTTGGTGTGCTGCTAGAGCTTTCTGAAACAAAGACAATGCAAAAAGAATCAATTCATTTGGACTTATAGTTTCGAAATGGTGGCTGGTCAAAGTTTAGTCAAATTTCTAAATAAATTTGAATTAAACAGAAATCCTGGGGTGACGTCAAGGCGAAGCGGAGTCGCGCCCACTGCATCGCCGGGCACGAGTGGTTAGGCTGACAATGGGCCCCGTCCATCAGGAGAGAGAGGGGGGATCAAGATCAGAGAGGGGCAGCGTTTGGCCGGAGCTCACGCCGACGACGAGGGGGTTTGGTGCTAGGCTAGAGGGATAGGATTGAAGCTGGGCTCGTGGCGCACCTGCCCGTACCCGTGGCTTGGCATGGGGTGGCCGGAGCTGCTCGCGGTGGAGCTCGCAAGCCTCGGTGGCGGAAGGGGTTTGCCGGAGTGGTTGAAGACGACGGCTAGGGGCGGCTCCGAGGGCTCAGCGGCATTCAGGCAGCACCAACAGACCCCCAACGCCCCGTCCGAGCAGATGCTTGAGCTCGAGGGGCACCAGAGAGCATTGACCTTGCTGCGGAGGTCGCCGGAGTTCTCTGGTCGAGGCGACGGCCATAGGCCTGCCCGACCGAACTGTGGCCCATCTACGTGTTCGTGGAGGTGGTGTGGAGTGGTGCGTGGTTAGGAATGGAGGAGGGGGCGCTATATATAGCCGGAGCGAGGGGGGACATGTCGCTGCTGGAGCTCTCTGGTTGCACGGCGAACGGCGACGAAAAGCTCCAGTTCGAGGGGGCAAGCATGCAGCATCAATGCTGGAGCTTCCCACGCTCGCGGACGAGCACAGGAGGCGGTGGGAGAAGCAGACAAGTGCACGCGCGCACTATGGCTTTTGGTCGCGATGTGCCCGTGCTTGCTGCGACGTCTCCGGCGTTGGCGAGCTCCAGGGAGAGGTCAAGGGCGATGGTCGGGGTCAGTGGCGTGGCGCGGCAGGCGTCGGCGAGGGCTGGAACGAGCACGCGCTGAACAGAGAGGAAGGCACCATCCAGAGCGCGTCGAGACGCTGCCAGGCACCGTGTATTCATGGAGTCACCATGCTGGCATGGTCAAGATGACGCCCAAATGCTGCCAAACCTTGTCTACGCGTTCGTCCACGCAGTGTTTAGTCTAGGAAAGTTGATAGCTCATTCCCAGGCCGACCAGATTTGACTCTACTAAGCTAGCAAGTTTCTGACCAGAAACTTGGTCGCCAAGTTAAGAAACCTTCTAGAAGGCCGTTAGGGCTGATCTCCTGGGGTTTAGGTTTTCTTAGGAGGGTGTTTCAGCTCAAGAAAGATCAGGGCCAAAAGATCAAGGAAAAATGTACTTGCCGTACAAACTGGAATTTTGGGCAGAAGAGAAATGAATTTCTATAGCAAAAATATTACAAAAGTTCATGCAATATTTTTGCTTGGGAAGGTGTGCCAAGGTCCAAAGAATATTCAGGAATTATTTCAGATTTTTGGGAGCAAGAAAAATTGGGGTTGCTTTGGAGCACAAGTTTCTGAATTGAATTTCAGAGAGGAAAATGAATATTTTTCTTTTGCGAAAAATATTCATTTGATTATTTTGGGGATTTATCAGGGAAATATAGTCGAATGAGGAGTAGATAGGTCACTTGGGTGAAAGTCAAGGATATGCCCAAGTGACAAGTCCATTTGAAATGATTCCAAAACCCAAATCAAAGCAAGGCAAAAACCAAGCCCGAAAACAGAGAGAAGGCAAGTCTGGAAAAAGAGAGAAGGCAAAATCCAGGCCGTGACAAACCTCCCCCACTTAGGATGAATCTCGTCTTCGAGATTCGGTTGCTTGGGAAAACCATTCTGGGTATGTAGTCCTTAAAAATTCTTCTCTTTCCGAGGTTGCTTCCCCTTCGGTGTGATGCTCCCACTGAACCTTGTAAAACCTTATTTCTTTGCTGCGAGTGACCCTTTCCGTATGATCCAATATCCTGATTGGCTTTTCCTCATAAGTAAAGTCCTTAGCCAATTCTATCTCTGCCATATCAGTCCTTTTCTCCGGTGGCGAGATACATCTTCTCAGCTGCGAGATATGAAACACATTGTGTACTTCTGACAGTTCCGGTGGCAACTCCAACTGATATGCAACTGTTCCGACTCTGGCCATGACTGGAAACGGACCGATGTATCTGGGTGCCAAATTTCCACGAGTCTAAAACCTCTTGACTCCTTTCATAGGGGTGACTCGGAGATATACGCGTTCTCCGAGTTCGAAGCTGATCTGACGGTGTTTGGCATCATATTAGCTTTTCTGGCATGATTTGGCCAGCTGCAGTCTGTCTCGGATTTCCTTGACTTTCTTCTCCGCTTCGAGCATTAAATCAGTCCCGAAAATACGATTGTCTCTGGTTTGAGACCAGTTCAATAGAGTGCGGCATTTCTGGCCATACAAAGCTTCATAAGGTGACATCTTTAAGCTGGTCTGGAAACTGTTGTTGTAGGAAAAACCGGCATAGGGCAGACAGTCTTCCCACTTGGTTCCTTGGGCCAATGCACATGCCCGAAGCATATCTTCGAGTATTTGATTTACTCGCTTAGTATGTCCATCTGTCTGAGGATGATAAGCCCTGCTGTACTTCAAAGCGATCCCCAAGGCTTGATGTAGTCGGGACCAAAATGCGGAGGTGAAGAGAGATCCCCTGTCGGAGGTGATAGTCTTAGGTACTCCATGCAGACTGATGATTCTTGACACATACAGCCGTGTGAGTTGATTCACACGGTATGTGGTCCGGATGGGAAGAAAGTGTGCCACCTTTGTTAAGGTGTCCACTATGACCCATATTGCATCGTTTCCTCGATGAGACCTTGGTAATCCAGTGATGAAATCCATGCAGATATCATCCCATTTCCATTGGGATACCGACAGAGGTTGGAGGAGTCCGGCGGGTTTTTGGTGTTCCGCCTTTACCTTGTTGCATATATCGCAGCAAGCCACAAAGTATGCGATATCTTTATTCATTCCATCCCACCAGAATAGCTGACGAAGGTCCTCATACATCTTGGTACCACCCTGGTGAATTGAGTATGGTGCTTCATGTGCTTCTTCCAATATTTTCTTCTTCAGACTTTCTTGCTTGGCTACACAAAGCCTACCTCGGAACCTTAGCGGACCTCTTTGATCCCTAGAGAAATCCGGTGCATGCCCTTGGTGCATCTTCTGGACATATACTTTCAATAACTTATCATCTGCCTGAGCACTGTGGATTTCTTCTTCGAGAGTAGGGGCAACTTCTAATGTGTTGGCAAGACAGCCATCGGTGATCACCAAATTGAGCTGAGTGATTTCTTTGTAAATCTCAGGGGGCAATGAATCCATTAGAGCATTAAGGTTGGCTGGTTTGCAGCTGAGGGCGTCAGCCACCACATTAGCTTTGCCCGGGTGATAATTTATTCCGAGGTCGTAGTCCTTAACCAACTCGAGCCATCTTCGCTGTTGAAAATTAAAATCGGTTGAGTGAATATATACTTGAGACTCTTGTGGTCGGTAAATATCTGGCACTTCTTTCCAATCAGATAGTATCTCCAGATCGTCAAAGCGTGCACCACTGCCGCCAATTGCAAATCATTAGTAGGATAGTTTCCTTCATGTTGCCGCAGTTGTCGAGATGCATAAGCCACAACTTTGCCATCTTGCATGAGTACACATCCAAGCCCTTTTCTGGATGCGTCACAGTAGACATCAAAACTGCGGTAGATGTCTGGAAGAGTTAATACTGGTGTCGATGTCAGCCTGATTTTTAACTCATTGAAACTCTGTTCGCAGTCCTCAGTCCATTCAAACTTCTTATCCTTCTTTAGGAGCCCAGTCATGGGCTTGGCGATCTTGGTGAACCCTTCAATAAAACGGCGATAATATCCGGCTAGTCCAAGGAAACTCCGGATTTCTGAGACTGTCGTAGGTGCGGACCAATCAAGTACATCCTTCACCTTTCTTGGATCCACTGAGATTCCTTCTGCCGAGAGGACATGCCCAAGAAATCCCACATGCTGGAGCCAAAACTCACACTTGCTGAATTTGGCATAAAGTCGATGGTAGCGAAGCCTTTGCAAAACTGCTCGGAGATGCTCCTTGTGTTCATCTTTTCTGTTGGAGTATATGAGTATGTCGTCAATGAACATCACCACAAATTTGTCCAAGAAATCCATAAACACCTTGTTCATCATATGCATGAAGAAGGCGGGTGCGTTGGTGAGGCCGAAGGACATAACGGTATACTCATAAAGACCGTACTGAGTGGTGAACGCGGTCTTAGGAATATCTTCCTTCTTTATCTTGGGCTGATGACATCCGGTCCTCAAATCAATTTTGGAGAATACTTTGGCCCCGCTGAGTTGATCAAACAGATCGTCAATTCTTGGCAGTGGATACTTGTTCTTGATGGTGACATCATTCAGCTGTCGGTAGTCTACACACATTCGTAGACTGCCATCCTTTTTGTCCACGAAGATCGTTGGTGATCCCCATGGTGAAGAGCTTGTATGGATGTATCCTTTCTGCAGCATCTCATCCAGTTGTTTCTTCAATTCCACCAATTCTGATGAAGGCATCCGATAGTATTTCTTGTGGATCGGGGTGGTTCCAGGCACCAAATCAATTGCAAACTCCAATTCTCGGTCTGGTGGCATGCCAGGTAATTCTTAAGGAAATACATCTGTATACTCACTGACCACTGGAATTAATTCCACCTCTTCTACCACGGCTGCGAAAACCATAACTTTCGTGGGTATGCGCTTGCGGGCATAAAAACTTGTGGTGCGACCTTCCGTATTTTTCAGGATAACTTCTCTAGTCGCACAGCTGATGCATAATTGGTATTGGGTTAACCAATTTATGCCCAGAATAACATCCAATTTGATGGAGGCAATGATTATCAAGGATGTTGGAAACTTGACACCCTTGATGTCAATTTCCAAATTAAGGCAGACAAGATTGCTTCTGAGTAGGGATCTCGGGGATTGTACCAGCATGTGTTTTCCCAAAAATTGAGCAAGGAAAATTGTTTTGGGAAGCAAAACTCCATGAAATAAAAGAGTGGGAAGCCCCAGAGTCAAATAAAATTATGGCGGGTATGTCATTAACAAGAAACATACCAATGACGACTTCTGGGTCCTCTTGGGCTTCGTCTGCGGAGATATGATGAATTTGCCCCTGGATCATATTTGGGGCGGAATACGGCTCCATGTAGTTGACTTGCGGATGGAATGGAGCTGCTTGTTTGTTGTTCTTGGGACACTGCCTGGCGTAGTGTCCGGTTTGACCATAGCTGATGCATGAGTTGTTCCGCTGACAATCTTCGCACACCGGGCTGGTCACGACATTCTTGACATGAGTGGTAGTCTTGTTGACATTCTGCTGCCAGTTGGGTTTGTACTCAACTTGAGTCTGTTGCCAAGTACGAGCCTTCTGCATTGGTTGAATATCCTTCTTCGGCTCGAATTTGCGCTTGTGGTCGTTAACAGCTGGCTTGTTGTCGTGGAGGAGTTTGTGTTCCCTTTCTGCGATCAGGTCCTTGTTCACCAGAGTCAGGAAGTCCGGAAAATCAAACATGCTGAGAGTACGGTCCTCCAAGAAACCTGTCGATCTTCCATTCTTCTGTGGCACATCGTGGAGAGAATAGCGGGCCAAATGGTTGAATTTATTCAGATACTCGTTGACTGTCATGCTGCCTTGAGTGAGGGCGAGGAATTCGCGCTGCTTGATTTTCATAATTCCGGTGGGAATATGATACTTGCGGAAATGGTGCTTGAATTTTTTTCCAAGTAATTTCCTCGTCCGCGGGCCATATTGCCTTAGCATTATCCCACCATATTGCGGCATCTCCTTCGAGATCATGCGCGTCGAAGGGAAGCTTGTCTCCCTCTTCAGTGCGAGCAATCTCCAGTTTCCTCTCAATAGTCCTTAGCCAGTCCCCGGCGTCCAATGGATCAGTAACTTGGCTGAAACTGGGAGGCTTGGTTCGCTGAAAATCTGACAGCTTGGAGTGATGGCCATTCTGGTTTCCATTCTGCCCAACCATAACTTGCACACTTTTCAATATTTCCAGCAGATCGTTGCTCCTTCTTTCTTCAAAAATTCGCATGATTTGCTCAATGGACGGCGGATTTGGCGGTGGAGACGGAGGTGGCTGGTATGGATCAGGGGAATGTCCTGCCTGTCTTGCAGAGCGACGGACAGGGACATCCTCACAAGCTTGACTGCTACTGCCTCCACGCGTCATCCTATTATTTGTTTATCCCAATAATAGCAACCATGCTGAGAAAATTCCAAAATGGGAGGAAAGGCAATGAAAAATCCCGGAAGAAAGCAGCGAATGAAAACCAAAGCGAATAAAAGGTTCAAACATAATTATACATAGGCTCCACATGAAAGTAAACATCACAACGGGTCTACTACCCTCATACATGAAGCTAAGCATCATGACACGTGTGATTACACCCATACATAATACTCACGACGAAAGCGGTACTCTAACGGTTTACGCCTCGGACTGCGCTGTTGTGGGCTCCTCTCCTGAGCCGGACCCAGATCCTGAACTGATAGTAGAGACCTCCGGGTTAAGAGAGACGCGACGGTGCTGCCTCGAGGGCTCTCCCTCAAGGGCAGGCGCGGGATGGGATCTAAGCATAGGAGCGGCAGGAGTAGCGACAAGGGAAGCGCACGCAGCAGGAGCACTACGAGGGGTCGCCGTCAAAGGGTTAACGGCACCCTGAGAAGTCACCAGTGGAATGGAGACTGGAGGAACTAGAGAAGTGTAGATGACAGTGGGAAGAGGGTTCCTCATACGAGCAACCACGAGAGATGTCTGGGCATGTGAAAGCTCCTGAGCTAACTCGTAGTTCAGGAGATAACTAGAAGTGATATAGCGAGAAAGGTGGCTAGTGGGACGATCGCACGCCGGATTAATCAAAGGAAAGCGGATACGCCCATTCTCGTGTAGATATGGGTAGTAGAAGAAACTTGGGTGGGTGTGCATGCGAACCTCGTAGTAGCGCAAGTCTACAAGATCCTCGATAGCAGCAAACTGAACCGCCTAAGATGGCGTAGAAGCAAGACCACCCTTAGAAGAATGAGTGTAAGCGTCGGAAGGGGAACTGTGGTGTAGAGTGACCTCGGCATAATACTCATACAATGCACCGGCCAGATGCTCTCGTTACGCTGGATACTCTAGATCAGCACCCTCTGGGTAGAGTCGTCGCCACACGTTCTGAAGCAGGTGCGACGATGTGTACGGAGCTGGCTCATGATGGTACAAGATCGGTACTGGATCTATCTACACTCACAAACCATATGGTTAGTAATAACAACAGATAAACATGCATGCGATGCAACAACCAGTTTCTATGACTAACGGCACTCAAACGAAGCTACCTACCGTTTCACTAACGCACTAACGGTCTAGCGTGTCCTACAATCAGCGCGGCTCTGATACCAAGCGTTGTGGCATCCTGGCTCAGAGCAACTGGTTTACCTTGCATTGCCAGCCCAGAGATCAAGTCTTCTAGCAATACACAACAACATGGTACAGAAACAACCGCTTTATTGATGCTAGCGGATTACATAAGTCTGATATTACATCGAGATACGAGGCCAAGCGGCACACACGGTGCTGCTGGACAGTATGTACATTATTTAATGAACATGGCGGGGGCCTCGATAACACAAACTACGCGGCAGCGGAAGAATGACGAAGTGGAAACTCCATAGCACAGGGACACCGATGTGGACACGGCCTAGACACGAGATGTGCTCCGATGCGAACCAACTTGCCTGAAAGCTGGCATAACACGCCAGGTCAGTACATTGAATGTACTTGCAAGCTCACAACGAACATAAGCATGATGACAGACAATATCATGACAATTAATCAGATTAATGCAATGCAAGAGCTACTCTAGATGCAATGCAAATGATACATGCACCGAGTCTCACGGACTCTCTTACCAGACGGTTACCTCATAACCCAAACGGTGACTTTACCGGGGTCATATATGAAACCAACAACTCATGAACCACTCCCAAGTTCATGAATCGCTCGAACAACAATGCCTCACAACAATCATTTAGTTTGCAAGATTAATTTTAAAAGTTGATCCATGGTGTGACTTACTCACGAGTTATGCCCATAACCGAGGACGCGGCTATCGATAGATTAAATACACTCTGCAGAGGTAGCGCACTTTACCCACACTACGGAAGCCTGGCCTCGCACTCCCATTCGGGTGGACCAAAGCATTCCGACGAAACCCTCCCTTTGTTGTGGCACTCTCCCGGCCACTTCGACCAACTCCCTCTCAGGGCTAGGTCTTGGGTGGCCCCGTGTCTACCAAAGACACCAAAGCCCACCGTCATGGCAAAATGGTCCGAACCGGGGACAAGGTACCATAAAAACAAAAACGAGCACACAAGGTTATGTCTGCTTACCGGGTTAGGGTATGCACGCCGATAACCTCCCCTCATGGGAGGCACCGGTGAGATGCACAATAAAGGACCAAATCAAGACCTTCCCACAAGGTAAATGTGGTCGCACTAAATAAAAACCCGATCCAGTGGCACCATGATGTGATCAACATCATATTCAAGTTGAACTTAATCAAGTTTAACTTTGATAAAAAAACATTTTATCAATAACATGATACTATGCCATACTCATGCAACTACTCGTCATGCAACGCAAACAACTCATAGGCATGGATCAAACTTAACCACATAATTATCTTGCAATTTTCAGGATCAAAACTCCTCTAGTTGTAACTCATTTTTAATATCAAGCAATATTTTTATTAGTTCAATATTTAAATGAAAATATCACTTACTAAAAGAACTATCATTAGTTTCCATAGCAATATAACTACTGCAAGGTCTTAGTCTACTCAACCAAACAAGTTCATGCATTCCACCGGTAACTAAAACAAGCATATCAATCATGATAAAGTAACTAATAATTAACCAAATTTATTTATCAAATTTTAAATGCAAATAATAACTCATATTCAAGTAGTAAATCATAGATATTGAAATAACACCATCCAAATGCTGGTGTGAATTGCCTTAGTGTAGAGGAGGATCACACCCCTCTTGGTTTGCTTCAAGACAAGCTTCTCCTTCTGAAAAGAATTTAAAACCACAAAAACAATTATCAAAACACATTCTGAAAATCACCAAAAATTCTAGACAGCAAGGAAAACTCCACCTTTTGGTGTGCTGCTAGAGTTTTCTAAAACAAAGACAATGCAAAAAGAATCAATTCATTTTGACTTACGGTTTAGAAATGGTGGCTGGTCAAAGTTTAGTCAAATTTCTGAATAAATTTGAATTAAATAAAAATCCTGGGGGGTGACGTCGAAGGCGTAAAGCGGGAGTGCGCCTCCACTCGTACCGCTTCGGGCGCGAGTGGTGAGGCTGACACTGGGCCCGCCCGTCAGGAGAGAGAGATGGGGATCGAGATCAGAGAGGGGCAGCGTTTTGCCGGAGCTCACGCCGGCGACGAGGGGGTTTGGGGCTAGGCTAGAGTGATAGGATTGAAGCTGGGCTTGTGGCGCACCTGTCCGTACTCGTGGCTTGGCTTGGGGTGGCCGGAGCTGCTCGCAGTCGAGCTTGCAAGACTCGGTGGCGAACGGGGTTCGCCGGAGTGGTTGAAGACGATGGCTAGGGGCGGCTCCGAGGGCTCAGCGGCGTTCAGGCAACACCAACAGACCCCCAGTGCCCCGCCTGAGCAGGTGCTTGAGCTCGAGGGGCACCGGAGAGAGGTGGCCTTGCTGCGGAGGTCGCCGGAGTTCTCTTGTCGGGGCGACGGCCAGAGGCCTGGCCGACCAAGCTGTGGCCCGTCTACGTGTTCGTGGAGGTGGTGTGGAGTGGTGCGTGGCTAGGAATGGAGGAGGGGGGCGATATATATAGCCGAAGCAAGGGGGGACGTGTCCCCGCCGGAGCTCTCTGGATGCGCGGCGAACGGCGACGAAAAGCTCCAGTGCAAGGGGGCAAGAATGCAGCATCAACGCAGGGGCTGCCCACGCTCGCGGACGAGCACAGGAGGCGGTGGGAGAAGCGGACAAGTGCACGCGCGCACTATGGCTTTTGGCCGCAACGTGCCCGTGCTTACTGTGGCGTCTCCGGCGTTGGCAAGCGCCAGAGAGAGGTCGAGGGAGATGGGTCGGGGTCAGTGGCGTGGCGCGGCAGGCGTCGGCGAGCGCTGGAACGATCATGCGCTGAACAGAGAGGAAGGCGCCATCCAGAGCATGTCGAGACGCTGCCAGGCACCGTGTCTTCACGCGGTCACCATGCTGGCATGGTCAAGATGACGCCCAAACGCTGACAAACCTTATCTACACGTTCGTCCACGCAGTGTTTAGTCTAGAATAGTTGATAGCTCATACCCAGGCCGACCAGATTTGACTCTACTAAGCTGGCAAGTTTCTGACCAGAAACTTGGTCGCCAAGTTAAGCAACCTTCTAGAAGGCCATTAGGGCTGATCTCCTGGGGTTTAGGTTTTCTTAGGAGGGTGTTTCAGCTCAAGAAAGATCAGGGCCAAAAGATCAAGGAAAAATGTACTTGCTGTACAAACTGGAATTTTGGGCCAGAAGAGAAAGGAATTTCTATAGCAAAAATATTACAAAAATTCATGCAATATTTTTGCTTGGGAAGGTGTGCCAAGGTCCAAAGAATATTCAGGAATTATTTCAGATTTTTGGGAGCAAGAAAAATTGGGGTTGCTTTGGAGCACAAGTTTCTAAATTGAATTTCAGATAGGAAAATGAATATTTTTCTTTTATGAAAAATATTCATTTGATTATTTTGGGGATTTATCAGGGAAATATAGTTGAATGAGGAGTAGATAGGTCACTTGGGTGAAAGTCAAGGATATGCCCAAGTGACAAGTACATTTGAAATGATTCCAAAACCCAAATGAAAGCAAGGCAAAAACCATGTCCAGAAACAGAGAGAAGGCAAGTCCAGAAAAGAGAGAAGGCAAAATCCAGGCTGTCACAAAACACGCTAAACCAGTTGTTGATCACCAACGACGGTTAAATCCTAAGATGAAAGAAGTGGTAAGAAAAGAAATACTAAAGCTTCTGGAGGCAGGTATAATCTATCCCGTTGCTGATAGTTTGTGGGTAAGTCCTGTCCATTGTGTCCCTAAGAAGGGAGGTATTACTGTTGTTCCTAATGATAAGGATGAATTGATCCCACAAAGAATTATTACAAGTTATAGAATGGTAATTTATTTCCGCAAATTAAATAAAGCTATTAAAAGGATCGTTACCCCTTACCTTTTATTGATCAAATGCTAGAAAGATTATCCAAACATACACATTTTTGCTTTCTAGATGGTTATTATGGTTTGTCTCAAATCCCTGTGTCAAAAGAGGACCAAGAAAAGACCACTTTTACTTGCCCTTTCCGTACCTTTTCTTATAGACGTATGCCTTTTGGTTTATGTAATGCACCTGCTACCTTTCAAAGATGTATGACTGCTATATTCTCCGACTTTTGTGAAAAGATTGTTGAGGTTTTCATGGATGATTTCTCCGTATACGGAACTTCTTTTGATGATTGCTTAAGCAACCTTGATCGAGTTTTGCAGAGATGTGAAGAAACTAATCTTGTCTTGAATTGGGAGAAGTGCCACTTTATGGTTAATGAAGGTATTGTCTTGGGGCATAAAAATTTTGAAAGAGGTATTGAAGTTGATAAAGCTAAAGTTGATGCTATTGAAAAGATGTCGTGTCCTAAGGACATTAAAGGTATAAGAAGTTTCCTTGGTCATGCCGATTTTTATAGGAGATTCATTAAGGACTTCTCTAAAGTTTCTAGGCCTCTGACTAATCTCTTACGAAAAGATATTCCTTTTGTCTTTGATGATGATTGTGTAGAAGAATTTGAAATACTTAAGAAAGCCTTGATTTCTGCACCCATTGTTCAGCCACCTGATTGGAATTTACCCTTTGAAATTATGTGTGATGTTAGTGATTATGTTGTAGGTGCTATTCTAGGACAAAGAGTTGATAAGAAATTAAATGTTATCCAATATGCTAGTAAAACTCTAGACAGTGCCCAGAGAAATTATGCTACTACTGAAAAAGAATTTTTAGCAGTTGTATTTGCTTGTGATAAGTTCAGACCATATATTGTTGATTCTAAAGTAACTGTTCACATTGATCATGCTGCTATTAAATACCTTATGGAAAACAAAGATGCTAAACCTAGACTTTATTAGTTGGGTTCTCTTGCTACAAGAATTTGATTTTCATATTATTGATAGAAAGGGAGCTGAGAACCCCGTTGTAGACAACTTATCTAGGTTAGAGAATGTTCTTGATGACCCACTACCTATTGATGATTGCTTTCCTGATGAACAATTAGCTGTCATAAATGCTTCTCATACTGCTCCATGGTATGCTGATTATGCTAATTACATTGTTGCTAAATTTATACCACCTAGTTTCACATACCAGCAAAAGAAAAAGTTTTTCTATGATTTAAGACATTACTTCTGGGATGACCCACACCTTTATAAAGAAGGAGTAGATGGTGTTATTAGACGTTGTATACCTGAGCATGAACAGGAATAGATCCTATGCAAGTGTCACTCCGAGGCTTACGGAGGACATCACGCTGGAGATAGAACTGCACATAAGGTATTGCAATCCGGTTTTTATTGGCCTACTCTCTTCAAATATGCCCGTAAGTTTGTCTTTTATTGGGATGAATGTCAAAGAATTGGTAATATTAGTAGATGTCAAGAAATGCCTATGAACTATTCACTTGTTATTGAACCATTTGATGTTTGGGGCTTTGATTATATAGGACCGTTTCCTTCCTCTAATGGGTATACACATATTTTAGTTGATGTTGATTACATTACTAAGTGGGTAGAAGCTATTCCAACTTGTAGTGCTGATCATAACACCTCTATAAGATTCTTAAAGAAGTCATTTTTCCGAGGTTTGGAGTCCCTAGATATTTAATGAATGATGGTGGTTCACATTTTATTCATGGCGCCTTTCGTAAAATGCTTGCTAAGTATGATGTTAATCATAGAATTGCATCTCCGTACCATCCACAGTCTAGTGGTCAGGTAGAACTTAGTAATAGAGAGCTCAAATTAATTTTGCAAAAGATTGTTAATAGATCTAGAAAGAATTGGTTCAAGAAACTTGATGATGCTTTATGGGCCTATAGAACTAAATATAAAACTCCTATGGGAATGTCTCCATATAAAATGGTTTATGGAAAAGCATGTCACTTACCTCTTGAACTAGAACATAAGGCATATTGGGCCATTAAAGAGATCAATTATGATTTCAAACTTGCCGGTGAGAAGAGGCTATTTGACATTAGCTCACTTGATGAATGGAGAACTCAAGCCTATGAGAATGCCAAACTGTTTAAAGAAAAGGTTAAAAGATGGCATGACAAGGATACAAAAGCATGAGTTTAATCTAGGTGATTATGTGTTGCTTTTCAACTCTCGTTTAAGATTTTTTGCAGGAAAACTTCTCTCTAAATGGGAAGTCCCTTACGTTATAGAGGAGGTCTATCGTTCCGGTGCCATAAAAATCAATAACTTCGAACAAATCCAAAGGTGGTGAACGGTCAAAGAATCAAACATTATATCTTAGGTAATCCTATAAATGTTTAACTAATGTTATTGAAACCGTAACATCGAAGGAATACATAAGGGACACTTTCCAGAACGCTTCAGACTCCAAAAAGGAATAGGTATGTCGTACGGTAAGTAAACCGACTCCAAAATAGTTCTACTGGTAATTTTTCTCTGTTTTGGAATATTTAAGAACATAGGAAAATAAGAAGTAGTCCAAAAGGGACACAAGGCAGCCACAAGGGTGGAGGGTGCGCCCTACCCCCCTGGGCGCGCCCCCTGCCTCATGGGCACCTCGTGTGCCCTCCAGACTCTGTTTTCTTGCACGATACTTCTTTTGGTCAGTAAAAATTCATTATATAATCTCCCAAAGGTTTTGACCACCGTATCACGCAAATATCCTCTTTCTTTGTTTCGAGCTGTTTTCTGCCAGAGTTGCCAAAGACCAGGCATCATGTCGTCCCCCTTCTCCAATTGGATGTAATTTAGCATGAAATATTATTGTTGACATTACCCTTGAGGTAAAAGGTTGGGAGGCAACACTATAATCCCCTATCTTTCTCTCTGTCCGATAAAAACTCCATAACCACAAGTATTGCGTGAGTGTTAGCAATTGTGAAAGACTAAATGATAGTTGAATATGTGGAATTGCTAAAAAGCTCTTATAATGACTCTTTCTGATGTTATGATAAATTGCAATTGCTTCAATGACCGAGATCATAGTTTGTTAGTCTTTCACAATTGCTTCAATTGTCATACGATTTCTTATGCTCAAGTAATAATCTATTCACAATGTCAAGTATGAATCTATCCGATAAAAACTCCATAACCACAAGTATTGCATGAGTGTTAGCAATTGTGAAAGACTAAATGATAGTTGAATATGTGGAATTGCTAAAAAGCTCTTATAATGACTCTTTCCGATGTTATGATAAATTGCAATTGCTTCAATGACCGAGATCATAGTTTGTTAGTTTTCAATGAAGTTTCTGATTCATACTTGACATTGTGAATAGATTATTACTTGAGCATAAGAAATCATATGACAATATTTATATATGATGTTGTTATAAGGATGACCATGATGCCCTCATGTCCGTATTTTATTTTATTGACACCTCTATCTCTAAACATGTGGACATATTTTTCGTTATTGGCTTCCGCTTGAGGACAAGCGAGGTCTAAGCTTGGGGGAGTTGATACGTCCATTTTGCATCATGCTTTTATATCGATATTTATTGCATTATGGGATGTTATTACACATTATGTCACAATACTTATGCATATTCTCTTATTTTACAAGGTTTACATGAATAGGAGAATGCCGCAGCTGGAATTTCAATGGAAAAGGAGCAAATATTAGAGACCTATTTCGCACAACTCCAAAAGTCCCAAACTTCACGGAGGCACATTTTGGAATATATAAAAATACTGGAGAAAGAATCAACCAGAGGGGCCCACACCTCGCCACGAGGTGGGGGCGCGCCTACCCCGGGCGCCGCCTCATGGGCCTTCGGCAGCCTCCGCTGCCCATCTTCGCTATATTGTAGCGACCGACTCAAACGGTCAAGTCTCGTGCTTCAAAGGTCATCCCCGGATCGGTAATGCCGACACACACAAGATCAAGGATTTATAACAAAGTAACCGAGGGAGTCCTCGATTAGGGGTGTCCGGATGGCCGGACTATAACCTTTGGCCGACTCGACTATGAAGATACAAGATTGAAGACTTCGCCCCGTGTCCTAATAGGACTTTCCTTGGCGTGGAAGGCAAGCTTGGCGATACGGATATGTAGATCTCCTCCCATTGTAACCGACTGTAACCCTAGCCCTCTCCTGTATATATAAACCGGAGGGTTTTAGTCCGAGGACTAACAACAATCAATACCATAGGCTAGCTTCTAGGATTTAGCCTCTCGATCTCGTGGTAGATCTACTCTTGTACTACCCATATCATAAATATTAATCAAGCAGGAGTAGGGTTTTACCTCCATCGAGAGGGCCCGAACTGGGTAAAACAACGTGTCCCTTGCCTCCCGTTACCATCCGCCTAGACGCACGATTCGGGACCCTTACTCGAGATCCGCCGGTTTTGACACCGACATTGGTGCTTTCATTGCGAAGTTCCTCTCGCGTTGCCGCCATCGTGAAGGATGCCTCATCCCGCCTTTAAAGATGGCATCATGCTAAAGGAGCTTTGGCTATCGGCAAACTCTCCAGCTAGGCGGTTTTCTTATGACCGCTTGCTCGCCGCTACCGACGATGACTTCTCGGTCATCGAAAAGCAATCTTCACGCCAACTCGAACTCGCCGAAAGCAGTTAGATCCGACGGAGCTCTCTTCCTTAAATGAGCTCCTCGCTCGTGATCGCCGCCTCGAGTCGCACATGATCACGATCGATTGGGCCTAAACCCGATCCGAGAGAGATTAACTCTCCCTGTGTCACCCATCACGCTGTTGTGGTGGAGGAACAATGCGCGACCCTTCATCTATCTTAAGGACTAGCTATGTCCGGATTCCCGATCCTCCAAGTCGGATACCCGCCAAGGGGAGGACGCCACTCAAGACCTGGACTTAGAGTCGCAAAGGTCTAGATTCATTGGACAACATCCAAGAATCCAAACTTCCGAAGTTCGTAAACTCCTTGGCCCTTGAGTCTCAGATTGGGTGAGGTTTCGATTTAATTCCACCCACCCACCCAACATATGCGATCTATCCAAAATTAGGCAAGAGCCCGAGGAAACAAAGACATCATTATCGGGCCGATTCTCCGGTTATGAACAGGATAAAGGACTGTCGCGAGGAAGACGCATTTCATTCTTCTCGCAATAATTGCACGGACAAGGGAATCCTCAACGCCATAGGTCGCCGGAAATTACACGCTTTGTTGACTTGGCATCCATAGTACGAAAGTACTGTATGCGATGGAAAGCGCCTAGAAAACCAAGTAATATTTTGGGACAATCGCCCTTAATACAAACCCAATCCAAATAAAAGGGTGCATTATCGCCAACACCCGGTTAAACACCAAAAAACAAAAAAACCCTACAGGGCATGGAACCATACTGGAGGGATGGCTCAATGGACCCTGTAAAATTCATAGTACAGAGGGCGCCACACCAACTCATAGCCTTAGAGCATGTTGGATACTCCGACAGGTGGCCAAAAGTGGTGAAGAGCTTCTAACCCCAGAATCCAGAGAGCACCAGCCCAGGGATACCAGTACGGTATTAACAGTCTTCGAGACTTTCGCATCAAATAATATGCGGAAACGAACACTCCACAGCCTTGCCAAAGTCTACCAAATAGCAACGATAAACCCATGGAGTGACACAACTATTACCTTTAATGCCAGTGACGAACCTAAATTCCGAACAGCCCGAGCACCAGCCGCTTTGGTCCTCAGTCCAATCGTGGACGACTTTCGCCTTACCAAGGTACTCATGGACGGTGGCAGCGGATTGAACCTCATTTACGAGGAAACCCTTCGAAAAATGGAAATAGACTAGAGCCGCATTGAGCGAATCAGCACAACCTTTAGAGGAATAATCCCCAGTCGGGAAACGTGTTCTACAGGAAAAATCACACTGGATGTGGTGTTCGGCACACCGGATAATTACAGGTCCGAGGAGGTCACGTTCGAAGTGGCCCCGTTCAGCAGCGGATACCACGCTCTATTAGGGCGAGAGGCATTCACAATTTTTCAAGCTATACCCCATTACGGGTACATGAAGCTCAAAATGCCTGGGCCCAATGGAATCATCACTCTTGCTAGTGACCGGACATAGCACTCCGCTACCAAAATAAGACAGCCAGACCGCCCTTGAGGCACTATCCAAGCCCTAGCGCCGAGGAACTAATCGCGCAAGGCCCACGGTGAATGGGACGACGTGATACTCGATAAAAGATCCAAGTCCACCTCCTTTAAACCAGCGGACTAAATAGTGAAATTCCAAGTCCATCCAATGGACCCTACAAAACGGCTCCATCGAGGCGCAATTAAACCCTCGATGTAGACGCCAGACCACGAGAATTCCTACGTGAAAATTGGGACATTTTTGCCGGCACCCTTCGACATGCCAGAATCCCACGCCGCTGGCCGAAAGCACGCCCAAACATCCTAAAAGGATTCAAGCCAGTCAAGCAGGCTCTTGGCGTTTCCCGAACCTAAGAGACAAGCCATGGAGAGGAGCTAGCTAAACTATTGGAGGCCGGATTCATAAGAGATATAAAACATCCGGACTGGCTAGCAAACCTGGTGATGGTACCAAAGAAGGACAAATCCTGGTGCCTATGCGTCGATTTCAAGGACCTCAACAAGGCTTGCCCAAAGGATCCCTTCCTCCCCGCGATCGATCAAATTATCGACGCTACCGCAGGACATGATTCATTGTGTTTCTCGACGATACTCCGCTACCATCAAATTAAGATGGCAGAGCTGCACCAAGCCGCAACGGCATTCATCACCCCATATGGCCCATTCTCGCTTCAACACAATGCCCTTCGCTCAAAAAGGCCGGCGCAACATATCATCGCATGATTCGTATATGTCCGCAAACCAGATCGGCAAAACAAAGGAGGCATACGAGATGATGTGGTCGCCAAAACAAAGCATGTCGAAACTCTAGTAGACGACTTGAGGCTCACATTCGATAACCTCCAAACATATGACATCAAGCTTAACCCGAAAATGCGTTTGGGCGCATCAGCCGGAAAGCTCTCGGGCTTCATTGTATCCGTAGAGGAATTGAAGCAAACCCATCCAAGATTCGGCTCACACAATTGGATATCCCAAAGGACCTCAAACAAATACAAAATTGATGGATGCGTATGCTTTAAGTCGCTTTATCTCCCGCTTGGGAGAAAAGGCATTAGCCCTTTATCGCCTCCTCGGCAAGACCAACACTTCGAGTGGACGGATACGCCACGGCCGGACTCAAGAAATAAAAGCCATATTGGCAACAAACCCGTCCTGGCCGCTACTTAACATGGGTGAACCAATGCTATTATACATCGCGCAACTCATCAAGTTGTAAGCGCGGTGCTCGTTGTCGAACGAGAAACGGACGGACACAAGTTCCCCTTCAAAACCAGTTTACTACGTGTCCACCGCCCTCACTCCATGCAAGTCACAAGATCCGTGATTATCAAAAGATAGCGTACGCGGTGTTTATGGCATCCCGGAAGCTGCGACACTACTTTCAAGAGTGTTCGATAACCGTAGCCTCCGAAGTACTCCCTCTGTCCCAAAATAAGTGTCTCAACCTTAGTACAACTTTGTACTAGAGTTAGTACAAAGTTGAGACACTTACTTTGGGACGGAGGGAGTACCTCTTAATGACATTATAAACAACCGCGACGCGACGGGCCGGATTGCAAAATGGGCCATTGAGCTCCTCCCGTTCGACATAACCTATAAGCCACGGCGAGCTATTAAGTCGCAAGTTTTGGCCGACTTTGTCGCCGAATGGATTGAAGCCGAACTCCCTAAAGAGTACGGCACATATTCCGACTGGATCATGCACTTCGACGGCTCCAAAATTTTGGCTGGTCTGGGGGCTGGCGTCGTTCGGACGTCCCCAACAGGAGATACAGTTCAATATGTACTCCAGATAATGCATACAGACTCCAACAACGCAGCCGAATACGAGGCCCTTCTACATGGTCTCCGGATGGCAGTCTCCATGGGCATTCAACGCCTAGAGGTGCGCGGGGATTCGAACCTTGCGATATCCCAAATAAATGGAGACTTTGATGCCAAGGATCCGAAAATGGAAGCTTATCGCAACGCCGTCCTAAAAATGTCAGCTCGGTTCGAAGGTCTCAAATTTCACCATATAGCTCGGGAAAACAATCAGCAGCAGACGCCTTGGCACGACATTGAAAGCGCGATGCCGCCCCCCCCAATATCTTCTTAGAGAGGTTGTTCAAGCCATCCAGATATGGGAAGGGGAGTCCGAAATAACAGCCGGACCCAACCGCACCGCCCGACAATCAACATACCGACACAACCGGAGGATCTGCCAACGAAGTAACATCTTTAGCCCACGTAATAATGGCAGTCATTGCCCGCGGACGAACCATTCCTAGCCTACCTAACAAGGCAGGAACTTCCCGAGGACCAAAACGAGGCACGCTGCATAGTGCGGCGATCTAAAGCCTATAAAGTCCATGAGGAGAGCTTTATAAGAAAAGCACCACCGAGTCCTTCAAAGGTGTATCTTCAAGAGGAAGGGCGGAATCTTCCGGCTGAAATTCATGCCGGACTCAAGGGCACCACGTTGCAGCCCGGCCCTTGTAAGCAAGGCCTTCCAGACAGGATTTTATCGCCGACGGCCCGGCAGATGCTCAGACTTAGTCCAACGATGCGCCGGTTGCCAGCTCTTTGCTAACCAAAGCCATATTCCACCCACCGCCTCCAAACTATACCCATCACCGCCCTTCGCGTCTGGGGCTTGACATGGTAGGACCCCTTAAAGGGGGAACCCACAAGCAAAAATACCTACTGGTCATGGTGGATAAATTCACCAAATGGATAGAGGCCAAGCCTGTTAAGACGGCCGAATCCGGACCGGTGATAGACTTCATATCAGGGGTCGTACACCATTACGGCGTCTCCCACAACATCATCAACGATAATGGCACGAACTTTACGGTCGACGAGGTCAAACTCTGGTGCAAAAACATGGGCATCAAGCTCGCCTATGCTTCAGTCTATCACCCACAAACTAACGGTCAAGTCGAGCGAGCAAATGGTCTAATCATGAGCGGCATCAAATCCAGATTAGTGCAGTCCCTCAAGGAATCTAAACGCACGGGTAGAGGAGCTCGACCAGACTGGGGTTGCGGACCACGCCGAATCGCACAACCGGATTCACACCATTCTTTATGGTGTACGGCGCAGAGGCAGTTCTGCCCTGCGACATAATTCATGACTCACCTCGCGTGCGCATGTACGAAGAAAGAGAAGCCGAACTCGATCGGCAGGACAGTTTGGACGCCTTGGAGGAGGAGCCTGATGTGGCAAAAGCTCGTTCCGCATTCTATCAACAGCAGGCTCGAAGATATCAAAGCAGAGAAGTACGGGCCAAAACTTACAATGTTGGCGAGTTAGTTCTACGCCTGCCGGACAAGAAAAAGCACAAACTCAAGCCCAAATGGGAAGGTCCCTTTATTATTGACCAAGTCCTGACTGGTGGAGCGTACCATCTGCGAGATGCATCGGATAACCGACTCGAGCTGAACCCATGGAACACAGTCCGTCTCCGAAGATTCTACGCCTAGCGCCGGACCCTATGTTCGTCTCCTTCCTCTGTCTATTTTTTACACATTAACTGTCTTACATTTCTCTTTCTCTCCTCCTTCCCTTATAGCCTTAAGGGCTTGTTCGCGCTTTGTTCGCATTAATAACCGACGTGCTATCCGCGCTCATTATACCCGGGGCTTCTTTAATGTGTTTATTTATACGGGCTTCATGCCCAACACATGTGTCACACTTCCGCATGTACCTTTTATTCACCATTATATGCATCGATATGACTTAAGTTTTGGCTGCTGGGTTGTTCGGCTCCTGTGCTTACCCCTACGCTCCCGATTGTTCGGCTAGGCGGTAAAGGAGCACCTCTGTGATTGTTACCGCTGGTCACCGGATGTGTACCTCAGACTGGGTGAAGCCGAAAGCTAGCGTTCTTAAGGGAATATTCGTTCGGTGAACTAAAAGATGATTTCTCACTTGTTTATTTACCTGCCCCCAGATGCTTTTCTGCTTTTTTTTCATAGTCCGGACATGCACTTTAGGGCATGCCTCCCAGGGAAAGGAACCCCTAACGGAACTATTCTCCCAGGAAGATGTTTCTTACTAACCATGTAATATAACATAACTAGCTGGGCACTTGTCTGTTCAAGAAATAATGACCCCTACGCCTGGTCTCCATGCATGCCCCGGTTCTTATATAACCGAGAGGGTATTCGAACACACTCTAGACTATCGGGTCCCGAGGTCGAAGCGAAAAGGTCCGCCATGACAAACGATCTACAATCCGGCTAGAAGGCATTTTACATGTCATCTTAAATTACATAGTCAATTTGATCGAGCATATTCCTCTTCAATACCATCCAATGTGCTGTCTAGTTTACAATCTGTTGGGAATATTAATGCCAACTCTACTTGGCCGCACACTAAGCTCACAGGATCTCCTTCCCATCGCCCCCACGGGTCCGACTCGCCATGTGGTTTGGGTCAGCCACCGTGTACCGCGTCTTCACCATGGCCCAGCCTCCTCGGCGCTTTGACGGCAGCCGATATCTTCCATAATCGGAAGCGCAGCCGCCTCCCTTAAGCTCTCTGCAAGCTCTCCAAGGCCTTCGGCATGGAGACAGATGGCCACAAGGCTCGGGCGACGCTTTCATCACCGCCAACTCGTTAATGCAAATGTACGAGCTCGAAGAAGGTCACCAGAACCGGCATTTCTCCGCAGGACGACCTAGGGGTGGGCATATAAACCAAGACCAAATATCAACCGAAAGAACTGCACCGTCACCGAATCGACCAAACCGACATTTCGGTTGTTACTTGGTCGAATCTTCAGAGAACCGAAATTAGTTCGGGATTCTCGGTTATAGGCCTCGGTTACCCGATAAACCGATATACTTCAAAATCTGAGAAATAGCCCAGCCCATTATCATTACCTGGAAACTCCCGAGGCCCAGCAGGCTGGCACCCCACGTGAACTGCTGAAAAGTCAACCCCGTTTCCCCCATCTCACGCAACTCCCTGACCTAGCCGCCACGAGCGTTTCTTCCCTGGTCTGCTCCCCCGCCGCGGTAGCGCTCGCTCTCCTACTCGCTCGCTGCCCTCCGGTGGTGGCGCTTATGTTTCCTCCGCAGCCGGCAACGGCCACTGGTGGACTAGCAGCCCGCAGCGGACTTATCTCCTCTTTCTTTGTGATTTCTTTTATCATCCCGCCATATTATTCCTTGATGATTTCACGCTTTCTTGAGAAACTGATTAAGTAGATGAGAAGTTCTTGCCTTTAGATCTGATTGCGTTCGATTGACGGTGTTTTCTTTCTCTGTTCGATCGTGTGTGCTGTCAAACAACTTCGGTCTTGTTCGGTTACACGGGAAACCGATCCGAAGTCAGGGCGCCCCGAACTCTCGGTTAGCAAGATTATGAAAGACCGATCGGTCATCGTTTCCAGGAAACCGAATTAGCTATAACCCGAACAAACCGAACCGAAATTCTCGGTTAAACCGAATGCCCAGCCCTAGGACGACCTGTGAGCATACCTACAGACATAACTCTGTTAGTCGACTTCCTCGCCGAACTCTTTTTCAAAGTTCGTTCAAGCACTTACTAAAAATGCCGCGTCGAAGCCGTCGATTCTCCTTCACGAAGTCCGACAGCTGGCCACGAACATCCTTTAGTTCCTCGCCCAGCTGGGTGTTGGCATCTTGGAGATTATTCTTCTCCTGCCTCACCCTCGTAAGCACGCTCTTGCCGGCCTTTAACCGGCGCAAGAGTTGTTGCTTGTCCGGATCTACTCCGTGCCATCTGCAATGATATTGTCGATTTGCACACACGCCAGACTTCACAACATACTTATCTTTCAAGCGATATTACCGAGAGGGGTCTCTTGGCCTCCCCGCGCATGCTAGTGCGGCCTCAAGTTGGGCTTTGCACTCTTCCAGCTCCTGGGATAGTTGGGTATTCTTTTTGTAGGATCCTCAGATAAAATTGATCCTTAAATCAGTTATTCTAACTGTTTCAAGTCTCGGGCTACTCTTGACATATATAACCATCAAATTTTCTCACCGTATGTCTTTCACATACTGCTCCGTGGCTCGCTAGACCATTTTGAGCCGCACGGAGGCACGATCTCCGAATTGAAGGCATCCAATGCCTCTTGGGAGAAACAAGGCCACGAAGAACTATCCGGCGACGCTGTGATTCATGGCACTCTCCACTCGGAATTGGTGGCGACAGTCTGTCCGTGATCCTCTATCGGAGGAGCGTCCGACGCACGCCTCGTGTTCGCCTCTGCTTCTGGACCTGGCTTTGGAGCGTGGCTGGTGGAGGCTCGATTAGCAATCTCTCCGGATATAGTCCGGCGAGCCCTCTTTTTCCTAAAACAAGGAGAGCACAGGCGTTAGTATGCATCGTAAGAATAATACCTTGGAATAAGGTAGCATGCCTTACTACTGCGCCGGTGCCTCGACCCGGACTGCGTGTCTCTTTAGCCTACCCGCCCTCGCGGTCCCCTATTGGCTAGTCGCCGCAGGCTCGGCATTCTGCCTCAAGATCCTCCCCTGCGAAACACCATTGGTATATGGTGATCAAAAATAAGTACGTATGGATCATCTTCTAAGTATTAGGACTTCGGCCTCGATTACTTGTGAGGCGGGGAGCAGTCCAGGATAATCGGCTGAAATAGCCACCAAGGCATTGTCAATGCTCAGTTGGTGAAATACCCCATCGATCAGCTCCACGGATATGTCCGGATCCTCTTGGGAGGCCGGATCGAGGGACCGTTCTGGATCCTCGGGTTGTGGAGGAGGTCTGTTTATATCCTTTACGGCCCGGCGCAATTCCTGCGTCGAAATGACAAGATAAGGTACTTAACTATGTGAATATGGAACGGATGGGCAAAAAGAAGTGTCTGCTTACCTAGCTTGGAGGATTGTTCATAGAAAATCCGCCCTGTGGATTGACGTGGAGGAACTCTTCCTCTTCTCCCTTGTACAATGCGGACAAGATCTTCGTCAGAGCGGCAACCGATCCCGGCCCCTTACGGCCGCAGCGGGTGGCATCATCCTCCCGCTGAAATCCCACATGGGGTGTCCTCTATATCGAAGCGGATGCACCCCGTGATAATGCATGTGGCCATGACCCCGATCATGGTCACCCGTAATGAGCTAACAACCTTATCCGCTCATCGTAAAGGACGCCCTTGTCATTTTCCTCCGAGGGCTCCGTGGACGCCACTTAGGCGCTTCTTTAAAGGAGCATTATTGAACTCGGGAGGCCAATCCAACAGGTCCGCAGGGGACATCTTCTATATAAAACCATTCTCAAGGCCAGTCTTGGACGCTTTCCTTGGGGCTCGGATAGATATCCGTCCCGTGATGCGCTATAGTTCGCCCGCCCACTTGATATATCGACCCCTCCCGAGAACGGGCACAAGGCGTAACAGCTTCTTCCACAGCCAAATGAGCCTCGATGCCCAAAAAGCTCGCAAAGGGCTACGAAGCCCGCAATATGCAATATGGAGGCAGGCGAAGGTTGTGCAACCGAGGTCAGAGAACCTGTGGAGCCCCTGAGAAACGGATGAATTGGAAATCCGAGCCCTCTTATCAGATAAGGGACAAGGCATACCTGCTCTCCTTTGGAGGGACTGGGGACGCTCTCCGCCATTATAGGTGGCAAGTCCGGCTCGAACCGGGACCGTGAAGGCTGGGGAAGGAATCCCTTGGTTTGGAGCGTCACTAGCTCGCTGTGCGGGATGGAACATCTCTGCCAACCTCCAGGCTAAGGGTTGGGAGGGTGAGAGGAGGAGCTGCATCGACTGGCCATGCTGGAATGGATCTCTGTCGGATGCGCTCCGATGAATGCTCGCGAAGGGAAGATGGTGTGATTCGGATCTAAACCCTCGTCTCTTTTATAGGCAGCTCATTTGCGCAGCAAGGGGGGTAAATTTAAAAACACCCTGGCTTTTCGCATTCGTTTGACACGTGGAAGACGGCCATTATTGGGTGTGGAAGCCAAGGAGCGCAATATTCACGCGAAGCCGGACACTATTCAACAGGTACACAGAGTTTGGAGAAGAACCCGCCTTGCAATGTCGAGGACAATCTGCGCGCCGGACTCAACGTCATTGAAGCCTGGTTCGGGGGCTACTGAGGGAGTCCTGGATTAGGGGGTGTACGGATGGCCGGACTATAACCTTTAGCCGGACTCCTGGACTATGAAGATACAAGATTGAAGACTTCGTCCCGTGTCCGGATGGGACTTTCCTTGGCGTGGAAGGCAAGCTTGGCGATACGGATATGTAGATCTCCTCCCATTGTAACCGACTCTGTGTAACCCTAGCCCTCTCCGGTGTCTATATAAACCGGAGGGTTTTAGTCCGTAGGACGAACAACAATCATACAATAGGCTAGCTTCTAGGGTTTAGCCTCGCTGATCTTGTGGTAGATCTACTCTTGTACTACCCATATCATTAATATTAATAAAGCAGGAGTAGGGTTTTACCTCCATCGAGAGGGCCCGAACCTGGGTAAAAACATCATGTCCCTTGTCTCCTGTTACCATCCGCCTAGATGCACATTTCGGGTCCCCCTACCCGACATCCGCCGGTTTTGGCACCGACAGTAGGAATCACACACTTATTACATCGAATGTCTCAAAAGAGAAGTTATTATAATAAATATGGCTTAAGGCCATCTAATACGATAACAGCGGAAGGCTTGGAAGATAAAGCGAGTCCATCAACTCCAACGGCATAGCTGAGCTGCACGGCAATAACCTAACGAACCTTACTCCTCGTCTGAAAAGTCTGCAACATAATACGATGCAGCCCAAAAACGGGTCAGCACATGGAATATGCTGGCAATATAACACAGCACAGCAAGAACAGAATAATGATATCACTACATGCATATTTGGCTGGTGGAAAGCTCAATGGTTATAGTTTTTGCGAAAAGCCAATTTTTCCCTACAACAAAGGAATAAGTTTATTTTAACTATCATGGTAGTTGAAACATCATTGAGAAGGTTCCTCCAACTCAATCCCAATTAAAGTAATTATCAACCCAACAATATTAATTTAGAGTGATGAGATACTTAGGATACTCCAAGTACTAGATACTCAAGATTTTCCATAACCGGGGACACGACTAACCATGATTAGATTGTACACTCTGCAGAGGTTGGCGCACTTTTCCCTACAAGACTTGATCTCCTCCGTTGGATTTCTTGCACTATAGGGTGTTTGAGAAACGGATGACCGAGACACAGTCTTTCAGAAACATTAACTCTTTACTCCGGACAGACCATACCAAACCTACATCCCTCTACCTGCCGATCCACCTCTTCAAGAGCTCATGTAACTTACTAAACTATGCTAGAGCCCATACTAGCCTGTGGCTGCACACGGAAGTTTCTAGCATGAAAATATCTCAGTTCCCTTTGAGCCTAGGTGGCGGACCTTAGGATGATCACACGGGTACTCCGGGATATCCTAGGACAACACTGGATTCTCCAGGTGCCCGACAAGCAATCCACCCAGATGTGTATTAAAGTTGCCACCTTAAGTTGAACCATTAATTAATCATCTCACATTTTTCATGGATTTCACTCACCCAATCCACGTCTACGAGCATAGAATAGCAATATAAGCAATACATAGAAGTAACTCCCAAGGGTTTGAATATAACAGGGCAATAGGTTCTACCTCATCAACTACTTCCCAACCCAAATGTTAATCACATCCTAATCATGCAATGTTTGAGGATTGGAACCAATGCATAAAAACTGGGTATGAAAGGAGTATGATCAATGTGTTACTTGCCTTGCAGACGATCCGCAAAACCTAGGGACTCGTAGTAGCATGCTTCGCACTCCGGGAATTCTATCGCAAATAAACAATATCATACATAAGCAATCAAGCAAAAACTCATGGCAAAAACTCAAATAAGAAGAACTAACCAGAAAGTTCAACTTAAGAACTCCGGTTTGCAAAAAGAATCAAATCAAACGGAGCAACGAAACTCAAACTGCGAAAGAAACAAGATCAGTTTATTAATCTGAACTAAAGTCAAATTTTACAATACCAAAATCTTGTTCATGTTGGTTAAATAGAAAGAGGGTTTTGAGATGAAGATCTAGGCGCTTGAATCGCCTGATTCCGATAAACGAGCGAAAATATAAACTGAAACGAAAATCGGATCAGAAATCGCGATTGAAAATAATCGTGGAAAATCCGAGAAAAAGAAAACTCACGAAGAGGCTAACGAACGAACGTTCGTTGTCTGTAACTAACGAGCGAAAACCATTCGTTAAAACGAACATACAGACGAACGTCCGCTAAATAGACTAAACCGCGAAAACCGGCGAACCGATCTAAAAACCGAACTAGGGTTTAAAAAAACCGGATCGGTTTTAGAATAAACCGAGCGGCGGCGGCGGCGGCGTATACCTCCGGCGAGGCGGGGCGGCTCCGACGAGCGGCGACACGCGCAAGGGGCGGCGGCGCAGCGCGGCTAGGTTGCGGCGTGCGGGGTTGGTGGTGGTGGTGGTCCGGCGGCGGGGTATTTAAAGGAGGGGGGGCTGTTGGGTTCTACGGTAGGGTGCGTCGACTGCAAATTAAAAATTCCTACACGCAGAACATCCAGGAACATGCTACGGGAGATGGATCACAGTTCGTTACCACTAGACGCGCAGTGCCGTGCAGCGGAAGAAGAGTTGGGGCAGCGCATCCGAGTGTATCGTCTTCTCCTCGTCCGATCTCCCTCGAGCGGCCGGTCGTCCGATCCCACGTACGAGTTAGCCGGAGCGGCGCAAGTGCACCGCCTCTAACGGTATCCGCGCATGCGGGAGCAACGTCGTGCGGCGGACTGCTAGGTCCGATCACACAGTCGGCGACGAGTTGAGGTGGCTATTCGCAACACATGCAAACCCTAGCCACAACGCCGAAGCGATCAACCGCCTGAGTGTGCCGCACCTCCACTTTATATAGGCGTCCATCGTGGGCTCAACACTTGGGCCTCGCATGGACCCTAAAGCCCAAAGTCTATTCGGTCACGTTCCTAGTTCCATTCGGATCACATCCGACCGGTGTCCTACGAACCGACCTCGAGGTTCCTTCCTTGCTGCCGACCCCTTAGGTTCAAGTCGGCTTGGTCACGATTCGGATCACCTCCGACATGCACGGTTGGTAGCGGCCTCTAGCAAGGCGTGCCGACCACCAAGCGCACTATGAAGCTGGTTAGGCGAACCTGCATAACGTGTCACACTTCTGCTCCCTTTGCCGCACGATATATGTTGTTGGGCTCAAGGCGAGACTGTCATCCTTGTGCTAGCCCGACCTCTTTCTTTCGCTCCAAAGGATATCGACCACTATCCGGATTATCTCATAATCCTTGTCGCATGGCCATGCTGTTCCTGGTCGGATCACACGAGGGGCCCAGAGTATATCTCTCCCGATCGGAGGGGCAATCCCATCTTGCTCGACCATGTCTCGCAGCATGGGATTGGACAAACCCAAACCTACCTTTGTAACTACCCAACCACGGAGTAGCGTTTGGTCGGCCCAAAGCAAGTCTATCACCATCCCGAGTACATGCGCCACCAGGTCTTAGGACATAGAACGATGTTGTACTAGAGACTCACAGATGACATATCGCTGCGCCTCATAGTTGGGTCTGTCCGACTCGACCTTATCTCGACTCGGATCCGACTATGTCGAATCCGACCAGACCTTTCCAAGTCCATATTATCCGTTAGCATCCAATGCTCCATGGCTAGTGAGACCGAGCCATCGACCGTGTCATATGCTAGTCTAGTCGGCTGCGCGTCCACACAGCCCTTTCGACTAGGGACCTTTAGGACAGTCATCATACAATGCATAGTCCCACAAACAAGTCACGTACTTGCTGATACACATCATTGATAATGTCCAAGGACTATCTTTATTCATAAACACATAGGAAATATCATCATACATGATTGCCTCTAGGCATATCTCCAACAGTCTCCCACTTGCACTAGAGTCAATCAAATAGACATCGAATGCCCATAGCTCTAACGTGCCCCTCATGCTTGGGTTGTGGAAGCGGCTTAGTCAAAGGATCTGCAACATTTGCATCCGTGTGAATCTTGCATAACTCTACATCACCATTCTTACGATCTTTCAGACGTGATATTTCCGTCTATGTGTCCGACCTTGTGGTGATTCCTCGGCTCCTTGGCTTGTGCGATGGCACCAGAATTATCACAATAAAGGTCCAACGGTTTCACCGAGGCTGGGAAAATACCAAGATCATCCAGAAAATGCCGGATCCAAACACCTTCCTTTGCAGCTTCACAAGCCGCAATGTATTCGCTTCGTGGTAGAATCGCCACCGTATCCTGCTTGGAACTCATCCAAAGGCACTGCTCCTCCGCTTAGGACATACACGAATCCGGACTGTGATCGACATCATCTCTGCCGGTTTGGAAACTAGCATCGACGTAACCCCTCACGACGAGCTCTTCCTCACCTCCATAAACTAGGAACATCTCTTTAGTCCTTTTCGTACTTCAAAATAGTCTTTACCGCTGCCCAAAGTGACTCTCACCGGGTTGGCCTGGTATCTACTTGTTAGGCTTATTGCAAAAGCAACATCAGGCCTTGTACATATCATGGCATACATGATGGATCCGATTGCGAGGCATACGGAATCCTACTCATCCCGCTTCGCTCATCGATGTCGAAGGACTCGAGTCTCGCTTAGCCTTATACCATGTGAGAGCGGCAAGAACCCTTTCTTCGCTTCACTCATGTTGAACCGCTTCAACACTTTATCTATGTACGTGTTCGCTTAAGCCGAGCAGCCTCCTCGATCTATCTCTATAGATCTTAATGCCTAAAATATAGACCGCCTCACCAAGGTCCTTCATCGAAAACTTGCCATTCAATGATCCTTGACCGAAGTTTAACATCGAAACATCGTTCCCGATCAGTAGTATGTCGTCCACATACAAGATCAAAAACACTATCGAGCTCCCACTTAACTTCTTGTATAAACAAGAGTCCTCTTCGCTTTTGATGAAACCGAGACCAGTGACGACCTCATCAAAACGAATGTTCCAACTCCGAGATGCTTGCTTCAACCCATAAATGGATCTCTTGAGCTTGCATACCTTACTAGTGCTAGTCGGATCGACAAAACCCTCGGGCTGTATCATATACACGTCCTCGGTTAAATTTCCGTGAAGGAAAGCCGTTTTGACATCCATCTGCCATATCTCGTAATCGAAATATGCAGCTATAGCTAGTATGATCCTCACCGATTTCAGCATCGCTACCGCGAGTTAAGTCTCGTCATAGTCAATTCCTTGAACTTGTCCATAACCTTTAGCGACAAGCCGAGCTTTGTGGATCTGAACATTTCCATCCACATCGGTTTTCTTCTTAAAGACCCATTTGCAACCAATGGCGATTACGCCGGTGGCGGATCAACCAAGTCCTGCACTTGATTCTCATCCATGGACTTTAACTCGGATCTCATGGCCTCTAGCCATGCCTCGAATCTGGCTCACCATCGCTTCGATATGTGGCCGGCTCGCCGCTTTTAGCAACAATACATCGCGACTCTGCGCAATCTTTCCGACCTCCGTGGTTCCGTGCCGCTTCCACTACGGGTTCCCCGACCGACTCGGATGATTTCATCACCAGCCGAGCCGCCCCGAGTGGTCCTCGAATTTCTTCGAGTCGAACCGCCCTCCCACCGGCCTCCCACCGAGAAACTCTTTTCAAGGAAAACCCTGCTCCGAGCAACAAACACTTTGTTCTCTTCCGGTTGTAGAAGCTATATCCCAAGGTTTCTCGGATATCCCATGAATATGCATTTATCCGACTTGGGTGTAAGCTTGTCCGACATAAGTCGCTTGACAAATGCTTCACAACCCCAAATCTTTAGAAAAGACAAACCGACTCTTCCCGGTCCACATCTCATGCGGTGTCTTGTCTATGGATTTTGATGGTACCCTATTAAGTGTGAAAGCTGCGTTTTAGAGCGATCCCCAAAATGACAAGGGTAAATCCGATTTGTTCATCATAGACCGGACCATGTCCAACAAGGTCCTATTCCTCCGCTCGACACGCCGCTTTCTCCGTATGCATCCGGAGGTGTGAGCTGAGGTACTATACCTCGACTTTTCAGATGATCATCGAACTCCTGGCTCATGTACTCACCTCCACGATCGATCGCGAAGCTTTATAGTCTTGCCGAGCTGATTCTCAACCTCGTTATGAAACTCTTTGAACTTTTCAAAAGTCTCCGACTTGTGCCTCATCAAATAGATATATCCATATCTACTCAAGTCGCCGGTAAAAGTCACGGCATCGATAGCCACCTCTGGCGGTTGTGCTCATTGGACCACACACATCACTATGTATAAGCTCCAATAGCTCGGATGCCCTCTCGCAACTCTTTGCGAAAGGAGACTTAGTCATCTTGCCGAGCAAGCATGATTCACATGTCTCGAACGACCAAGTCGGACGGGTTAGGAGCCCATCATCATGGAGCTTCTTCATGCGTTTCGACTAATGTGTCCAAGCCGCAATGCCGTAAGTATGTCGATTTATCTCATTAGGCTTATGCCTCTTGACATTCACGTTATAGACCGTTCCTGTTCTAGATTCAATATAAATAGCCCATCAACAATGGGTGCATAGCCGTGGAACATACCATTCAAAAATATCGAACAACCATTGTCCTTTAAATTGAATTCATAACCTTGACTCATCAAACATGAGGCGAAATAATGTTCCGACTAAGTGCAGGAATGTAATAACAATTATTCAATTCCATAATGAATCCGGAAGGAAGTGGAGCTGCATCGTCGACCTCCAACGCAGCAACTCTTGCTTTGTTGCCGACCGATGTCAATCTCCCTTGTGCCACACGCCTAGTTCTTACCAGCCCCTGCATCAAGTTGCAAATATGAACAACCGATCCGTATCAAATACCCAAGAGCTACTAGGTATGTCAGCAAGGTAAATGTCTATAACATATGCAACAAGTGTACCTTTGCTCAAGAAGCATTTCCGCCTTCTTGCCATGCTCGCAAGCCACTTGCTACAGTTTCTCTTCCAAAGGACCGGTCTCCTTGCGGTGAAAGCAAACGGTCTTCGAGTCCGGTCCAGACTTCGATGCAGCGGCAGAGGTTACCGTCTCCGTGCCCTTTGCCTTAGCCTTTTTCTTGGACCAACTCTTCTTGAACTTAGCCGATTTCTGCACCATCAACACTTGATGTGTGCCTTTCTTAATATCCTGCTCTGCCACCTTGAGCATCCCATGCAATTCAGTGAGCTTCTTATCCATGCCATGCATATGATAGTTCGAGATGAACGTCCCATAGCTGGGCGGAAGAGAACCCATAACAGCATCAGTAGCCAGCTCATCCAAGAGCGGGAAGCCCAAACGATCCAAAGCTTGCACATATCCGATCATCTTGATCACATGTGGGCTCAGTGGATCACCTTCCTTCAGCTTGCAATCCATCAAGGATCGCCAGACGTTGAACCTTTCGGTCCTAGCTCAGGTATCGAAACATGCTCTTGAGACTCTCGATCATATCGTAAGCCTCAACATTTTCAAATGCTGTTGCAAATCGGGCTCCATACAAGCCAAAGCATCGACACTGATCTCCGCTGATTCATCAACGAAGTTTCGTAGGCATTCTTAGTTGTGGCACTAGCATTATCGGCAGGTTCCTCCGAAGTGGATCCTCTAGAACATGTTCCTTTTATCATGCTTGAGAACAATTCTCAAATTTCTATACCAGGTGGTAAAGTTTGTTCCATTCAGTTTATCCTTTTCCGAATTGATTTCAATGCAAAGTTGGGTTGAGCAGGTGGTGCCATTGATCTACAATGTAAAATATGCAATCACTAAGCAATGTGTTTATGTAGAGTAATTCTAGCCTAAATGAAATACTCCCATCAAGTCAAGATCCTCCGCAAACTCTCGGTGATTCAGATCCGACTAGCGCATGCGACTAGTGAGCTTTAGCATCACTGCTAGCCAACATACCTATCCGTAAGCAACTCCTTGCTAATCGTATTCTATACGACTCTCGCCGGTCGGGAAGGTATCTCATACCTGCTCCCAACCTTCTTTGCCACAAGGCCCAAAACCGTTTGATAGCCTTGTCAAGTTAACTCGATAAAGGCATGTCCGTGTCCGACATTTAACCCTTCATTCAAGGACACCCAGAAGCACCCCAATTTTATGAGCCCACTACTAGACGCATTTGACGTGCGAAGGTGCAACATCGGGGATGGCAATTCGCTTGATATTCATGAGGGATCATTCTATCATTTTAACATGCATAGAAACAAAGAAGCATAACAATCACAAATATAACACATATTGTGAAATAGTATGGCTCCTTCATGGACGTTCTTCCAGGTCGGCTCCGACTCCGGTGACCATCTACGAACTCCATCTTGTTTGTCACGCCGGGACGCCAAGCCACCAACCTGATCTCTATTATCCAACTACTACAACTAGTAATGAATTTACATAGAGTCACAAGTCGACACGCAGGTCGTTATACATTATAATGACAGCACTTTGGCTCCTGCCGGCTGACAAACATGACACGCAGGCCACGTATAAATTACACACATGCATCACATACACATGAGCCGTACTATTCACATCAAACCTGCAAAACAAAGTTATGCATAGAATCGCATTCTACCGGTTTGTGTGTCGGGTACGAAATACACGGCGCTACGCACACGCTCTGATACCACTGTTGGGTTCTACGGTAGGGTGCGTCGACTGCAAATTAAAAATTCCTACGCGCAGAACATCCAGGAACATGCTACGGGAGATGGATCACAGTTCGTTACCACTAGACGCGCAGTGCCGTGCAGCGGAAGAAGAGTTGGGGCAGCGCGTCCGAGTGTATCGTCTTCTCCTCGTCCGATCTCCCTCGAGCGGCCGGTCGTCCGATCCCACGTACGAGTTCGCCGGAGCGGCGCAAGTGCACCGCCTCTAACGGTATCCGCGCGTGCGGGAGGAACGTCGTGCGGCGGACTGCTAGGTCCGATCACACAGTCGGCGACGAGTTGAGGTGGCTATTCGCAACACATGCAAACCCTAGCCGCAACACCGAAGCGATCAACCGCCTGAGTGTGCCGCACCTCCACTTTATATAGGCGTCCGTCGCGGGCTCAACACTTGGGCCTCGTGACGGACCCTAAAGCCCAAAGTCTATTCGGTCACGTTCCTAGTCCGATTCGGATCACATCCGACCAAAGGTCCTACGAACCGACCTCGAGGTTCCTTCCCTTGCGCCGACCCCTTAGGTTCAAGTCGGCTTGGTCACATTCGATCACCTCCGACATGCACGGTTGGTAGCGGCCTCTAGCAAGGCGTGCCGACCACCAAGCGCACTATGAAGCTGGTTAGGCGAACACAGCATAACGTGTCACACTTCATTCCCTTTGTCAAGACGATATATGTTGTCGGGCTCAAGGCGAGACTGTCATCCTTGTGCTAGCCCGACCTCTTTCTCGCTTCAAATGATACCGACCACTATCCGGATTATCTCATAATCCTTGTCGCATGGCCATGTTGTTCCCTGGTCGGATCACACGATGGGCCCAGAGTATATCTCTCGATCGGAGGGCAAATCCCATCTTGCTCGACCATGTCTTGCAGCATGGGATTGGACAAACCCAAACCTACCTTTGTAACTACCCGACCACGGAGTAGCGTTTGGTCGGCCCAAATCAAGTCTATCACCATCCCGAGTACATGCGCCACTCAGGTCTTAGGACATAGAACGTATGTTGTACTAGAGACTCACAGATGACATATCGCTGCGCCTCATAGTTGGGTCTGTCCGACTCGGACCTTATCTCGACTCGGATCCGACTATGTCGAATCCGACCAGACCTTTCCAAGTCCATATTATCCGGTTAGCATCCAATGCTCCATGGCTAGTGAGACCGAGCCATCGACCGTGTCATATGCTAGTCTAGTCGGCTGCGCGTCCAAACAGCCCTTTCGACTAGGGACCTTTTAGGACAGTCATCATACAATGCATAGTCCCACAAACAAGTCACGTACTTGCTGATACACATCATTGATAATGTCCAAGGACTATCTTTATTCATAAACACATAGGAAATATCATCATACATGATTGCCTCTAGGGCATATCTCCAACAGGGGCTTGCTTGGGGGAGGGGCAAGGCAGGGCGGGAGTCCTGGCCGGACTCGGCGTCACCACGCGGCGGGGCTAGTGGGCCGGCTCGGCTGGGCTTCGGCCCAGTCGGGCGCTGAGATTTTTTTTTAATAATTTCGCCGGAACTTAAATAATTCCTAGAAATTAAAATAAAAAACTAAAAATGCCAAAACAAATTTTCGTTGTCTAAATCAAATATTTAGAACGAGATGAACATTTTCTTGGCCCTAAAATGCAATTTTGAAAAAAGTGCAATTTTTCTAATGCAAATAAAATAGCAATAAAATGCGAATAAAATAAAATATTTGATTTTAATATTTTTCCTCCAATATTTCAATTATTTTGGAGAAGTCATATTATCTCCTCTTATATATTTTAATATGAAATATTTTCGGAGAGAAAAATAATTAAAACCAAAAATCCTCGTTTCAATATTTGATAGAATTCAAATATGAAAACAGTGAAATCCACAACTCTCTCCGAGGGTCCTTGAGTTGCTTAGGATTTCGAGGATCACGAAACGAAATGCAATTTAATATGATATGCATGGATGATCTATGTATAGCATTCCAAATTGGAAATTTGGGATGTTACAAACCTACCCCCCTTAAGATGAATCTCGTCCTCAAGATTCGGGTTGGCTAGAAAATAGGTGTGGGTGATCTTTGTGAAGATCATCCTCTCATTCCCAGGTGGCTTCATCCTTAGTTGGACACGGCTAACCATGATTAAATTGTACACTCTGCAGAGGTTTGCGCACATTTCCCCACAAGACTTGATCTCCTCTGTTGAATTTCTCGCACTACAGGGTGTTTGAGAAACGGATGACCGAGACACAGTCTTTCAGAAACATTAACTCTTTACTCCGGGCAGACCATACCAAACCTACATCCCTCTACCTGCTGATCCACCTCTTCAAGAGCTCATGTAACTTACTCAACTATGCTAGAGCCCATAATAGCCTGTGGCTGCACACGGAAGTTTCTAGCATGAAAATATCTCAGTTCCCTTTGAGCCTGGGTGGCGGACCTTAGGATGATCACACGGGTACTCCGGGATATCCTAGGACAACACTAGATTCTCCAGGTGCCCGACAAGCAATCCACCCAGATGTGTATTAAAGTTGCCACCTTAAGTTGAACCATTAATTAATCATCTCACATCTGTCATGGATTTCACTCACCCAATCCACGTCTACGAGCATAGCATAGCAATATAAGAAATACGTAGAAGTAACTCCCAAGGGTTTGAATATAACAGAGCAATAGGTTCTAGCTCATCAACAGGTTAATGTATGAACGTTCGTTGTCTGTAACTAACGAGTGAAAACCGTTCGTTAAAATGAACATACAGACGAACATCCGCTAAATAGACTAAACCGCGAAAACCAGCGAACCAATCTAAAAAAACAAACTAGGGTTTTCAAAAAAATCGGATCGGTTTTAGAATAAACCGAGCGGCGGCGGCGTATACCTCCAGCGAGGCGGGGTGGCTCCGGCGAGCGGCGACGCGTGCAAGGGGCGGCGGCGCGGCGCGGCTAGGTTGCGGCGTGCGGGGTTGGTGGTGGTGGTGGTCCGGGGGCGGGGTACTTAAAGGAGGGGGGCTTGCTTGGGGGAGGGGCAAGGCGGGGCGGGAGTCCTGGCCGGACTCGGCGTCACGGCGGCAAGCGGGCTAGTGGGCGGCTCGGTGGCTTCGTCCGGTCCAAGGCCGAGAATTGTTTTTTTAATAACTTCGCCGGAACTTAAATAAATCCTAGAAAATAAAATAAAAAACTAAAAATGCCAAAACAAATATTCACCGTCTAAATAAAATATTTAGAACGAGATGAACATTTTCTTGGCCCTAAAATGAAATTTTGAAAAAAGTGCAATTTTTCTAATGCAAATAAAATAGCAATAAAATCCGAATAAAATAAAATATTTGATTTTAATATTTTTCCTCCAATATTTCAATTATTTTGGAGAAGTCATATTATCTCCTCTCATATATTTTAATATGAAATATTTTCGGAGAGAAAAATAATTAAAACCAAAAATCCTCGTTTCAATATTTGATAGAATTCAAATATGAAAACAGTGAAATCCCCAACTCTCTCCGAGGGTCCTTGAGTTGCTTAGGATTTCGAGGATCGTGAAACGAAATGCAATTTAATATGATATGCATGGATGATCTATGTATAATATTCCAAATTGGAAATTTGGGATGTTACAAACCTACCCCCCTTAAGATGAATCTCGTCCTCGAGATTCGGGTTGGCTAGAAAATAGGTGTGGGTGGTCTTTGCGAAGATCATCCTCTCGTTCCCAGGTGACTTCATCCTTAGTATGGTGGCTCCACTGAACTTTGCCAAACTTGATAACCTTGATGCGGGTGACTCGGCTGGCAAATTCAAGAATCCTGACTGGCTTCTCTTCATTGGTCAAATCATTGTCCAACTGAATCGCCTCCAAGGGTACTGTATCTCTCAATGGTATATCGGCCATCTCAGCATGACACTTCTTCAACTGTGACACATGAAATACATCATGAACTCCTGACAGTCCTTCAGGTAACTCCACCTTGTAGGCAACTTCTCCCATACGTTCCAAAACACGATACGGTCCCACAAATATCGGGGCTAACTTTCCCTTAACTCCAAAACGTTTCACTCCTCGCAAGGGTGACACTCAAAGATATGCTCTGTTTCCAATTTCATAGGTTACCTCCTTGCGTTTCGAATCTGCATACCTCTTCTGCCTGGACCGAGCTACCTTCAGTCTATCTCGGATCAACTTAACTTTCTCTTCAGATTCCTTGATCAAGTCTGGTCCAAACAACTGTCGGTCTGCACTTCATCCCACATCAACGGTGTTCTGCACCTTCGTCCATACAAGCCTTCGAACGGTGCCATCTTCAAACTGGCTTGGTAGCTATTGTTGTATGAGAACTCTGCGTAGGGCAAATTGGCATCCCAACTAGATCCATAATCTAGCGCACAAGCCCTAAACATATCCTCCAGAATCTGGTTGACTCTCTCGGTATATCCATCCGTCTGCGGGTGAAATGTTGTACTAAACTCCAATCTCGTTCCCACAGTCTGGTGCAGCTAATGCCAAAACTTTGAGGTAAACTTTGTTCCTCTATCTGATACGATGGTCCTCGGAACTCCATGCAGACATACGATCCTGTTCATGTATATCTTGGCCGACTTCGCACTTGTATAGGTGGTTTTCACTGGGATAAAGTGAGCCACTTTGGTCAAGCGATCAACTACTACCCATTTAGAATCATATCCTGATTTGGTCCTGGGCAATCCGGTGATAAAATCCATGCCAAGCTTATCCCACTTCCATTCGGGTATCGGCATAGGCTGTAACAATCCTGCTGGCTTTTGATGTTCTGCCTTCACTCTCTGACATACATCACATACGGCTACATACTCGGCAATATCCTTATTCATACCAGTCCACCAGAAACGTTCCTTCAAATCCAAATACATCTTGGTGTTTCCGGGGTGTATCGAGTATGGTGAGTCATGAGCCTCCTGAAGTATTAACTTCCTGATCTCTGTGTTATTGGGCACATAAACACGATCCTCAACCCATAAGGTGTCGTGCTCATCCTCACGAAAACCTTTGTCCTTTCCCTTGCTCATTCTCTCTTTTATCTCTGCAATCTCTTTGTCTTCCTTCTGAGCTTCTCGAATCTTTCCTAACAATGTAGACTGAACTTCCATTGTTGCAACAAAACCTCTAGGAACAATCTCCAATTGAAGTTCCCTGAGATCCTTTGCTAACTCCTTTGGCAATCCCGTGCTCACTAGGGTGTTAGCATAACTCTTTCGACTCAAGGCGTCTGCTATGGCATTGGCCTTGACTGGATGATAGTGCAACTTCATGTCATAATCCTTTATAAGCTCCAACCATCTCCTCTGCCTAAGGTTCAGCTCCTTCTGTGTGAAAATGTACTTCAAACTCTTATGATCCGTGTACACATCACAATGGTTTCCAATAAGGTAATGTCTCCAAGTCTTCAACACATGCACCACTGCTGCTAACTCCAAATCATGTGTGGCATAATTCAATTCGTGTGGTTTTAGTTGTCGTGAGGCATATGAAACAACTCTTCCGTCCTGCATAAGCACACTTCCAAGTCCTAGGCGAGAGGCGTCGCAATACACTTGGAAATCCTTGCGTATATCCGGCAGAATTAGCAGTGGGGCTGTAGTCAAACGTTTCTTTAACTCCTGAAAACTCTCCTCACATTCTTCTGCCCATTTAAACTTGGTATCCTTCTTCAATAACTCTGTCATTGGCTTTGCAATCTTGGAAAAATTCTCAATGAATCTCCGGTAGTATCCCGCGAGTCCAAGGAAACTGCAGATCTCGCTAACTGAAGTGGGTGCCAAACATTCAGTGACTGACTGAACCTTGGTGGGGTCTACCGCTATGTTGGGAACGTAGTAATTTCAAAATTTTCCTACGATCACGCAAGACCATGGTGATGGCATAGCAACGAGAGGGGAGAGTGTCCGTCCACGCACTGTGAGACCGAAAGCGGAAGCGTTATATTAACGCTGTTGATGTAGTCGACGTCTTCACGATCCGACCGATCCAAGCACTGTTACTTCGCACCTCCGAGTTCTTGGCACACGCTCAGCTCGATGACGATCCCCGAGCTCCGATCCAGCAAAGCGTCGGGAAGGAGTTCCACAAGACGACGGCGTGGTGACGATCTTGATGTTCTATCGTCGCAGGCTTCGCCTAAGCACCGCTACAATATGACCGAGGTGGAATATGGTGGAGGGGGCACCGACACGGCTAAGGAACGATCCGTAGATCAACTTGTGTGTCCTAGGGTGCCCCCCGCCCCGTGATATAAAGGAGCAAGGGGAGGGCCGGCCAGCCTTGGGGCGCACCAAGGGGGGGAGTCCTCCTCCTAGTAGGAGTAGGACTCCCTTTCCTAGTCCTACTAGGAAGAGGGAAGGGGAAGGAAAGAGAGGGAGAGGAGAGGAAGGGGGCTGCGCCTCCTAGTCCAATTCGACTCCCCATGGAGGGGGGGCACCACCTCTTGGTGCAGCCCTCTCTCCCTCTTGGCCCAATAAGGCCCATAACTTCCCGGGGTTCCGTAACCCCTCCGGCACTCGGTTTTCTCCGAAACTTCGGAACCTTTCCGTGTCCGAATATAACCATCCAATATATCAATCTTTATGTCTCGACCATTTCGAGACTCCTCGTCATGTCCGTGATCACATCCGGACTAACTCCTTCGTACATCAAAATACATAAACTCATAATAACCGCTATTGAAACCTTAAGCGTGCGGACCCTACGGTTCGAGAACTATGTAGACATGACCTAGAACTATTCTCGGTCAATAACCAATAGCGGAACCTGGATGCTCATATTGGTTCCTACATATTCTACGAAGATCTTTATCGGTCAAACCGCATAACAACATACGTTGTTCCTTTGTCATCGGTATGTTACTTTCCGAGATTCGATCGTCGGTATCCAATACCTAGTTTAATCTCGTATCGGAAAGTCTCTTTACTCGCTCCGTAATACATCATCTCACAACTAACTCTTTAGTTGCAATGCTTGCAAGGCTTTATGTGATGTGTATTACCGAGAAGGCCTAGAGATACCTCTCCGACAATCGGAGTGACAAAACCTAATCTCAAATACGCCAACCCAACAAGTACCTTTGGAGACACCTGTAGTACTCCTTTATAATCACCCGATTACGCTAGACGCTTGGTAGTACCCAAAGTGTTCCTCCGTAAACGGAGTTGCATAATCTCATAGTTACAGAACATGTATGGGTCATGAAGAAAGCATTAACATACTAAACGATCAAGTGTTAAGCTAACGGAATGGGTCATGTCAATCAGATCATTCAACTAATGATGTGACCTTGTTAATCAAACAACAACTCCTTGTTCATGGTTAGGAAACATAACCATCTTTGATTAACAAGCTAGTCAAGTAGAGGCATACTAGTGACATACTGTTTGTCTATATATTCACACATGTATTATGTTTCCGGTTAATACAATTCTAGCATGAATAATAAATATTTATCATGATATAAGGAAATAAATAATAACTTTATTATTGCCTCTAGGGCATATTTCCTTCACGCTATACCTTCTCTTGATATAACATGTCCAAGGAATCCGACTTCCTTCAAGCAAAACTCGCATTTGCTGAACTTGGCATACAACTGGTGTTCCATGAGTTTCTCGAGAACTAATCGCAAATGCTCCTTGTGCTCCTCCTCATTCTTCGAGTATACCATTATATCATCAATGAACACCACAACAAATTTATCCAAATATTCCATGAACACTTTGTTCATCATGCTCATGAAGTAGGCAGGGGCGTTAGTCAGTCCAAATGACATGACCGTATATTCATTCAACCCGTACCGTGTGGTGAATGCTGTCTTTGGTATATCCTTCTCTCGAATCTTCAGCTGGTGATATCCTGATCGCAGATCGATCTTTGAAAACACCTTAGCTCCTTGCAGTTGGTCAAACAAATCATTGATCATCGGCAGTGGGTATTTGTTCTTGATCGTCACCTCATTTAACGCACGATAATCAACAACCATTCTTAGAGACTTATCCTTCTTCTCAACCAAAAGCACTGGGGCTCCCCAGGGTGATGAACTCCGTCGAATGTAACCTTTCTCCAATAACTCCTTGATCTGCTTCTTAATCTCCTCCAGATCATTTGCGGGCATCCGATAGGGTCTCTTTGATATTGGCCCTGTACCTGGCAATAGCTCTATCAAAAACTCGATGTCTCGATCTGGTGGCATGCCTGGTAACTCCTCTGGAAAAACATCTGGGTAATCCTTCACTACAAGCACTTCCTCCTGAACAACTCCCGTGAGAGTATTTACTTGGCTCCTCCTAGGCGCATGCCTAGATACATACTTAACCCTTTTTACCTCCGAGGTGGTGAGATAAATCGACTTACTAGCACAGTCAATGCTTCCTCCATACTTTGACATCCAGTCCATGCCTAATATCACATCCAATCCTTGTGACTCCAAGATTATTAGGTCGGACAGAAACACATGGCTACCAATGGTTAAGGGTATCTGGTCGCACCATCGACTAACCGTATACTCTG
This sequence comes from Aegilops longissima, assembly GCA_021605205.1. Taxonomy (NCBI): domain Eukaryota; kingdom Viridiplantae; phylum Streptophyta; class Magnoliopsida; order Poales; family Poaceae; genus Aegilops; species Aegilops longissima. The sequence continues at coordinate 193,717,604 of CM038682.1, forward strand.
CTCCAGATGAACTCACTAACAGAGGGGTCCTAAGGGTTTGGGTTGGTAGTTTAAACTTATCCACAAATCCCCTTGATATGTATGAATGTGATGCACCAGTATCAAAAAGAACAAGGGCGGTAAAAGACTTAACCAAAAATTTACCTATAACCGCGTCTGGCTGCTCTTCAACCTCATCCATGTTAACGTGGTTCACTTGCCCTTTGTTGAATGGATTGGGCTTCTTCCCATCACTCCCATTACCGTTTCCATTCTTCGCTTCAGGGCACTCCGTGGCATAGTGTCTAGTCTTCCCGCACTTGAAGCAAGTAATGTGACTTAGATCTCTCTTGGCGGGTGTGGCTGGATTGGAGCAGTTCTGATTGTTGTTTGCTCCATTCCCATTCTTAGAACCATTGTGGTTATTCGAACTTCCTCCGGTGTGGTTATGACCTCCATGGTTATGAACAAGTCCTCCTGAGTTCGGGGTTAGACGAGGTTTCTGCTGAGCTCCTGAGTTATACCTCCCTTGCCCATACTTCCTCTTACGGCTCTCAATTTGCTGCTGCTTCCCTTCAATCATAAGATCCTTATCTACCAACTCTTGGTAGTTGTTGAATATTTCCACCATCAACTACATGCTCATCTCATCATTCAGCTCTTCCATAAATTTCTCCTGCTTCGCGCCATCTGTGGCCACATCATCCGAGGCATAGCGAGATAACTTGCTAAACTCACCCACGTACTGAGCTACAGTATGGTTCCCCTTGCATAAGTTGCAAAACTCACGCTTCTTCATATTCATAGCTCCAGTTGAGACATGGGCCGTGCGGAAAGCTTGTTGAAAATGATCCCAAGTGACGTTGGCTATGGGGAAAGTGGCCGTATAATCTCCCACCATGAGGCTGTTGGTCCATCCAATTGATGTGCGGCAAACCGCACCTTCTCAGCATCTGTGCATCCTGCGGTGGTCAACTCCCTTCCAATACGGCGTAGCCAATCATCAGCAACTATAGGCTCGGTGCTACTGGAAAACATTGGTGGCTGCAACCTTAGAAAGCGAGCTAAGTTATCAACTGGAGGCGGGATGTTGTTGTTGTTGTTGCCTTGGTTCTGGACTAACAATTGCATCAAGGCATTCTGCTACTGGATCAACTGAGTAAGTTCTAGCGGGAAGGCAAATCCGGTGTCACGTCTTGGAGGCATTTGGCGGGTTTAGAGGGAAGGGATTAGAATAGAATGAGGTCTAATGAGAGAAACACTACCCATATGCACATGAGACAAACACAATCATCTCACACAATCAATCAAGAAAGGGCATACAAACGGTCTAGAACTATCGTTAAAGTGCTCAACTACTACTATATACATGGGGGGAATACTACTAATTATTTGGTGGTCATCTAGAAATTTTGATCAGTGGATGACTCCATGATGTCTGCTCCAGCTTCGTCTTCAAAGTCATCATCACTAGGGTCGGAGTCAGTGTCGTCGATGATGATGTAGTTCTCCGGGCAAGTTGAATCGTCGTCCTCTCCTCCTGGCGCGGGATCTCCCATGAATACTCCGATCTTCTTTATCAGGTCGTCATTCTTCTCCAATAGTGTTGCAATTTCCTCCTCATATCCATCGTGTGTAGACTTAAGTTCTTCTTCCAGCTCGATGATTGATGTCTACTACGCAACCTTCTTCTTGTAGACGTTGTTGGGCCTCCAAGTGTAGAGGTTTGTAGGACAGTAGCAAATTTCCCTCAAGTGGATGACCTAAGGTTTATAAATCCGTGGGAGGCGTAGGATGAAGATGGTCTCTCTCAAGCAACCCTGCAACCAAATAAAAAAGAGTCTCTTGTGTCCCCAACACACCCAATACAATGGTAAATTGTATAGGTGCACTAGTTCGGAGAAGAGATGGTGATACAAGTGCAATATGGATGGTAGATATAGGTTTTTGTAATCTGAAAATATAAAAACAGCAAGGTAACTAATGATAAAAGTGAGCGTAAACGGTATTGCAATGCTAGGAAACAAGGCCTAGGGTTCATAATTTCACTAGTGCAAGTTCTCTCAACAATAATAACATAATTGGATCATATAACTTTCCCTCAACATGCAACAAAGAGTCAGTCCAAAGTCACTAATAGTGGAGAACAAACGAAGAAATTATGGTAGGGTACGAAACCACCTCAAAGTTATTCTTTCCAATCAATCCGTTGGGCTATTTCTATTAGTGTCACAAATAGCCCTAGAGTTCATACTAGAATAACACCTTAAGACACAAATCAACCAAAACCCTAATGTCACCTAGATACTCCAATGTCACCTCAAGTATCCGTGGGTATGATTAGACGATATGCATCACACAATCTCAGATTCATCTATTCAACCAACATATAGAACCTCAAAGAGTGCCCCAAAGTTTCTACTGGAGAATCAAGACGAAAAAGTGTGCCAACCCCTATGCATAGGTTCATGGGCGGAACCCGCAAGTTGATCACCAAAACATACATCAAGTGAATCACGTGATATCCCAATGTCACCACAGATACGCACGGCAAGACATACATCAAGTGTTCTCAAATCATTAAAGACTCAATCCGATAAGATTACTTCAAAGGGAAAACTCAATCCATTACAAGAGATTAGAGGGGGAGAAGCAACATAAGATCCAACTATAATAGCAAAGCTCCCGATACATCAAGATCGTGCCAAATCAAGAACACGAGAGAGAGAGATCAAACACATAGCTACTGGTACATACCCTCAGCCCCGAGGGTGAACTACTCCCTCCTTGTCATGGAGAGCGCTGGGATGATGAAGATGGCCATCGGTGAGGGTTCCCCCCTCCGGCAGGGTGCCGGAACGGGTCTAGATTGGTTTTCGGTGGCTACAGAGGCTTGCGGCGGCGGAACTCCTCATCTATTCTGTTATCCGAAGTTTTTAGGGTATATGGAGATATATAGGCGGAAGAAGTACGTCAGGGGGGCCACGAGGGGACCACGAGGGTGGAGGGCGCGCCCAGGGGAGTGGGCGTGCCCCCTTGCCTCGTGGCTCCCTCGTTTCTTCCCTGACATGCACTCCAAGTCTTTCGGGTAGCTTTCCTTCCAAAAATAACTTCTCAAGAAGGTTTCATTCCGTTTCGACTTTGTTTGATATCCCTTGTCTTCGAAACACTGAAACAAGGGCAAAACAGGAACTGGCACTGGGCTCTGGGTCAATAGGTTAGTCCCAAAAGTAATATAAAAGTGTAAAATAAAGCCCATAAACATTCAAGATGGATAATATAATAGCATGGAACAATAAAAAATTATAGATACGTTGGAGACATATCAGCATCCCCAAGCTTAATTCCTGCTCGTCCTCGAGTAGGTAAATGATAAAAACAGAATTTTTGATGTGGAATGCTACTTGGCATAATTTCAATGTAATTCTTCTTACTTGTGGTATGAATATTCAGATCCGAAAGATTCAAGAAAAAAGTTCATATTGACATAAAAATGATAATACTTCAAGCATACTAACTAAGCAATTATGTCTTCTCAAAATAACATGGCCAAAGAAAGTACATCCCTACAAAATCATATAGTTTAGTCATGCTCCATTTTCATCACATAAGAATGCTCTCATCATGCACAACCCCGATGACAAGCCAAGCAATTGTTTCATACTTTAGTAATCTCAAACCTATAAACTTTCACGCAATATATGAGCGCGAGCTATGGACATAGCACTATGGGTGGAATAGAATATGATGATGGTGTTGGAAATATGCCCTAGAGGCAATAATAAAAGCATTATTATTATATTTCCTTGTTCATGATAATTGTCTTTTATTCATGCTATAATTGTATTATCCGGAAATCGTATTGCACGTGTGAATACATAGACCACAATACGTCCCTAGTAAGCCTCTAGTTGACTAGCTCGTTGGTCAACAGATAGTCATGGTTTCCTATCTATGGACATCAGATGTCATTGACAACGGGATCACGTCATTGGGAGAATGACGTGATGGACAAGACCCAATCCTAAGCATAGCACCAGATCGTGTAGTTTATTTTGCTAGAGCTTTTTCAATGTCAAGTATCTCTTCCTTAGACCATGAGATCGTGTAACTCCCGGATACCGTAGGAGTGCTTTGGGTGTACCAAACGTCACAACGTAACTGGGTGACTATAAAGGTGCACTACAGGTATCTCCGAAAGTGTCTGTTGGGTTGACACGGATCGAGACAGGGATTTGTCACTCCGTATGACGGAGAGGTATCACTGGGCCCACTCGGTAGTGCATCATCATAATGAGCTCAAAGTGACCAAGTGTCTGGTCACGGGATCATGCATTACGGTACGAGTAAAGTGACTTGCCGGTAACGAGATTGAACGAGGTATTGGGATATCGACGATCGAGTCTCGGGCAAGTAACATACCGTCTGACAAATGGAATAGTATACGGGGTTGCTTGAATCCTCGACATCGTGGTTCATCCGATGACATCATCAAGGAGCATGTGGGAGCCAACATGGGTATCCAGATCCCGCTGTTGGTTATTGACTGAGAGCGCCTCGGTCATTATGTTCAAGATGTCTCCCGAACCCGTAGGGTCTACACTTAAAGTTCGGTGACGCTTAGGGTTATTGGGAAGACTTGTATGTGATTACGAATGTTGTTGAGTCCCGGATGAGATCCCGGACGTCACGAGGAGTTCGGAAGGGTCGGAGGTAAAGATTTATATATGGGAAGTTGTCAAACGGACACCGGAAAGTTTCGGGGCATATCGGTATTGTACTGGGGCCACCGGAAGGGTTCCGGGTCCACGGGAGGGGCCACCCCTCCGGGGGCACTGGGCTGCGTGGGGCAGGAGCCAGCCTCGGTGGGCTGGGCGCCCCCCTTGGGCCCATGCGCCTAGGGTTGGGGAACCCTAGAGGGGCGCCCTTGCTTGGGGGCAAGCCCCCCTCCACAACCGCCGCCCCCTCTAGATTCCCATCTAGAGGGGCCGCCCCTGCCCCTTCCCCTATAAATAGAGGGGTGAGAGGAGGGCTGCATACACAAGCCAAGGCGCAGCCCTCCCTCCCAACACCTCTCCTCCTCCGCACGTGCTTGGCGAAGCCCCTGCCGAGATCGCTGCACCAACTACACCACGCCGTCGTGCTGCCGTTGGAGCTGTCTTCCTCAACCTCTCCTTCCTCCTTGCTGGATCAAGACGGAGGAGACGTCGTCTGCACTGCACGTGTGTTGAACGCGGAGGTGCTGTCCGCTCAGCACTTGGTCATCGGTGATCCGAATCACGGCGAGTACGACTCCATCATCACCATCCTCTTGAATGCTTCCTTTTCGATCTACAAGTGGTATGTAGATGCAAACTCACTCCCTTGACTCGTTGCTTAGATGAACTCATAGATGGATCTTGGTGAAACCGTAGGAAAAATTTTAATTTTCTGCAACGTTCCCCAACAGATGGGGGTTATGTGGAGAAGACAAAAAAGGAGAAAGTCTCACGTCAACGAGGCTAATCAATGGGTTGTGGAGATGCCCATCGATTGATGTTAATGCAAGGAGTAGGGATTGCCATGCAACGGATGCACTAGAGCTATAAATGTATGAAAGCTCAACAAAAGAAACTAAGTGGGTTTGCATCCAACTTGCTTGCTCACGAAGACCTAGGGCACTTGAGGAGGCCCATTGTTGGAATATACAAGCCAAGTTCTATAATGAAAAATTCCCACTAGTATATGAAAGTGACAAAACAAGAGACTCTCTATCATGAAGATTATGGTGCTACTTTCAAGCACAAGTGTGGCAAAGGATAGTAGCATTGTCCCTTCTCTCTTTTTCTCTCATTTTTCTGGGCATTCTCTTTTTTTATGGCCTTTCTCTTTTTTATTTTTGTTATTCCTCACTTGGGACAATGCTCTAGAAAATGATGATCATCACACTTCTATTTATTTACAACTCAATGGTTACAACTCGATACTAGAACAAAGTATGACTCTATATGAATGCCTCCGGCGGTGTATCGGGATATGCAATGAACCAAGAGTGACATGTATGAAAGAAGTATGAACGGTGGCTTTGCCACAAATACTATGTCAACTACATGATCATGCTAGCAATATGACAATGATGAATGTGTCATAATGAACGGAATGGTGGAAAGTTGCATGGCAATATATCTCGGAATGGCTATGGAAATGCCATAATAGGTAGGTATGGTGGCTGTTTTGAGGAAGATATAAGGAGGTTTATGTGTGAAAGAGTGTATCATATCACGGGGTTTGGATGCACCGGCGAAGTTTGCACCAACTCTCATTGTGAGAAAGGGCAATGCACGGTACCGAAGAGGCTAGCAATGATGGAAGGGTGAGTGTGCGTATAATCCATGCAACATTAGTCATAAAGAACTCACATGCTTATTGCAAAAATCTACAAGTCATCAAAAACCAAGCACTACGCGCATGCTCCTAGGGGGGTAGATTGGTAGGAAAAGACCATCGCTCGTCACCGACCGCCACTCATAAGGAGGACAATCAAAGAACACCTCATGTTTCAAATTTGTGACCTAATGTTTACCATATGTGCATGCTACGGGACTTGCAAACTTCAACACAAGAATTTCTCAAATTCACAACTACTCAACTAGCACGACTTTGATATTATTACCTCCATATTTCAAAACAATCATCAAGCATCAAACTTCTCTTAGTATTCAACACACTCATAAGAAAGTTTTTACTATTCTTGAATACCTAGCATATTAGGATTAAGCACATTACTGTGATGTTTAAGACTCTCAAAATAATATAAGTGAATCATGAGAGTTCGTCTATTTCTTCAAAATAAAACTACCACCGTGCTCTAAAAGATATAAGTGAAGTACTAGAGGAAAAGACAAACTACTCCGAAAGATATAAGTGAAGATCAATGAGTAGTCGAATAATTATGCGACTATGTGAAGACTCTCTCATTTAATAATTTCAGATATTGGTATTTTATTCAAAAATATAGCAAAGCTAAATAAAATAAAATGATGCTCCAAGCAAAACACATATCATGTGGTGAATAAAAATATAGCTCCAAGTAAAGTTACCGATGAATGAAGACGAAAAAGGGGATGCCATCCGCGGCATCCCCAAGCTTAGGCTCTTGGTTGTCCTTGAATATTACCTTGGGGTGCCTTGGGCATCCCCAAGCTTAGGCTCTTGCCACTCCTTATTCCATAGTCCATCGGATCTTTACCCAAAACTTGAAAACTTCACATCACAAAACTTAACATAAGATCTCTTGAGCTCCGTTAGCGAAAGAAAACAAAACACCACTTCATGGTACTGTAATGAACTCATTCTTTATTTATATTGATGTTAAATATACTGTAGTCCAACTTCCCTATGGTTTATAAACTATTTTACTAGCCATAGATTCATCAATATAAGCAAACAACACACGAAATACAGAATCTGTCAAAAACAGAACTGTCTGTAGTAATCTGTAACTAACGCAAACTTATGAAACTCCAAAAATTATAAACTAAATTGGTGGACCTGAGTAATTTGTCTAGTAATCATCTGCAAAAATAATCAACTAAATAGCACTCTCTAGTAAAAAGTTGAAGCTAATCTCGTGAGCTCTAAAGTTTCTGTTTTTTACAGCATGATCATAAAGACTTCACTCAAGTCTTCCCAAAGGTTCTACTTGGCACAAACACTAATTAAAACACAAAACCACATATAAATATAGGCTATATGGATTATTTATTCCTAAACATAACCAAAAATCATGAAACTAAAATAAAATTGGGTTGCTTCCCAACAAACGCTATCGTTTAACGCCCCTAGCTAGGCATGATGATTTCAACGATGCTCACATAAGAGATAAGAATTGAAACATAAAGAGAGCATCATGAAAAATATGACTAGCACATTTAAGTCTAACCCACTTACTATGCATAGGGATTTTGTGAGCAAACAACTTATGGGAACAATAATCAACTAGCATAGTAAGGCAAAACAAGCATAACTTCGAAACTTTAAGCACGTAGAGAGGAAACTTGATATTATTGCAATTCCTACAAGCATACATTCCTACCTCATAATAATTTTCAGTAGCATCATAAATGAATTCAACCATATAATCAGAACATAAAGCATTCTTTTTATGATCTACTTGCATAGAAATTTTATTACTCTCCACATAAGCAAAATTCTTCTCATTCGGAATAGTGGGAGTATCATAAGAGACTTGAATACTATAAATTGTTTCCACATTTAAAGAGTAAAGTTCAGAAAAAGGGTAATCATAATCATGACAAGTTTTATAAATATAATCATCACTACTCTTTATAGCATAAGTTTTATCACAATAATCATCATAAGTAGCAACTTTGTTCTCATCATAATCGATTGAAACCTCTTCCGAAATGGTGGATACATCACTAAATAAAGTCATGACCTCTCCAAATCCACTTTCATAAATATTATAAGATTCAACATCCTCCAAAATAGTGGGATCATTACCTCCTAAAATTGACACTCTTCCAAACCCACTTTCATCAATATAATCATCATAGGTAGAAGGCATGCTATAATCATAACAACTTTGCATATCAAAACTTGGGAGGCTAAAAATATCATCTTCATTAAACATAGCATCCCCAAGCTTGGTACAAACATTAATTGCAGCAAATATATTCTCAAAAATATCATCTTCATTAAACATAGCATCCCCAAGCTTGGGCATTTTCATATCATAAGCATAATCACTCTCATCATTAATAGTATGGATAGCACCAATAGTATAGCAATTATCATATTCTTCCAAGCAAGTGCCAAAAAGATTTTCAAGATCATAAGAAGTATCATTATCTTCCCAATCATAATCATCACAATAAGAAATAGGCATAACGAGATTATCATCAAGTGTATCGTCTTCCACAATTATTTTTGATTCATTTTAATGAGGCACAACAATAATAGGAGCAACATTATTTGGGAGAGATACCTTTTTGCCTCTCTTCCTTTTTCTTTTCTTCTTCTTCACCACATTATGTGTGGGTTCAATCCTCTTTTTGGAGCTCCTTATTAATGAGATTGGTTGAATAGAAGACTCCTCCTCGTTACCTGATTCATCATAAAAAATAATAGGAGGATATTGGGAAGTCTCTTCCCTTTCATTAGTATTCTCTTCATCTTCTATTTGTTTTATTCTCTTTATGTAATTGGCAATATAAGGATTTTCAATGCAATTCACTGCACAATACATATAAATCTTCTCTAGATAAAAATCAAGAAATCTATCAAGATTAAATTTTGGAACACCCTCAGTTATACGTTTCATTTCTTCATACCCCAAAAGAAGACTAAGCTCTTTATGATGCTCAAGGGTAATCAAATTATCACAATTTTTGGACACGATTCGGTCATGAAACAATTTGCATTGGAGATTTAAATGACCATGTTCATTGCAAAGTTCACAACGAGCGTGAAAAATATTGAATTTTTTAGCGCAAACATCAAGACTTTCTTGCAAAAATTTAGTTTCTAAGTACTTATGCCTCTTGCAATATCTATCTTCCCTATTTGGTGTGTACTCGCAAACCCAATGTACTCCACAAAAATTGACATGTTTATAGGAGACATTTTCATCATAACTAGTGCAATCAGCATTAGTACTATGGATATTCAAGGAGTTCATACTAACAACATTGCAATCATGCTCATCATTCAAAGATTTAGTGCCAAACATTTTAATGCATTATTCTTCTAACACTTTGGCACAATTTTCCTTTCCATCATACTCACGAAAGATATTAAAAATACGAACGTATGAGACAAACTCAATTCCATTTTTTTGGTGGTTTTGTTTTATAAACTAGTGCTAAAACAAGAAAAAAAAGATTAGATTACAAGATCTAAATATATACCTTCAAGCACTAACCTCCCCCCGCAACAGCGCCAGAAAAGAGCTTGATGTCTACTACGCAACCTTCTTCTTGTAGACGTTGTTGGGCCTCCAAGTGCAGAGGTTTGTAGGACAGTAGCAAATTTCCCTCAAGTGGATGACCAAAGGTTTATCAATCCGTGGGAGGCGTAGGATGAAGATGGTCTCTCTCAAGCAACCCTGCAACCAAATAACAAAGAGTCTCTTGTGTCCCAAACACACCCAATACAATGGTAAATTGTATAGGTGCACTAGTTCGGCGAAGAGATGGTGATACAAGTGCAATGTGGATGGTAGATATAGGTTTTTGTAATATGAAAATATAAAAACAGCAAGGTAACTAATGATAAAAGTGAGCGTAAACGGTATTGCAATGCTAGGAAACAAGGCCTAGGGTTCATACTTTCACTAGTGCAAGTTCTCTCAACAATAATAACATAATTGGATCATATAACGATCCCTCAACATGCAACAAAGAGTCACTCCAAAGTCACTAATAGTGGAGAACAAACGACTAAATTATGATAGGATACGAAACCACCTCAAAGTTATTCTTTCCAATCAATCCGTTGGGCTATTCCTATAAGTGTCACAAACAGCCCTAGAGTTCGTACTAGAATAACACCTTACGACACAAATCAACCAAAACCCTAATGTCACCTAGATACTCCAATGTCACCTCAAGTAACCGTGGGTATGATTATACGATATGCAGCACACAATCTCAGATTCATCTATTCAACCAACACATAGAACCTCAAAGAGTGCCCCAAAGCTTCTACCGGAGAATCAAGACGAAAACGTGTGCCAACCCCTATGCATAGGTTCATGGGCGGAACCCGCAAGTTGATCACCAAAACATACATCAAGTGAATCACATGATATCCCATTGTCACCACAGATACGCACGGCAAGACATACATCAAGTGTTCTCAAATCATTAAAGACTCAATCCGATAAGATTACTCCAAAGGGAAAACTCAATCCATTACAAGAGAGTAGAGGGGGAGAAGCAACATAAGATCCAACTATAATAGCAAAGCTCGCGATACATCAAGATCGTGCCAAATCAAGAACACGAGAGAGAGATCAAACACATAGCTACTGGTACATACCCTCAGCCCCGAGGGTTAACTACTCCCTCCTCGTCATGGAGAGCGCCGGGATGATGAAGATGGCCACCGGTGAGGGTTCCGCCCTCCGGCAGGGTACCGGAACGGGTCTAGATTGGTTTTCAGTGGCTACAGAGGCTTGCGGCGGCGGAACTCCCGATCTATTCTGTTCTCCTAAGTTTTTAGGGTATATGGAGATATATAGGCGGAAGAAGTACGTCAGGGGGGCCACGAGGGGCCCACGAGGGTGGAGGGCGCGCCCAGGGGGGTGGGTGCGCCCCCCTACCTCGTGGCTCCCTTGTTTCTTTCCTGACGTGCACTCCAAGTCTTTCTGGTAGCTTTCCTTCCAAAAATAACTTCTCCAGAAGGTTTCATTTTGTTTCGACTCCGTTTGATATTCCTTATCTTCGAAACATTGAAACAAGGGAAAAAATAGGAACTGGCACTGGGCTCTGGGTCAATAGGTTAGTCCCAAAAGTAATATAAAAGTGTAAAATAAAGCCCATAAACATCCAAGATGGATAATATAATAGCATGGAACAATAAAAAATTATAGATACATTGGAGCCGTATCAATGATGCTTGTCTTCGCCTTCTTCAAATCTATCATATCTGCGCACATCTGATTCTCCTGGCATCGAATGTGCTGGTTTAACTCCTGGATGAAAGCTGCAATGGACCTGTCCTTCTTCGTGCTGATCATCTCCCATTGCTCATCTCGGCGCCCACATATCTGGTAGATAGTGTCCTTAAGATCCTTGTTGTAGACTTCTCTAATGCGTCCCATGGTAATCTGGGTTGCCATCTCTTGCCTAGACTCCAGGTGGGTGCTTCAAAAGAAAACTCTATGGGCTTAGTGGTTGGCGAGAACGTCCTTCCTGGAACTTGAACTTGAATCATCGAGCGCTCCTCTTCTGGTAAAGTGGCGTTGTAAGTCCCGGTGAAGCTTGGTATTCCGATGTTCAGGTACCTAGTGACTTCCTTCAAGTGATGTCCGAAGGGTGTGTCTTCATCCGGTTGTGCAAACTTATTCTTCAAATCCGCCATCCTAAAGAGTAGAAAATGGAGAGGAGTCGGAAATGAGTAGAGAAGAGTGACCTATGGCTTATCTTAGTGGTCGTGTCCTACACTCAGACGGTCAAGTCTCTGTGCTTCAGTGTCATCCCTGGATCGGTAATGCTGACACACACATTACTCGAAGGATTTATAACAGAGTAGCAATCACACACTTATTACATCGAATGTCTCAAAAGATAACTTATTACAATAAATATGGCTTAAGCCCATCTAATACGATAACAGCGGAAGGCTTGGAAGATAAAGTGAGTCCATCAACTCCAACGGCATAGCTGAGCTGCACGGCAACGACCTAACGAACCTTACTCCTCGTCTGAAAAGTCTGCAACATAATACGTTGCAGCCCGAAAACGGGTCAGCACATGGAATATGCTAGCAATATAACACAGTAGAGCAAGAACATAATAATGCTATCACTACATGCATATTTGGCTGGTGGAAAGCTCTATGGTTATAGTTTTTGCAAACAGCCAATTCCTACAACAAAGGAATAAGTCTTATTTAACTATCATGGTAGTTGAAACATCATTGAGAAGGTTCCTCCAACTCAATCCCAATTAAAGTAATTATCAACCCAACAATATTAATTTAGAGTGATGAGATACTTAGGATACTCCAAGTACTAGATACTCAAGATTGTCCATAACCGGAGACACGGCTAACCATGATTAGATTGTACACTCTGTAGAGGTTTGCGCACTTTTCCCCACAAGACTCGATCTCCTCCGTTTGATTTATCGCACTACAGGGTGTTTGAGAAACGGATGACCGAGACACAGTCTTTCAGAAACATTAACTCTTTACTCTGGGCAGACCATACCAAACCTACATCCCTCTACCTGCTGATCCACCTCTTCAAGAACTCATGTAACTTACTCAACTATGCTAGAGCCCATAATAGCTTGTGGCTGCACACGGAAGTTTCTAGCATGAAAATATCTCAGTTCCCTTTGAGCCTAGGTGGCGGACCTTAGGATGATCACACGGGTACTCCAGGATATCCTAGGACAACATTAGATTCTCCAGGTGCCCGACAAGCAATCCACCCAGATGTGTATTAAAGTTGCCACCTTAAGTTGAACCATTAATTAATCATCTCACATCTGTCATGGATTTCACTCACCCAATCCACGTCTACGAGCATAGCATAGCAATATAAGCAATACGTAGAAGTAACTTCCAAGGGTTTGAATATAACAGGGCAATAGGTTCTACCTCATCAACTACTTCCCAACCCACATGTTAATCACATCCTAATCATGCAATGTTTGAGGATTGGAACTAATGCATAAAAACTGGGTATGAAAGGAGTATGATCAATGTGTTACTTGCCTTGTCGACGATCCATAAAACCTAGGGACTCAGAGTAGCACGCTTAGACCGGGAATTCTATCGCAAACAAACAATATCATACATAAGCAATCAAGGAAAGATGCACGGGAAAAACTCAAATAAGAAGAACTAACCAGAAAGTTCAACTTAAGAACTCCGGTTTGCAAAAAGAATCAAATCAAACGGAGCAACGAAACTCAAACTGCGAAAGAAACAAGATCCATTTACTAATCTAAACTAAAGTCAAAAAAAATTTGAAGGTCAAACAGTAGGAAAGGCTCCTACTGCAAAATTATATTAAAGGTCAAACAGTCTTTTACAAGGAGTGAGGGTGGAGGGGGTGTGGTTTTGGGAAAGGAGTAAAAACTATACAGAGTTATGTAATTACAAAGCATGTCTCAAAGGGGGAGACTTTAGCTAGAGTGGTCAGCTATAGAGTCTAGAAAGTCAGGAATCAGATGCTTCTTATGCTCAGGAAGTCTGTAGACAATGTTTGAGAGATCAATCCTAAATCTGGCCTTCCAAGATGAGAAGGAGGGAGTGACTTGTCGAAAGTAGTTGTTGTTTCTTTCTTTCCAGAGGCTCCAAGCGGCCACAAGGAAGATATCCATGGTGAGTTTGTGTCGATGCCTTGATTTTAGATGTGTCATCATATCCAAACGGTTACCATCAACCAGCCAAGTGATCTTAAGATCACTCCAGCAGTGCGTACTGAATGTGCAGTGAGAGAAGAGGTGCTCCACAGTTTCCTCCACATGTTGTCCGCAAAGAAGACAGTCCAGGTTAGTCCCAATGTTGTAGTTCCTTCTCTCCAACATGTTGCATGTATTGAGGCGATCCACCATGAGAAACCACCCAAACACTTTGATCTTGGGTATGCTTTTGGCTTTCCACAACCACCTAAAGGCGGCATGGGCAATGACCTCACGAAAGAAGAACTTGTAGTAATCAGTGGTTTTGAAAGTCTGAGCCCCCCATGCGCAGACCCATTTATCCTTGCCCTCCGAAAGGGTGATGGAGCTTGTATCACTCTGGAGGGCTCGCAATTCTGCATGGGCCTGGACAGAAAGGGAAGGTGAAACGCCTCCCTGACACTGTGAATCATGAGCATCGTGTGGACCGATGCATCCTCAAGGGTGGTGAAAGAGAACGCTCGAGGAAAGGCTTCCTAGAGAATATGTTGATGCCAATCATCCTTCCAGAATAAAGTCGACCGACCATCTTTAATCAAGACTTTCGTGACCCCTCGATAAGTTGGCATGAGTTTCACCAGTTCGCGCCACCAGAAAGATCCACAAGGGGTACCAAAATTTACAGTACCAAAATTTTACAGTACCAAAATCTTGTTCAAGTTGGTTAAACAGAAAGAGGGTTTTGAGGCGAAGATCTAGGCACTTGAATCACCTGATTCCGATAAACGAGCAAAAAGATAAACTGAAACGAAAATCGGATCAGAAATCACGATCGAAAATAATCGCTCGAGGAAAGGCTTCCTAGAGAATATGTTGATGCCAATCATCCTTCCAGAATAAAGTCGACCGACCATCTTTAATCAAGACTTTCGTGACCCCTCGATAAGTTGGCATGAGTTTCACCAGTTCGCGCCACCAGAAAGATCCACAAGGGGTACCAAAATTTACAGTACCAAAATTTTACAGTACCAAAATCTTGTTCAAGTTGGTTAAACAGAAAGAGGGTTTTGAGGCGAAGATCTAGGCACTTGAATCGCCTGATTCCGATAAACGAGCAAAAAGATAAACTGAAACGAAAATCGGATCAGAAATCACGATCGAAAATAATCGCGGAAAATCAGAGAAAAATAAAACTAACGAACGAACGTTCGTTGTCTGTAACTAACGAGCGAAAACCGTTCGTTAAAATGAACGTACGGACGAACGTCCGCTAAATAGACTAAACCGCGAAAACCGGCGAAACGATCTAAAAAAACGAACTAGGGTTTTCAAAAAAACCCGGATCGGTTTTAGAATAAACCGAGCGGCGGCGTATACCCTCCATGGCGGCGGCTTGGGCGCGGCTAGGTGGCGTCTTGAGGTTGGTGGTGGTGGTGGTCCGAGGGCGGGTATTTAAAGGAGGGGGCTTGCTTGGGGAGGGCAAGGCGGCGGGAGTCTGGCGGACTCTGCGTCATGGGCGGCAAGGGCTAGCGGGCCGGCTCGGCTGGGCTTCGGCCCTGTCGGGCGATGAGATTTTTTTTTAAATAATTTCGCCGGAAATTAAATAAATCCTAGAAAATAAAATAAAAAACTAAAATGCCAAAACAAATTATCACCATCTAAATAAAATATTTAGAACAAGATGAACATTTTCTTAGCCCTAAAATGCAATTTTGAAAAACATGCAATTTTTCTAATGCAAATAAAATAGCAATAAAATCCGAATAAAATCAAATATTTGATTTTAATATTTTTCCTCCAATAGTTCAATTATTTTGGAAAATTCATATTATCTCCTCTCATATATTTTAATATGAAATATTTTCGGAGAGAAAAATAATTAAAACCAAAAATCCTCGTTTCAATATTTGATAGAATTCAAATATGAAAACAGTGAAATCCCCAACTCTCTCCGAGGGTCCTTGAGTTGCTTAGGATTTCGAGGATCGCGAAACGAAATGCAATAAAATATGATATGCATGGATGATCTATGTATAACATTCCAAATTGGAAATTTGGGATGTTACATATATGAAGTCTTTTACCCTGGAAAAAATCATAAGCAAGCTTTCGGGAAGAAACACCGCCGCCACGAGGCGGAACCTTGGCGGAACCAATCTAGGGCTCCGATGGAGCTGTTCTGCCAAGGATACATCCCTCCGGAAGGGGGAAATCATCGCCATCACCAACGATCCTCTCATCGGGAGGGGGTCAATCTCCATCAACATCTTCACCAGCACCATCTCCTCTAAAACCCTAGTTCATCTCTTGTATCCAATCTTTGTCCCAAAACCTCAGATTGGTACTTGTAGGTTGCTGGTAGTGTTGATTACTCCTTGTAGTTGATGCTAGTTGGTTTATTTGGTTGAAGATCATATGTTCAGATCCTTTATGCATATTAATATACCTCTGATTATGAACATGAATATGATTTATGAGTAGTTACGTTTGTTCGTGAGGACATGGGAGAAGTCTTGCTATAAGTAGTCATGTGAATTTGGTATTCGTTCGATATTTTGATGAGATGTATGTTGTCTCTCCTCTAGTGGTGTTATGTGAACGTCGACTACATGACACTTCACCATCGTTTGGGCCTAGAGGAAGGCATTGGGAAGTAATAAGTAGATGATGGGTTGCTAGAGTGACAGAAGCTTAAACCCTAGTTTATGAGTTGCTTCGTAAGGGGCTGATTTGGATCCATATGTTTCATGCTATGGTTAGGTTTACCTTAATACTTCCTTTGTAGTTGCGCATGCTTGCAATAGAGGTTAATCATAAGTGGGATGCTTGTCCAAGAAAGGGCAGTACCCAAGCACCGGTCCACCCACATACCAAATTATCAAAGTAACGAATGCGAATCATATGAGCGTGATAAAAACTAGCTTGACGATAATTCCCATGTGTCCTCGGGAGCGCTTTTCTATATATAAGAGTTTGCCCAGGCTTGTCCTTTGCTACAAAAAGGATTGGGCCATCTTGCTGCACCTTATTTACTTTCATTACTTGTTACCTGTTACAAATTACCTTATCACAAAACTATCTGTTACCGATAATTTCAGTGCTTGCAGAGAATACCTTGCTGAAAACCGCTTATCATTTCCTTCTGCTCCTCGTTGGGTTCGACACTCTTACTTATCAAAAGGACTACGATAGATCCCCTATACTTGTGGGTCATCAGGTGGAACTGTGTGAATTTAACTTGTTTGTTCAAGAAATTACAAGACAGAAAAACAGGAAAGATAAAGTGGTCGCCTAGGTCAGAGGAGCAACAGGCGGATCTGACGGGTTGGCAGAGGCAGTGGCGCCGGATGGTGGAGCGGCCGACTGGTGGGTCTCAGCTTGGTCAGCGCCAGCAGCAGTCGGCTTGGTGTCCAGCGGCTCGCTGGTCGAGGCTTGGTCAGGGTGAGGCCAGCTGTTCTCTCTGTTGTCCGGAGCGATGTCCTTGCCGTCCTCATCCTCTTTGTCCTCACCCTCGTCGCTAGAAGCGATCTCCTCCGTCGAGTCCTCCCCATCCTCCGGGTTCAACCCCAACCAGTTGGGCGGCACCTCAGCGCCCTCCTCGTCTAGCTTGGGGATGAAGATGGTGGTGTTGGCGTATTCGGCGATTGCCGCCGCGCGTTGGGTGAGCGCGCGGCTCACCGATGCCAGCTCCTGTCCGGCCTCCTACCGGAAGGTGGCCAGCCAAGGCCGTCCGAGCACCTGCCCGAGCCGCGGCGCGGCGCCCTTCCAAGCCTCGAAGTGTCCGACTGCTACCTCGGCCGGTCGGCACCGACTTCGGTGCGCAGAACCTCAAGCGTCTGCCGAATATGCCAGCAGCTGAGACCGGTAAGGCTGCAGCGGAGGAGCATCTGTTGAGCCGGCTGCAGGTGCGTCTTGACGGCCAAAAGCTGCTCGCCGAGATTCAAGGGTGCGTTGGGCGCAATGTCCATACCTGCATTCCTTCGCAGCTTGCGCCGAGCCTCGATGGCATGGCTGATGGCAACAGAATGACCGGGAAAGAATTTGGTGCAAGACGAAGATCAAAAATTAGAAGCCGGAAGCCAGCTCCTGCAGCAGTCGGCGGCTGTCCAAAAGGAGAAGTAACTTACCGTCGATCATATCCTCGATCTCGCTGTTGCTGTCAGACAGGAATTTCTCCTTCTCGGCCCAGTTCGAGCATTGAGTGTCAAACTCAGCCTTGAGGAGGCCTTCGCTCTCCTTCAGCTTCTGGAGCTCCGCCTTGTGCCGCCCTGCCTGGTCTGCCAGCTCCTTGGTCAAGCGATCGCACTCCTAAGCCGCCTGGCTACGCTCCTGCTCCTTGGTGTGGAGCACGGATTCAACCTCGCCCAAGCGCTGCCGTAGATCTGCTGCGGCCTCTACAAAGACAAGAAAGGAAATGTCAACACCAACCAAAGACAAGTAGTTGCCGGGAGATCCGGCCCGACTACTCAGCAGTCGGCCCGAATCTCAGGGGCTACACCCAGTGGGTGCGCTGACGCGCCCCCGTGAGAAAGAAGACGGAGTGCTTACTCCGGCTCTGATTCAAGTCGGTGGTCTGCTTGGCCAGCTCCTGGTTCTGGGAGTTGTAGGCGGCCACGCGGAGGTTGTCGTAGTCCTGCAACGAAGATGACAGAAGAAAAAACAAGTCAGCACTCGGAACTTACCTTGAAGTTCGAGCCGCCTGCTCAGCAGCCGGCTCGGAACTCGGGGGCTACACCCAGTGGGTGCGCTGGCGTGCCCCCACGGAAGATTTCAAGATTTGAAAAACAAGAAGCAACTAACATACCCGGACGGCCGCCCGCGTTGCCAAGAACTCCTGCATGAATTACTGGAGGGCGGCGCCTTGGGTGTTGAACCGTGCTAAGACATCATGCACGGCCACGTTCAGGACACCTGTGCGGCCCCTAGATGTCCAATCCAGTGGGGCGGTGCTGGTGGCCTCGGTGTCGGGCGCTGACGAGCTAGCGGCCCCGATCTGCGTCGGCT